>CM033326.1:49124090-49724090 GCA_019359835.1 Pharus latifolius
GTCAGTTTTGTTAACTGACAATTGTCCAGAGAGGATGTTTTTTGAGCCAAAAATTTGTGTCCTAAATTGACTGTAAGTTTGCATTTCGACTACGATCTGTTTGATTTATTTTTCTGTTTGAACTGGATGCTTTTGTGGTCGAACTGACTGTCAGTTTGGGGTTTCAGTTTCCATATACGACCACAAACGGCTAGCAATTTTTTATCCGTAAATTTTGTCAGCCGTTGAGTTTGAGACTGACAGTCAGTCTCCCATACTGGCTGTCAATTTGCACTGATTTATTTTCTTTTTCGACCTCAAACGGCTAGCTGAGTTTTCTCCGGATTTTACTTCTTTCTGGTCGTGACCCAAACTGACAGTCAGTTTGAGCTGCTGATTTTAGCTTGAGCTCCAACGGTTGTTTTGTTTGTTGAGGCTATAAATAGAGCCTTTGAGCAGATGTTTTGCACAACAAGCACCCTCACATTCATATTCACACTTGAGCATTAGTTCTTTACACAAAAATCTTGATCTTTTGATCAAGTCGAGTGCTTTTGTGATCCACCAAGTTTTCTGTTCGCATCGTTCTTGCATACTTAGAGTTTCTCGGTGATTGTTGGAGGTCTAGAAGAGACCTTGCTGCTTATTACTCTTGGTGAATGCCCTCACCTAGACAATTTGGTGGCGTGGCCGTTGGCCTCTCCTGTTCGGATATTGTCAGAGAGGCTCGGTGTGTTTGTAAAAGGCATCGGTGCTCACCTTTTCGGAGTGGACAAGGAGCAACCATTAGTGAGAAATATCCTTCGTGAATATTGAAGCAAGACTCATTCACTTGAGTGCTTCAACGAGGATTAGGGGAGATTGGGTGAGTCTCCGAGACCTCGGTAAAAATCGTTGTATTCATTTTCTCTTCCTCTTTCTCATATTATTGTTATTTTTTCTTGATTTCTTTATTTGCCAATATTTGTTTTAATTTGAAGTTTTTAAAAGCCTCCTATTCACCCCCCTCTAGTCGGCATCCTTGATCCTACACGTGGTATTAGAGCTTGGTTTCTCGATTAATTAGGATTCACCGCCTAGAGAGAGGATGACATCTAATGAGGGTTTTTCTCTTGGTCATACCGGTCGTGCACGTATCTTTGATGTGACTAACTATCGTTATTGGAAAGTAAGCATGTCAGTATTTCTAGAGGCCATGGGGCTTAATGTATGGGATATTGTTATGCTTGGTTTTACTCTTCCGGATGATCCGGCTAGTCACTCCGATGAAGACAGGAGAAAATTACACTTAAATGCCCGTGCAAAAAATGCTCTCTTTGCCGGTTTGTCTTTGAATGAGTTCAACCGTGTGAGCAATCTTACGACCGCTCACAAGGTTTGGACCACTCTTGAAGAAATTTATGAGGGCACTACAAAAGTCAATGAGGCAAAGTTGCTCATGGTAAGGCAACGATATGAGACATTCACCATGTTGTCAACTGAGTCCGTGGATTCCATGTTTACTCGGTTGAACAATATTGTGAATGAACTCAAGGGGCTAGGAGTTGTTTTTACTGACCTTGAAATTGTAATAAAGATGCTCAGGGCTCTTCCAGAAAGCTTCGACACATTGGTGACGGTTCTCACCAACTCGAATCTAACCAACTCGGATCTATCGACCACCACAACGACTGATCTCTATGGGAATCTCATTACCCATGAGATGCATCGGAAGGAAAAGAAGGCATTGGCTTCCAAAGCCGGCTCCAAAGAAGACTCAAGCAATGGCTCCTCCGACGAAGACCTAGCCCTAATGGTAAAGAACACTCAAAAACTTCTTCGCAGGTGACACAAGAAGGGTGTCAACATCAACACACGACCTAAAGGGCCAAAACAGTCAAACTTCAAGGACATCATATGCTACGGATGTCACGAAAAGGGACATATAGCATCAAGATGTCCAAACAAGAACAAGACTTGGAACAAGAAGAAGAAATTCTTCAGGAAAAGCAATGACGCAACCAAGGAATCATGCTTCGGAGAATGGATGTCCGGAGGAGAAACCTCTGACTCTGACTCTGACAATGAAGGAGGTTGCTCCAAGAAGCTAGTTGGACTAGCGCTCGGCAACACTTCGACTAGTTCACCCCTTTGTCTTATGGCTAGGGGTGATGAAAAGGTACATTCTCCTGACCCTTCATATGATGAACTTGTTGAAATGATCACTGAATTAAATGAAGTGTTTGGAATCACTAAAAAAAGTATAGAGCACTTAAAGAAGAGCACTCTTCTTTATGTACTCAATACTCATAATTAAAAGATTCATATGAAAGTTTGCTCATTAAAGATATAACTAATGCTTCTTCTAAGGTTGATGTAGCCATTTCATGTGATCTAGATGACACTCCTTCTCATGCTATTCCTACTTGTTCTCTTGATATTCCATGTGCTTCAAATGAAACAATTTTAAATGAAAATAATGAACTTAAGGCACAAGTTGAAAAACTTAGAAAAGGTCTAGAAAATTTCTACAAAGGAAAAGTATCTCTAGATCTTATTCTTAGCAAACAAAAGTGCTCATTTAGAAAAGCATGCAACACATTTTGCTTTAAATGCCATGAAACTGGTCATTCGCACGAAGCATGTCTTTTAATGACTCCAAACTATTTTGATACTTTCTACATGCTTCAAAGGTCGAAGAAAGGGTATGCTATAGCAAAGTTTGTTGGTGCACCCATGCTTAATAAAAAGAAGAAATCAATTTGGGTGCCCAAAACTTTGATTGCTAACATTGAAGGACCCAAAAAGGTTTGGGTACCTAAAAAGACTTGATTCTTTTATGCAGGTGAACTACAAGACCGGTAGGAAGCATTGGGTGCTCGATAGTGGATGCTCTGAACATATGACCGGTAACAAGAAGTTGTTCACCTCATTAGAAGACAACTCGAGCGAAAATCAAAAGATCACCTTTGGCGACAATCGTCAAGGAAATGTGGTTAGCTTGGGTAAAATTGCAATATCAAATGATCTCTCAATCTCAAATGTCTTACTTGTTGAATCTCCAAATTTTAATTTGCTTTCCGTTGCACAAATTTGCGATTTTGGTTTTCGTTGTACATTTTATCCTAAAGAAGTTTTAGTTGAAAATTTGAAAGACAATTCTTTGATTTTCAAAGGCTTTCATTTTGGAAAACTTAAGTCCACACTCGAGCTCTTAATAACTGCATTTTATCCATCAAAGTCCGGATGGGAGGATGTTTTCTCATGCATACCGCTTGCTATTCTATTAATCGGCTTTATTTGCATCCTCTTCTAAATCTAACTCCTTATGAACTTCTTATTGGGCGCAAGCCAAATATTTCTTATTTTCGAGTTTTTGGTTGCAAATGCTACATCCTTAAGAAAAGAAACTTTGGTGGTAAATTTCAGAAAAGAGTAGATGAAGGCTTTCTAGTCGGTTACTCTACCACTAGCAAATCCTATTGTGTTTTTAACAAAAATACACACTACCACAGAAACAGACATCCAGGACGGCACATCACAGACGGGTATGAACTGTTCAATGGAAAACCGTCTGTGAAGGCCTGTCGGGAGAATATGTTCAGATATCACAGACGGTTTTGACGTCAAAAACAACTGTGACAGTAAACCAGACGGTTCTGAACACAAAACCGTCTGTGATAGTATACTTATCACAGACGGCTCTAACCTAAAAACCGACTGTGATATATACAATCGGTTCCCAGCTAAGAACCGTCTGTGATAGTCTAATTATCACAGACGGTTCTAACCTAAAACCCGACTGTGATATATACAGACGGTTCTGAGTTCCGAACCGTCTGTGATAATTAGACTATCACAGACGGTTCAGAACTTAGAACCGACTATGATTTATACAGTCGGTTGTAAACAACGAAGCGTCTGTGATATTGTAGTTATCACAGACGGTTCTGATGTATGAACCGACTGGAAAAGTACCGGCGCTTCGAATTCTCAACTGTGATCATTTATGTCTCCGATCTTCGCGCGCGGCACCTAGGAGAACACGAAGCATCGCTTTGGAAGTTCTATAAATTGACAGTGGAAAAATTGTCATTTACTTTACAAGTTTTTATAGTTCTCAGACTGTTTGACTCCTTAGCTTGTCTGCGCCAATGGCATCCTCGATGGCATCGTCAGCCTCGCCCTCCCTGGTACGAACTCTCAATCTTTTTGACTTACCCCTGTATTGTTAATCCATGTTCAATACATTCTTGACCTGTTGATTTGCACAGGGAAGGGGAGCCGTGGAAGACACTGCCAAAGTCAAGGCCGAGCTGAGGGCCCTCCAGGAGGAGCACAAGCTCCTCACGGAGAAGCACACTCAGCTACGGCTTGACCTTGACGATCTCTTCCAGCGCATTCAGCGCATGAAGACGGATGGTGACAATGCTAGGGCGAGGACGAGGCGTCTTCGCGAGGAGAAGAAAGCCGCGGATATGACCATCGCTGGCTGCGGTTTGACAATGAAGGATACCATCACGAAGCTGAGGGAGGTCGCAGGCCTTCTCGACGCTGAAGTAGTTGATCCTGAGAAGGACAACTTGTCGCTGGAGGAGTCCTGCGTCCTGGCTGCAAGTCAAACTGACTTTATTCTAGATGCAGCCAGGGCTAAGACCACTCCTTGACCTAGCATTCTGTATTTTTACTTTTTTTTGTAAGTGATGAAACAAATTATTGAAAACTTTGTTCTTATGTCAACTTTCTAATTTTCCAGCACATTCTTGGACTGCATGCAATCTTCCCTCTTTCTTTATCTTTCTTTAGCTTTTGTCGAACATTCGACCATACAAAGGTATGTACACGGTGTGCGATCAAGGAACGACTATCGTGATCTTTGGCTTGTGATCGGAGCCCTTGAAATAATATAGAAACAATATAGAAGTCGCAGGTCCCATGCAAATAATATAAAAAGAATATAGAAGTTATATATCAACGTGCTTTGAATATCACAAACGGCTCTGAGGTAAAAAACGTCTGTGATAGTCACATTAGAGACGGTTTTTATGTAAGACCCGACTGTGATAGTCCCAACAGTGTCCTCGCCTCGAATTCTCAACCTCTATCAACATCACAGACGGTTTTTAACTCCAAACCGTCTGTGATAGTAATATTACAAACGGATTTTATGTAAGGACCGACTGTGATTGGAGAACAGTTATCGACGCTTCAAATTCTTAACTTCTTTCAAATTCTCAGCGGTTCAACTGGAAGCAAAACTCCAGGGAGGGAACAAGTATTTGTAGAAGTTGAACAGTTCAATATTCAACAGACATATTAAAGACGGTTCGGACATCAGAACCGTTCGTAATATTAAAGCAGACGGTTTGATCTCCCAACCGTCTGTGATAGTCCCAACAGTGCAATTCTCTACATGCAATTGTTGATAACCGCACATAATAACTGAGCAGATGAAGAGACTTAATTATTTACTTCAAATTTAATTTGCATCAAATTATGTAATCTGACTCTTCAACTTCCTTTGCCGTGTTGCAGTTTATCTCCCGAGAAGTTATATATCATGAATTTATTGACCTTGAAAACCAGTAGTGCGCTTTTTAGAACTGGAGGCACCCGCGCATATGAACCGTCACCTTCTGTTTCTATAAATAGCGAGGCTCCTAAATCCCTGTCTTTATTCCCTCCTCAACTCCCACCTTGATGGCGAGCCGAGATTCCAGTGAGGTTATTGAAATTGATCAGAGTGATGAGGAAGAGATAAGGAATGAATTCGATCAGGATCTTCAGAAAGTAAGTCCTCTCTGAAACTCTAATGCAGATCTTTCTTTTTTGACTTGATTACCTCGAAACAAATGCATTTCGAAATCCACAGGTGCTTGAGGAAATGCTCCCTCCAAAGAAGAGACTTAGAAATGATGAAAGATCGTACAGTGGAGCTGCAGCGAATACTCTAGAGGGTGCTGAGGCCTGTGTTGCCACATTGCCCCTTGCAACCCCTCCAGTTGCATCAACTCCACCTTTGGAGATCCACAATAATCCTTCCAATTTCCCCTCTCCAACACCTTTGTATCATCAGCTTTTCTCGGGTAAGGCTCACACTTCCACGTCCAAATCCACTCCGAAGCTTGGCAATCATCTTCACCCTCCCAGCATACGTCCCTAGGAGAAGCTGGAGAAGCATATGTGCAGGAGGTGAAAGCTGCCTTGTGCAGAACTCTCCAAAAAAAAAAAAAGAGGCGCTGAAGAAGCATTATGAGGGGATGTCTTTTGCCATTCTGCACTTGGCAGAGTGCATGCTTTGAGTTGCAGCTTCATCTCCACCTTTGTTGTATCAACTTTAATTTCTTGGATGATCCTACTGATGCCAAATCCACTCCTTTGGTGAGAGATGATGTTGATAGTCTTAGAGCCATTGGTAGTTCTCCTGGGGCGGCCAGTGTAGATCCTACTGATGCCAATACGTCCCTAGGAGAACTTTGTAAATTACTTTCAGAACAGGTCGACACTAATCAATTGGTCGCTTAATTAATAGTATCTCTTATGTATGGAAAGATTGTAAAAAATAAGAAATTTCTTTTCCTTATATATCTGGCTTTCGATTGATTATGTAACTGATAATCACCAAATGATGTTCTGTGTAAAAATGTTAACAAGAAAATACTGCTGCGATCAAGACGGTTTTTAACTCAAAACCATCTCTGCTTGAAAGATTACAGACGGTTTTAATTTGAGACATATATATAAAACAAATATGAAAAACAAGATAAAACCAAATAGTCTGAACGTTCATTTTTTTAAATACTAACATTGAAATAAGATAGAACCAAATATGAAAAACAAGTGGAACAACTGATGACCAGTAGTCGAATGCAAACAAACAATCTGGGATATTATAGACGGTTCGGACATTAAAACCGTCTGTGATAACACAGACGGTTCTGAGGTAAAAAACGACTATGATAACCACATACACAGATGGTTCTGAGATAAAAACCGACTGTGATAACTACATACACAGACGGTTCTTAGGTAAAAACCGACTGTGATAATCAGACGGTTCGGACCTTAAAACCGTCTGTGATAATCAAATACACAGACGGTTCTGAGGTAAAAACCGACTGTGATAGTAAAGCGGACGGTTTGGAGTTCATAACCGTCTGTGATATTTCTTTCATAGTTACACAAATTGCACCGATATTACCGACAGTTAATAGAGTGAAACCCGTCAGTAATATTCTGTTCTTCAATAATGCACTGATATTACCGACGGTATTATATAGAACCGTCTGTATTGAACCTGGTATAAAAGGTCTTTTGGCGGATGTTTTGAGGTAGTCGTACTCTCTTCCTCGACCTACACTGTCCACTTCAAAGAGATTTGGGGCAAGGAAGAGCGAAATCTCGAAAGGCCGGGGGAGCATTTGGGGGCAAAAATTTGAGGATCGAACCAAGGTTGGTACTTGCTCCCAAGGCATACACATTACTTGATTTCATCATCAATATCGATCTCCATTGATTTACTAATTAGCATGTGTATGAATTTGATTAATTGCAGATGGTCCGAGACTGGATGTATAATGACAACCGAGTGGGTGAGGAATACATGAAAGGTGTTTTTGATTTCCAAAAGATTGCTGAGCAAGACATGGCGAAGAAGGGTTTACCATATATGTACTGTCCTTGTGTAGACTGCCAGAATATTAAGATATTCACCAACTCATCTCAAATTGTCGCCCATTTGATCCGACGTGGTTTCAAAAAGGGGTACACGTGTTGGGTCCACCATGGAGAAGAGCCAACTGCAGAAACAACTGCCACTCAGGTTGAGGAACAGGACATGTCGGATCCGAACAACGACTTCAACGAGGAAATGCCAAAGGATGACCATTTAGATGACATGTTGCGTGATGTGGAAGGAAATCACAGCGAAAGGGAGTTTGGCAAATTCAAGCGCTTGATTGAGGACTCAGAAAAGCCGTTGTTCCCTGGTTGCAAGTCGAAGTACACAAAGTTGGCCTCTGTGCTTGAACTGTTAAAATTGAAGGCAAGCAACAGCTGGACCGACAAGAGTTTCACAGCACTGTTAGATCTTTTGGCGGACATGCTCCCGGAAGGAAACGAGTTGCCAAAAAACACCTACCAAGCGAAAAAGATGTTGTGTCCTTTGGGAATGGAAGTAGAAAGGATACACGCATGCCCTAATGATTGCATCCTTTACCGTAACGACTACAAGAATATGCATGTTTGTCCAGTGTGCGGCGCATCCCGCTATAAGCGTACTAAGTACCGAACAGACGACGACAACTGCGCGGAGATAAAGCAAGGACCTCCTGCTAAGGTGTTGTGGTATTTGCCAGTCATTCCTCGCTTGCAGCGTTTGTTTGTAAACCGTAAAGAGGCAAAATTACTGCGTTGGCACTCGGAAGACCGGAAGAAGGATGGAAAGCTGAGACACCCCGCTGATTCTTCGCAGTGGAGAAACATCGACAGGGAATTTGTTAACTTCGGAGCAGAATTGAGGAATATAAGGTTCGGGTTGAGTACCGATGGAATTAATCCTTTTGGTAACATGAGCAGTCGGCATAGCACTTGGCCGGTTCTTTTGTGTATCTACAACCTTCCTCCTTGGTTGTGTATGAAGCGCAAGTACATCATGATGTCTCTACTTATCTCAGGACCAAACAACCTGGAAACGATATTGATGTGTACCTAGCACCATTGATAGAGGATCTCCTAACAATGTGGAACGAAGGGGTGCAGGTATGGGACGCATACAAACGAGAGAACTTCATCCTACGTGCTATGATATTCTGCACCATCAACGATTTCCCTGCCCTTGGAAATTTGTCGGGCCGTACTACGAAAGGAGCCAAAGCCTGCCCCCACTGCGAAGATGAGACTGAGAGCGTGTGGCTGAAGAATTGCAGGAAAACAGTGTACATGCGTCACCGTAGGTTTCTTCCGAAGAATGACGCGTACCGTAAGAGGAAGAGGGAATTTGACGGCCACAAGGAAGATGGTTCAGCCCCGAAGCCTACGCGTGGGAAAGATGTTTACTCACGGGTGAAGGACATAGACGTTGTGTTTGGAAAGGGTGGTAATAAATTGAAACCCCGCACGAAGAACACTTGGAAGAAGAGATCGATATTCTGGGACTTACCGTATTGGGAGCATTTATAGGTTCGTCATTGCATTGATGTCATGCATGTAGAGAAGAATGTTTGTGACAGTTTAATTGGCCTATTGCTGAACATTCCAGGGAAGACAAAGGATGGCGTCAATGTGCGGCGTGACATGATCGAAATGAGAATCAGGCCCGAGCTAGCACCGAGAGAGGACGATAAAGGCCGTATATACATCCCCCCCGCATGCTACACTTTGTGCAAGGCTGAGAGGACAGAACTCTGTAAGTGTCTCTATGGTGTTAAAGTTCCATCGGGTTACTCCACAAATATGAAAAAGCTTGTGTCCATGGGCGATTTGAAATTGCTGGGTATGAAGTCTCATGATTGTCACGTGTTGATGACACAAATGCTTCCTGTTGCCATCCGGAGTATTCTGCCGCATAAGGTCAGAGAGACGATCACGAGGCTATGTTTTTTCTTCAATGCAATTTCTTCGAAGGTCATTGATCCCGATGGACTGGATTCTTTGCAGAGCGAGGTGGTTCGAACTCTCTGTCAGCTTGAGATGTATTTTCCTCCATCGTTTTTTGATATCATGGTCCATCTCACCGTCCACCTTGTCAGAGAAATCAAGATATGTGGACACGTGTTCCTACATTATATGTATCCATTCGAGAGGTACATGGGTGTACTTAAGGCCTACGTGAGGAATCGGTCCCGGCCCGAGGGTAGCATTGTCGAAGGTTATGCAGCGGAAGAGGTTGTTGAGTTCTGCGTCGATTACATGGCCGAGGTAGAAGCAATAGGAGTTCCTGTGTCTCGTCACGAGGGGAGGCTTGATGGTGTTGGTACTATTGGACGGAGAGCCATCACTCCTGATTTCGATATGTACTCGAAAGCTCATTTTTGGGTCTTGCAACACATGACGGAGGTGTATCCGTACATCGACGAGTACAAGGAGATGCTACGACAAGACAATCCTCGCCGATCCGAGGTTTGGATCACGGGACAACATAACAGTCGATTCAACACGTGGATGAAGGTGCGAATCATCGGAGAGTCCGCAAGTGAGAACCTTAAATGGTTGGCAAAAGGGCCCACGTTTACTGTACAGACATGGCAGAATACGACATCAATGGGTACACATTTTACACGAAAGCTCAAGATCGAAAGAGCACTGTGCAAAATAGTGGAGTGAGCGTAGAAGCTTTCCATGAGGGGTTCACCAAGACAGGCCCAACAAGGGTAGTACGTGGATTGAACTCGTACTACGGGTTCATTGAAGAAATTTGGGAGCTCGATTACGTACTGTTCAAGATTCCCCTGTTTCGATGCCGATGGGTCCAAATCCCACAGGGTGTGAAGGTTGACAGTTACGGTTTCACTTCTGTGGATCTGGATCGCGTTGCTTATAAAGATGAGCCATTGATACTTGCAAATCAAGCCATTCAGGTCATTTATGTCACTGACCCGGCCAATAAGAAGTGGCACATCGTCCTTCATGGCAAGAGAAGGATTGTTGGAGTTGAAAATGTCGTAGACGAGGAGGAATACAATCAATTTGATGAGATTCCTCCATTTGGAGATGGCGTACAGGTCGATACTGAAGACACCTACGAAACCAGTTACGTGCGTATGGATCACCAGGAAGGGTTATACTTTAAAGGTAATGAACTGTACGTCTTATCTCTCTGTTTCCATCGGTATAGCTTATATCTCCTGTAATTCTCGTCTTTGCAGGGCCACGGCAAGTGGAAAGTTGAGGATAACATGGCTATGTACGTGGAAATTGTCAGTGAAAGTTCCCATTTGTATGTAACATTAACTTGAGCATGCTCCACGTACATTGTATGTTAAATTTATTTGAGCATGCTCCACATTGTAACCAATTATTGGATCTACGTACACAGTAACCAATTTACAGAGCATTTGGACTACATTTGAAATATCTGAGTGTTCATTTAAAACAAGTTTTCGAGCATTCAGAGTTGAAAGCTACAGATCAGTTTCAAGTTGTAAAACTAACGTTCAATAGAGATGTTTTCAACAGTCGGTTTTGACCTAGCACAGACGGGTATGATTCTATAACCGACTGTGATAATCACAGTCACAGTCGGTTCTCAACTCACAACCGTCTGTGATAATCTCTCCTCTAGTAGATTACCACAGACGGTTTTTATTTGAGAACCGACTGTGATAATATTCCTATCACAGACGGTTATGTATATATAACCGACTGTGATGTTTTCAACAGTGTCCGACTCTTCGAGTTCTTGACGTGCACCGTCGGTTTTCAATTCCAAACCGTCTGTGATAATCAGAGTCACAGTCGGATCTTACAAACCGTCTGAGATTATAACAGTCACCGATAATAACCCATCGCAGATGGTTTGGACCTCAGATCCGTCTGTGATATCACACTATCACAGACGGTTTCAAGATTAACACCGTCGCTGATATCGCAGATTGGTTTAATATGAGTATCACAGACAGTTTTGATCTCAGAACCGTCTGTGTTAAGAGTATCACAGATGGTTCTGAGATCAAAAACATCTGTGTTGATATCCAAACCGTCTCTGGTCATCCTGAGTACCACAGACGGTTCTGATATCCAAACCGTCTCTGGTAATCTGAGTATCACAGTCTGTTATGACATCAAAGGCGTCTGTGATACTCATACTAACACAGACGGTTCTGATGTCAAAATCGTCTGTGTATACTAAAGTATCACAGACGGTTCTGTTCTCAGAACCGTCTGTGATAGTCTAATTATCACAAACGGTTCCGAAAACAGAACCGTCTGTGTAGTATGACTATCACAGACGGTTCTGACCTTATAACAGTCTGTGAAATATGAGTATCACAGACGGTTCTGACCTTATCACAGACGGTTCTGACCATATCACAGACGATTCTGACCTTATAACAGTCTGTGAATGGATAGATCACAGACGGTTGAAAACATCAAAAACCGTCTGTGATAGTACAAGATTATCACTGACTCGAATATCACTGACGGGTAAGAACCGTCTGTGGTAGTATGACTATCACAGACGGTTCTGACCTTATAGCAGACTGTGAAATATGAGTATCACAGACAGTTCTGACCTTATCACAGACGGTTCTGACCTTATAACAGTCTGTGAATGGATAGATCACAGACGGTTGAAAACATCAAAAACCGTCTGTGATAGTACATGATTATCACTGACTCGAATATCACTAATGGGTAAGAACCGTCTGTGATGAATGTTTTGACCCGACTGTGATGATGAATTCTGTAGTAGTGACAAGTTGTATTGAAGAATCTTGTGATGTAGAATTTGATGAAACTAATGGCTCGCAAAAAGAGCAAATCTCTCATGAAGTTTCAGGTGAAGATCTTCAAGAAGCTGTGAAGAACATTACAATTGGAGACATCAAACCAAGAGAAGATGATCAAGAAGATGATGAGAACATTGAGAATGATGATCAAAATGTATCATCACCTCAAACTGATCCTCCAGAACCAAATCAAGAAGAAGCAACACAAGATGAAGCCCCAAGACAACATCATACCATCACCAAGGAACACCCTATAGATCAAATATTGGGTGATGTCAGTAAGGGTGTTCAAACTCGCTCTCGTATTGCTTCTTTCTGTGAACATCATTCTTTTGTATCATCTTTAGAACCTAAACATGTAGATGAAGCTCTTAATGATCCTGATTGGGTAAATGCTATGCATGAGGAACTTAATAATTTTTCTAGGAATAAAGTGTGGACTTTAGTTGAAAGACCCAAGGATCATAATGTAATTGGAACAAAATGGGTCTTTGGAAATAAGCAAGATGAAAATGGTGTAGTAATTAGAAATAAAGCTCGTCTTGTTGCACAAGGTTTTACTCAAGTCGAAGGTTTTGACTTTGGTGAAACTTTTGCACCTATGGCAAGACTTGAAGCTATTCGTATGCTTCTTGCTTATGCATCATGTTTTAATATTAAGTTATTTCAAATGGATGTAAAAAGTGCTTTTATAAATGGTGAAATTTCTGAACTAGTTTTTGTGGAACAACCTCCTAGTTTTGAAGATTCTAAATTTTCAAACCATGTGTTTAAACTATCTAAAGCTCTCTATGGTCTTAAGCAAGCTCCTCGAGCTTTGTATGAATGATTTAGAGACTTTCTTTTATCAAAAGGTTTTAAAATTGGGAAGGTTGATATAACTCTCTTTACAAAAATAATTGAAAAGGATTTGTTCATTTGTCAGATTTATGTTGATGATATTATCTTTGGATCTACTAATGAACATTTCTGTCATGAGTTTGGAGAAATGATGTATAGGGAATTCGAGATGTCAATTATCGGTAAGCTAAGATTCTTCCTTGGACTTCAAATCAAGCAGCTCAAGAACGGTACGTTCGTGAGTCAAACAAAGTACGTGAAGGACTTGCTCAAGCGCATTGGGATGGAAGATGTTAAAGCAATCAAAACTCCCATTGCAACAAATGGACATCTCGGCATGGACAACAATTGAAAAAGGGTCCTTTTGGTAGTTTGATTTATCTCACTGCATCTAGGCCTGATATCATGTTTAGTGTGTGCTTATGTGCTAGATTTCAATCAGCCCCTAAGGAATGTCATTTAATTGCTATTAAAAGAATCCTTAGGTATTTGAAATGCTATCCCAACCTAGGCCTTTGGTATCCAAAAAATGCAAATTTTGAATTAATTGGTTATTCGGATTCTGATTATACTGGTTGCAAGATTGATCGAAAAAGTACATCTGGTAGCTGTCAGCTTTTGGGGAGATCTTTAGTATCATGGTCATCTAGGAAACAGAATTTGTCGTGGTATTAAGAATACCCCGGCAGGTTTTGAAGACGATCCTAGCGGAAATCACGCAACGCGGGTTGACCGGGTGACCGGTCCTCCCCCGCCGGACAAACACAAGAATTGACACGTGGATTTATACAGGTT
The DNA here is from genome assembly GCA_019359835.1 of Pharus latifolius. Lineage (NCBI taxonomy): Eukaryota > Viridiplantae > Streptophyta > Magnoliopsida > Poales > Poaceae > Pharus > Pharus latifolius. The sequence continues at coordinate 49,138,133 of CM033326.1, forward strand.
CGGGTCCCGGTGGGGGCCCTAGTCCTGTCGACGCGCTCCCGACCGGAGTCGGCTGGGGAGGCTCTCTCCGGGGGAGAGGCTTCCGGAGCACGTCTGTGAGATTAGCTATTCCAAATAATAATGAACTGATCCCTTAAAACAGAGGGGTACAAGGGCTATTTATAGCCCCAAAAAGAAGCAAAAAAACCTAAACTACCCCGGGAGCCACCGTCGGATTGAAGGGTAGGACCGTCCTTCTCCCGGTCAAACGTCTTGGATGCTTGACAGGTGGTCGCTGATTCCCGAGGCGTCCCTCGCGTGACCTGCACGTGATAAACAAACAGGGATTTTACCTTTCAGGAGGGCGGTGACGTCCGGGACCTCTTCTGGAGAGCAGGGTCCCGGGAGCCCAAATGGCGGCGCCCGGGGCAGGCACCGGGGGCCACTGTCCCCGGGCACATGGCGGCGCCCGGGACGTGCCCGGGGGGCACGGTCCCGGGGGCCAAATGGCGGCGCCCGGGGCAGGCACCGGGGGCCACTGTCCCTGGGCACATGGCGGCGCCCGGAACAGGCCCGGGGGGCACGGTCCCGGGAGCCAAATGGCGGCGCCCGGGACATGCCCCGGAGGCACGGTCCCGGGAGCCTAAAAGGCGGCGCCCGGGGCAGGCACCGGAGGCCACTGTCCCCGGGCACATGGCGGCGTCCGGGACATGCCCGGGGGGCACGGTCTCGGGGGCCAAATGGCGGCGCCCGGGACATGCCCCGGAGGCACGGTCCCCGGAGCCTAAAAGGCGGCGCCCGGGGCAGGCACCGGAGGCCACTGTCCCCAGGCACATGGCGGCGTCCGGGACATGCCCGGGGGGCACGGTCCCGGGGGCCAAATGGCGGCGCCCGAGACATGCCCGGGGGGCATGGTCCCGGGGGCCAAATGGCGGCGCCCGGGACATGCCCCGGAGGCACGGTCCCGGGGGCCAAATGGCGGCGCCCGGGACATGCCCGGGGGGCACGGTCCCGGGGGCCAAATGGTGGCGCCCGGGACATGCCCGGGGGGCACGGTCCCGGGAGCCTAAAAGGCGGCGCCCAGGGCAGGCACCGGAGGCCACTGTCCCCGAGCACATGGCGGCGTCCGGGACATGCCCGGGTGGCACGGTCCCGGGGGCCAAATGGCGGCGCCCGGGACATGCCCGGGGGGCACGGTCCCGGGGGCCAAATGGCGGCGCCCGGGACATGCCCCGGAGGCACGGTCCCGGGGGCCTAAAAGGCGGCGCCCGGGGCAGGCACCGGAGGCCACTGTCCCCGGGCACATGGCGGCGCCCGGGACATGCCCGGGGGGCACGGTCCCGGGGGCCAAATGGCGGAGCCCGGGGCAGGCACGAGAGGCCACTGTCCCCGGGCAATCATGAACTTACCTGGACTTGACCGCATGGAGATTTCCCCCAACAGCAGCCCCCCATGCCCTCCGGGGACGAAGCTTGAGCCCCCGGAGGGAATGGTTACAGTACCGGGAAAATCTCCGGACGAAAATCACCGGAGCCCCGGCGACGCTTCGGCTTCTGTGCCGGGCGCTTCATGGCCGCGCCGCTCTCGCAATAAATGCACGCGGGGTTCGAAACGGCGTCTCGATTTACGTGCCTGTCCCTTCGTTTCCCGCGCACGGTTTGAATCAGTGGTCCAGATTGCTCCGAGGGGGCCACGTGGCGCGCATCTAGATCACGGCCAGCCTCTATAAATAGGGCCTTAGGGGGCCCCGGTAGCTCATTCCAAATTTTCCAACTCCAGCTTCAGCTCTCCCGGTAGCGCTCTCCCGGTAGCATTTCTGGTAGCCTTCTCCGGTAGCAAGCGTCCGGGAGTTGTAGCCGTAGCCACCTGAAAACTTAGCCACCAAAAAACTAAGAACTCACCTAATGGCACCCAAAGGTCGAGCGAAGACCACGGAGGTGCCCCCGGAGGAAATCCCCGCGGATTTCCTCTGGGCCTCCGAGTTCTCGGCCTCGGACGCGGAGTCCTTGGTCAAGAAGGGCGTCGTCGAAGAGGGGGACATCCAGGTCCCCCTAAAGAAGGACGGAGCCCCCCGCCCCAGGCCCGGAGAGGTTGTGGCCTTCGAGGCCTTCCTCGAGGCAGGGCTCCGGCTCCCGGTGCACCCGATGCTCCGGGAGTTCCTAAAGGAGTACGGGGTGGCGCTCAACCACCTCACCCCCAACGCCCTCGTCCGGATGGGTCTCTTCATCTGGCTGTACGAGACGGCGACCGGGCGGGAGCCCACCCTCCGCGTCTTCCGGTATTTTTACGAGCCGGCAGCGCGGAGCTCCCACCTGGTGAAGGGAGGACCGAAGTCCCCCTTCGGCTCGGTGATGGTCCAGATGCTGCCCTCCCGGGTAGCGGACTACCCGGCGGCGGCCTCCCGGGACCACTGGGGGGACTGGCTCCGGAGGTGGTTCTATCTCCGGGTCCGGGACGAGACGGTGGTCTACGCCCCGGAGCCTCCCACCTACAGCCGGTCATCCGCACCGAAGCCGCCGGTGTGGACGGACGAGGAGTTCGAGCTCCTCGGGAAGGTGGTGCTGGCGAAGAAGGCCCGCTCGATGCGGGACGCCGCGGAGGAGCTGGCGCTCTTGCGGCTTTCCCCCTTCTCACGCGGGGGAAGGGGGATCGGCATGGGCCCGGAGCAGCGGCCTCCGGTCAAGCCGGTGACGCGGCGTAAGTCCCCTGCATTTTTGTACTTGCAGTTTTTTACGGAAAATTGACTAACTTTTTACCTTACAGTGCGCCCGTACCCGGCGGCGAGGGACAAGGCGGAGCACCTCCTGGGGAGGTACTTCGCCGACGAACACGAGCGCATCGTGCGCCTCGTGGGGGAGGGGCCTCCCCGGAACTTGGTGGCCGAGGCCTACGGGCTCAGGCTTCCGGAGAGGAAGCCCCTTCCCACCCCCGGGTCTCATAAACGGGGGAAGGATGCTGCCGGGGGCTCGGAGCCCAAAAAGCCCCGGGTCCAAAAGACCCCGGCCCCGACGACGGCGCCGGCGACGACGCCAGTGAGGGCCCGGGACGCGACTCCCGGGGCCGAACATGCCCGGGCGGCGCCCCGGGCAGAGGCGACGCCTCCGCCCCCGGAGGCCCCCGTCGAGGCCCGGGGGAAGGAGGTTGTTGTCGATGGGGCGGGGTCCGATTCGGCAGACTACGCCCCGTCACCAATTCGCGTGACTCTCCTCTCGCCTCTCCCGGCGGCATTGGCGCCGGAGAGGCTAGAGGTGAGGTTTTCGGGGGCGGTGCCCCCGCGCCTCTGGCCGGTTGATGAAGAGGGGGGGAGCCCCTCAGTCTTCGAGGTCCCCCGGGAGCAGGAGGCTCCGAGGGCCCTCCGGCCTGGGGCGGGCAAAGGCCCGATGATCCCCCCCCGGGCGGAGATCCCCGCCCAATCTTTGTCTTCGTCTTCGGAGGAAACTTCGTCGACGAAGACGCCGGCGACGCCGGCCGTGCTCCCGGATTCAGAGGTCCGGGGGCCCTCTCCCGGCCGCGACAGGAGGGCCGGGCAAGACACCTCCCTACTTCCCGCGGGTGAGGTGGCCCGCTACGCGGAGGGCCTGCACAACCGGAAGATGCAGGCCTTCGTAGCAGGAGGAACGCTCCACGAGCGTTTTGAGGGGCTCGAGTCCCTCGGAGCCCAGGTAACTCGAGCTCCCAACACTTCGGCTTTTTTCCTGCACTTAAGATTTTTCTAACTCTTTATGCATTTTGTAGGTAGCGACTGTTACCTGGGGCCTTGAGCAGCGGGTCACCCGGCTGCTCAAGGAGGTGGAGAGCCGGGCCGCGGCCTGCGTCGAGCAACGGGAGGCGGCCCTCCGGGAGCGGGACGAAGCTCTTGATGAGCTGTCCCGGGCCCGGGCGCAGGTGCACCTTTCGGAGGGCGCCTACATCCGCCTCCGAGAGGAGGCCAAGGTGCGGGAGAAGGCGCTCCGGGAGCTCGAGAGCTCCAGCGTCGGGGCGCTGTCGGACGCGGGCCGCTCCGTCCGCTCGGCCTTGGAAAGCCTTGGCGTTAGCCTAGGCTCCGGGAGCGGCCCGGAGGTGCCCCCGGCAACCCTCGCGGAGGCTGTGCGTTTTCTTAATGCACAAGTCTCCGCCATCCCGGAGGCTGCGGACGTCCGGGCACGTGGCCGGGCGATCCCCGTCATCGCGGCCGCCGCGGGGCTCGTTGACTACCGCGGGGTCGGCGCCCGGGCGATCGGGGGGCGCATCCCCCGGGGCTTCCCGGAGGCCTTCGAGCCGACGCGCCGGGAGGTGGAGCTGCTGGCGGAGGGGTTCTACGACCGGATCATCCGGACGTGGTTCCCGACACTGGTGCCTCCGGCCGCGGATGTCCCTGCCCCGGCCACGGAGGAAGCTCCCCGGGGGGAGGACCCCAATGCCAAAGTATGAGCCTCCCCCCGGGTCTTTAGCTAGGACCCCTTTTTGTTTTGTTAGACATTTTGATTCCGGTAGCTTCTTAGGAGAAGCCCCGGGCACTTGTACAAAAACATTTTGCAATGGAATATATTAGAAATTTTTCTAAGTCTTTGCAATGAAATGTTACCAGGGTTCCCGGGGGGTTGCTCCCGAGCAACGGTCCGGGAGAGGCTCTCCGGGGGACGCCCAAGCGGCTTTGATTTTGCTGAGCCTTGTCTCCGGGAGGCGCGACGGCGGTACTGCCCGGGAGCCTGTCCGGTTGAGGTGGCGCCCGGAATGGCACTTGGATAATTTTGACAACAGTCGTGCTGAATTAACTCCCCCGCGCCCGAAGGCCCAGATGATACCTCCTCTCCGGATACTCCCGCCGGCTGGATACGAGTTTTGGCCCGAAAACGTACTTTGGGATTCTCAGCGTCGCGTCCGGGCGCTGTACCGGGACCTGGCCCGGGAGCTAAGGGAGCGCCTCCGGGAGCTTTAGGCGTAGGGGCCTTAGGCTCGTAGAAAATCCCCCGGGTTAGGACCCGGGTTGTATCATTTCCGAAACCCACCGGAGGGGGAAGATGTCCTCCGGGTTTGTTGATCAATAAAGCGCATTGTTTCCTTTTGTTGCCTCTTTATTTTCTTCTTCTTGGATGGTCTGGACGACTCATCTTAACAAGGATGAGCTGAGTTTCTTCGTGGGTGACCCGGGGGCCCCCCGTCCCCCCCCGCCCACAGCGGGCGGGAGGAGGCCTCCGCGCGCTGTGGGGGTAACAGGGTCCCCGGGGGGAGCATAGCCTGTAGGAGAAATATCTTAGAAAATTGTAAAAACAGGGTTTCCGAGGGAGGGACCTTCCGGGGTGCCCGGGGGCACCGGGAGAGGTTCATCCGGCCGCCGGGAGAGCGGGGAACCGGGAACAAGGCGCGGAAGGGGCTCATGAAAAGCCAATAAGACCTCCGGAGGGGAGCTTCCCGGGAGACTTCGTCCGATCGCCGTGAGCGGGGAACCGAGAATAATGTCTCCGGGGGAAAATTTATCTGAGAAATCTCTTCGTAAAGCAATTGTCCGGTCGCCGTGAGAACGGGGAGCCGGGAATAAGGTCGCTGGGGACCAATCCTCCGGTCGCCGTGAAGACGGGGAGCCGGGAATAACGTCGACTCCCGGAGGAGGAAGATGGATCCAATCAAGCCGCAAGGGGCTGATCTTCCGGTCGCCGTGAGAACGGGGAGCCGGGAATAACGTCGACTCCCGGAGGAGGAAGATGGACCCAATCAAGCCGCAAGGGGCTGATCTTCCGGTCGCCGTGAGAACGGGGAGCCGGGAATAACGTCGACTCCCGGAGGAGGAAGATGGATCCAATCAAGCCGCAAGGGGCTGATCTTCCGGTCGCCGTGAGAACGGGGAGCCGGGAATAACGTCGACTCCCGGAGGAGGAAGATAGATCCAATCAAGCCGCAAGGGGCTGATCTTCCGGTCGCCGTGAGAACGGGGAGCCGGGAATAACGTCGACTCCCGGAGGAGGAAGATGGATCCAAATAAGCCGCAAGGGGCTGATCTTCCGGTCGCCGTGAGAACGGGGAGCCGGGAATAACGTCGACTCCCGGAGGAGGAAGATGGATCCAATCAAGCCGCAAGGGGCTGATCTTCCGGTCGCCATGAGAACGGGGAGCCGGGAATAACGTCGACTCCCGGAGGAGGAAGATGGATCCAATCAAGCCGCAAGGGGCTGATCTTCCGGTCGCCGTGAGAACGGGGAGCCGGGAATAACGTCGACTCCCGGAGGAGGAAGATAGATCCAATCAAGCCGCAAGGGGCTGATCTTCCGGTCGCCGTCAGAATGGGGAGCCGGGAATAACGTCGACTCCCGGAGGAGGAAGAGATCCAGAAAGCCATTAGACGTTCCACTGAGGAGTGCATCTACTCCCGGAGGAGGAAGTGCCCGAAGACGGGTCTTGAGTGTTTGGGCAGGGGACTAGTCTCCCAAAGTGACTCGTTACCACGGCCACTGTGACCGGGTTGCCGCTTACACCCTCAGTCCACGAGGGCTGATCGTAAGCCGCCCTACGGGAGTGCAGGCTCCGTTGTAGGGACTTGTTGGGGCTGGCCCACTTCCTCGCGGGGAGGGCATCCTCGCGGGGAGGGCGCCCTACGGGAGTGCAGGCTCCGTTGTAGGGACTTGTTGGGGCTAGCCCACTTCCTCGCGGGGAGGGCATCCTCACAAGGAGGGCATCCTTGCGGGGAGGGCATCCTCACAAGGAGGGCATCCTCGCGGGGAGGGCATCGCCACTAGGGGTGGTAATGAGAAAGACCTGCAATGAGACAGTTTGCACAGCAAGACCTATGTATTACTAATGAAATGAAGTACAGGGTCTCCCCCTGCGAAGCCGCGAAAGGGGAGGAAAATACAGCGTCCCTTCTCCCCCTCCGGCGTGAACGCACCGGGGGAGGGGACATGCCCGTGAGGCTAAACATAGAACTTGCGAAGTAAACGCAAGTTCCACGTGTGCTTCAGCTCCTGCTCTTGAAGGTCGAAGAGCTTGTAAGGGGTCCCTGAAAGGGGGGAGCCCTGATGACCACAACCGGAACCGGGAAGGGGGCAGGCCCTGTAACACCCGGAACCGGCGAGGGGGGAGCCCCCGAGGCGACGACCGGGACCGGGAAGGGGGAAGCCCCTGTGGCGAAGACCGGAATCGAAGTGGAGGGGGCCCCAGTGGCCTCGACCGGAACCGGGAAGGGGGCAGGCCCTGTAACACCCGGAACCGGCCAGGGGGGAGGCCCCGAGGCGACGACCGGAACCGGGGAGCCCATGCGAGGGGAAGTCCGCTGCGGCACGGGGGCTGCTCTGTCGACCGCCCCCGGTGCGGTAAACGCAACGCGGGAGGCGGGACTGGCTCCCGGCGCAGGGTAAACCCTCGGCAAGAAGTGGGCTCCCGGCCCCGCGATCAGGCCGGGGACGGGGTACCCCCCTTGGTGCCATCGAAGTGCCTCTGCATCTTTTGCATCTGCAAATAAAAGACTAGAATTTGCGTTACGACACAGGTAAGGCCCGTGCTTTTGGTGAAATATGGGCTGAGAATCTCCCTTCAGTTGGAGGCATCGGATCCCCGGGGAACGCACGTGGTACGACCTGAGGAGCAAAGCCTCGTACTTGGCGGCACTGCTGGCCCCGGGAACAGCAGGTCCTTCCGGAGGCTCCCTTCCGGACGCGGTTTGAGGAGGGGCCCCCCGGGGGATACTGCCGCGACGTCTGGTTCCAGGGGGGGCCTCCCCCCTGGGCGCCTCAATAATGTTGACGCTTCCGATCGTGGCGGCTGCGCGCTCATACAGAGCACGGGCCATGTCTTGGTCTCCCCGGACGTTGATCACGCCATGCGGCCCGGGGATCTTCATGCAGAGGTAGTTTTGATGGGTGGCAGCCCCCAGCCGGTTGATGGTGGTCCTCCCCATAATCACGTTGTAGGAGGAGGGGAGGTCCACTACATCGAAGCGGACCAGCTCGGTCCGGTAGTTCTCCGGGGCGCCGAAGGTCACAGGAAGATCTACCTTGCCCACGGGGTGGATCGCCTTCCCCGGGACAAAACCTTGTAGGGGCCCGGCTGCGGGCTGCAGGAGCTTCTCATCCACCTGCATCTCTTTGAAAGCCTTCAGGAAGAGGACGTCGGCGGACCTCCCACTATCCACAAGGATGCGGGCCAGGTGACAGTTGTAGATTGTCGCGGAGACAACGAGTGCGTCGTCGTGGGGGAAGCGAACCCCCCGCGCGTCTTCTGCCGTGAAGGTGAGGGGGACGTCCGACCACTTTGGTGGCGGGGACGTGTGTAGCACCCCCACAACCTTAACTTCACGCGCGTACTCCTTACGCTGGCGCTTGGAGTCCCGCCCGGAGGCAGACCCTCCCACGATGACGTTGATGCGGCGCTGAGAGGTCTGGAAGGGGAGAGCTTTTGAAGGCTCCCCCTCCTGTGCCTGCTCACCCCCCGCGGGAGCGGGAAGGGCCGGAATAGCTGGCCGAGGGAGCAAGGAGGCCGGAGTCCCCCCCCCCTGCCCGCGCTGGTCGAGGAATGTCGCGAAGTGCTGCAGTAGTTGGTCGCAGTCTCGGGTAGCGTGGGTACTGGACCCGTGGAAGTTGCACCACGGTCCTTCCTGCCTTCTCCCCGCGGGGCCTTCCCGGCCGCGCGAAGACTGTCCTCCCCCATGACCTTTTGGCTTGGGGAAGGGGCGGTTGCCCTTCGGGGGGTCGCGCGAGCTGCCTCCGCCCTCGATGACAAAAGTGTCCCGAGGCCGTGGCTCGTTATGCCCCCCTTGTCTGGGGCGTTTGGGGGGATCCCTGGCCCCCCGGTCAACGGGGGCAGGAGCCCCCTCGGTCTTCTTCCAGATATCGTCTTCCTCCGCCCGAGCATACTTTTCAAGCACGTTGAAGAGCTCATCGGCGGAGGAGGGGCAGCTCCGGGAGAGCCTTCGGTGGAGCTCCCCCGGGAGGATGCCGCTTTTGCAGGCTTCGATGACCGTAGAGTCCGGGACGTGGGCCACTTTGCTTTTTACTTGGGCAAAGCGCTTGAAGAAGCTTCTGATGGTCTCCCCGGTTCTCTGGCGCACTGTGTATAGCTGTGAAGAATCCAGGGGACGTACGTAATTTCCCTGAAAGTTGGCGCAGAACTCCCGCTTCAGCTGCGAGAAGGACTTGATGGAGCCCGCCTTCAGATTGTAAAACCAGGAGTGGGCAATGCCGGTAAGGTAGAGGGGGAAGACGTTGCATTGGACGCTCTCGTCCCCCCCCGCCGCGGAGATGGCTGTGGAGTAGATCTGCACGAACTCGTAAGGGTCCGCCTCACCATTATAATGCTCGATGTGCGGGGGACGGTAGGGCCGCGGCCATCGGATGCTGCGGAGTCTTCGACATAGAGGCTGGTTCGCCCCCTGCACTTCCCGGGGGGAGCCCCAGTCACTGTCTTCTATAACGGGGGACGCCCCCTCGTTATCCGAGTCAGGTAGCGGCCCAAGAGGGCCGCCAGAGTGGTGGTGACGACGCTCTTCTTCTGGGCTGGGACTGATTTCCCGGACGTCCGCGCTTCCCTCCGGGGAGGATGCTTCTTCGGTGGGTCTCTTCCCCCGACCGGTGCGAGAGCGAGGCTCCCTGCGACAACGACCGGGGGGAAGCTCTTCCCCGCGGCTGGGAGAATGCATTCGCTCAACCTCCCCCCGGGAGAAGCGGACCTGCTTCCCCGGGGGAGGGAGCTCCTGCACTGTAGCAGCCGTCCCGGGAGCTACCGGGGCCTGCTGAGGGGAGCCCCCTGCGACGGCCCCCGGGACCGGAAAGGGGGGAGCCCCTGCACCATCCGGAACTGGGGACGGGGCGCCCGGGGCGGCGTTAGGATCCGAAGAGGGGGCCCCTGTGGCAACGACCGGGGCCGGAAAGGGGGAAGCCCCTGCGACATCCGGAACCGGTGGGGGGTGAGCCCCCTCGGCGACGTCCGGGGTTAGGGAGCCAATGCGGGGGGAAATTCGCTGAGGCACGGGAGCTGCTCTGTCGACCGGCCCCGGTGCGGTAAACGCAACGCGAGGGGCGGGACTGGCTCCCGGCGTAGGAATAACCCCCGGCATGAAATGACCCCCCAGCCCCGGGAGCGGGCCGGGGACGGGGTACCCCCCTGGTGCCACGAAGGGCCCGGGCATGAAATAGCCTCCCGACACCGGGACAGGCCCGGGTGCCGAGAAGTGCCCGGAAGTATATCGCGCTGGGGGAGGGAACCCCCCAGCGGGATCATACGGGGTAGACAGCCCCCCTGACGCCGGAGGGGCCGCTGGGTATCCCATAAACGGGGGCATGATCCCCGGATACGGGTGCGACGGAAATGTGGGGGCCGAGGGCCGCGCCAACACACTAAGGAGCTCGTCCATAGAGCGCTGGGCGCGGAGCTGGCCCTCTACGAGAGCTTCGAGCAGGGCGTCCCGGGGAACCGGGGGAGCCGTCGGGGGGACGCTTCTCCCGGCCGAGGTCCCCGCGGTCACCGGGAACGACCTGGAGGTGGAAGCACCTAAGTTAAGAGGAAAGGTGGGAGGCGGTACCTGGGAATGGTCGCCTCCGGACGGAAGCGCCGGAACAGCAGCGTCCCGGACGGGTGGCGCCAGGTCACCGGGACCGGCGTCACCGGGAAGGGCGCGGGCCCTTGTTCTCGGAGGAGCCATGGCGATTCGTCACGGGTCCCCACGGACGGCGCCAACTGTCGTGGTATTAAGAATACCCCGGCAGGTTTTGAAGACGATCCTAGCGGAAATCACGCAACGCGGGTTGACCGGGTGACCGGTCCTCCCCCGCCGGACAAACACAAGAATTGACACGTGGATTTATACAGGTTCGGGTCCCGGTGGGGGCCCTAGTCCTGTCGACGCGCTCCCGACCGGAGTCGGCTGGGGAGGCTCTCTCCGGGGGAGAGGCTTCCGGAGCACGTCTGTGAGATTAGCTATTCCAATAATAATGAACTGATCCCTTAAAACAGAGGGGTACAAGGGCTATTTATAGCCCCAAAAAGAAGCAAAAAACCTAAACTACCCCGGGAGCCACCGTCGGATTGAAGGGTAGGACCGTCCTTCTCCCGGTCAAACGTCTTGGATGCTTGACAGGTGGTCGCTGATTCCCGAGGCGTCCCTCGCGTGACCTGCACGTGATAAACAAACAGGGATTTTACCTTTCAGGAGGGCGGTGACGTCCGGGACCTCTTCTGGAGAGCAGGGTCCCGGGAGCCCAAATGGCAGCGCCCGGGGCAGGCACCGGGGGCCACTGTCCCCGGGCACATGGCGGCGCCCGGGACGTGCCCGGGGGGCACGGTCCCGGGGGCCAAATGGCGGCGCCCGGGGCAGGCACCGGGGGCCACTGTCCCCGGGCACATGGCGGCGCCCGGAACAGGCCCGGGGGGCACGGTCCCGGGAGCCAAATGGCGGCGCCCGGGACATGCCCCGGAGGCACGGTCCCGGGAGCCTAAAAGGCGGCGCCCGGGGCAGGCACCGGAGGCCACTGTCCCCGGGCACATGGCGGCGTCCGGGACATGCCCGGGGGGCACGGTCCCGGGGGCCAAATGGCGGCGCCCGGGACATGCCCCGGAGGCACGGTCCCCGGAGCCTAAAAGGCGGCGCCCGGGGCAGGCACCGGAGGCCACTGTCCCCGGGCACATGGCGGCGTCCGGGACATGCCCGGGGGGCATGGTCCCGGGGGCCAAATGGCGGCGCCCGGGACATGCCCGGGGGGCACGGTCCCGGGAGCCTAAAAGGCGGCGCCCGGGGCAGGCACCGGAGGCCACTGTCCCCGGGCACATGGCGGCGTCCAGGACATGCCCGGGTGGCACGGTCCCGGGGGCCAAATGGCGGCGCCCGGGACATGCCCGGGGGGCACGGTCCCGGGGGCCAAATGGCGGCGCCCGGGACATGCCCCGGAGGCACGGTCCCGGGGGCCTAAAAGGCGGCGCCCGGGGCAGGCACCGGAGGCCACTGTCCACGGGCACATGGCGGCGCCCGGGACATGCCCGGGGGGCACGGTCCCGGGGGCCAAATGGCGGCGCCCGGGGCAGGCACCGGAGGCCACTGTCCCCGGGCAATCATGAACTTACCTGGACTTGACCGCATGGAGATTTCCCCCAACAGAATTCTGTAGCTCTCTCCACAGCTGAAGCGGAATATGTGTCTGCTGGCAGTTGTTGTGCTCAAATTTTGTGGATGAAGCAGACATTTTTGGATTATGGAATTAAATTTGATAAAGTGCCACTCTTGTGTGATAATGAAAGTGCCATTAAAATTACAAATAATCCTGTTCAACATTCTAGAACTAAGCATATTGAAATTCGGCAACATTTTATAAGAGATCTTGTGGAACAAAGAGATATTGTTGTTAGTTATATCAGAACTGATTTGCAACTAGCAGATATTTTCACCAAACCCCTAGATGAAACTAGATTTTGTTTTCTCAGAGGTGAATTGAACATTATTGATATATCTAATGCTAGTTGATGTGATAATTGTATTAAAATATTTTAAAATATATTTATTCCCTCTCTGGTCATATCCTCCTTTTGGTCGAAATTGTCCAAATTGACAGTCAGCATGACAAACTGACTGTCAGTTCCTTTGCTCAGGAGCCTGGTCGTGGGCTCTGGTCGAAGTCGTTGACCAGACTGACAGTCAGTTCCACAAACTGACTGTCAGTTATGTGCATCTCTTTTGGTCGTAGCTCCCAGTCAAAGTTGGTGACCCACACTAACTGTCAGTCTCATACACTGACTGTCAGCTTCAAAACTCAGTTTTGTGAACTGATTGTCAGTGTGGTACACTGATTGTCAGTTCCATGTTTCTGGGTTTGGAACTGACTGTCCGTTGGGGCTCCCAAACCCTAAAACCCTCTGTTCTGTTTTGTCTCTTCGTCTTCTCCTTCTCGCCGCCGCTTGTTCCATATCGTCGGTGCTCCGTCGCCGCGCCCCCGCCGTTGTGCCTCTCGTCGCCGGTACCTCCTCTCACCGCAGTGTGCCACAACCGTGGCCTCCACATCGCGGCCGCCACCACTGTCGCACCTCCTCGTGCCACACCTGACCGCCGCCGTGCCGTAGCTTCGCCCAACGCCACTGTGCTCGCCGGCGTTGAGACCCACCTTGTGCTTCCCCAGACCGTGCTGTGCCTCCTCTCCTCGGCGGATTTGAACATTATCACCAATTCGTTGTCATCAGCCTGCTCTGTTCAGTTCATCTCCCTGATCAGGTCCTCTGTTTTCTCTCCTCTATTTCTTTTTCAGCATGTCTGATCAATCGTCCTCTTCTCGTCGCATTGCCCGACGGAAGAATGTGGCTAACAGCCGTCATTCATTGGGTCAGTCTACTGAGACCCGTTCCTCTCCTCTGCCCAAGCACGCCCCCGTGGATTATTCTCGGTGGCACGCGAGTCGCCTCCGCACCCTTCGCTCCTCAAACCCCTATCTCTCGCCGTGTCCCACTAGTCGCGACGCGTGCGAAGTCCTCACCTTTTACACAAACCTGCAGCTAGACCTTTTCACCAGCGTGTATAGCCGCATCCCCATTTTCGCCCACCGCTTTCTGTCCTGGCAGACGATCGCGTCTCGCACAGGCATTGTTTCCCTGGCGGACTCCTTCGCCTCCATCGGGATTAGAGACCTTGTCTCTGATTTTTCCCTCCACTGGGCCGATGAGCCCATCCGCCAGTTCTACTCCATTGTCTTTATCTCTCCCTAGGGCGACTCGCTGACCTTCATGACGGCCTGCAGGTTCATACCGCCACGAAAGAGCAGCTTGAGGCCGCTCTCGGACTGGTTCACCCCGCTTCTGGGCACCAATTCCACACTCTCCTCGACCTTGAGCATCGGGAGGTGGCCATGCTGTATTCCGGCCCCTTCCAGCTCCGTCACATCGTTGGCTTGCGCCGCGATGTAGATCTGGCCCTGTGGATCCTCTGTCTCACTTTAGTCCCCATGACCGGAGATAGGGTCAGAGTCACCAATCTTGGGCCCCACGTCCTGATTTCTATCTTCCAAGAGGAGCCCTTCGACATTGCTGATCTCATCATCACTAAGATTCAGCACGTCATTCTTTCTCCGCGTCGCCAGCTGTTGTATGCTCCATACATCATGCCGATGCTTCTTCATATTCGGGCCGTAGACTCTGAGCTCCCGTAGCCCCATCAGCCTCTTCAGTTCTATCCTCCGGGCCAGGCAGATCGCCGTCTCGGTGCCCGCCCTGCAGCTGCAGCTGACCCTGATTCTCCCGCATCTGATGATGATGCTACGGGGGAGTCAGAGGATGAGGCTCTAGCTTAGGAGACTGATCCGGCTCCAGCTGCAGATGCGAGCATCGGGTCCTCCTCATCTCAGCTCTAGCAGGTCATCCAGACCGAGCAGCAGATCTTGCGTACTCAGCAGGAGCACCATCAGATGCTGCTTCGTCTGCTTGATCAGCAGGAGGAGATTCTACGGCGCCTGCCTTCTTCAGCCTCTCTTGCCCCTCGCAAGAGGGCCCGCCTAGCTGCGTCTTCTCTGGGATCTACTTCAGGCCCTGCTGCTCCAGCTCCTGTGGCACCAGCTTCTCCAGCTCTTGCTGCTACTCCTCCGGTGTCCCCAGTCGTCGACGCGACTGGATCTCCTACAGGCTCCGGAGATACAGCAGTCCTAGGCATATCTTCTGATGATGAGCCTTAGGCTCTGTGTTTTTGTATTCTCTCCCTTTTTGTGCTTGATGCCAAAGGGGAACAAGTATTATGTCTCTATATTGTTGGATGATTTATGTTATGTTGGATGTTTGGAGTTTATGGATCATATGGTTTGTTATGATGTTTTTTGATATCTAGATGGTTGGTTATGATATATGTATATTGACTATGATGGTTGATTTCTCTGAAATCTATTATGTGGATATGTTGGTATATTTGTGATGCTTTGGTTGTGATATATTTGTGTATGATGATGTTTTGGCCTTTGCTATATGTATGCTATGTATGCTCTGAACTTATTTTGTGATCATATGAGATCTCATGCATACACTCAGGGGGAGTCAGGGGGAGTTATTCATTTATTATTTTATATCGAACACTTGTTGTCATCAATCATCAAAAAGGGGGAGATTGTGCATCTAGGACATTATGTCTGACCTAATTTTGATGATTAATGAAAACAAAGTGTTTCAGACTAATTGTGTTGTTGAGATATTTGATACAGAGTATTGTTGGGAAAACAGACAAGACGATCAAGATGAATCAACATGAAGCACAAGTCGCAAAGTACAAAGACAAGACATAAATCGCAAACAAGAAGATGCAAAGGACCTGAGGTAATTTGTATTTATTTTTACCGATCTCGGCGTTTGGAGGTTGATCGGTTTAGGAATTTATTTCTTAGTTTTAACCGTACTATAAAGAGAGGTTGCAAGTCCTCTCTAAATTTCCAACATGAAACAAGAAATTACTAGGTCACTGCATTGCAACTTTTTCGGTTGGATTTGATTTTGAAACATTTGGATTTTCAGTTGAGTTTTTGACAGCAGAAGAGTTTTTTTCTTTTTCTAGAAAGATCTAGGAAGATTTGGCTTTTGCTTCTGTTCACAAAAATATAGCCCTTATAAATATCTTTCAAACGAGCTATCAAACACTTCAATCGAATCTCTAGAGTAAAAGTTATGGCTATTTTTAACCATGTTGATTGTCAGTTTGGATTGTGAGTTTTGTTAACTGACAATTGTCCAGAGAGGTTGTTTTTTGAGCCAAAAATTTTTGACCTAAACTGACTGTCAGTTTGCATTTCAACCTCGAGCTGTTTGATTTATTTTTCTGTTTGAACTGGATGCTTTCGTGGTCGAACTAACTGTCAGTTTGTAAAACTGACTGTCAGTTT
Source organism: Pharus latifolius (assembly GCA_019359835.1). Taxonomy (NCBI): domain Eukaryota; kingdom Viridiplantae; phylum Streptophyta; class Magnoliopsida; order Poales; family Poaceae; genus Pharus; species Pharus latifolius. Next base: position 49,153,906 of record CM033326.1, read on the forward strand.
GGGGTTTCAGTTTCCATATACGACCACAAACGGCTAGCAATTTTTTATTCATAAATTTTGTCAGCTGTTGAGTTTGAGATTGATTGTCAGTCTTCCATACTGACTGTCAGTTTGCACTGATTTTTTTCCTTTTTCGACCTCAAAATGCTAGCTGAGTTTTCTCCGGATTTTACTTCTTTCTGGTCGTGACCCAAACTAACTGTCAGTTTGAGCTACTGATTTTCAGCTCGAGCTCCAACGGTTGTTTTTTTTGTTGAGGCTATAAATTGAGGTTTTGAGCAGATGGTATCTGGAGTGGCACTTGGATAACTTCGATAATCATCGCGCTGAATTATCCCCTCCGCGTCCGGGGTGCCAGATGATGCCCCCTCTCCGGATACTTCCACCGGCGGGCTACGAATAGTGGCCTGAGGACCTGCTCCGGGAAGCCCGGCGCCACATACGTGGCTTGTACTGGGACCTGACCCGGGAGCTATCTGAAGGTCTCTGGGATTATTAGGCGTAGGTACTTTAGGACGTTGACTTTCCCGATTGTAATCCGGGATGTATCGTATCCGATGTAGTGATGCCCACCGGAGGGGGAAGATGTCCTCCTGTTAAATGATCAATAAAGCTGTTTACTTCAAGATTTCTTTTAATAGAGCTTAGTTTGCCTGTTTATTTTTGAAGTCCGGGACGGTGTGATTACGGGGGGTTCCATCCGCGCGCTGTGGGGGTAACAAAGCTCCCGGGAAGAAGATCCGTTGGTTAAGAATTTTTCCAAGTTAGAAATTTTGGTTTTTCCTGGAGATTGTTCCGGGAGAACTCTCCAGTCGCCATGAAAACAGGGAGCTGGGAATGAGGTCTCCGGGAAGAAACGTCCGAAAAAATCCAAGACAAAATTTCCGGAGAGCATTTTTCCGGGAGACAATCGTCCGATCACCGTGAAAATGGGGAGCCGGGGATAATGTCTCCGGGAAAAAATATCCAAGAAAAACCCGAGGCGAGATTTCCTGAGGTAATTTTTCGGGAGACAATCGTCCGATCGCCGTTAAAACGGGGAGCCGGGGATAATGTCTCCGGGAAAAAATATCCAAGAAAAACCCGAGGCGAGATTTCCGGAGGTAATTTTTCCGGGAGACAATCATCTGGTCACCGTGAAAACGGGGAGCCGGGAATAAGGTCTCCGGCAAAAAAATATCCAAGGACTCCATCTCAGGAGACAATCAACTCCTGCAGGAGGATGCGCCCGATGACTGGTCTGAGTGTTTGGGTAGGGGACTAGTCTCCCAAAGGGACTTGTTACCACGGTCCCTGAGGACCAGGTTGCCGCTTACACCCTAAGTCCACGAGGAGTGATCGTAAGCTGCCCTACGGGAGTGGGACTCCCGTTGTAGGGACTTGTTGGGTCGTGATAGCCCACTTTCTCACGGGGAGGGCATCCTCGTTGAGAGGGCATCCTCGCGGGGAGGGCATCGCCGTGAGAGACGGTAATGTAAGAACCTGCACCGAGACAGAGTTGAAGAAAAATCGAGTTCTATTAACAAAGAACCAAAATACAACGCCTCCCCCCGCGAAATCGCGAAGGGGGAGGGAACGGTGATTACAATGTCCCCCCTCCCCCTCTGGCGTAATCGCTCCAGTGGAGGGGACGAGCCCGTGTAGGCTAGACGTAAAACTTGCGAAGTAAACGCAAGTTCCACGTGTGCTTCAGCTCCTGCTCTTGAAGGTTGGAGAGCTTGTAAGCCCCCGAGCCCAGGACCGCCGAGATCCTGCAGGGGCCCTCCCACTTGGGAGAGAGCTTGCCCTGGGTCTGGGGGTCTATGATGCGCTTGAGGACAAGGTCCCCAAGGCGAGAAGCCCTCTCGCGCACGCGCTGGTTGTATGCGTGCGCCATCTCGCGTTCGTAGATTGAGTGGCGAAAGAGCGCTCGGTCGCGTTCCTCCTCCACGAGGCCGATCTCCAGCCGCTGATGTGCCTCGTTGGCTTGGTACGCTGCGGTCGTAGCTCCATCTAGGAGCTCGACTCGCAGCGACCGAAAGCCAACCTCCTGGGGGAGGACTGCCTCAGCCCCGTAGACCAGGGAGAAGGGAGTTCGTCCCGTTGCCCGGCTCGGAGTCATGCGCATAGAGCAGAGGATGCTAGGGAGCTCCTCTGCCCATGCACCCCGCTTAGAAGCGGCTTGCTCAAGCCGTTGGCGTAACCCCTGTAGGATTACGCCGTTGACCCTTTCAACGGCCCCATTGCTCTTGGGATGGGCCACCGAAGCGAAGTGGATGGTGAGCCCCAGGCCTTCGCAGAATTCCCGGAAATACGCCGAGTCAAATTGGGTCCAGTTATCGACAGTGATTTCCCAGGGGACGCCAAAACGACAAACGACGTTTTTCCAGAAATACCGCTGTACCGCCCGGGACGTGATGCTTGCCAAGGGTTCAGCCTCTACCCACTTGGTAAAGTAGTCGACTGCGACCACCGCATACTTGTATCCCCCGGGCGCTGGGGGGAAGGGCCCTAGGAGGTCCATCCCCCTACGCGTGAAGGGCCAAGTGATGGGGATAGTCTGCAGCGCTACGGGGGGAGGTTTGAACCCTTAGCCATCTTCTGGCAAGCCTCGCATGCGGAGACAAGGTCTCGCGCGTCGCGCATCACCGTGGGCCAGTAAAAGCCTTGGCCGCGATGGCGCGCGGGGCTAGGTGAGAGCCGCAGCTCCCCGCATGGATGTCTTCAAGAAGATGGAGTCCCTCCGACCGTAGGAGGCAACAGAGGAGGGCGGAAGCCCCCTGCTTGTAGAGCTTCCCCTCCAATAGGAGGTATGCCCGGGCTTTGGCCCGGAGGCGCTTAGCCTCGGTCTCGTTGGAAGGGTCCAACTCCCCCTTGATGAAGGAGACGAGGGGTCCATCCATGACGGAGTCCGGGTGATCCCGGTGACCTACGGGACACGAGGGCTTCGCGATGATCTCCAGGAATGCCCCTTTGGGGAGCGGTTCCTGGGCCCTGGCCGCCTGGGCTAGGGCGTCGGCCCGGTTATTGTCCCTTCGTGGGATATGCCGGACTTTGAGGCCGTCGAAGTGCCTCTCCATCTTGTGCACCTCCTGCAAGTAAAGGCTCAAGTTTGCGTCATGGCACAAGTAAGACTTGTCCATTTGGCAAACAATGAGCTGGGAGTCTCCCTTTACTATGAGGCGTCGAATCCCCAGGGAGCATGCAAGACGCAACCCAATGAGCAAAGCCCCGTATTCTGCGACGTTGTTGGTTGCTGGGAACTCGAGCCACGCAGCATACTCGAGTTCCTTCCCCTCAGGGCTCCGGAGGACTACTCCCGCACCAGCCCCAGTGAGACACAGGGACCCATCGAACATGAGTGTCCAGTGGTTGCTGCGTCGGGGTGGCGCGGGGAGGTCTTCGTCCCCGGGCCCGGAGGCAGGAGTCCACTCCGCCACGAAGTCAGCGAGGACCTGTGACTTGATGGCGGAGCGCCCCGTGAGGGAAAGGGAAAAGGGGGCGAGCTCGGCCCCTCACTTCCCGATCCGGCCGGTGGCCTCTTTATTTTGAAGCACCTCCCCCAATGGGAGGGATAACAAGATGGTGATGGGGTGCCCCAGGAAGTAATGACGAAGCTTCCGGGACGCCATCCGGAGGGCATAGCAGATGTTCTTCATCTCCGTGTACCGAGTTTTGGCCCCTTGGAGAGCTTCACTCATGTAGTACACGGGGCGCTGCTGTCCATCCTGCTCCTCTACCAATACCGCGCTTACGGCGACCGGGGTCGTGGCAAGGTAGAGGTGCAAAGGCTCTTCCGGAGATGGACTCACGAGCATTGGAGGGCTCGTGTGGTGTTTCTTCAGGTCGTCGAAGTCCTCCTGAGCCTCGGGGGTCCAGTGGAACTCCTCGAGCCCCCGAAGGATCTTGAAGAATTGAAGGCCGCGTTCCCTTGACCGTGAGACGAAGCGGCTCAGCGCGGCTAAGTTCCGGCGAGTCGCTGAACGTCCTTGACAGAGTGTGGCGGAGGCATGTCTAGGAACGCCATGATTTTCTCGAGGTTCGCCTCTATGCCCTCTGGGACACAAGGAAGACCAGGAGCTTCCCCCCGCGCACGCCAAAGCCACACTTCTCCGGGTTGAGCTTCCGCCCATACATGCGAAGGTTGCGAAAGGTTTCCGCTAGGTCGTCGACGTGGGTAGTTGCGCGGGGACTTTTGACGACCGCGTCGTCGACATAGACATCGACGTTGCGACCGATTTGGTCCTTGAAGACCAGCGTCATGAGGCACTGGAAGGTCGCTCCCGCGTTCTTCAGCCCGAAGGGCATGTGGACATAGCAGAAGGTTCCGAGGGGAGTTATGAAACTCGTCTTTTCCTCGTCCCCTTCCGCCATCCGGACTTGGTGGTAGCCCGAATAGGCGTCCAGGAAGTTGATCAACTCGCACCCCGCGGTGGAGTCTACCAGTTGGTCAATCCGCGGGAGTGGGAAGTTGTCCTTGGGGCAGGCGCGGTTGAGGTCGGTGAAGTCCACGCACATCCGCCACTTGCCGTTCGACTTCTTCACGAGAACGGGGTTCACGAGCCACTCAGGGTGTAAGACCTCCCGAATGAACCCCGCCTCTCGGAGTCGGGCGATCTCTACCTTGATCGCCTCTTGGTTGGGGGGTGACCGGGGGAGGTCCACCACGTCAAACGGGACCATCTCAGTCTGGTAATTCTCCGGGGTGCCGAACGTCATGGGGAGATCCACCTTCCCCACGGGGTGGATCGCCTTCCCCGGGACGAATCCTTGCAAGGCCCTGCTGCGGGCTGCAAAAGCTTCTCGTCCACCTGCATCTCTCTGAAAGCTTTCAGGTAGAGGACGTCGGCGGAGCTCCCGCTATCCACGAGGATGTGGGCCAAGTGGCAGTTGTAGATGGTGGCGGAGACAATGAGCACGTCGTCATGGGAGAAACGGATCCCACGTGCGTCTTTCACTATGAAGGTGAGGGGGACATCCGACCACTTGGGTGGCGGAGACGTATGCAGCACCCCTATGACCTTGACTTCACGCCCGTACTCCTTGCGCTGGCGCTTGGAGTCCCGCCCAGGAGTGGACCCTCCCATGATGACATTGACACACCGCTAGAAAGTTTGGAAGGGGAGAGTTTTTGACAGCTCCCCCTCCTGCGCTCGTCCCTGCCGTCCCCTCGCAGGAGCAGGAAGGGCCGGTAGAGCCGGTTCAGGGGGCAAGGAGGCCAGAGTCCCCCCCTGCCAATGTTGGTCGTGGAATGCCGCGAACTACTGCAGCAGCTGATAGCATTCCCGGGTGGCATGGGTACTGGACCTGTGGAAGGTGCACCACGGGCCTTCCCTGCTCTCTGTCGCAGGGCCTTCCCGATTGCGGGAGGACTGCCCTCCCCCGTGGCCTTTCAGCTTGGGGAGGGGCGATTGCCCCTCAGGGCTTCGCGCGAGCCACCTCCGCCCTCGAGGACAAAGGTGTCCCGAGGCCGTGGCTCGTTACGGCCCCCCTGCCTGGGGCGTTAGAGGGGGTCCCTGGCCCCCCGATCAGCGGGGGCAGGAGCCCCCTGGTTTTTCTTCCAGTGGTCGTCCTCCTCCGCCTGAGCGTACTTTTCGAGTACGTTGAAGAGCTCATCAGCGGAGGAGGGGCAACTCCGGGAGAGCCTCCGGTGGAGCTCTCCTAGGAGGATCCCGCTCTTGCATGCCTCGATGACCGTAGGGTCGGGGACGTGAGCCACTTTGCTCTTGAATTGAGCGAAGCGTTTGAAGAAGCTGCGGATGATCTCCCCCATCCTCTGCTGGACGGTGTACAGCTGCGAAGAATCCAGGGGACGCACGTAGTTCCCCTGGAAGTTCGCGCAGAACTCGCGCTTGAGCTGCGCGAAGGACTTGATGGAGCCAGCCTTCAGATTGTACAACCAGGAGCAGGCGATCCCGGTGAGGTAGAGGGGGAAGACGTTGCATTGCACTGTCTCGTCCCCCCTAGCCGCCGAGATGGCCGTGGAATATACCTGCACAAATTCATAGGGGTCCGCCTCACCATTGTAGTGCTCGATGTGCGGCGGGCGGTAAGGCCGCAGCCACCGAATGCACTGAAGTCTTCGACAGAGAGGCTGATTAGCCCCCTGCACTTCCCGGGGCGAGCCCCAGTTGCCGTCCCCTTTGACAGGGGACGCGCCCTTGTTGTTGGAATCGGGAAGCGGTCCAAGAGGTCCGCTGGCGTGGCGGTAATAACGCTTTTCTTCTGGGCCGGGGCTGGATTCCCGGACGTCCGCGCTATCCCCCGGAGAGGTTGGCTCTTCAGCGGGTCTCTTTCCCCGGGCGGTGCGGGAGCGAAGCTCTCCACGTCAGCGACCCGGGGGAAGCTCTTCTCCAGACTTAGCCGTGCGCATTCGCTCGACCTCCTCCCGGGAGAAACGAACCTGGTCCGCCGGCAGCACCCTCGGGGGCGGCCCTGGGGGAGAGAGCTAATGCACTGTAGCTGCCGGCCCGGATGTTACCGGGGCCGGAAAGGGGGAAGCCCCTGTATCATCCGGAACTGGAAAAGGGGAAGCCCCTGTATCATCCAGAATCGAGGAGGGGGTGTCGACGATTCGGACTCAGGTTCCTCAGCCGAACTTATGTAAAATTTGTAATTGTGAGACCTTTCAAGATGACCCTCTGGGAAGGTATGTAGAACAATGGTGAACAGGAGCACAGAGAGATTTATACAGGTTCGGGCCCTCGATGGTGGGAGTAAAAGCCCTACGTCCTGTTAGAATTTCACTATATGTGATAAAGGTTTACAAACTAGCGGGAAGAAACCTTCACAGGCGAAAGTTTTTCCTATATAAGTGTACAAAAAAGAAGCTCTAGGAGACTTGTGAATATTGTCTAATCTAAGCCGTAGACTTGGCTGTTTGAGTGGTTGAGATACGTTGTATCTCACTTGTATCAGGGGTCTTGTTCTTCCAAATGTCTTGGATCCCTCGTTTAATGTACTTTGCCACCCTTTTATACTGGTCGAAAAGGTGCCATATGAAGAAAACTGCATCAAACGGTTGGATACGGTTTCTGGAGAACCGCTGTTAACTTCCACGGAGGTTATTAACACGTGTTAATCATGAATAACCGCATATATTAACCTCTGACGGTTGGTTTTCAACGTGGAGGAATCTTCGGGATGCTTGGAATATCCTGATAACCGAATAAACTCCAAGCACCCTGGTCGAGAATGTTCTGACCGCGCAATGTGGGCTGACCGCGCAACATCCCAGATATCCAGTCCGCGCATAGCATACGAACTTCTGACCGCACAAGGCTATCGGCCTGATAGCACAAAACCCGCGACCTAATCGCGTGAAGCTTGCGACCTCATGGTGATGCCCCTCAGAATAGCTTGAGTTCACATCGCCAGATACATGTCTGGTTTGAACCTGTCTTGAACCAAAAGTTTATTAGAAGTGACTCGGGTGACAATCCTCGTCAGGGGGGGCCCGTGGCGACACTCAGAACCGGAAAGGGGGAAGCCCCTGTATTATCCGGAACCAAAGAAGACGGATCCCCCGCCGCGACGACGGGAACCGGAAAGGGGGAAACCCCTGTATTATCCGGAACCAGCGAGGGGGCAACTTCCGTGACGACGTCCGGAGCCAGGGCGCCGTTGCGGGGGGAGATCCGCTATGGCACGGGAGCTGCTCTGTCGACCGCCCCCGGTGCGGTACCCGCGACCCGCGGGGCGGGACTGGCTCCCGGCGCAGGGCAAACCCCCAGCATATAATGGGCCCCCGGACCCGGGAATGAACCCGGGACGGGATATCCCCCCGGTGCCATGTAAGGCCCAGGCACCGGGAAGGATCCCGGTGCCGGGAAGGGTCCGGACGTATGACCCGCCTGGGGAGGGTACCTCCCTGTGGGGTCATACGGGGCGGCCGGACCTTCGGAGACCGGAGGGGCCAACGGGTGACCCATAAACGGGGGCATAGCTCCCGGATATGGGTGCTGTGGGTATGTGGGGGCCGGTGGCCGCACCAATACGCGAAGCAGCTCATCCATAGAGCGCTGGGCGCGGAGCTGGCCCTCCACTAAAGCCTCGAGCAAGGCGCCCCGGGGAGCCGGGGAGCCGTCGGGGGGAGACAGGTGCCGGCCGAAGCTACCGCGGTCGCCGGGATTGACCCGAAGGTCGAACCACCGAAATTAAGAGGGAAGGTGGGAGGAGGTACCCGCGTCTGGCCACCCCCGGGCGGAAGCTCCGAGACAATCGTGTCCCGGACGGGTAGCGCCGGGTCACCGTTCTTGGGGCAGCCATGGCGTCTCGTCACGAGTCCCCACGGACGGCGCCAACTGTCGTGGTATTGCAAATACCCCGACAGGTTTTGTGGAGAAGCCTAGCGAAGAAAATACGACGCGGGCTGACCGGGTGACCGGTCCTCCCCCGCCGGACAAGCACGACAAATGACACGAGGGTTTATATAGGTTCGGGTCCCGGTAGGGGCCCTAGTCCTGTCGGCGTGCTCCCGACCGGAGTTGGCTGGCGACGCTCTCCCGGGGGGAGAGGCTCCGGAACACACCTGTGAGATTGTCTATTCTAGCAATAATGAGCCAGTTGGCGTTTACAAGAGGTGTACAAGGGCTTTTATATCCCCAAAAGAAGCAACAGAGACTAAACTACCCCGCCTGCTACTGTTGGACCGAAGGGTAGCAACGTCCTTCTCCCGGCCGGGCCCCTCGGATGCTTGATAGGTGTCCGCTGATTCTCGAGGCACTCCTCGCGTGGCCTGCACGTGACTCGGGGCCGAGGGCTCCTATCCCCGGAAGGACGACGACACCCGGGACAGACACCGAGGGCCTTGTCCCGAGGCATAATGCGGCGCCCGGGACAGGCACCGGGGGCCTTGTCCCTGGGCAAATGGCGACACCCGGGACAGGCACCGGGGGCCTTGTCCCCGGGCAAAAGGCGGCGCTCGGGACAGGCGCCGAGGACCTTGTCCCCGGGCAAAAGGCACAACTTCTTACCTGGACTTAGTCTCGCAGAGATTTCCCCCAACAGATAGTGACTGAGTTAGTCACCTTTGCCGTTGTATAATCGCAAGAGCTACAGAACGAGATTTTTACCTCTCTGTGGTCTCAGGTACCCAAGAGGGAGATAATAGAATTGTTCAAGATCTTCTAGACATAGACCATTCCTTGGTCTCATTCAGTGATCTCGTGGGGATTTTGGTCTCCAGATATCCATAATACCGAAGTCGCAGAGACCATGGTCTCGCATACCCACGAACACTGTGCACATGGAGATATTTTCCCGTGATCGCCCAGGTCATGGAGAACATAAAGACAGCCATGTATTGTTGTAGTTAATATGCGACCTTGGCTTACTAAAGAGTTAAAACATCCAACGGTTATATGATTAGCCTCATTCAATCATATATAGTAGTTGAGCCTATTTTACCACTACTGCCGCCTGGTTGTTTCAACTCCTTAAGTTCCTTGTAACTAACAAGAAGGTGAAAGTGCAATCATAAACAGACAGAATTACACATTATGGCTGGCGCACGTCTGCCTCTCAGCAACTCTTCAATCCCGTAACCGACAACTGGCAACAAGCTATAAAAGGAGGATCACCGGGAGAGATCAGGGGACCAAGCAAGAGATTCAAGAGACAATACACTAGAACTAGACACAGTAGATCAATATACACTGTAAGCTAAATAGTACAAGATTGTTCTTAGTCCATCTAATAACATCCTTGGTTCTCTTCTTGTAATCCTCAATTTACGTAGTGAAATCCCAAAAGGAAGTAGGGTTATTACTCACCATCAGAGGGTCCAAACCTGTATAAATTCCTTTCTTCGTCTGAGATAGATACCGTAATTTACCTGAGCTTCACCTTAGATTGGCTTCAGATTCCCCTTTAATATTTTACGTAAGTTCGACTAAGGACTAGAGTCCCAATCGTCGACAGCTGGCGCCCACCGTGGGGCCTATTTCATGGTGTCTTTCATCATTAGGAATTTCGGTAAGCCATGTCAGGACTTTACAACTCCGAAAATGATTTTGATCTTGCAAATTACTCTGATCTTAACATAGAGGATGAGACTCTCTACATGGAAGAAAATGAAGTTCCCTCAGAGCCTGTTGTTGAGGAGTATCCGTAGGACTTGATCCATGATCAAGAACTTGAACAAGTAGTACGTTCACCTTCTATGAGTCCTACTACATCAAATGGTGAATATGTGCCAAAACCCATTGTCCCAAATGATGCGGGAGATGGGGACCTTGAGTTCAGTCTAGAAGGTTTTGCTCCAGATAACTTAAACTCTATCTTCAATTTTGAGTCTGAATCTGATGAGCAGATGCTCTCCCCATCTGTGAACTCAATTCCCCGGGAGGTCACTGTACTTTCTGAGGAGACCCTTGAGCAACGTGTTGCCAAGGAGGAAGAAGAACGTAAGCAGGAAGAAGATGCAGCTCGTGAGCAGCGAGAGGCGGAGGTTCATAAGGTCACAGAGCAAGCTCTGCAACTTGCACAATCTCACCATGATACCGCAGCTCGTGACTTGGCCCTTGGAACCTCTCATCCCGACATCATCATGGTTGCAGGAGGGACCAAACTCCTTCATTAGCTCCAGCCTGTTCTTTGATGGTTACGATAACTCCCATGGCACCCCGAAGGAGCACACAAGAGCGTATTCGTGTGATTGCAGATACTCTTCGCAATCCTCCTACTGATTTGGCGAATGATGACATAATTCTGTTTGCAAGGATTTTGGTGGACAACCTCGATGAGGTACCAACTGTTGTGACTCCAACATCAACCTCGCGGTCAGCAACTCATTCTCATGAACGGGACAGTTATCACTGGAGCCAAGAGCATTCCCTTGGACACACACCATCGGCCCGGTAACGTAAAACCAGGCGTACAGGTAATTCTAGTGACCTTTATTGTGAACCAGTACATTCGCGATTAGGACCACGAGTAGATTCTTCTTGCGATCGTAATTATGAACCGGTGTGTTCGCGCTTGGGGCCACAGATTATTTCATTCCGCGACCTTGATGGAGGTCATGAGTAACAACAGCCACGTCCTTCATACGTAGGTTGCAATGCCTTTTCGCCAGGATTATGTGCTGTAATCTGGCCAGATAAGTTTAAACCCGGAACAATCGATCAATTCGATGGGACCAAAAATGCTTCCGAATTTCTACAAATTTACATTACTGCCATCCATGCGGTTGGTGGTGATGAACGGGTTATGGTGAATTATTTGCTGACTGTTATCGAAGGTCCGGCATGAACCTGGCTATTTAATCAACCTGAAGGACCCATTTACAATTGAAAAATATTGTGTGATGCAATCCTCAACAATTTCTAAAACTATTATCAAAAGCGTGGCAAGGAAGATGATCTCCATCGCTTGTGCCAGACATCTACAGAAACTCTTCGCCAATTTGTCAAATGATTTGTGGGGGTAAGAAATACTATTCCTAACATCTCTTATAGTTCCATCATTAGGGCATTTAAACATGCCGTTTGATCATAAATTTACCAAAGATTTTCTCATTCATCCACCACGATCGATTGCGGATCTCTTCGACATGGCTGATCGTTATTCCGATGTGGCTGAAGCCGTTGAATGGAATAAGATGGCGGATAAGGGAAATTTGGCACCTCAACTAGGTCTCAAGGCCGACAAGAAGGATGATTCACGCAAGAAAACTGAGCCATTTGCGGGCGGGAAATCAAAAAAGGTGAAGAAAGCCATAACCAACCAATTTCGAGGGGTCACCGTCATCGGTAAGTAGCCTCAAGGGAAAGGTAGGAAGGTTCCTTTTAAAACTAACAAGGTTTCTCCTGCTGGTCATAGCGACCAAGTAGAAAAGCAAGTTAAACCGCAGGGATCAAAGAAATGGTGTCCGTTCCACAACGTTTCATCACACGATCTTCAGAATTGTCGGACTTGGTTAAAGAAGCTAGATGATTTTTACCAACATAAAAATCCTATGCCTACAATACCAGGGCAAGGACTAACCAGCGGAAACAAAGGCGCTAATGCTGATGAGGACATGCCATATCAGGTACCAAACAACCACGTTAATGTTATTTTTGGTGGTTCATCATCTTATTTTTCTAAGCGTCAATATAAAAACATTTTCCATGAGGTAAATAGTACTAAGTTTCCTTTGGGAGAGCCTCAATTTCTCTGATGGTCGGAGGTTTCCCTGACCGTTAGCCAGGAAGATTGCCCTCAGGGATTGACGTGACCTCGGCACCTCTCTTTGGTGATATCCCCTACCATTAGTATTGCTAAGGTAGGGAGAGTATTGGTCAATGGAGGGAGTTTGCTCGATCTCCTATTTGCCAAGGCTCTCGACGAGATGTAAATTCCTCGTTCGAAGATACAGCTGGTGGCTCAACCATTTTTTGGGAAATTCCAGGTTCCTCTATGTTACCAATTGGACAGATTGTGCTGCCAGTAACACTTGGGGAACCAGCAAATTTTCGAACGGAATTAATTACTTTTGATGTAATTGATTTTGGTTCAGCTTACAACGCCATTTTTGGTAGGTCTTCTCTCGCTAAGTTCATGGCGGTGACACATTATACTTATCAATGCGTCAAGGTCCCAGGTCCTCATGGTGTGATCACATTTAGGGGCAGTCAGGATACAACCTTAACTTGTGATCGAATTTCCCTGGAACTGGTCTATCAACTTCCTTTATGGTATGTCAAGGTTGCGACCTCAGCACCAGATGCGGTCAAGGGATCCCCGCGACCAGAACATAAACTCAAACAGGTTCCTTTATTCCCAAACGATCCATCTAGAATAGTTTTGATTGGATCAAATCCGGATGACAAATAGGAACTAGAGCTCGTTGCTTTCCTCCAGGCTAACGTGAATGTGTTTGCGTGCAAAACCTCAGACATGCCTGGAGTCCCATGGGAAGTAATTGACCGTAGGCTAGCTATTCGGCCTGGAAAGCGACGAATAAAGCAAAAACTCAGACGTTTTGCACCTGATCGGTAAGAACCTATATGTGCGGAGTTAGACAAACTCCAGAATGATGGTTTCATTCGTGAGGTCGACCATCCCGAATGGCTTGCGAATCCAGTCATGGTCCTAAAATCAAACAGTAAGTGGCACGTGTGCGTTGATTACACCAGTTTGAACAATGCCTTCCCGAAGGATAATTTTCCTCTTCCCCACATCGATCAGTTGATTGACTCCACAACGGGTTGTTGAATGATGAGCTTTCTGAATGCTTACTCATGCTACCATCAAATTAGCATGGCAGAAGAAGATGAAGAGAAGGTTGCCTTCATCACCCCATTTGGTACAAACTGTTACATCAGAATGCCATTTGGGCTCAAGAATGCTGGTTTCACGTACCAGTGCTTGATGCAAAAGACCTTTCTTTCTCAAATAGGGCATAATTTAGAAGCTTATGTTGATGATTTTGTTGTAAAAAGCCTTAAGAGCTCTAGTCATATAGATGATTTTACTGAGACTTTTTGTAATGTGAATAAGCATGGAATAAAGTTGAATCCTGAAAAGTGCACTTTTGGGGTTTCTTCGGGTAAGCTTTTAGGTTTCCTTGTTTGTTCAAGAGGCATTGAGGTTAATCTCGAAAAAATTCGGGCCATAGAGCAAATGCGATCCCCTTCGACTACAAAGGAAGTGCAAAGCCTGACTTGTCGAATGGCGGCTTTAAGTCATTTCATTTTGCGGTTAGGACAGTGTGGTTTGCCTTTCTTTAAGGTTCTACGTAAGCACACTGGGTTTCAATGGTTGGATGAAGCCGAAAAAGCCTTTCAAGAAGTGAAAGCATACTTCACCAGTGCTCCGGTGTTGGTTTCCCCTATTAAAGGAGAATCATTAGTCATCTGTTTGGCTGCTACTCCTCATGCATTCAGCGTTGGTCGCAGAACGGGGGGGGGGGGAGTGCAACCACCAGTTTATTACGTAATTGAAGTGCTTCATGGACTGAACGAGCGTTACCCTGAAGTCCAAAAGCTCCTTTATGCTCTTTTAGTGGCTTCTAGAAAGCTTTGACATTACTTTCAAGAACACACGATTTCTATGCCATCGTCTTTTCCTTTATGGGACATTCTCCGCAACCCGGAAGTTTCTGGTCGAATTGCGAAGTGGGCAGTTGAACTTGGAGCATTTGATCTCTATTTTACTGCTCGACTAGCAATCAAATCCCAAGTTCTCACAGATTTCGTGGTCGAATGGTCTAATCCCGAACCACAAGAACAAAACACGATGGATTTGGAGAATTCTGACTGTTGGACGATGTATTTTGATGGTTCCCACAGTTATCAACACTCGGGGGCTGGAGTAGTTTTAATAACACCTCATGATAAGGAACGGGGTCTCGATCCTCCGACAGGTAGGGGATAGTTCGATTGGTGGAGACTCGACGTTGACAATCCGACTTTCGACCAGAACCGATCTAGACCTGCAATCGTTACACCACTGCTCCGTTCGTTATCAACCGTACCGAGGCGCAGTTGACCTAGCCACGAAGGCCTATTCCTGCAAGCGAATCGAAGGCCACGTGCAAGAACACAGAAGAAGCAATCTCGAATTGCAAGTATGTATTAACATCACGAAGTGTTGGGGTTCCACAAACCAAAAGACGGCGAACTGTGACAACAGAAAAATTCTAAGCAAAACCCAAGTCTAACAATGATGGCTACGAGGTTTTAATATGCGAGAGGGGTGGCATCTAGGGTTTGGGGCGCACCCCCCCACGCGGGATACACGGGCCGAGGCCCAACAGACAGGTGACGCAGCACCGCACGGCCCAATAGAATCTGGTCTCCAATTGTTTCGACTATTGTGATTGACTCAGAAGGATTTCAGATGTTGGACCAGATCCGTTGGAAAGGTCTCGTCGAGGGCTTCTCTGTAATGTACTTGAACGCCCCAAACGGAGTTCGTATGCATCTTCTACACCCATTTGAAGACAGGCTGCTCTGCCGTGGCCGACCCGGACTCCAGCTCGCGGTAGACTTGATTCCCGACCCTTCTTGGCGCAAAGTGACACCCTCGCTGATCAACACCATGATTCCTGAGCACAAGCACAATATTATTAGGTAGTAACTCACTCTTGTCAATATTCTCTCGTGTACTAAGAAACGAGTTCACATGGTGATTTAGTTGACGTGCACGTGCCCTTGTTATTGGTCCTTGCACAACGGGTGTTGGAAGAATGGACGCATCGTTAGGGGTGATGTCCTCATCATTGAATTGGAGTCGTCCTCGACTCAAGCTCATCTTCTTCTCCCAAATATGGCCGCAAATCTGAAATGTTAAAAGTGGGGCTAACCCCGAAATCTGCAGGCAACTCAAGTTCGTAGGCATTATCATCTATTCGCTCTAACATCTTCAATGGACCATCCGCATGAGGCATTAATTTTGACTTTCTTAACTCAGGAAAATGCTCTTTACGTAAGTGTAGCCATACAAGATCTCCAGGAGTAAATATCAATTCCTTTCTACCATGACTACCAGCAATGCGATATTTTTCATTCATTCTCTCAATATTTTCTTTTGTTGTTTCATGTAGTTTTCAAATAAACTCAGCACGTTCTTAGCATCAAGATTAACCTTTTCAGATGATGGAAGAGGCAATAGGTCAATAGGAGCACGAGGGTTGAAACCATACACTACCTGGAAAGGACTTACCTTGGTAGTCGAGTGTAGCGCACGGTTGTAGGCAAACTCCACATGAGGAAGGCACTCCTCCCACATCTTTAAGTTCTTCTTCAAAACAGCTCGCAACATTGTGGACAAGGTGCGATTTAGCACCTCCATTTGGCCATCAGTTTGGGAATGACAAGTAGTAGAAAACAGTAACTTTGTCCCCAATTTATTCCATAATGTCCTCCAGAGATGACCCAAAAATTTTGTGTCACGATCTCGAATAGGTGGTAGTCCTGGGGGCACCTCAGCGGGGAACACATGGTCATACTCCTGCAAAAGGTTAGTAACAGCAGGTGGAAAAGGGACAGGCATATCATCAAATGAAAACAAGGTCTCTTTACATATCAAAGCAAAGCATGACGGTTCAGCAAGATCATATTTTGTAGCAAGGAAAACACCACCCTTCAATTTAATTCCCTCAGTCTTAGAAGCAGGTACATTCTTATCTTTCTTATGCGGAAAAATAGTTTTAGCTACTTGCTGATTTTCAGATTCTGTGGTGTTCTCTTTCTTCTCATTTTCAAGTCTTTCCCTATCAAAATGCACAATTTCAGATGGAGTCATGGGAAGCAAGGTTATTTTGTTTCCTTTGTGCATGAAAGTGTACCAATTATTTCTACCATGATGAGTTGCATTAGTGTCATATTCCCAAGGTCGGCCTAATAAAAGTGAACATGCTTGCATAGGCACTACATCAAAATCAGCAACATCATGGTATGAACCAAGGAAAAATGGTACTCTTGCGGTTTGCGTTACCTTAACCTTACCGCTGTTGTTGAACCATTGAACATGATATGGTTGGGGATTTGGTTGTGTGGTCAAGCCAAGCTTCTTCACTAGATCAGAACTCACCAAGTTGTTGCAGCTCCCACCATCAATGATTGTTCGGACGCGCCGGTCGTTGACGACGAGGAACATTTGAAACAAGGTGTGGCGTTGGGCTCGCTCGGCTTGCTTCATTTGAGTACTAAGGACCCGCTGGACAATGATGGTCCGGTATTCTTGTGTGGCTACCGTACCCAAAGCTTCCCCATCATCATCATGTTCGGATTCGTCATCAACATTACGTGCAAGGTTAGCTGCAAGAGCATATTCATCTTCAACATCAGAAGCACTAACGTACCCACCATCGTCTGTCGCAATGTAAGCTCGCTGACTTGGGCAGTCCTTCATGACATGGCCCATCCCCTTGCAACGGTGGCATATGATACCTGTTGTACGTCCCGTGGAGGCAACAGATGAAGACGACTTCGCTGGTGCCTGCACATTAGAAGTTTTGCTTACCTCGGGTGTACGTGGCGGTGGTAACGGTGCTACTGAACGCGCCCTACTGGTCGAGGGGGCAGTAGACCGAACAGCAGGAGGTGGCTTTGATTTGGTTGACGCCTGTCTTGGGGTGAAGGTACTACCAAAGTTGCTCCGTGGCCGCTGTTGTCGTCCCTGCAATTCTTTTTCTGCCAAAACAGCAAGCTGGAACAATCTATTGACATCATGATAGTCCTTGTAAGCAATAATATTTTGTATATCATGCCTTAACCGCCCATAGAAATGAGCCATTTTATCCTCCTCGGTTTCCTCTACCTCACAACGCAACATGCCTATTTGAAGCTCTTGGTAGTACTCCTCTACCGATTTGTTACCTTGATCTAAGCGTTGCAATTTTTTACGCAAATCACGTTTAAAGGAAGGAGGCACAAATCTAGCGCACATTTGTCTCTTCAGATCATGCCAAGTACCAAGATGTACGTTAGACTTTACTAGTTCATTCCACCAAATTATAGCAAAATCCTTGAACTCACCAGTGGCTTGTCTAACTCTATGAATTTCAGGAACAAGATGGGAGTTAAATTTTTGTTCAATCTCCATTTCCCAATAAATACACCTCAGCATCATATGTACCAGAAAAAGAAGGTACGGTAAACTTAACTTTAGCAAATGGATCATCATTGCGAAAGTTATTATTATCATTGTTACCTCTCATACCTTGACGATTTCGGTTGAAGCGCTCTAAGTCATGTGCCGCACGTCGCATAGCGGGTTCATTGCGAGGTGCCACATGTCCCTCTACATCATCATCGTGCTCCTGGGCTGCATCATTTTGCTGTTGTTGGACAGCAGGTGGGCAGTTCTCGATCACCTGAACCCTGTCATCAAGCTGGGCAACACGTCGTTCCAATCTTTCAATACCTTTGGTTATCGCTTCCATCATGGTTTTCAGCTCAGCATGAAGGACACACTCGTTGTCCTCTTTATCAGATCCTGCCATGATTAGTAGAAAGTAGAAGAAACACAAGAAGTATTATCCCTACAAACTACCAGGTTCAGACAAGTGGATTCACACCATCTCAAGCGTCTTACCACGCTCTTGCAAGGTTCTTACCAACGCTGCAAAAGGTACAACCGGTGGCTGGTTCGTGATATCGTGACGAGCTTAAGTGTAACGATTGCAAGGTTGAATCCTGTTCTGATAGAAAGTATGTGGAGCTTGGAAGGCAGTTATGGTAGCAAAAGTTAACAATAATTGAAATCAGAATGCTAAGTTGAATAAGTGTCCAAAGTATGTGTCACAATTGCTGGCCTAAACGCGTTCCTAAAACTAGTTCAAGTAAGTAAAGTGATCGGCACAGGCGATGGACATAAAAGGATGCAAGCACTTCTGATCTCTTTTTTTTTTGGCTAATCTTTCCTTTCGTGCAGCTCTTTTTTATGCAGTTGCCTTTTTTTTTTTTTTTTTTTACAAGAGTGCTGCAAAGGATGGATTACAACTCAAAATTTAAGAATTACGCACAAATCCTATCACAATACTCTCGGCAGTTTAGCAAAGATGCTCTATAGAAACTTCTAATAATAATTTGGGGCTGTTAGAGATCTCAAACGCAAAAACTTATAACTAGGAAGTTATAGTTCGTTTCATTCTGATCAATTTGAATATATGGAACACCCAATTTAGGGTTTGGAACTAGGAGATATGGCCCCCGAAATACAGGCTGTATAGATTACTCCGAGATAGAACATATTAACTTCCAATGCGATTTTCGCCACGAATATGGCGTTTCTGTAATTTGGTGCAATGAACAAAGTTGTAGATCTCTTCGAGAAATACAATTTAGAATATTTAATCGCCCAAATTGGTATTCAGAAGACAAAGATATTGTCTTTATAAAAATAGCAACGCAAAAGAGAAATCCGAACCGATTGCGACTCGAATTTGGTTTCGGTTTAGAATTGGGATTTGATCTCGACCTAGCCAAGAAGACGAATTGACCAGCAATACGACGATGACCACGGACACAAATTCAACAATGCAAAACTAAAAACGAAAATTGCAAAAGGCTCAAAGTGGTTTGGACAGCGGAAGACTATGATCACAATTTTTTTTTTGTTTTGGCTTTTTTTGGACTCTAGGTAGAAGATGAATGACGAACAGAGAGGATACCTGACGGGTAACCGGAGCTCTGATACCACTTGATGAGGAACGGGGTCCCGATCTTTCGACAGGTAGGGGATAGTTCGATTGGTGGAGACTCGACGTTGACGATCCGACTTTCGACCAGAACAGATCTAGGCCTGCAATCGTTACACCACTGCTCCGTTCATTATCAACCGTACCGAGGCGCGGTTGACCTAGCCACGAAGGCCTGTTCCTGCAAGTGAATCAAAGAACACGTGCAAGAACACAGAAGAAGCAATCTCGAATTGCAAGTATGTATTAAGATCATGAAGTGTTGGGGTTCCACAAACCGAAAGACGGCGAATTGCGACAGCAGAAAAATTCTAAGCAAAACCCAAGTCTAACAATGACGTCTACGAGGTTTT
Organism: Pharus latifolius; assembly: GCA_019359835.1. Classification (NCBI taxonomy): domain Eukaryota; kingdom Viridiplantae; phylum Streptophyta; class Magnoliopsida; order Poales; family Poaceae; genus Pharus; species Pharus latifolius. The sequence goes on from CM033326.1 coordinate 49,173,370, forward strand.
AATATGCAAGAGGCGTGGCGTCTAGGGTTTGGGGCGCACCCCCCCACGCGGGATACACGGGCCGAGGCCCAATAGACAGGTGATGCAGCACCGCACGGCCCAACAGAATCTAGTCTCCACTTGTTTCGACGATTGTGATTGACTCAGAAGGATTTTGGACGTGGGACCAGATCCGTTGGAAAGGTCTCGTCGAGGGCTTCTCTGTAATGTACTTGAATGCCCCAAACAGAGTTCGTATACATCTGCTACGCCCATTTGAAGACAGGCTGCTCCGTCGTGGCCGACCCGGACTCCAGCTCGCGGTAGACTTGATTCCCGACCCGTCTTGGCGCAAAGTGACACCCTCGCTGATCAACACCATGATTCTTGAGCACAAGCACAATATTATTAGGTAGTAACTCGCTCTTGTCTATATTCTCTCGTGTACTAAGAAACGAGTTCACCTGGTGATTTAGTTGACGTGCACGTGTCCTTGTTATTGGTCCTTGCACAACGGGTGTTGGAAGAATGGACGCATCGTTAGGGGTGATGTCCTTATTACCTCAGGGTGATTAACTTTGGTATGTCATACAATTACACACTAGTACAGAAAAGCTTTCTTCTATCGGTAAAAAACACCCTTCTACTATCGGTTTTTGTACCGTTAGAGATAGACACGATAGAACCAGACAGAACATTTTCTATCGATAAATAATCGATAGAAGAACTTCACTATTCTATCGGCATCTTAGGAGTGTACCGATAGAAAACCCGTCGTAGTCTGACGTTTAGCGGCAGGAAAAGTACCACTATTCTAACGGTTAATTACAAGTTTACCGACAGAAAAAAGCTTAGTACTCTCTCGGTGGAAATGAGTTTACCGATAGAAAAAACGATTGTAGTCTCTCGGTTGTGTGTGAGTTCACCGGCAGGAAAAGTCACACTCTTCTAACGGTTAATTTGGAGTGTACCGATAGAAAAAACGACAGTAGTCTCTCGGTTGTGGATGAGTTTATCGATAGAAAAAGTGGCAGTAGTCTCTCGGTTGTGTGTGAGTTCACCGGCAGGAAAAGTCACACTCTTCTAACGGTTAATTTGGAGTGTACCGATAGAAAAAACAACAGTAGTCTCTTGGTTGTGGATGAGTTTATCGATAGAAAAAGTGGTAGTAGTCTCTCGGTTGTTAATGAATTTACCGATAGAACATGCACATATACAGTACGTTATTTACATTCACAATACAGTACATTCACATATACAGGACAGATGCAATACAGTATAGATTGGATACACAATACAGTACAGATGCAAAGAAGGGTAAATTCACAGAACAGATTGACACATTAGACATTTATTCACATATATATGGCCAAATACAAATTGCAATCCAATGTGGACATTTATTCACATATATATTTATTCACATGTATATAAACAGTCTATGCACAGAGTACACGAAAAAGAGAAAATTGTCATGGCGGATGGTTGGGCGCAACTTCCTCCATGACATATTGAGCCCAGATTTGTCGAATATCTCTAATCTTTGCATTTTCGTATTGGCCTTTCGACATGGCGATCTGTAAGCATGTGTGAATACTGAGTAACTAACTTCCTAATTTAGAATGTGACACCCAATTTTCAAATTTGAATTAGCTATCGATGCTTACCTGGGGGAATTGTGCAAAGTTTGTCTGCACTAGGTCGTACATGTAGCACAGCATATAAAACCCGCATTCCCACGATTGCGGCTGCTGATGGCACTGAGATAATTGCATATGCGAAGACATGTTAGCTATTGTTTCCATAGACTAATTAAGCATAAACAAAAAGTCTCATGAGTACCTCATATTCTTTCCAAGCTAGTAGGGAGCCCTGCGGTGCGGCCTGCCTCCCTCCAGCGGACACATATTTATCAAAAGCCCTACATTTCAGTTAGTATTGCCGATTAATGTATTATCATTAGCTAGTCAGGTCAAAATTTAAATCAAACATATAAGTTACTTACGCCTCCGTATTCCCCTTGACCACACATTCGATCGATAATCTGTCACGGATCGAATCGAGGTAGTACACCTCGTTCCTCGGCGGACAGATCACGATGAGGATCCAGTGGCCCCTGCATTGTACTAAAAGAGTACCGCTAGCTCAAAGTATATCTCAGGTGTAACATACAAAATTGAGTTAAATTAGTACGAAATGCACTAACCTTTGGTGGTACGGCACAAGAATGAACTCCCTGTCCTGCTGCGCCATCAGCGCCTTGGATATGTACTGCTCAGCATGCGTGGCGTCGTGCTCTAGCATCGTGAGGCTTATTTTCTCTGGGTCAAGGAAACCCACCTTGTCACACGCAGCCTCCGATGCTAGCCTGTACATGCACCTGGATGCAAAGGACGACATTAGTATTGCACAGAAAGTTACTACATTTCAAATGAACTACAACAATATAGAGTTAGCAAACAGAGTTAGAAAACAGCAATACATAGCATCAGCAAACTCACAGGACTCCAGTCCGTATGATGGAAATATCGAGCTCCCGCCAGTTGTAGAGGTCGAACAGATCCTCGTGTGCCATGGATATACTCCCAGGCCCACGGTGGAACTGCCCAGGCCTGTAGGGAACTAAGAAGTTCAGATTGCGCCGAGCTCGGTGTAGGTACCACTCGTGGAGGTCTCTGGTTGATCGATGCAATTTGCACAAAGCTGCCTCCGACATGAGTGGGAACCTGTTCCTGAACCTCTTCGGCTGTCCCTGTCGCTCTTTTCCCTTGCCTTTGCCCTTGCCTTTTGCCGGGGACTGAGCGCGTACCTTCGAAGGCAAGGGCGAGGTGATGGCGGCTTTCTTCCGAGGTGAAGGCGTGGATGCACTGGGTGGGGTCGAGGCCGTCTTTGATGTGTCCAGGTTCGCACGAGATCGGGCGTCCTGCTCCGAGCTGGGGCCGCAGTCCCCTGGTAGCCCGGCGGCAGGCCACTTCAATTAATGAGCACGTATGTTAGATTTTGCAAGTTGAGTGTACTGAGTAGGATGTAATCTAATATGTGTAGGATTTACTGGTTGTATTAGAAGACACTTCTTGGGCCATTGTACGTAGGAGCCCACTGCCTCAGCAAGTGTCTGCAGTTCCTCTGTTGGGACTGGCAACAGAGAATCGTTGTAGCCCGGCATGGCCATGTCGACCTGTACCTTTCCAAACCCCAACCGCAGAGGTATGCAGTGGACCCGGACATCCGGCCCAGACGGATATATGAAGCCGTGTCCAACCACTTCCTGCCTGTCGCCTAGGTGATTAAGTAGGATGCAGCCCTCTGGCTTCTGCAAATTTGTAAATATTAAAACAGGTTAGCGAAACAACTCTAACAGAATGGGAGTGGAATCAACTTAAGTGCACAGATGAAGGCTTGTAGTACCTCAAGTAGATCCATTGGATCCGCGAGGACTTCGAAGCGCAACTGCTTATCCGACCCCGCGGGGTACAGTCGCCCTGGGGATCCGCATCTCTCAACCGTGCAAACTCTTCCCTCAGACTGCACCTCAGCCCGTATCTTATCAGAGAGCTATGCTTCCTTTTCCTTCTAGGAGCTGGCCTTCTTCCTAGGTGGAGCCGGATCTGCGAAACCGGCCTTCCACTACACAATGGCTCCCACGGCCCGTGTCCGCCCAGGATGCTCCTTATTTCCTAGAACCTGGGTGAGGATGTCGTTCTCCCTCTGCGGGGTAAACAATCCCACCACTGCCTCCTTCTCAAAAGAGATATGTTACATTTAAAGGTATTGTGAGACAAATTGCCTTATATACACTTGTGCGCACATAGTTTACGAGGTTAGCAAAATTACCATTCGCCTCACAACGTCGACGTCCCCAGGGGTTGCGAACTGCACAGACCCTGAGGACGACACGGACCCCCTCCCCCTCCACCATCGCTTGCACCTCTCATCCCGGATCTCGGAGAGCGGCAACTCAAGGGTGTCGAAGACAGGATTTTGCTCGTCTTCCTTCTTCCACTGCTCCTCCTTCCCCGCATAGCCCCGGGATCCAAGCCGATGCGGGTGTTCGTTCCTCTTCTGGATAGCCCTATTCTTCTCGCTAAGGGCCTTGAACTCCTCAGTCCCCTTCTGCTTGGTGAATTCGTCCCATACCTCCTCCGATATGAAGGGGTACTTCTCGCAAGGAGATTTCCCCGCAGCGAGGAAATTACTGACGAGCCAGCTCTTAAAGGTTTTCCATGTTCCGTTCATGTCCTTCAAGTAGGCCGTCCTAGGTGTATCGTCGGGGATGTTCCACTTAGCCTGTTTTCAAAAAATGCATACAATTAATCACGAGTTAGTTAAACTTTAGTATAAGCCAAGAGAACGTGATTACGAAAGAGTTCAACGATTTCAGTTAATTTAACCTTCACTTCCGCCCACAACCTATCCCTCTCGTCCGCCGTCACGTCCTTCCAGCTCTGGACGGTGATCTTCACCGTTTCTTTCGCCAACAGCCCAATGTAGGCCGTGCACTTCCCAGTATTCTTTCCAATTGGCCACCCAAATTGGTTGAACTCACAAGAAAGATCCGTGCGTTTGGCCAAATGGCCCAACGTCGTCGCGCCTCGCCCCACCCTCTTGCGCTGGGATGTAACAGCTGCATCTTCAGTTACGTTGGGGTTGGCCCTAGTCGAACCACTAGTACCATCCGATGAAGACGACGACATGTCTTTCCCTACAAAACCATCAACAAACCATCAAAAATTTAATGGAAACACAAACCAAATCATTTTACAAAGCAAAAGGACCTATTTTAAATATTTTTTCCATCGGTAAACACAGAAGCTACCAATAGAAGATAAGATTCTATTTCTCAGCATTTTCGTCTACACATTTCCATATAGGAAGCAGGTAACATATGGCAATTAATTCTTCTTGGAGTTCCATAACTCAACCCAGGACTGGAGACTAATTAGGGCTGCAAAAGGGATGTCCGAAGAAAATAATACTAAAAGAAATACATGCATAAATTACTTCCTGAACTGTTCAGAAATATTTTCTATCGGTAAACACATGAGCTGCCGATAGACCATAACAATGTTTTCCATCGGCAAAGATACGAGATACCGATATAACATATTGTTCTGAAATATTGTTGATATGCCGCCATTCACTGGCATCACATAGTCTTGGTTTAAGTCAACATTCTCCATAATTTTTTAAACTAATATTCATGGGCCAGCATTACTATTTCACACATAACAATGTTTTCTATCGGTAAACACATGAGCTGCCGATAGAACATAACAATTTTTCTATCGGCAAACACGTGAGATACCGATAGAACATAACAATGTTCTCTATATATGGAATTTTGTTGATTAGCCACCATTCACTGTCATCACATAACATTCACCAAGATTTGCTATACTAATATTCATGGGTCAGCATTATTATTTCACACGTAAATATGCACACAAGCATCTAAGTGCCACTGTGCATAATCTGACAAACCTAATGCTAATGGAATATAAAGATATTGAAGTAGCACAGAAAGTAGGTCACAACCAAAAAAGGATTAATATGGTTTATAGCACCCTCTCTTGGTTATCTTTAGCATTACCTGTATGCAAGTCATCAGGACTTCACATCTATTAGTTTGGGAAAAGTCATGTATAGGCATTTGAAACATATACATCGAAGACCCATCCACATTGCCATATATTCATACCAAGTGAGTAAAAATTCCCAACCAAACTAGTACATTGCATGGCTCATGTCCTTCCAGATCCAAAGTTTTAATACTTGTTCAGAAATATTTTCTATCGGTAAACACATGAGCTGCCGATAGAGCAGACAAATTTTTTCTATCGGCAAATACAGGAGATACCGATAGAATATGTGTAAGAACACCTCCAATATATAATGTGCATTACATGGCAGTTGGATACAATTGATCACACATACAGCAGTATAGATAAGTTAAAATCTCAAAATACGTTCATTACAACACTGGAACATATTATGTCAATCCTAATTTAAATCAACATTGCCTGCGGAATGTACATAATCCAACACAATAGGGAACCCTAGTGTAATTGCAAAACTCGAAGAGTTAGTACGTACAAAACACTAGGATCAAATAAGGAAGATGCTGGAAATAGAGAACCGGTGGCGATCAGTTCTGGTGATGGAGAGGCGGTGTAGAACGCAGCGGCGGCCAACGAAGGACGAAAATGAGAACCGGTGGCAGTGGCGAACCAGTGTCCAGCCGGCGATTGTCGTGTGGGAGAGAGGAAGTGAGTGGTCACGGCGGAGGTTGTGGTTTTCTTCGCTCTCGAAGAGACGCAGTGCTATAAGTTGGAACTGTTCGACTGGAGGGAAACTCAAGGGCCGTGTACGAGCAATAAAGTAGTGGATGACTTTCTCTATTGGTACAACCAAATAATACCGATAGACTTATGTACTTTTCTATCGGTACAACAAAATAATACCGATAGAACAAGTAAATTACCCAGAAAAATATTTGAAGTAGTGGATGCCTTTTTCTATCGGCATAAACAATAAAATCCCGTGAGACCAATTTTCCCCAGAAAAATTTTTTAATTAAGTGCCTGAGATTATAGTATTGGGTGCCCTTTTTCTATCGGTAAAAACAACAAAATACCGTCAGAAAATGAAAAGGTACACACAATTTAACATCAAACAGACCGTGCTTGAAAGCTGCAGAATGATAAAGAAAGAGGGAAGATAGCCGGAAAATTGGAAAATTGACATAAAAAGAAATTGTTCATTCGTTGTTGTTTTATCACTTATAAAAAAAAATAAAACCCAAAATGCTAGGTCAAGGGGTGGTCTTAGCCCTGGCTGCATGTAGAATAGAGTCAGTTTGACTTGCAGCCAGGACGCAGGACTCCTCTAGCAACAAGTTGTCCCTAGGATCAACTACTACCACGTCGAGAAGGCCTGCGACCTCCCTCAGCTTCGCTATGGTATCCTTCATAGTCAAACCGCAGCCAGCGATGGTAATATCTGCGACTTGCTTCTCCTCGCGAAGAGGCCTCGTCCTCGCCCTGGAATTGTCACCAGCCGTCTTCATGCGTTGAATGCGCCGGAGGAGATCGTCCAGTTCAAGCCGTAGCTGAGTGTGCTTGTTTGTAAGGAGCTTGTGCTCCTCCTGGAGGGCCCTCAGCTCGGCCTTCACTTTGCTAGTGTCTTCCACGGCTCCCATTCCCTGTGCAAATCAACAGGTCAAGAATGTACTGAACATGGATTAACAATACAGGGGTAAACCCAAGAGATTTAGACTTCTTACCGGGGAGGGCGTGGCTGACGATCCCATGGAGCTTGCCATTGTGAAAGAGAAGATAAGGAGTCGAAGCGTTCGAGAATTAGGAAAACAACAAAATACCGCGACGCATGGCGAGGTACTTATAGAATTTCACCAGAGTATTTTTCTATCGGTACAAACAACAAAATACCGTCAGACAACAAAATACTGTGATACTAACGAATTTATTCTAATGGTAAAACATAATAATACCGATAGAATAAGTAAATTTTTCGCAGCAAAACTTTTGAAGTGTCTGAGACACATTAAAGTAGTGGATGTCCTTTTCTATCGGTACAAATAACAAATACCATTAGAAAAATTGATTTTTGGAGAGCTTAATTTGAAGAAGAAAGAGGCTGCAATGAGATTTTTGCAAGTGCTATTTGAAGGGAAGAATTAAGTACTTACAGGATAAATGTACTGTACATGTTAGAACTCATGCTGTGGAGTAAAATTGAGATATATAGATGCTGTGAACTAGCTTATCATTAAGTTCTAAAGAAAAATGTACTGCCTGATGTATTAATGATAAGTTCCTCACCTTGCTGCAAAACTTGTGGGCTGTTTGCTTGGCATTTATCCCTGAAATAGAAAATAATCATCAATGGTTCTCAACCCATAATCCTTCTTCGTGATCATCTCGCAGATACGTTGTTTCGTCGATATCTTCAGTAGGGATAGATTGAATGTCCTCTAAAAATGGAGGTATTTTATCGAATTGGTTATACTCCTCTTCGTCGAGAACGTCTTCGACCCCAACAATACGTCTCTTGCTATGGAGGACAACATGCAAGTTTGGATTGGCCGGGTCAACGATGTAGAATACCTGTGTGGCTTGCTTTGCAAATATGAATGGATAGTCTTGGTGTCCGACTCTACCAAGATCGACGAGAGTAAACCCGTAACTGCCAACTTGAACACCTCGAGGGATTTCGACCCATTGGCATCGAAACAGGGAAATCTTAAGTAATCCGTAATCGAGCTCCCATATTTTGTCAATAGCACAGTAATATGAGTTCAGCGCCCTTACTAACCTGGCATCCTCGGAAATAGCAAACAGTGTCACTCCGCTACATTGCGTGCTACTCTTGGCGTCTTGAGCTCTTGTGTAAAATGAATACCCATTGATGTCGTACCCCTGCGAAGTCCCTATAGTGAATCTTGGGCCTCTAGCCAGCCATGTCACAGTTTCACTTACGGAGCCCTCGGCAGCTCGCGTGACTCTTTCTTGGATCTACCCAGCAAATTTTCTGTTATGTTCTCTGGTGACCCAAACGTCTGACTTCGAAGGATTCTGTGACCGTAACATTACCTTGTGCTCATGTATGTATGGCTCGACCTCCGTCATGTGTTGTAAGACCCAAAAATGTGATTTTGCGTACACATCACGAGCGGGGACGATAGCTTTGAATCCAATCATTCCGATGCCCTAAAGCCTACCCTCGTGTCGGGACTTAGGAACGCCAATTGGGTCAACCCCGGCCATATAATCTGTGCAAAATTCAATCACCTCCTCGGCGGCATAACCTTCCATGATACTCCCCTCGGGTCGACGACGAGTCCTTACGTATCCCTTCAATACACCCATAAATCTCTCAAATGGATACATGTAGCGCAGGCACACGGGTCCACAAAACTTAATTTCTCTGATAAGGTGAACAATCAGATGGACCATAACATCAAAAAAGGATGGAGGGAAATACATCTCGAGCTGACAAAGAGTTGTAACCACGTTGCGTTGCAAAGCGTCCAGTCCATCCGGATCAATTACCTACGAGGACACAGTTGCGCCAAATATTCATATCAGAAAAATCTACTAATTAAGCTCCACAAATGGAGGTAATGAACTTATAGTACGAGTGCACATACTTACCTTGCAAGATATTGCGTTGAAGAAATAACATAGGTTTGTGATTGTCTCTCTGACTTTAACTGGGAGAATGCCTCTGATAGCAATGGGAAGCATTTGTGACATCAAGACATGACAGTCGTGGGACTTCGTGCCAACCAGTCTTAGGTCCTTCATGGACACAAGTTTTTTCAAGTTCGCGGAGTACCCACATGGAACTTTAACACCGTGCAGGCACTGACAGAGTTCTGTTTTTTCGCTCTTGGACAACGTATAGCAGGTCGGGGGGAGGTATGTACGCTTTCCATTCTCTAAAGGTGCAAGCTCAGTCCTTATCCCCATTTCCACCATGTCACGACGAGCTTTCACACTATCCCGGAATGTTCAACAACAAACCAATCAAACTGTCACAGACATTTTTCTCAACATGCATGACATCAATGCAATGTCAAACTTGTAAGTACTCCCAGTACAGTAGATCCCAGAGAATCGATCTCTTCTTCCAAACATTTTTTTCTCAAGGTTTAGAATGCTTATTGAACTCAGCTTTGATGTCCTTCACGCGCGAGTAAATCTCCTTACCTGTCAAAAACACTGGAGCTGATCCCTTCTCAGGCTTCCTGTTAAATGATTTCTTCTTCTTACGGTACGTGTGATGCACCGGAAGAAACCTGTGGTGACCCACGTACACTGTTTTCCGGCAGTTTCGCAGCCACATGCTCTCAGTTTCATCTAGGCAAATAGGGCAAGCCTTGGCTCCTTTCGTACTATACCCCGACAAATTGCCGTAGACCGGAAAATCATTTATGGTGCAAAATATCAGGGCCCGCAAGATGAAATTCTCTTTCTTGTATGCATCCCACACCTGCACCCCCTCGCTCCACAATTTCTGTAACTCCTCGATTAAAGGTGCTAGAAACACGTCAATATCATTTCTGGGTTGTCTGGGTCCTGAGATTAGTAACGCCATCATGATGTACTTGCGCTTCATGCATAACCAAGGAGGAAGATTGTAGATCCATAAAAGAACCGGCCAAGTGCTGTGCCGACTGCTCATATTACCATGTGGGTTCATACCATTTGTACTCAGCCCGAACCTTATATTCCTCAGTTCGCCGCCGAACTCAGCAAATGTTCTGTTGATGTTTCTCCATTGAATAGAATCAGCTGGGTGTCTCAGTTTTCCGTCTTGTTTCTGGGCTTCAGCATGCCAACGCAAGTGCTTCGCGACTTTCGGATTTGCAAACAGCCGCTTCAATCTAGGTATCACAGGCAAGTACCACACAGTTTTCCCCGGAGGTCCTTTCTTTACCTCGTGACATTCATTGTCAATCCGGTCCCTACGCGTATACCTCAATGCACAGCATCTTGGACAAACATGCAAACTGGAGTACTCGTTACGGTACAACAAACAATCATTTGGGCAGGCGTGTATTCTTTCGATTTCCATTCCCAACGGACACAACAGTTTTTTGGCTTGGTAAGTAGATCTTGGCAACTCATTTCCCTCTGGAAGCATGTCCGCTAGAAGATCTAATAATGCCGTGAAACTCTTATCACTCCAACCGTTGCCTGCCTTCAAGTTATATAATCTCAGCACAAAAGACAGCTTTGTAAATGTTGCACATCCAGGGAAAAGAGGCTTCTCAGAGTCAGCAATCAGTTTCTCAAATTCACAGAAGTCATTTTCGTTGTAATGTTCCTCTACATCACGTAACATCTCATCTAGATTGTCATCATCATCATCTACGTGCACATCGGAATGAACATTATCAAAATTCGGATGATCATCGATATTATTGCAATCAACATCCGAGTCCTGCTGATTGGTAGTAGTGGTGCTTGTTTCCTCAAGATCTTCGCCATGCCATATCCAACGAGTGTATCGCGTGTTAAAACCACGACGAATCAAATGACTCTTAATTTGATCTGAGTTGCTAAACCTCTTCAAGTTCATACAATCTGTACAAGGACAGAGCATATTTTTCTCTCCCTTCCTCTCCTTTTGTTGCTCAGCAAATTTAATAAACTCATTCACACCATCCAAATATTCAAGAGTAGTATGTTTTATTCCATACATCGAATATTTCCTGTCCATCTACAATTAACAAAATTTACGAGTCAGCCATGCATGAAACCTACCCGATTAAGTTATGTATATGTACATGTACAGCCTCTTACAACAGATGTGTTGAACCCTAGCCTGACGAAATTAACACTAATTAACCTAGCTAACTACACAATACAAGCTAGTTAGCTCCTAAAACATGACGCATTTCCAGCTACCTAGCTCCCAAGCTTAGAGTTACAAACTTGGAACTACACAATACAGCTAGCTTGCAAGTAGAGAGGGAGGGAGATCTAGAGGGAGAGAGAGATAAGTGTCGACAATTAAGCATACCTTAAAGAGAGGGGCGCAATCAACTTCCCTCCAGCTTGCGCTGATCACCCTAGCAGTGTAGCTGCGAGCGTGGAACTTTCATCACAAACAGAGGGACACAGAGTGCAACAGAACAAATTAAAGAGCAGCTCAGCAATGGTCGAGTGGGGTTTTGCTTATAATGGACCTTTTTCTAACGGTAAATACATGAAATAACCGTTAGACTAACTAAGGTAATTTGCCGCTCACATATTCTATCGGTAAAAACACACATATACCGTTAGAGAATGTACATTACTGAGCAAGTACAGGTCTTGTTCTATCGGTAAATATGTGTATTGACCGTCAGATGATGCATCACACAGCACGTACATGAGTTTTTCTATCGGTAAATATGTGTATTAACCGTTAAATGATGCATGACACACGAACATGAGTTTTTCTATTGGTAAATATGTGTATTTACCATTAGATGATGCATGACTGAGCAAATATATATGTTTTCTATCGGTAAATATGTGTATTTACCGTTAGATGATGCATGACTGAGCAAATATATGTGTTTTCTATCGGTAAATATGTGTATTTACCGTTAGAGGAGGTACTTGTACCAAACTGGGACACACATGACACCAGTTCTCACATCCAAGGAATCATATCAATGTAACATCAAACAGATCTTACATCAAACAGATCTTAACTAGAAGATAAAGCAATATTTCAAGAAATGCTAATTTGTCGATTAACTAGGAGACACAAAAATACTTTTCTTAGGTACTTGGGACTTCATCTTGCCAAAGAAATTACACATGCCAGTTCACAAATTCAAGTGCATGTCTGAAACAGCAGTACAAATACACACCTACATACCAATACAATTAAATACACAAATACTCCCTACACATTCAAGTTCATGTCCCAATTAGCAATACATGATACACAAATATACAACAATATACAAATACAACAATTCACACATTCGATGTATATTTGAAAAGCCACGTCTGAAATTAACAACAGGTCACGACGAGGACCCAGTGGCCCATACAGTTTACATAAAAGAGAACCTTTGCAGGTTGCGACAATGCAACTGCCGACTACAAGTTAGACCTGATACATCACAAATCCATTCATCCAAAACAACAAATGTCTGAACCACATTGGACTTAACCATAGGAGTTCAGTTCGAAGACGCCCAAGGAGCTGGAACTACCGTCGAGTTTCATTTGTATTGGTGATTTCCTAGGACTCAAACTCGATCAACTCAACTCAACTCAACTCAACTCCATTAACAAAAAGAACCTACCTTCCAAGATGTTGTTCTGTGTAGTGATGGTGTAGAATGGTTGTGCAAATGACAACAATTCTTCTTCTCCAAGCAGGTAAGCATCTGGCCACAAGCTGGTGCATGCAAAAAAATGTAAGATGCTTTCTATAGGTCCTGATTTGAGAAACACGCCGGGTTTAAGGATCTTCTCGACTGAGCCAACCAAGATCTCGCCCTTCACGTCCTTCCAGCTCTCGACGGTGATCTTCACCGTTTCTTTCGCCAACAAGCCAACGTAGGCAGCGTACTACGATGAAGAACCGTGAAATACGTTGCCCCTCATGAGCATCATCCAAGGACCTGCACAGATCATAATCATATTGAAAAGAAGACACATCAAAATGAAGGATACAAAAATTGCAGAATAATTGCCATAATCGGATTAGAATAATCTAACAATATTGCCGAAATTTTACGTACCTAACTTGGGATGCCGAAGTCTAGAGGGCGTCGACGGAGGTGCGGAGGTGCAGTGGTCGCATGTAGAGGTGCGCCGGCCGTCCATGGAGCTTACGGGTTAGGACTATGAGCGCCAGATGAACTGTGAGAATGAAAGAGACACCCGTGTATTTATAGTACTAGATAAGTTCTATCGGTACAAAAACTGCATACCGTTAGTAATTTTCTATATATTCTAACGGTATACAAATAAATTACCGATAGAATAAAAACATCTGTAGAAGGCGAATGGTTCTATCGGCACAATACATATTACCAATAGGAATTTTTGTACATACTCTGTCGGTATATACGTACATTGCCGATAGAATAATACTAGTTGTAGAAGGCGAACAGTTCTAAGATATTTGCGCTATATTCTAACGGTATAAATATACATTACGGATAGAATAAAACTATTTGAATACGAACAGCTCTAAGCAATTTTTGATATATTCTAACGGTACAAGAATCCATTACCGATAGAATAAAAATATTTGTAGAAGGCGAACGGTTCTATCAGCACACTACATATTGCCGATAGGAATTTTTGAGATATTCTGTCGGTAGACGCATACAGTACTGATAGAATAAGTCTAGTTGTAGAAGTCGACCAGTCGTATCGGCGCACAACATTCTCCCGTCAGTACTTATGAATCTCTTCTAACGGCAAATATGTTCATCACCGCTAGAGTAAATTATACTGCTTCTTCTATCAGTAAGTTTCTTACAAACCGATAGGAAAAATACACCCGTTGGCCTTTTATGACCGTGAGGCACATTTTCTATCGGTTTTCTACTAAATCGCTAATAACTGATAGAATATAGGGGTTAGTAGACTGCATTTCTGTACTAGTGACACTTTGCTGCTATCAATAATGCAGCAGAGTATGAAGGTCTTCTTGCTGGGTTTCGAGCAGCCAAATCCCTTGGAGTCCATCGATTAGTGGTGAGGGGGATTCATAGCTAGTCGTATACCAGGTAAAAAAAGAGTACAACATCTCCGATGAAACAAGAGTACAACATATGCTTTGCAATTCATTCCCTTAACTTGTCCGTTTGTTGTTTGGGGAATAGATATTGTAGGACCAATGCCTCAAGTTGTGAATGGGTACAAGTTTTTATTCGTAGCCATTGATACATTCACTAAGTGGATTGAAGCTGAGCCAGTTCACAATATTACTACTACTGCTGCAAAGAAGTTCTTTCATAAGAACATAGTGACATGATTTGGAGTCCCAAGTCATCTCATTACCGACAATGATTCACAATTTATCAGCGGTCTTTTTTTAGACTATTGCGATTATATTGGAACCAAAGTTTGTTTCACATCCATAGCTCATCCACAGAGCAATGGTGTAGTAGAACGTGCCAACGGGCAGATAAAACAGTGTGTCAAGAAACGTGTTTTCGATCGCCTTAAGTTACACTTGGGGGCTTGGGTAGATGAGCTCTACTTAGTTTTATGGGCATTACGTACCACATCCAGTTGAGCTAAGGGTGAAATGCCTTTCCAACTGGTTTTTGGTGCAGAAGCTATCTTACTAGTCAAAATTTAACTCGGATCAACTCGCCTAAGTCACTTAGATATTGATAATCAAAGTGATGCTCGAGAAGTTGAACTTTCTCTTCTCAAAGAAAAGTATGATCGAGCATTGATTAAGTCTGCTGCATATTTACATGCTTTGCGTAAATATCACAGTAAGAAGGTACGACCACGTAGTCTTCATGTCGGCGACCTGGTTTGAAGAAAATCCAAGACCAGTCCAATCGCAATAAGTTCTCTCCTCAGTGGCAAGGTCCGTATACTTTGGTCTCAATCTCGCGACCAGGATCGACTCGATTAGCTATGGAAGATGGAAGCATCTTATCCAATTCATGGAATATAGATCAATTGCCCAAATTTTATGTGTATGTTTTTTTCATTACCATTTCCCTGTTCAATTAGCATGTTTTCTTTAATAATAGAATGCCTTTTTTACTCTATGTTATTGTTGTGTTCTCATTTTCTGTCCTTTGTGTTTTTTCAAGCTACGCTTGGGGCTGATCAAAAAATAATTATCTCATTATAGTGTTCAATGTGGATTCGCTGATCGATCTCATGGTCGCATCTAGATAAGACATTTTTCTAAATAAGCCATTTCTTAACGCATACGAGACTTACTAGTATATTTCTGATTATTCGGTTGGCTGTTAGTTCACAAAAAGCTTTGACATTTATTTTGAGTTGTTTATTCTTGTGATCTTACAATCAAGTCTAGATGAGGTCTTCTCTTTTTAAGCCATTTCTCAACGCATAAAAGACTCTCTAGGTATGTTTTTTATCCTGAAATTACTATATTGTAGTCTCAGTATTAGTAATCTCAGGTGGGGCTTAGGAGAATATAACTATAACATAAAGTTTAAAAGTTAAGTATGCTTTTATGCTTTTAAATTCTGTTAAAGCATGCATTCACATTTTCTGTTATAAATATCTGTTTGCAAGTTATAAACAATGAGATACATCAAAGACTTCTGTTTTCTGTAGACAAAATAAATATTTATAGTGAGAAGGAAAGTCTTAGCTAAGCTTGAGGTTTTCTAATAGTTTGTCAACTATGGGCTTAACCTCAGCTATGGTCGCACTCCTCCGATCTTCGTTATCAAAAATCACATCTTCCATCGCTGGATTCAGATCCAAGTTCGGTCCATGGCGATGTCTTAGTTTGCATAAGATAGAAGAGGCAGCAGTACCAACATCAGTCTTGACTGTTTCCTTGTACCTCTTTGCAAACTCTGGGATATTATCAATCAGAGAGTCAGCTTGAGCTGCGACCAAGGCATAAAACTCTTTGAGAGATAGATTATCCTTCTCAGGATCAATCATTTTTTCCTCGATTGAGTCTGCGACATCTCTCAACTTCTCAGGACTAGCTTTTTTAGTGATGCTGCAATTCTTGATGCTTTTTTCCAAATTACACTTTTCTTCTTCAGCTATCTTTGTTGCATTTTTGGTTCTCTCTATTATCCTTTGATTAAGATTATGAAGCTTTTTGAGATCATGTCCTCGCCCGATATATCTCTCTTCAAAGTCTTCTTTCTCTTTGGTCAGCTTGCAGTTCATTTCTCTTTGGTCTGGTCAGGTGAAAAAGCAAAATTGATTTGGTTTGTCCATGACAGATTGCATATGTCCACGATAAGTGTTATAAATATGGACTTAAAATTTAAATCGTCTTATTTTTTCTTTTTCCCCTTAGAGAGTAGCATATGCACTTTTACTTTCCTCCAAGGATGAGAGGGTTTTAGCGAGTTTGCTACTGTTTTCCCTCAAAGCCTATGTTATTGCAGTCTCCTTCTCGGAGCGCTCCTTAACAACCTCATTTATCAGAGTAGAGTTCTCCCTGCGACAATGAGAAGTGTCATTCTAATTCATATTAGATTGAAATCAGAGCAAGACACCTACTGCTCTAGTTGGTTACACCTTGCTTGCACGACCTTGAACTGATTAATGAATGAGTTTACTATGGTCAAGTGTAAGGCGGAGTTCTAAAGGAAAATAAACATCGGAAGATATTGCTCAGATAAAATATTAAAATACGCTGGGTGAGAATGTTACTTACCTCCATAAGATCCTTGAGCAAGACCTCGGATCTTGAATCATCTCGCACCTGCTCTGTAATTTGTAGATTTACTTCTGGAACATGATGCAGAGTATCAGTGGTTTGAACTACTGGTTCAATATTCTTCTCTCCCTGATGAGGGGAATGAAAGTTTTCTTCGACCAGAGGGGCAGCAGAAGTTCCAGCTTGTTCGCTTGTCCCCATGGTCAACGTCGCAGCTGCGACATCATTTCCTTCATCATTGGCAGGTTTTGGATGAACTTCATGAATTACCTCGTCAATGATAGCTTCAGGAATATTAGCTGGAACAGCAGCATCTAGTACTTCAGGTGTAGCTGCAATTTCTGCCATAGAAGTTGTTACCCCTATTGCAATAGTTGTTTCACTGTCTTGTATTGCAGCAGGAGGTGGGCTTGACCTGTACATTCATTTTTATGACTATCTAAGTAAGTTCCTAATTAATTATTAAGTATTAGTTAGAGAAATAATAGCTTGATACCTGAAGCTGAGTCCCAGATGACTTTGAGACCTCAATGCCCTACTTGCGGGAGACAATAAGGAAGATAACAACTTTTTGGCTGATCTCCTTATAGATTTTGTAGATCTTTTCCTCCGTAGAATAAGGGGTGTATTATCTTCCTCCTCCTCGCTTCCCTCTCCCTGTACAACTAAGGCATAATTTCCAGTTGTACATGGAGAAATGCGAGAGCTAAGAAACTTTATCATTTTAGCCGAGGATTCAATTTTGACGGCTTTAGATGAAGTTGCCCCTATAGTCTTTTTTAGATGAGGGTTGGCCTTCGGGAGTTTTCTTCAACTTCTTAGATGCAGGACCCCCAGAAGTCCCAGCATCATCGCCAGTTCGCTTCATCGCAATCACTTGGCCCATGAGCAACTACACAAATCGGAATGATTTTCTTCGATTATGGTTGTTCAAGGGGAAAACGTGTACATGTTTTTCCGAGAGAGACTTACCTTTCATCACTCTTGTATTAAGATGTCATTGCCACCGACCAAACTCAGCGGTCTTGGTGCATCCATCTTTCACCTTCTGTGGTCGGATTATATAATTTCAAGAGAGCATCAGTTCTCCTCTCGACCTCAGAAGAAGACAAACCTGTTTCGGAAACACAGTAAGCTCGAAACAGATTGACGAAAAATATAACAATCTGCAAGAAGGGGCCTTTACCTTGATTGTAATCCAAGGTCCCATCTTGAATAGAACGCACCTCCCAGGCAGGATGCACCCTTTTCTTCACTGAACTAATCCGGTTATTTATGAAATCCCGAATGTCGTGGTATTGCGAATACCCCGGCAGGTTTTGTGAATGATCCAAGTGAAGATTACGCCGCGCGGGTTGACCGGATGATCGGTCCTCCCCCGCCGGACAAACACAAGAAAAGACATGAGGATTTATACAGGTTCGGGTCCCGGTGGTGGCCCTAGTCCTGTCGGTGCGCTCCCGACCGGAGTCGGCTAGGGAGGCTCTCTCCGGGGGAGAGGCTTCCGGAGCACGCCTGTGAGTTTAGCTATTCCAATCAATATGAATCACCTGCTTACAACTGAGGGGTACAAGGGATATTTATAGCCCCAAAAAGAAGCAAAAAGACCTATCTACCCCGGAAGCCACCGTCGGATCGAGGGGTAGCAACGTCCTTCTCCCGATCAAACGCCTTGGATGCTTGACAGGTGGTCGCTGATTCCCGAGGCGCTCCTCGCGTGACCTGCACGTGATAAACAACTCGAGACTTTACCTTTAGAAGGGCGATGAGGCCCGGGACATGCGCCGGAGGCCAGGTCCCGGTAGCAAAAAGGCGACGCCCGGGGAGGCACCGGAGGCCATGTCCCCGGGCAAATGGCGGCGCCCGGGACCGGCGCCGGAGGCCAGGTCCCATGGGCCAAAATGGCGGTGCCCGGGGAGGCACCGGAGGCCATGTCCCCGGGCGAATTGCGGCGCCCGGGACGGCGCCGGAGGCCAGGTCCCGGGGGCCAAAAGGCGGCGCCCGGGGAGGCCCCGGAGGCTAGGTTCCCGGGCCAATGGCGGCGCCCGGGACGGCGCCGGAGGCCAGGTCCCGGGGGCCAAAAGGCAGCGCCCTGGGAGGCACCGGAGGCCAGGTTCCCGGGCCAAAGGCGGCGCCCTGGGAGGCCCCGGAGGCTAGGTCCTCGGGCCAATGGCGGCGCATGGGACGGCGCCGGAGGCCAGGTCCCGGGGGCCAAAAGGTGGCGCCCGGGGAGGCACCGGAGGCCAGGTCCCCGGGCCAATGGCGGCGCCCGGGACGGTGCCGGAGGCCAGGTCCCGGGGGCCAAAAGGCGGCACCCGGGGAGGCACCGGAGGCCATGTCCCCGGGCGCATGTGACGCAACTTACCTGGGCTTAGTCTCGCGAAGATTTCCCCCAACAGCAGCCCCCCATGCCCCCCGGGGACGATGCTCGAGTCCCCGGTGGGTGTGGTACATGTCACCGGGAAAGTCTCCGGACCAAGCCACTGGAGCCGTGACGCTTCGGCTTCCGTGCCCCGCGCTTAAGGCCATGCCATTTCGCCATAAATGCGCTCGCGGTTTGAACCGGCACCTCGATTCGCGCACCAGCCCCTTCGTTTCCCGCGTGCGGTTTGAACTTCAACGGTCCAGATTGCTCCGCGGGGTGCCACGTGGCAACCATCTGGACCACGGCTCGCCCCTATAAATAGGGCCTTGGGGGGCTCGGGAACTTCATTCCAAACTTCTCATCCCTAGCGAGTTTAGCTCTCCTGGTAGCTCTCTTCCGGTAGCTCTTTCCCGGTAGCTAGCGCCCGGTAGCAAGCGTCCGGAACTGTAACACCCTGGTTTTGGGGGTGAAAAGTTTTTGCATAAAATCCTGCATGCATGTATCCCTGTAGTTGTAGCCAGATCAGCTGAACCCTAATCTCTCCCAAACCCTAAAAATCTCCAAATCCATTCTCTAGATCCAGATCAAGATCTGACCATCCAGATTTAACCTACCAGTTACTCTGAAGATAAAAGTCTTCAGAAGCCAAGTTGAATTCTAACCCTAACTCACAGTATCTAAACCTCTTTCTGTTTTCGAAAACAGAAATTCAGATTTGCCCTAAGTACCGAGTTTCCAGATAACTGAGTTATCATGGTCTAACCCTATCCAGACTCAAGTAACTTTTCGAATATGTTCCTAAGTACATCCTCAACTTGCTCCAAAAAGTTGGAAACCAGATTGTTTCACCTAAACACTTTTCGCAGTTTAGTCCAAATTTTACTGCGAATAAGTCCTTTCTCTATTTACCTGGAAGCCTGAAAAGGCTATAATCCACGAATCAACTCCAAATCCAGAATTTCTTCAGAGAACACCTCCCAAATGCTATTTGATACAAATTTCCCCTATGTTTAAACTTGAAAATCTTACTCCAATTTCCAGAATTCGAGATCGACAAAATCCAGATCTATTTTACCCTAATTTTACCCTATTTTCGAAAATAGGTGAAATCCCTCAAACCTTATCAAACTTTCCCCAAATATGAGCTAAATGAGTATTAATAGAAATATAATACTCAGCCATGAAACCAAATCCCAAATTAAACCTCTTTAAAACCAGATTTACAAATCAGTCCAGACTTCAACCAAAATCATCACAATTATGCCCCTGATTCGACCTCACCTCAGTTCACGACCAGAACCAGTGCAACCGACCAGCTACTGTCTTCGACCAGGCTTCAGTTCTCGACCACAGCACTTGGGAACAATTTCGACCGCACCCGTTGCTTCGACCATGACCTGGAACAAGCACACGAGCACGGGAGCTTCGACTTCGACCTCGCCACTGAAGTTGCTGTTGCTTCGACCTGCTGCACTGCTACAGTACTCCGTGGTCGCCACCTTCGCCAGTGCCTCAACGCCGCATGTGTGCTCGCCACTTGCCACTGTGGATCTTCTCCAGCGAGGATCGCAGCCAGCTGTTTCTCCCGTTTGCACGCCACCGGCAACGGCTCCAGCAGCAAAACGATGCCACGTGGAGATCTCGCCGCGGCCAGCCGTCAGTTCACCTTCGCATCACCTGCAAAAGCCCTCAAGGCCATTGAAACAGGTCACCTCGACGCCAGCTCGCCGTGAACTCCAATCCAGTCACATCTTGCTGGCTACAACTTCCCGAGCACTTCTAGCCGTTGCATCACCTCCAAATCCTCTATAAATAGTCTCTGGTGTCAGTGAAACATCACACACCCACCAGAAACACCTAAGTTCTCAACCTCGCCGTCTTCTTCTTCTTCCCCGGTGAGCAGCAAAGGGAGCTCCGGTGCTAGCTTCAACCACTGCTTCCCCCTCCAATCCATCTACTTCAGTAAGCTCCTCTTACCTCTCTCATCATACTCAAGCATGGAATTAACTTCAAACCTCTCCAGTCGCCGGCGATTTCCTTTTCTCTCCAGTAGCTCCGGCGAGCAATTAATCCTTAACTAAATAGAATTAGCTCTCGAGCCAGTGATCAAATATGCTCAGTAGACCTTGCTTAATATCTCTAAGCAACCAAAATCAACAGATTTGCTGAAATGTGAAAATCCCCAAATTGGAACCTTGCATGTTCACTGAACTTATTGTTTACGCTTTCCTGGTGCATCTCTAGCCAATCTAACTTCACCAGTATGTTTCTAATGCCTTAGAGACCATCCACAAGCAAGGAATTAAGCTCAATCACTTTAAATCAGAAATGCCCAAATCAGATTTGAGTTCATCTTTTCTCCAGCCAGTATCTTCCAAATCCAGCCACTCCAGCTCAAACCACTTTGGCATTTAGATGTTTTGGACCATTTTGAACAACTTTGTCTTCTATCACGACTTCTAATTCGGCCTAGATTGTGAGATATAGCTATGCCCTAGTTACTGCACTGTTTATGTTGCATGTGCTCCAGACCAGTCAACTTCATTGCCGGTTTTCATCACTTTCTGGCCATCTCCTGCCCTAGATCCTGTTGAGACATTTGTTCCTGTTACAAATGCCTAACTACCAGACAAAGTGGGGCATCATTTGGAGCCCTAGATCAAAAGTTATGGAAAACCCTAGTTCTGGCCATGTCAACTCTATGTCAAACTATGCCAGCCAGTGGCATTAGCCCTGTTCACCCACCTCTGGTCATGCAAACCAAAAAAATACCTTGTCAAACAGTTGCCTCACTACCTTGTGCATCATATTCTTGAATCAAAACTCATTTTGGCCACTGGGAACTATTGAAACCATGTCAATGCCATTCTTGGGCATTGTCAGCCCTTGTCAGCCTATGTCAGCCTATGTCAGCCAATGGCATTTGGCCAGTTTGACCCCTTCTGGGTATGCAAACTGAACATAACCTTGTCCCTTAGACTCCTGATGTTGTGATCTACATTTTATTCTACTGTCAGAACTTGAGTTGAGCCCTCTATCATCCATCGACCCTATGTCGATGCCTTGAACCGAATGTCGACCTAAAGACGTTCGCTGTTTTTGAGCGAACCAGTCGCAGCCTTGGTATCACTCTGATATTTTGAGACCTTTGGAACCTTGTAAACCTTTGACAACTAATCCTAACCCTAGTTTCCATAGTTTAACTCTAATCGCTTCCAAATCTTATATCGCCGAGACGCTTTTACCTTGCATTATCGCATATAGTGGAATAGTAAGAGTAGGATTGATTGTAATGCCTGTTTGCTTGTTTGATCCTTGTTCAGAGCAAGAGTCCGAGTTCGAAGACTTCATCGCAGACCTGACATCAACTGCTGTTTCTTACGACGCGAAGGCAAGTCATATTCTTGAACATCTTGAACCTATATTTTATGAATTGCTAGAATATACCTTGATTATAAAATAATATTTCATGTGAAAGATTGAGAATGGTTGAATTATGAAATGGCAGCATCAGGCTGATGCCTGTGAAATGTGAATTGAGCAAATAATGAGCCATGAGCTAATATATTATATATATTTATATTCATGAAATAAAACCCCTAGCCGTGACCAGTATTTTGGTATGGAATGGTGAAAGCACTGGATGTGCTTGGTCGTATTGTAAGTGCATGGATTATGGTATGATCTGGTCACTAGCATATAAGGACCTAGAACCTTGTGTTGTGCGTCTAGTGGCATGATTAACGTGCCGACCGCAAGCCTGGTATGGGACAGGCCTGAACAAGTAGTATGTGGATCACACATGGAACCCCTATATGACAAACTCACGATTTACACGGGGTGCGCTCCAACACATATCACAGGATGTGATCATGCACGCTGACCCTGAGGGGAAGATGCCAATTTAGTGGGGGTTGTGTAACCCTGCCACAACTGTGGTTTGCGTGAAGAAAACCACGGGGTCTGGGGTGAATTGTGTGTGAAACATGGCAAAAGTTCTTGTTATCTCCACCTTGCCACTCACAGTATGAAGTGAGTCAGGGGTCCAAACCTTGTGATAGGAAGGGCATGAAAGTGGATATATCTTGTGGGTAAATTGGTACCCCTCTGTAGAGTTAAAAATGTATTCGAATACTTCGTGCTCCCGAGTTTTAGGAGTATGCCTCGGTGGATTAAATCCACGGGGTGTGACACAAGTATTGTTTTATAAATTAAAATTATTTAGTTCAAGATTACCCAAATGACATGTGTTGTCATGATAAGGGGTGCTGCCGTGGGCTGTCATGTGTTGATGTGTCGCGGTAGTACCATAATTTAGTGATCATGTGATATCTAAGAGGCATGTGGATTGTGCCCTAAGTACATGAAATGTTGCCATGAGCATGAGATTTGAAAAGCTTGGAAGAAAAGTATTTATGGAAAAACCCTCTCACCTATTTTCCCTGAATAGCATAGGATCATGTCATCTCTACTATACGTACCTCTACTCTTACCTATGACTTACTGAGTACGTAAGTGCTCACCCTTGCAACTTATCAACAATAGATGGAGTGCTACAATACCAAGACGAAGGCTTGGAAGATTTCGTGGATCCAGAAGGAAGAGAGCCAATTCTGCCAGAGCCCTGAAGTGTGCTGTTCTGCTGTCAACTTCTTACGACTGTGGGGGTTTCACCTAGCTTCCGCCGAGTAGTTGTTTTTTTTGTTTTATTTAGACCATTTGTGCCGTGAAGGCATTGTATTACTCTTTTATTGTACCAGGCCAGTAGGGCATACTGTTTATGAATGATGTTTTGTAAGTTACTCTGCAGCAATGAACTCCTGTGCTTGACTTATCCTGGGAAGTCAGTGGTATGTATGTATGAGGCCAGCTGCAGCGAGCTAGGTATCCACGGGAGTAGTCGTGGTACCCTTTTCGGGGCGCGACAAAATTAAGTGGTGTCAGAGCAGTATGAGAACTTGACCGTAGGACGACACCATTAGGAATTGGCTCGCCAGGAAGGCGTAGTTTATCTAAAATCTATTTTCTAAAACCTTATTTTTGGAAAAAGGGAGCCTTGTAGCTTCTAAAAAGTTTTGATTTCAAAAGTCTTACTTGGCTTTTTCTAAAAATTCGGCAAGGTGTCGAGAGTGCGTTTTGCTTTTATAGAGTGCCTCAGGAGTTGGGCTTCGTTGCTACGGCACATAGCCTAGTTCTTTGGGTAGAACCCTGTTCGAGTAGTTAGTCGACTGTCGTGGAGGATTAGCCGGGAAAGGGTAGTGTAGATAGAGCAGGTGGATGCTCTTGCTAGCTTTTGTGCTCCGCCGTTGCTTTTGCAATGGTTAACTTGTTTACTATGGCTAGAAGCCTAAGTGTTTTGTGCATTAAATAGTTGCATTAATTTCCGCATTAGTGCCCTAGCTCTCTCTTAGTTAGTTAGACCTATCTGCTCTTTCTTCAGAATAATCAATATGGTGTACACGAAGAGAAGATCGCAAGGTAGTCAGGAGGACAGGGAGAAAGCTTCGCCCAGGGAAGACCCTGCAAGGACAGGATCTTCATCTCAACGGAGACCCCAGGAATCAAACCTTTCTCAGGAAGATCAGCCAACCCTCCAAGAAATTCTTATCTCCATGGAAAAGAGTAGGCAGGAGGCACAAGCTGCCCACACCCAGTTGTTGGCTCAGATCATTGAAAAGATGCCAGGAGGGACATCTGAAGGAACTGCTGTTGGAACCCGACTATCGGATTTTCAGAAGACCCGACCACCAACATTTGCTAGTGCGACTGATCCCATCATCGCCGATGATTGGCTCAGGGACATCGAGAGGAAGTTGGATACAGTTCGTTGTAACGACCGAGAGAATGTTTTATTCGGATCACACCAACTCACAGGAGCAGCAGCCGCATGGTGGATAAACTATCAAGAGGCTCACCCTGACAAGGATAACATATCCTGGGCAGAATTTAAAGAACAATTCCGGAAATTTCACGTACCCACCGGTGTCATAGTCGCCAAACGCCGGGAGTTCCAGAACTCGATACAAGGGAGCCGGACCGTTACGGAATATCTGCACAAATTCAGCCATCTAGCTCGCTACGCACCAGGAGACATCGACACGAAGGACAAAAAGATCGAGCGATTCACCGAAGGACTTCAGCACTATCTGCAGTACCAGATTGCCTCCCACGAATTTTCAGAGTTCCAAACCTTAGTCAATCGGGTATTGAAGGTGGAAGAAAAGAGGAGCATAGGAGAAGAAAGTCGGAAAAGGAAGATGGTACAGCAAGCACGGCCGCCAGCCAACCCAACCAGGGGAAGAGCCCCAACATCTCCCAATTTCCGACCAGTCTACCAAGCACCAAGATCACCAGCAACACCGTCATGTCCAAGCTGCAAAGGAGCTCACTACCAAAGGGACTGCCCTCATGCTAGAACTCAGTGTTTTCACTGTGGGCAGTATGGACACCGCAAAGACAGCTGTCCTTGGTTCAGCTCCCAACGTCAATAGCAAGATCGCAAGCTGGAACACAGACGATGGCACCCAGAACCACGGCTTCACCACCATTGCAGAGCCCCAGAGGAAGTTCGCCCAACAGAGGAGGAACAATAGCAGGCCGAGGACGAGGAAGAGGAAGAGAACAAATGGGAAGCCAAGGAGGCCGATTAAACTTCACCTCTCTTCAAGAAGCAACCAATGCCACCAACATTCTCCTAGGTAGATTCTTGATCCAGTCTGCATCTACTTTAATACTGTTGATCCTGGAGTTACAAATTCATTCATATCAGAAGATTTTGCATTTAAAGTGGGAATACATATGGTACCTCTAGAGTACTCGATGGTTATAAAGAGCCCAGGAGCTAAGCTGCCTGTATATTCAGCTTGCCATCATATATAACCTTCAGAATAGAAGGGGAAGAGTTTATGGCTAGCCTATTAGTCCTAGAACTGCGAGGCCTAGATATTATATTGGGAATGGATTGGTTATCCCAACATAAAAGTCTAGTGGATTGTGAGAGGAAAACTCTAAGCCTTGTTAGTAACCAGGGAAAGAAGTCTTGTTTCATCTGGACAAGTCATCAGTCGAGAAACTACAAGGGTCTATTCAAGCACTTCAGAAGGTATGCTTGGATCAAGTGCCTATAGTACAAGAATACTCGGACGTATTCCTAAAAAGAACTCCCAGGGATGCCACCTGATAGGGAGATAGAGTTTACCATTGAGTTTAAACCAAAGCGGCACCTACAGCTAAGAGACCATATAGGATGCCAGTAGTAGACTCAGAAGAGTTGAAAAGTCAGCTAGAGGAACTGGAGAGAGTAAAGGATTTATCCGACCAAGTGCTTCACCTTGGGGAGCCCCAGTGTTGTTTGTAAAGAAGAAAAGATGGAGCTCTAAGAATGTGCGTGGATTACCAAGCGCTGAATGACGTGACCATTAAAGACAAGTATCCACTGCCAAGGATCGATGAACTATTCAATCAACTTCGAGGAGCCAGAATATTCTCCAAGATAGACCTAAAGTCAGGCTATCACCAACTAAAAAAAAAAACCAGGAAGGAGGACATACCCAAGACTTCTTTCACTACAAGATATGGGCTATACAAGTTTACTGTAGTACCTTTGGACTGACTAATGCCCAGCAGCCTTCATGAACGTCATGAACAACACATTCATGGATCACCTTGACAAGTTTGCCATTGTGTTCATAGACACCCTCACCTTCTCCAAGAAGTCCAGAAGAACATAAGCGGCACTTGCACAAAGACTTGAGAAGACCAAGAGGGTGCAAGTTCTATGCCAAATCCGACAAGTGCAAATTTTGGATGACAAAGATCTCATTTTTTGACATATTCCAACGGAGGAAGGAATTTTGGTACATTCTGCCAAGATTTCAGCAATCAAGGAATGGAAACAACCTGCCAGCGCGTCAGAGACCAGAAACTTTTTGGTTAGCAGGTTACTATCAGAGATTTATTGAAGGATTATTCCAGATCGCTAACCCCCCTTACCAATCTATTTAGGAAGGAAGTCACATTGAATGGACCGCCAAGTGCGAGGAGAGCTTCCAGAAGCTTAAGTAAAAGTTAACAACCACACTAGTCCTCACATTGCCAGATAGTAAGGATGACTTCGAAGTATTTTGTGATGCTTCGAAGCAAAGCATAGGCTGTGTGTTGACGCAAAAAGGCCAAGTGGTAGCTTATGCTTCACGACAGCTAATGATCCAGGAGGATCTCCAAGTCCTGATCGCATACGGATTCGCGACCAAGTCCTGATCGCATACGGATTCGTGACCTTAACCGTGTTCGGAAAGGTTTCGCGACCATGGATTGGTTCGCGACCAGGAAAAGGAATTCGTTCCCTGTTCGGAATTGTAATCCTATATATATAACTAAGCTTATCTGTTTAGGATTAGTTAAGTCAGTTATATGAGTCTAATACGTTTAGGATTACTAAGTCTGATACGTACTCATACGATTGGACTATAAATACCTTGTAATAGGTCTAGTTTAGATCATCGAAGAGTCATAGAACTTATTTGAGTTTTAGACACTTATAGTTCCTTCGACGTAGGCAAGTGTGCCTAACGTTCGACGTGTAAAGCCCTCTTTGAAATAAAGAGTTGTGCAATTACTTTGGGTTTCGGTATTTCCGAGTAAGATCCCGTTATTCCGCATATTAGAATCTGGGCGAGCCTAGTGCGAAAACCAAGACTAGGTCTGAAACGGATCAAGTTGGTATCAGAGCAACTTTCCTATCCTGTGGATGGTGAAGACTCGTCAGGGTTACAAAACTTCCGGCAAAATTCCAGGCGATCAATTGACGGTTCCTACAGCCGCGTCTCCGACAATATCTGACGATACCTCCGTTCAAGCTAACCTAGCCGAACAAGTGGCTAAACTCTCCACCGACATGGAAACCGTGCTTGCTTGGATTAAGCAGCACGCCATGATTGTACCTCCTGAAGTAGGGAAGATTATGGGTGAGAAGACCGGTGAAGACTTGCGCAGGGCAGACGAAGATGAAGACGAAGGCGACCACAAGACCGACGACCTCGCCAACACCTCCTTAGCTGTCGGATCTTTTAAAGTCGACGCTAAGATTGATATACCCATATATGATGGGGTGATCGATGCCGAGAAGCTGGATTCTTGGATCGACCAACTTGAGACCTACTTTGACCTTAAAGGGTTCAGTAGCACTCAAAAGGTCAAATTTGCACCTTTGAAGATGAAGGACCACGCCAAGACATGGTGGAAGGCCCTTGTCGCCAGTGGTGAAGCTGACGACCTTGCGTGGGGTCAATTCAAACGACTTCTGCGACAAGAATTATATCCGATGGGTTACCTTGAGGAGAGATGGGAGCGTTGGCACAGATTGTACCAACGGCGCGACCAGACCGTCCAAGACTATACGACAGAGTTTCGGCGACAAGCAATGGTCAATGGCATCTCACTATCTGACCCTCAGGTATTTCGGAAGGACACATCTGGACTTCAGAAATCGATCAGTACTGAGCTAAGTCTGTTCAGTGTCCAAGACATTGCGACCGCGAGCACAACTGCTATGGCGATCGAGAAGAAGAACAAATCCCGCAGCGACAAAAGCACGAAGGAAAGTGCGACCTCGACAAAGAAAAAGCCGAGTCCGAAGAAGAACTCTTCAAAATCGGGCACGGGTGCCTTTTGCGAACATTGTCAAGTAGCGGGGCATACCAAGGACAAATGTTACAAGCTTCATCCTGAACTTCGACCAAAGAAAAATGGACCAGGGAAAAGAACAGCCACGGCTACTGCGACTTCACCCGACGAAGAAGTTGTCCGAGTGAATTCGGTTAATGAGGCGGATACGACCTTGTCTCTGATGGCAATGCCGAAGGAGAAGGGTTCCGATCCACCGAACGACCATCACCCAACGGAGGACTTGTTCACCATCAACATCCAGGTGAAGCACGAAGTGGTCGCAGCGATATTCGATCCAGGAAGTCAGAAGAATCTAGTCTCTGCTGGACTGGTTCGGCGACTTGGTTTGAAGACAACCACACACCCACGACCATACCCGCTGGGTTGGTTTACATCCGACGTGAACCAACAGATTACGAGTCAGTGTGTGTTGAAGTTTGCGATCTCTGCACGATATATCGATGAGGTGCAATGCGATGTTGTCCCTATCGATATCTGTCAGGTGATCTTTGGGAGTCCGTATCTGTATGACCAAGACGCTCACTTCCATCGGCTAGCGCAAGAGTACGACCTCACCAAAGATGGAGTTAAGTTCGTGATCAGTAGAGACCTCCACGTCAACACTTCGAACTTGATTACCGCAAATCAAGCCAAACGAATTGTTAATGCATGTCACAAGTATGTACTTGTCATGATTCGACCCATTGGTCAAGGTGAGGGTACTCGACCAGCATTGTCGCTGGCATGCCGAGAGGATTCTGGTCATTTGTTGGGACTGCTGGAGAAATACAGTGATCTGTTCGAGACTACCCAGGGTCGTCCGCCGAAACGTCCAGTCAAGCACGAAATTCAGCTTGTGTCCGATGCGACACTACCCAATCTGAGTATGTATCGCAACTCAGTATTGGAGAATGAAGAGATCAAGAGACAACTTGGTGAGTTGCTGAACAATGGTGTCATTCAACCGAGTAGTTCACCTTGTGGATCTCCTGTGGTGTTAGTACCAAAGAAAGATGGGACTTGGCGTATGTGCATCGACTATCGAGCACTGAACAAGATCACCATCAAGAACCGGTACCCCCTTCCTCGTATTGATGACCTGCTAGACCAATTGAAGCATGCTGTTGTCTTCTCCAAATTGGATCTTAAGTCAGGATATCATCAAGTCAGCATCCGAGAGGAGGATACGTGGAAGACCGTGTTCAAAACACGACAAGGTATGTTCGAATGGCTGGTCATGCCGTTTGGTCTCTGCAACGCCCCGGCAACTTTCATGCGTCTTATGAATGACGTTTTGAGATAGTTCATCGACGACTTTGTGATCGTTTACCTCGACGACATTCTAGTTTATAGTCGTTCGTGGGATGAGCACCTCATTCATGTCGAAAAGGTGTTCGATCAGCTTCGGCAACATCGACTTCGCCTCAACCGTAAGAAGTGCGAGTTCGGCCAGCAAACTCTACTTTACCTTGGATTCTTGGTCGGCAACGGTACGTTGCAAATCGACCCAGATAAGGTAAAAGTGATTCGCGAGTGGCCGCGAACACGAACAGTTACGGATGTGCGTAGTTTTGTGGGAGCATGCCAATATCTTCGGAAGTTCATCCGACACTTCTCAATTATGGCTTCTCCGTTGCATGCATTAACCAGGATCGATCAGAAGTTCGAGTGGACAAGGAAACATGAGGACACGTTTCTCTTGCTGAAAAGGAAGATCAGCGAGGCGCCTGTGTTAGCTTTGCCGAATCTCCAGAAACCATTCGAGCTAGAAACCGATGCCTCAGGGAGCTCAGAAGAACTACCCGACTTATGATAAGGAGTTATGCGCACTGCATTAGGCCGTGAAACATTGGCGGTGTTATCTCTTAGGGAAAGAGACGGTTGTCCACACCGACCATCAACCATTGCAATATTTGCAAACTCAGTCCAAGCTACAGCAAGCTCGGCACGTGAAGTGGATGTCGTATCTGCAGCAGTTTAATCTGGTGATTAAGTACAAGAAGGGTGTACACAACAAATTGGCGGATATGTTGTCGCGACCACCAGTTACAACCCTCTGTTTATCAGCGTTCATGCAGATCGGGCCATCATGTCATGATGACTATGTCACTATGTACAGTGAAGACCCTGATTTTCAAACAGCACTGACTGAGGTCGAAACAGGGAACCCTACAGAGTTCGTTCGTCGAGAAGGACTCTTGTACAAGGGCAATTTACTTTGCATACCTCGTGGAGCACCTCGAACTCAATGGATGCGAGAAGCACACACATCGAAGGTAGCTGGTCACTCTGGGGTTACAAAGACGTTACAAAATCCTCACCGACATGTGTTCTGGCCACGTATGCAGCAAGATGTGGCTAGGTTTGTTCGAGGCTGCGATCTCTGCAGCATCTTGAAACCAGCAAACCGAAAATTAGGTTTGTACACTCCTTTGCCAGTTCCATCACGACCATGGGAGAGCATATCCATGGATTTCTTGGGAGGATTGCCTAGGACCCGACGTGGCAACGACTATCTTTTCGTGGTCGTTGATCGGTTCTCCAAAATGATTGTTCTTATACCTTGTTGGAAGATTATCACGGGAGAAGAGGCAGCTCGGGTATTCTTTCAACACGTTTGGACACACTTCGGACTGACGACTTCTATTGTGTCTGATCGCGATACCCGGTTCCTTAGTCACTTTTGGCGATCGCTCTGGACGATGATGGACACCAAGCTAAAGAGGAGTACTGCTTTTCATCCGCAAACTGATGGTCAAACAGAGGTGGTTAATCGCACAGTCGTTCATCTCTTGAGAGGATATAACTCGAAGCACCCGAAGACCTAGGATGAAAGCATACCGTACCTACAGTTTGCTTTTAATCGAGCAGTGCATGGTTCGACTGGAAAGTCACCGTTTGAGGTCTGTTTAGGATTTCTACCACAGAGTCCATTCGATATGGAGTTTGTAATCCCTACCTCAGCACAGAACAGCAAGGAAGCATCTGATCAGGATCGAGCACAAAAGTTCCTGGAAGGTATTCAACGACTCCATTGTGAGGTTGAACAGAACTTGCTGAAAGCTCAACTCAAGTACAAGGCGCGACATGATCGGCACCGAGTTGATGCGCAATTTCAAGAAGGTGATATGGTATGGTTACATTTGAGTAAGGAGAGACTTAAAGGTGAAGGTAAGAAGCTCAAACCCATTTGTTACTTCGAGCCTTCAATGTTGGATGATGAGCCAGATAACATAGTACCATCTGTTGAAGAGTTGGTCTATCAACGAGGCAAACCTTTACGTGACGATGTGATTATGGAGAGGAAGGTGACTACCACCTGTAGTGGCACAAAGGAGACTTTTCGAATCGGTCGGAAAGATCAACGAGCACGTGCGGCAAAGTGGTACACAAAAGAAGATGGACAAGCCCAATTTCCACATCTCCAGTTTGATCAAGAGGTCGCAACGGGGGTTGGCTCCTTCTCAACAAGGGAGTCATGATCTAGAAGGATCTCCAAGTCCTGATCGCATACGGATTCGTGACCAAGTCTTGATCGCATACGGATTCGCGACCTTAACCGTGTTCGGAAAGGTTTCGCGACAATGGATTGGTTCGCGACCAGGAAAAGGAATTCGTTCCCTGTTCGGAATTGTAATCCTATATATATAACTAAGCTTATCTGTTTAGGATTAGTTAAGTCAGTTATACGAGTCTAATACGTTTAGGATTACTAAGTCTGATACGTACTCATACGATTGGACTATAAATACCTTGTAATAGGTCTAGTTTAGATCATCGAAGAGTCATAGAACTTATTTGAGTTTTAGACACTTATAGTTCCTTCGACGTAGGCAAGTGTGCCTAACGTTCGACGTGTAAAGCCCTCTTTGAAATAAAAAGTTGTGCAATTACTTTGGGTTTCGGTATTTCCGAGTAAGATCCTGTTATTCCGCATATTAGAATCTGGGCGAGCCTAGTGCGAAAACCAAGACTAGGTCTCAAACGGATCAGCTAAAGCTGCATAAGGAAAACTACCCTATTCATAACTTGGAATTAGCAGCGGTAGTACATGCCTTGAGGATATGACAACATTACTTGCTTGGGAATAAGTGGGAAATCTACACGGATCATAAGAATCCCGAGTATATTTTCACCAAGACAGAACTCAACATGCGCCAACGTCGTTGGTTAGAGCTAATCAAGGACTATGACCTCAGCATTCTCTACCACCCAGGAAAAGCCAATGTGATAGCAGACGCCTTGAGTAGAAAGGCCTACACTTTAAAAGAAGTTGTGTTGAATAACCCACACTTACAGCAGGAATTGCAAGGACTAGAGATAGAAGTGGTACCGTCAGGAAGGTCAGCCACTCTCACAGTAATATCCCGACTCAAGGAACAAATAGAGAGTGCTCAAAAGGAAAATAAAGAGATCTGAAAGATCAAGAGCCGAATCAAGTTAGGTAAGGCTCGGGATTTTCCCAAGGACGAACAAGGAATTGTATGGTACCAAGGAAGGATCTGTGTACCTCAAAGCACAGACCTCAAAGATTTGATTCTGCATAAAGCTCATCAAACTTCATACTCAATACACCCTGGTAACACAAAGATGTATCGAGACTTGAAAACTCGATTTTGGTAGGTCGATATGAAGAAAGAAATTGCGGCATACATTATGAGAGGTGACACGTGCCAGAGGATCAAGGCCGACCCTCAGAAGATAGTCTCAGATCGTGGAAGTCAGTTTACATCAAAGTCTTGGGACCAACTTCATGAAACCTCGGGAACCCAGTTGCAGTTCAGCACGACATATCACCCACAGACAGGTGGGCAGACTGAATGAGTAAATCAGGTCCTGGAAGATTTGCTAAGAGCTTGCATTTTGGATAATGGGATTTCATGGGAAAAATTCTTACCACTTATAGAATTTACCTATAACAACAGTTATCAGGCTGGTCTGCAAATGGTACCATTTGAAGCTTTATATGGACATAAGTGCAGAACCCCATTACATTGGGATGAGTCAGGAGGAAGGAACGTATCAGACCATTCAAGGTACTCAAGAGGAGAAGTGTCCTATAAACTGGAACTACCATCAGAACTTGGAGGAGTACATGATGTGTTCCATGTCTCTCAACTTTGGAAATGCCTAGAGGAACACGTGGACCGGGTAGAAACTCTTGGTATTTCGTTGCAGAAGAACCTCACCCACCTGGTCAAGGGGGCACCCAAGTCCCCCTTCGGCTCCGTGATGGTGCAGATGCTGCCGTCCCGGGTGGCCAATTACCCGGCGGCAGCCTCCCGGGACCATTGGGGCGACTGGATCCGGAGGTGGTTCTACCTCTGGGTCTGGGACGATGAGGTGACGTAAGCCCCAGAGCCCACCACCTACAGCAGGTCGTCTGCGCCGAAACCTCCGGTGTGGACGGACGAGGAGCTCGAGCTCCACGGCAAGGTGATCATCTCCCGGAAGACCGGATCTATGCGGGACGCCGCCGAGGAGATGTTGCTCCTGAGGATCTCTCCCTTCTCACACGGGAGAAGGGGGATCGGCATGGGCCCGGAGCAGCGGCCCCCGGTCAAGCCGATGACCCGACGTAAGTCCATGTAACCTGCTTCATTGCACTTACAAATTTTTGAAAATTTGACCAACTCTTTACCTCTTGTAGTCCGGTCGTACACGGCGGCGCGGGAGAAGGCGAGGAACCTCCTGGGGAGGTACTTCGCCGATGAGCACAAGCGCATCGTGTTCCTCGTGGGGGAGGGCCCTCCCCATAACTTGGTAGCTGAAGCCTACGGGCTGAAGCTGCTGGAGAGGAAGCCCCTCCCCACCCCCGGGTCGCACAAACGGGGGAAGGATGCGGCCGGGGGCTCTGAGCCTAAGAAGGCCAGAGTCCAAAAAGCACCCGGCCCGTCGACGACACCGGCGAAGCCCCGGGACGAGACCCCCGGGACCGAGCGCGCCCGGGCACCGGCCCGGAAAGAAGCAACACCCCCTCCCCCGAAGAGCCCCGTCAAGGCCCAGGGGAAGGAGTTGGCCGCGGGTGGGGAGTCGTCCGATTCGGCGGACTACGCCCCATCGCCACCTTCAGTAGCAATTCTCCCGGGGCCCCCGGCACCCTTGGAGCCGGAGAAACCGGAGGTGAGGTTCGCGGAGACCTCGCCTCCACTGGTGGAGTTGCCCGTGGACGAGGGGGGGAGCCCCTCGGTCTACGAGGTCCCGCCGGAAGTGGGGGCCCCGGGGGCCCTCCCGCCCGGGAAGGGGAAAGGGCTGATGATCCCCCCCGGCGAGGGACCCCCTCCGAAGCGTCCTCGGCCACTTCCTCTGGGGGCACTTCGGCGATGAAGGCGACGACGACCGCCACCCCGACCGAGGTCATACCGGGCGGGAGTCCCCCCTGCTTCCCACAGGGGAGGTCGAACGTTATGCGGAACGGCTGCAGACCCCAAAGGTACGGGCCTTC
This sequence comes from Pharus latifolius, assembly GCA_019359835.1. Classification (NCBI taxonomy): domain Eukaryota; kingdom Viridiplantae; phylum Streptophyta; class Magnoliopsida; order Poales; family Poaceae; genus Pharus; species Pharus latifolius. The sequence goes on from CM033326.1 coordinate 49,208,721, forward strand.
GTCGCGGGGGGGACGCTCCACAAGTGTTTCACGGAGCTCCGGTCCCTTGAAGCCCAGGTATTCGCCCAAAGCGGTTGTCTCTTTCTCTTGGTCCTCTGCATCCAAAATTTTTCTAACTCTGGAATTTATAGGGGGCGGCGATTACCTGGGGCGTTGAGCAGCGCGTCATCCGGTTGCTCAAGGACGAGGAGGACAAGGCCGCCGCCTACCTGGGCTAGCGGGACGAAGCTCTCCGGGAACTGGCCCGGGTCCGGGCCCAGGTTCACGTCTCAGAGACCGTGAACAGCCGCCTCTGAGAGGAGGCGATGGCGAGGCAGGAGGCCTTCCGGGAGCTCGAGGGATCGAGCGTCCGGGCGGTGGTGGACGCGGGCCGCTCCGTCCGCTCAGCCCTCGAGAGCCTTGGCGTAAGCCTAGGCTCCGGGGGTGGCTCGGAGGAGCTCCCGGGCACGCTCGCGGAGGCTGTGCATTTTCTTAACGCACAAGTCTCCGTGATCCCGGAGGCAGCGGACGCCTGGGCATGAGGCCGGGCGATCCCCGTCATTGCGGCCGCGGCCGGGCTCGTCGAGCACCGGGGAGTGGGCGCTCGGGCGATCGGGGGCCGCATCCAGCGGAGCTTCCCCGAGTTCTTCGACCCCTCGCGCCGGGAGGTGGACCAGCTCGCCGGGGGTTTCTATGACCGGATCATCCGGGCGAGATTCCTGGCACCGGCGCCTCCGGCAGTGGACGCCCCAGCCCCGGCCTCGGAGGAGGCCCCCCGGGGGGAGGACGCCAATGAAAGAGTATGAGCCTCCCCCCGGGTCTTTAGATAAGACCCTTTTGTTTTCTTAGGACTTTTGATCTCGGTAGCTTCTTAGAAGAAGCCCCGGACACTTGTAAAAAGATATTTTGAATGCAATAGAGTTAGAAATTTTTTATAAGTCTTTGAATTGAATGCAATGTTACTAGGGTTCCCGGGAGGTTGCTCCCGGGCGAAGGTCCAGGAGGGGCTCTCCGGGGGACGCCCAAGCGGCTTTAATATTGCTAAGCGTCATCTCCGGGGAGCGCAGCGGGGACGCCGTCCGGGAGCCCTTCCGGTTAAGGTGGCATCCGGAGTGGCACTTGGACAATTTTGACAATCATCGCGCCGAATTGTCCCCTCCACGTCCGGGGTTCTGGATGATACCTCCTCTCCGGATACTTCCACCGGCGGGATACGAGTTCTGGCCCGAAGATCTACTCCAGGATGCTCGGCGCCGCGTGCGCGCATTGTACCGGGACTTGTCCCGGGAGCTAGCGGAGAGCCTCCGAGGGTATTAGGCGTAGGAGCCTTAGGATGTAGAGGATCCCCCGGGTTAGAGCCCGGGTAGTACCGTTTCTGAAGCCCACCGGAGGGGGAAGATGTCCTCCGGGTTTGACAATCAATAAAGCTCTTTGCTTGCTTCTTCTTTCGTTGCCTTTTTATTTCTTCTTGTTGGATGGTCTAGACGACTCCTTTTCACAAGAATGAGCTAAGTTTTCTCATGACCGGTGCGGTCGACACCCGGGGGTTCCTTATTCCCCCCGCCCACAGCGGGCCGGGGGGTAGCTCCGCGCGCTGTGGGGGTAGCGAGGCCCCCGGGGTGAAGACAACCTGTGGCATAGGAATTTTTCTAAGTTAGAAAATTTTAAAACGAGGTTTCCAAGGGAAAGACCTTCGGGGAGACAATCGTCCGGTCGCCGTGAGAACGGGGAGCCGGGAATAAGGCCTCGTGTGGAGGAAACCCAAGAAAAACCCGATGATATTTCCGGAGGCGAGCTTCCTGGGAGATTATCGTCCGGTCGCCGTGAGAACGGGGAGCCGGGAATAAGGTCTGCGGGGAAGAAATGTCCGAGAAATCCGTAACTTCTCTGGGAGACAATCATCCGGCCGCCGTGAGGACGGGAAGCCGGGAATAGGGTCTCCGGGAGGCAATCATCCGGTCGCCGTTAGAACGGGGAGCCTCGCTGGGGGGCAATCATCCGGTCGCCGTGAGAACGGGGAGCCGGGAGTAAAGTCTCCGGATACTAGATACCTACTCCCGGAGGAGGAAGTGCCCGATGACGGGTCTTGAGTGTTTGGGCAGGGGACTAGTCTCCCAAAGTGACTCATTACCGCGGCCGCTGGGGACCGGGTTGCCGCTTACACCCTCAGTCCACGAGGGCTGATCGTAAGCCGCCCTACAGGAGGGACTTGCTGGGTCTGGGCCCACTTCCTCACAGGGAGGGCATCCTCACGGGGAGGGCTTCCTCGCGTGGAGTGCATCCTCACGGGGAGGGCATCGCCGCTAGGGGCGGTAATGAGAAGAACCTGCAATGAGACAGTTGAAGAGCAAGACCTATGTATTGCTAACAAAATGAAGTACAATGCCTCCCCCTGCGAAGTCGCGAAAGGGGAGGAAAAGGTAAGTACAGTGTCCCTCCTCCCCCTCCTGTGTGATCGCTCCTGGGGAGGGGACAGGCCCGTAAGGCTAAACATAGAACTTGCGAAGTAAACGCAAGTTCCACGTGTGCTTCAGCTCTTGCTCTTGAAGGTTGGAGAGCTTGTAAGCCCCCGAGCCCAGGACCTCGGAGATCCTGTAGGGGCCCTCCCACTTGGGGGAGAGCTTCCCCTGGGCTTGGGGGTCCGTGACGCTCTTGAGGACAAGGTCCCCAAGGCGGAAAGCTCTCTCGCGCACGCGCTGGTTGGTCGATCTCCAGGCGCTGGTTGGCCTCGTTGGCCCGGTACGCTGCGGGCGTGACTCCCTCCAGGAGCTCGACCCGCAGTGACCGGAAGCCGATCTCCGGGAGGGTGGAGGGCGTACGCCCCGTCGCCCGGGACGAGGTCGTGCGCATGGAGCAGAGGATGCTAGGGAGCTCCTCTGCCCATGCACCCTGCTTAGAAGTGGTTTGTTCGAGTCTCCGGCGCAATCCTTGTATTTTATGTCACGTCTGCCACGACTATGACATCACCTGTGAGGGGCCCAGCTCGGTGCAGCTGGTCCCATAAACCACTTGACTTCCCAGGATGAGTCAATCACAGGATTACATTGCAGCAGCAAAATAGTACAACAGTCATAATTGTATGGCCATCAGGCCTTAGTACAAAACGAGATACCGTGCCGTACAAGGCACAAGGGTCTAACAAAATAACACATCTAATCGGCGGAAGCTAGGCCCAAAAGCAATCCACAGGAAACAGAGGTTGACAGTAAGACAGCACCACATCAGGGCTCCGGAGGAAACTGCTCGTCATCTCCTGGGTCCGCAGCATCTTCAGGGTATCCTCCAAGGTCGTAGAACGCTCCATCTATTGATGAGTTGTTGCAAGGGTGAGTACTTACGTACTCAGCAAGTCATAGGGAAGGTAGAGATACATATACATATATATGACATGAACCTATGCTATTGGGGAAAGAGTGAAAGGTTTTTCCAAAAATACATCTCTTTCTCAAATCTTACTCAACTTCTGATCATCCTCATGGCAGTAAATAAATCATATTGATGGTGATACATATATCCCATATCCAAGGCGATATATCCTCATATCATACTACTCTTATTCAAGTCTTTCAATCATATACTCTTAGCAGTATTTCATAACTTAGGGCATAAACCACATGCCTCTTAATTATCATATGTTTGCTAGATTATGGTATTACCGCGACACGTCAACACATGACAGCCCACGGCAACGCCCCTTATCATGACAACACATGCCACTTGGGTAATCTTGAGCTAACAAATTTTAGTTTATAAAACAATACTTGTGTCACACCCCATGGATTTAATCCACCGCAGCATACTCCTAAAACTCGGGAGTACGAAGTATTCGAATACATTTTTAAACTCTGCAGAGATGTACCTCTTTTTAAATCCACTTTTTCACTCGACTTCCAAGTCGGGCCAACTCCATGCGACTTAAACGCATGTGACAAGGCCGAGATCACACAACGTTTTTGCAGTCTAGTATTAACAGTATCCCTGCCCGGTAAATGGACAACACCATCCCAAGTACCGTTGTGGGTCCTCCCCACTGCCTTACTTCCTAGCCTGGGTCTATGTTCCCGCAGGACACATAACCTCTTTTGATTACAGTCGCGCACGACTTAATCTGGCGTAGGGCGTCTTCCTTCTTTACACCTTATCCTCTCATAATTTTTCTGATCTCACATCACTCATGGACGAACTGCGTCCCACCAGTTTCCACATGAGAAACCGGATCGACAAGCCATGCAGGGAACTGATAATACTAAGAAAGCTACTAGGTTGCGCCTGTCCCATACCAGGTAAGTGGTTGGTACGTTTTTCATGCCACTAGACGCATAACACAAGGTTCTAGTCCTTACATGCCAGTGACCAGATCATACCACAACCATGCACCTTCAGTGCCTGCACATCCAGTGCAGCCAAGCACTTCCAGTGCTACCACCATTCCATACCAAAATACTGGTCACGGCTAGGGGTTCTATTTCATGAATATAAATATACATGTTTATACTTTTATTAGTTCGAGGCTTGCTATCTTATCAAGTTCACATTTCTTAAGTATTCAATCTATCACTGCCATAATATCATTGATCTCAACATGTGCAATATTAATGAAATATCTATTCATGGAATAGCATAGCAATTCATAAAATATGGGTTTCAATATGATCAAAGTATGACTTGCCTTCCGCGTCGTAAGTATCAGCAGTCGATGACGGTTCAGAGACAAGATCTTCAACCCCGGACTCTTGCTCTGAACAAGATCAAACAAGCAAACAGGCATTACAATCAATCCTATTCTTACTAATTCACTACATGCAAAGATGCAAGGAGAAAATATTCTGGTGATTCAAGGTTTTGAAGCGATTTGAGTTTAACTACGGTAACTAGGGTTAAGATTAGTTGTTAAGGTTTACAAGGTTCCAAAATATCAGGGTGATATCAAGGTGGTGACTGGTTCGCCCAAAAACAGCGAATGTCTTTAGGTTGGCATTCGGTTCGAGGCATCGACATAAGGTCGATGGGTGATAGAGGGCTCATCTCAAGTTGTGAAAGTAGAGAAAAGTGTAGATCACAACATCAGGAGTCTAAGGGACAAAGTTATTTCTAAAGTGCATGGCTGGAAGTGGGTGAAAAGGCTCAATGCCACTGGCTGACATAGCCTGGCATAGTCTTGACACGGCCAGAAACTAGGGTTAACCATATCTTTTGACTCAGGGCTCCAAATGATGCACCACTTTGTCTGGTGGTTAGGCATTTGTAACAGGAACAAATGTCTCAACAGGATCTAGGGCAGGAGATGGCCGGAAAGTGATGAAAACCGGCGAAGAAGCTGGCTGGCCTGGAGCACATGTAGTGTGAACAGTACAGTAAACTAGGGCATAGCTATATCTCACAATCTAGGCCGAATTAGAAGTCGTGATAGAAGACAAAGTTGCTCAGAATGGTCCAAAACATCTAGATGGCAAGGTTTCTATGGCTGGATTGGCTGGATTTAGGAGATATTGGCTGGAGAAAAGATTAACTCAAGCCTGATTTGGGCATTTCTGATCTAGGGCAAATAAACTTAATTTCTTGCTTGAGGAGGGTCTCTGGGGCATAAGAGTGCTACTGGTGAAGTTAGATTGACTAGAGATGCACCAGAAAAGCTTAAACAGCAAGCTCAGTCCACAAGCAAGGTTCCAATTTGGGGTTTTTCATATTTTAGCAAATTCTTCGATTCTGGTTGCTTAGGGATGCTTAGATAAGTTCACTAAGCAATATTGATCACAGGCTCGAGAGCTAAATCGTTCTGGATAGAGCTTAATTGCTCGCCGGAGTTGCTGGAGAGAAACGGAAATTGCCGGCGACTGGAGAGGTTTGAAGTCAATTACATGCTCGAGTATGATGAGGGAGGTAAGAGGAGCTTACTGGAGTAGCTGGAATCGAGGAGGAAGCAGTGCAGAGGCTTGGCACCGTGAGCCTCTTCTCGAGCTCGCCGAAGAAGAAGAAGACACGGTGGAGTGTGGCGGTTTCTGGTGCTTTGCTATCTGGTGAAGTTGGCTAAGTCCTGAGGGTTATTTATAGGCGATTTGGGGAGGCTGCAACGGCTGGAAAATGCCTGGAGACTTGGAGCTGTGAATCGACGGCGAATTGACCGGCCGGGCGGGACAGCAGCGAAGTGACGCGCTCCAGCGGCCGTGCCGGCTTTGCAGGCTGGCGTGCGCTGTCCCGGGTGATGCAACGGCGAACTGACGGGCTCCTTCGGCATGCTTGAACGTGGCACCGATCTTCTGAAGTGGCTGCAGCGATGGCGTGCGCGCGCGGGCAAAATTGGAGATGCTGGTGCGGCCGCGGTGGCTCCACGGTGGCGAACGACGTGCGCACACGTGGCAGGAACGCAGTGGCAAGGGTGGCGACCACGGGGCTTCACCGGCGACGAAGTTCCTGGCGTGGCAGCGCGGTGGTCGCGGTCGTGCACAGCTGCTGGTCGTGCACAGTGTCTCTGGTCGAACCAGGGACCAAATTGTAAGGATTCTTATTTGAAATCTGGACTGATTTGCAATTTCTGTCTTAGAGATGGTTAATTTGAGGATTGATTTCATGGCTGAGTATAACATTTCTATTAGTACTCATCCAACTCAAATTTAGAGAAAATTTGATAAGATTTGAGGGATTTCACCTATTTTCGAAAATAGGGTAAAATTAGGGTACAATAGGTCTTGATTTTGTCGATCTCTAATTCTGGTGATTGGAGAGAGATTTTGAAGTCTGATCAAAAGGGAGATCTGTATCAAATAGTATTTGGAAGGTGTTTCCTGAAGAAATTCTGGAGTTGGGATTGATTCGTGGATTTTAGCCTTTTCAGGCTTCCAGGTAGACAGAAAAGGACTTATTCGCAGTAAAATTTGGACTAAACTGCGAAAAGTGTTTAGATGAATTAATTTGGCTCCCAACTTTTTGGAGTGAGTTGAGGATGAACCTAGGAACATATTCCAAGGGTTACTTGAGTCTGGATAAGGTTAAATCAGAACAATTCAATCATCTGGAAACTGGGGTACCTAGGGTAAATCTGAATTTTCCTGTTTTCGAAAACAGAGAGAGGCTTAGGTACTCAGAGTTAGGGTCAGAATTTGATCTGGCTCCTGAAGACTTTTATCTTCAGGGTAATTGGTAGGTTAAATCTGGATGGTCAGATCTTAATCTGGATCTAGAGAATAGATTTGGAGATTTTTAGGGTTTGGGAGAGATTAGAGTTCAGCTGATCTGGCTACTACTACAGAGATACATGCATGCAGGGTTTTTATGCAAAACTTTTCACCCCAAAAACTAGGGTGTTACATAGGATCACGCCATTGACTCTCTCGAGGGCCCCATTGCTCCGGGATGGGCCACTGAGGCGAAGTGGATGACGAGCCCCAGGCCTTCGCAGAATTCCCGGAAGTAAGCCGAGTCAAATTGGGTCCCGTTATCCACGGTGATTTCCCAGGGGACACCAAAACGACAAACGACATGTTTCCAGAAAAACCGCTGAACGGCCTGAGACGTGATGCTGGCCAAGGGTTCCGCCTCTACCCACTTTGTAAAATAGTCGACCGCGACTACCGCATACTTGTATCCTCCGGGCGCTGGGGGGAAGGGCCCTAAGAGGTCCATCCCCCAGTGCATGAAGGGCCAAGTGATGGGGATTGTCTACAACGCTATAGGGGGGAGGTTCGAGCCCTTGGCCATCTTCTGGCATGCTTCGCACGCGAAGACAAGGTCTCGCGTGTCGCGCATGACTGTGGGCCAGTAGAAACCCTGCCGGAGGGCTTTGGCCGCGATGGCACGCAGGGCTAGGTGAGAACCACAGCTCCCCGCTTGGATGTCTTCGAGAAGTTGAAGTCCCTCCGGCCGGGGGAGGCAGCGCAGGAGGGCGGAAGCCCCCCGCTTGTAGAGCCTCCCCTCCAGCAGGAGATATGCCCGGGTTTGGGCCCAGAGGTGCTTAGCCTCGGTCTCACTAGGAGGGTCCCCCTTCCCCTGGATGAAGGAGATGAGGGGGTCCATCCATGACAGAGCCCGGGTGATCTCGGCGACCTCCGGGACATGAGGCTCGTCGCCCGTGTCTGGGGAGGCCACCGAGGGCTTCGTGATGATTTCCAAGAAAGCCCCCTTGGGGAGCGATTCCTGGGCGCTTGCTGCCCGGGCCAAGGCGTCGGCCCGGGCATTGTCCCTTCGCGGGATATGCCGGGCCTCGAGGCCATCGAAATGCCTCTCCATCTTTCGCACCTCCTGCAAATAAAGACTTAAGTTTGCGTCATGGCACAGGTAAGACTTGTCCATTTGGCAAACTACGAGCTGAGAATCTCCCTTGATTAGGAGGCACCGGATCCCCAGGGAGCGCGTAAGGCGCATCCCGAGGAGCAAAACCTCGTATTCGGCGACGTTGTTGGTTGCGGGGAACTCAAGCCGCTCGGCGTACTCGAGCTCCTTCCCCTCGGGGCTCCGGAGGACTACTCCCGCACCAGCCCCGGTGAGACACAGCGACTCATCGAACATGACAGTCCAATGATCACTGTGTCGAGGCGGCACAGGGAGGTCTTCATCCCCGGACCTAGAGGCGGGAGTCCACTCTGCGACGAAGTCGGTGAGGACCTGCGACTTGATAGCGGAGCGGTCGGTAAGGGACAGGGAGAAGGGGGCGAGCTCGGCCCCCCACTTCCCGATCCGGCTGGTGGCTTCTTTGTTCCGCAATACCTCCCCCAGGGGGAGGGACGACGGGACGGTGATGGGGTGACCCAGGAAGTAATGGCGAAGCTTCCGGGACGCCATCAGAAGGGCATAGCAGATCTGCTCCATCTCCGTGTACCGAGTTTTGGCCCCTTGGAGGGCCTCACTCACGTAGTACACGGGATGCTGCTGCCCCCCTTGCCCCTTCACCAAGACCGCGCTGACGGCGACGGGGGTCGCGGCAAGGTAGAGGAGCAAGGGCTCTTCTGGAGACGGGCTCACTAGCATTGGAGGGCTCGTGAGGTACTTCTTGAGGTCGTTGAAGGCTTCCTGGGCCTCGGGGGTCCAGCGGAACCCCTCGAGCCCTTGGAGGATGTTGAAGAACTGGAGGCCTCGCTCCCCCGACCGGGAGACAAAGCGGCTTAGCGCGGCTAGGCGGCCGGAGAGCCACTGGACGTCCTTGACGGAGCGCGGCGGGTGCATGTCTAGGAACGCCTGGATCTTCTCGAGGTTTGCCTCAATGCCCCGCTGGGACACGAGGAAACCTAGGAGCTTCCCCCCGCGCACCCCGAAGGCGCACTTCTCCGAGTTGAGCTTGAGCCCAAACGCGCGGAGGTTGCGGAAGGTTTCAGCCAGGTCGTTGATGTGGGAGGCTGCGCGGGGACTTTTGACGACCGCGTTGTCTACGTAGACTTCGACGTTGCGGCCGTCTTGATCTTTGAAGACTAGCGTCATGAGGCGCTGGAAGGTTGAACCCGCGTTCTTGAGCAAGAAGGGCATATGGAGGTAGCAGAAGTGACGAGGATTAACACCCGAGTCAGTTCAAATAAATGCACTATTGGTTCAGGACAGATTCGAACCAGACACGTGTCTAGCGGTGCGAACTCAAGTCATTCTGAGAAGCATTGGCCCGAGGTCGCATGCTTTGCGCGATCAGGTTGCAGGCTTTGTGCGGTCAGAAGTTCGTATGCTATAAGCGGACAGAATGTCAAGGATGTCGCGCGGTCAGTCAATATCCGCGCGGTCAGCCAACATCCTACGGTCAAAGCATTCTCGACCAGGGTGCTTGGAATTCATTTGTCCGGCTATTCCTATAGCGGGAATATTCCAAATATCTCGAAGATTCCCCCACGTGGAGAATCAACCGTCAGGAGGTTAATACCTGCAGTTATCCACGAATAACACATGTTTAACCTGCGTGGAGGTTAAGAGCGGTTTTCTAAAAACCGTATTCAACCGTCCAAGCAACTGCTTGATGCAGTTTACTACATGGCACCGTTTCGACCAGTATAAAAGGGTGCTATGGAGTGTCAAGCAGAGGAGGGGCGAGATACAACGCATCTCAACCACTCAAACAGCCAAGTCTACGGCCTAGATTAGATAGTTCTTACAAGCCTTCCTGGCTTTATTCTGTACATTTTACATAGGAAAAACCCTTCGCCTGTGAAGGAGTTTTTCTACCATCTTGTAACCTTTTATCACCTATAATGAAATCCCAACAGGACGTAGGGCTATTACTACCACCATCGAGGGCCCGAACCTGTATAAACCTCTCTGTGCTCCTGTTCTCTATTTTTCTACATACCTTCCCGGAGGGTCATCTTGAAATGTCCCGCTATTACAAATTTTGCATAAGTTCGGCTGAGGACTCCGAGTCCGAATCGTCGACAGCTGGCGCCCATCGTGGGGCCTTTCTCAAGGCGTCCTAGTTTTAATCCAGTGGTTCGCTGAAACATGGCTGGAGCATATGATTCCGAGAATGATTTTGATCTCGAGGATTATGCTCATATCCCAATGCCTTCTCCAAGCGATCCTGTCCCGATGGAGGAGGTTGAAGGCCAGAATCTTCCAGAGGTTGAATCGTCTCTCCAGGTCATGTCTATCGACCAGGGAGCAACTAGCGTAAGGTCAGAACCTACAGAGGTTCTTAATGTGCTAGGCGATGAATCCGGTCCGTCATACAACCCCGCCAAGGGGAAGGATGATGTCGACCTGGAAATCTGCCCAAGGAGATTCGACCCTGATAACCTTCACCGTCTCTTTGATTTCGAGTCTGACTCGGAACAAACTGAGATGTTTTCCTCATCGGCAACTTCTCTCCCTAGACAGTTCGCTGCTTTGTCAGAGGAAACTCCAGATCAGCAGGCTGCTAGGGAAGAAAGGGATCGCAAACAGAAGGAGGATCAAGATCTCGAGCAACAAAACAACGAACTACGTAGAACTGCCCTAGAGGCTCTACAAAATGCGCAGGCTCGTTACGATGCTGCTCCGGGTTCTTCTCGGCGGTCACGAGGTCGTAGACGCGACCAGACCCCTTCTTTACTACCGGAGCGTTTCCCGATGGATGAAGAAACAGTAACACCTGGTGCCCCTAGGAGAAGTACCCATGGTCGACTGCGATCTATCGTGGAAGTCATGCGTAACTTTCCTCCTACGGTCACGGATGAGCAGAAACCGGCCTTTTTTAGGATCCTGGCGGAGAGACTGGATGAGGTCGCGTCTGAGACGACCCAACGGCCTCTTCCCGCTCGATAACACGTTCCCGCGAACGAGATTGTCCACACTCTGGTTCCGGCAGACGAAGTTACACACCGCCCGTACCGTCCCGACAGGACAGATAGCGGCGAATGTAGGAATCCCGTAGTAGGGATCGAGTTCCTGTCCACTCTCGTTTGGGACCACGAGTAACTTCGCCATTGCGTGAGGTCACCCGAGACCCAGCCGAGAGTCACAGGGCAATTCGCGGTCCCTACGTCGGTTGTAAAGCTTTTTCGCCTGGCCTACGAGCAGTCGTTTGGCCCGATATGTTTCGACCAGGGCCATTGAGAGGTTTGATGGAACTCAAAACCCATCCGAGTTCCTTCAAATCTATATCACTGCCATCCAAGCGGCGGGAGGCGATGACAAGGTCATGGCCAACTACCTGCCTACAGTCCTCGCAGGACCGGCTAGAACCTGGCTGTTTAATCAGCCCAAGGGTTCCATCTACAATTGGGAAATGCTATGCGATGCCATCCTCAGCAATTTCCAAAATTGTTACTAAAAGCCGGGTAAAGAGGACGACCTTCATCGGCTACAGCAAACTTCAACCGAAACACTTCGGCAGTTTGTCAAGAGGTTTGTCGGGGTGAGGAATACCATCCCGAACATATCTGATGGCTCCGTTATCAGGGCATTTAAACATGCCGTTCGATACCGGAGATTTACTGAGGACTTACTTATCCACCCTCCTCGATGAGTGGCCGATCTGTTCGACATGGCCGATCGATATTCTGATGCAGCCGAAGCGGTCGAATGGAACCAGATGGTCGACAAGGGTGACTTACCACCACAACCAGGTTTCAAAGACTCCAGGAAGGAAGATTCAAGCAAGAAGCCAGAATCTTCATCAGGTGGGAAGTCAAAAAAGTCGAAGAGGAACCGCTCTGGACAATACCGCGAGGTCGCAGTCGCAGAGAAGCCGCCTTCGACCAAAGGTAATAAGCCTTCATTCAAAAATAAAACTGCCTCTGGTGGTCGGAATGTCGACCAGCCAGAAAAGTCAACTAATCTGTAGGAGGGCAAGAAGTGGTGTCCACTCCACAACTCCGCAGGCCACGACCTCAAGAATTGCAGGAGTTGGTTGAAGCAACTGGATGACTTCTACCAGGGAGTAGGGCCAATGCCAACCTTACCACCTAAAGAACAGGCGTGCGGACTTAGGGACGCCTACAGAGACGAGGAAATGTCCTACCAGGTACCTCAAAATCATATTAATGTTATTTTTGGAGGTTCTTCTTCTTTTGTTTCCAAAAGGCAGTTTAAGGCCTTTTACCGGGAGGTTAATTAACCAAACGGAGACATCCCTTGGTGAACCTCAATACCCCCGTTGGTCGGATACACCTTTGACATTTGATCGCACTGATTGTCCGGTGGGGTTAACACGACCATTGAGGCTCCCTCTGGTCATTACCCCGATCATCAGTAACGCGAGGGTTGAAAGGGTCCTGATCGACGGAGGAAGCTCCCTTGACATTTTGTTGGTCAAGGCACTCGACGAGATGCAAATTCCTCGTTCGAAGATTAAGCCCATAATCCATCCATTTTATGGGATAATCCCAGGCCCCTCCATGATGCCGTGGGGACAACTGGTCCTCCCGGTCACACTGGCAGAACCAGATAATTTCCGAACAGAATTGGTTACTTTTCACGTAATCGATTGTGATTCGGCTTATAATGCAATCTTTGGCAGGCCAACTCTCGCTAAATTCATGATGGCAACGCACCATGCTTACCAGTGCGGAAAATTTCCTGGCCCCAAAGGTGTCATCTCGGTCCGAGGTAGTCACAACGTGGCACTCATGTGCGACTGGCTATCTTTGGAGATGGTCGATCAACTTCCCCTCCGGGACGCCCAGGTCGCCACCGTTGCCACCGACGCGATCAAGGTTGCTCCTCGACCAGATGAGAAACTCAAACTGGTTCCTTTGTACCCAGATGATCCATCCAAGACAGTTTGGGTCGGATCAGCTCTTGGTGCCAAATAGGAACTCGATCTCATTGCTTTCCTCTGGGCTAACGCAGATGTGTTTGCGTGGAAACCGTCCGACATGCCCGGTGTCCCAAGGGAAGTAATTGAGCACAGGTTAGCAATTCGACCTGGACAACGACCAATAAAGAAAAAGCTCAGGCATTTTGCTGTTGACCGACAGGAAGCCATCCGAGAGGAGTTGGACAAACTCCTACAGGGCGGGTTTATCCGTGAAGTTGATCACCCGGAATGGCTCGCCAATCCGGTCATGGTCCGCAAGTCAAATGGCAAGTGGCGCATGTGCATCGACTACACTAGACTCAATACTGCCTGTCCGAAGGATGACCTTCCGCTTCCCCGCATTGACCAGCTGGTCGACTCAACTGCGGGTTGTGAACTGATGAGTTTTCTGGACGCTTACTCAGGATATCATCAAATTAGCATGGCAGAAGGCGATGAAGAGAAAACTGCCTTCATCACCCCGTTCGGCACATACTGCTCCGTCAGAATGCCGTTCGGTCTCAAGAACGCAAGTTCCACGTACCAGCGCTTGATGCAAAAGACCTTTCTTTCCCAGATAGGGCGTAATCTCGAAGCATATGTAGACGACTTGGTTGTAAAAAGTACCAAGTGATTGTCTCATTTGGACGATCTCGCTGAAACCTTCTGTAATTTGAATCGCTTTGGAATAAAATTAAACCCGGAGAAATGTTCTTTCGGGGTTTCTTTAGGAAAACTTCTTGGTTTCCTTGTGTGTTCCAGGGGCATTGAAGTTAATCCTGAGAAAATCAGGGCCATTGAACAAATGAGATCGCCCTCGACCATGAAGGATGTTCAACGCCTGGCTGGTCGCATGGCGGCTTTAAGTCATTTCATATCGCGACTAGGCGAAAGGGGATTGCCTTTCTTCAAAGCCTTGCGAAAGCATCACAATTTTACATGGTCGAATGAGGCTGAAAAAGCGTTTCAGGAGGTGAACACATATCTATCCAGTCCGCCAGTATTGGTGTCTCCCGACAAAGGAGAACCTTTGCTCCTTTATCTGGCGGCCACACCGCACGCGGTCAGCGCCGTTTTGATCGTGGATAGGGAAGGAATACACAGACCCGTCTACTATGTGAGCGAGGTACTTCATGGTTCTAAGGAACGTTACCCTGAGGTCCAGAAGATACTATACGTGCTACTGATGGCTTCCCGTAAGCTACGACACTACTTCCAAGTACACAAGATCACAGTACCCTCCTCTTTTTCTTTGGGGGATATTGTCCGAAACCCAGAGAAATCTGGTCGAATCGCCAAATGGGCAGTCGAACTCGGTGCCTTCGAGATCCATTTCACACCCCGCACGGCGGTTAAGTCTCAGGTTTTGGCCGACTTTGTGGTCGAATGGACTAACCCTGAGCCACCCGTGCAGGTGCCGGAGGAATTGGAGTGCCCCGATTACTAGACAATGTACTTTGACGGCTCCTGTAGTTTCCAACACTCGGGGGCTGGGGTGGTCTTAGTTACGCCCCAGGGTGAACAGCTTAAGTATGTCATCCAACTACACTTTCTTGCGACCAACAACGCGGCAGAGTATGAAGGTCCTATTCCAGGGCTCCGGGCAGCAAAATTCCTCGGAGTCCGTCGATTAGTGGTGAGGGGAGACTCACAGCTAGTTGTAAACCAGGTAAACAAGGAGTACAGCACCTCCGATGAGACAATGGCTCATTACCTGGGGGAAGTGAGGAAATTGGAAAAACACTTCAATCATTTCGAAGTCCAATATATCCCGCGAAAGGACAACATTCTCGCAGACCAATTATCCAAAATTGGGCCCTCACGTACATCCGCTCCGGCAGGAGTGTTCACTGAACACTTGGATCGTCCTTCGATCATGACTTCGGTCGAGGATGATCCGTTAATAGCCTCCGTTACCAACCTCGGTCAGGAATAGGATTGGACTCATCCATTGAGAGTCTATCTTGAACACGGGACCCTACCCGAGGACGAAACCGAAAGCGATCGGTTAATTCGAAAAGCGCGTTTGTACAAGCTCATAGATGGGGTTTTGTACAGAAAGGGTACTCAGGGAGTATTCATGCGTTGCATATCTCAGGAGGAAGGAAAATCCCTCTTGAAAGAAATACATGATGGTGTATGCGGTGCACACGCGTCATATCAGACACTGATCAGAAAAGCTTTTCAACAAGGATTCTACTGGCCCTCGGCACTCGATGATGCCAAGCACATGGTCAAAAAGTGTCCTCAGTGTCAGTTCCACACAAGACAGGTTCATCAACCTGCCTATGCGTTACAAACCATTCCCCTCGCATGGCCTTTCGCGGTTTGGGGAATGGATATTGTCGGTCCTATGCCACAAGCAGTCAACGGGTACAAGTTTCTGTTCGTAGCCATTGACACGTTTACAAAGTGGATCGAGGCCGAACCAGTACAAAATATTACCGCATCAACAGCACAAAAGTTCTTTCATAAGAACATTATTTCTCGATTTGGTGTTCCAAACCGTCTTATCACCGACAATGGTTCCCAGTTCGCTAGTGGTCTTTTCCTAGACTATTGCGATCAGATCGGAACTAAAGTGTGCTTTGCTTCTATGGCACATCCACAAAGCAATGGTGCTATAGAACAGGCCAATGGGCAGATACTACAAGGCATTAAGAAACGTGTTTTTGGTCGCCTTAAGAGTCGCTCGGGGGCTTGGGCAGACGAGCTTTATACCATTCTATGGGCACTACGAACTACTTCTAGTCGAGCCACCGGTGAGACGCCCTTCCATCTGGTCTATGGGGCCAAGGCTGTATTGCCTATGGAAGTTAGTATTGGGTCTGTTCAGACAGAACAATTCAAACAGGTTGATCAGTCCGAACAACGGTCGCAAGACCTCATCCTCCTAGAAGAAAGGCGTGATCGCGCTTTGGTCAAGTATGCGGCATACTTGCAAGCTTTGCGCAAGTATCACAGTAAAAGGGTGCGACCATGTAGTCTTCATGTGGGCGACCTGGTCTTACGAAAAATCCAAGATCAGTCTAATCGCAACAAATTCTCTTCGAAGTGGGAAGGCCCTTACACTCTGGTCTCGGTACCGCGACCAGGATCCGCGCGGTTAGCCATGGAGGATGGTCGAATTTTGTCCAATACTTGGAACATCGATCAACTTCGCAAGTTCTATGTGTAAGTACTCAACCCCATTTTTCCTGTTCAATTAGCATTTTTTCATAAAATGTTTTGCTTTTATATGATGAATATTTCCCTTTATGCCCATCCACTGTGAATTTGGCTCGGGGGCTGGTCGCCCGCGGTTAGATCATTATAACATCCTGGTCGGATTCGCTGGCCGATATCATAACCACTTTCAGATAAGTCACTCCTAAATAAGCCATTTCTCAACGCACACGGGACTTTCTGGCAAGTCCTTGGTTATCCGAGTGGCTGCTGGTTTGCAAACAAGGCTAGGTGTTATAGTGATCATAATTGTTGATTCGATCATACACCCCTGGTCGTTATATTCACTTTTCTCCTGTGTTTGTAAGATTAAGTCTTCAGTATCTACAATCACAGGCGGGGGTTAGGGGGATATGTTTATAATATGAAGCGACATAAAACAACAAAAATATATTCATTTTCAAAATAAATGAATTTCCATATACATTGCATTGTATACAACTGTTTCTATACAGGTATAGGGATCATTCGATCCCGAGCTCAATCAGGAGCTTATCTACAAGGGGATTAATCTCCTCCATGACAGCCTCTAGTTGCTCTTCACTCTCGACCTCAACCGGTCCCACCAATGGATTCAGATCTGCATCTGGGCCATGGTGAAGTCGAACCCAGCTGAGGATAGCGGAAGCGGCCAACTGAACTCTGGTTCTGATCACCTCTTCTCGTCGCTGTGTATCCTCTGGGAGATACTCGAGAAGTGACTCCGCTTGGGCCATGACTAGCGCAAACCAGTCATTTTGCCTGAGGTTATCTCTTGTGGCTTCGACCACATCAGCCTTCAGAAAATGAGCCACTGCCTTCAGTTTTTCGAAGACAGAACGGCTCAGCTTTTCGATCGCTCTTTCAGAGGTGTGAATAGTGTCCCAGAGGAGTTTATTGTCCCGGTTAAGTTGCTCTACATGACCCGCTTGCGCTGCAACAAGAGGAAATATTACTCGCATATTGTGAAGACAAGTTTTCCCAATCAGGAATCGACTTACCAGCAAGTTGTGACCGCAGTTTGTTGTTCTCGATCTCTTGGTTTCTAGCCACCGAGATCGAATGAAGCCTCACTGTGGCCACTTCTTTGTCCAGCAATGCCACTTTCCTGTAATAAAACATAAGGAGTAGTCATAATCAATTTGTATCTTTACAAGTTGAAGAGTAATGATCCTTACCTGCGCAAGCTGTCTCGCTCTCTTTGTATGGCCACCATGCTCCCGGCCGTAGCACGCGATTGGGCCATCATCCGGGATAGTTCCTATGATGCAAAAAAGGGAGTTAAAGGTGTCCTATGTACAATTCAGGACACCCAGAGAGGGATTCATCATACCTTCATGAACTTCTGTAAGGAGGCATCTTCTGGACTGATGGGAAGGTTTGTTGAAGGTCCGGAGGTGCCTACAGCAGGGGCAGTTGGTGGGAGTGCCTGCTGGGCACTGCTTCTAGCCGCCGCTAGTTGCAACTGGGACCCCGCGCCTGTTTCTCCTCCCACGGCCCGGACGACTTCTTGGACCGAGGGGGCGGAGCGCTCCTCACTAGAGGCTCCTGCACCAGCAGTGACTTCAACCCTTCCCGAAGTGGTTGAAGGACTGGGCGCTGTTTCTTTTCGCCTGACAAAGGAAAGAAAAATCGAACAATCATAGTTCATAACCATCATTTAAATACGATCAGGATAAAGATTCTTACCTTATTTGAAATCCCAGTAGCTTTTGAGATTTCAAGCGAGGCTCCCCTCGAGAAAGGGGACAATTGCTGTCCGTCCTGATCCTCCTCTTGGACAACAAGACATCTCCCCCCTGGGTATGTTCTTCGGTTAGCACATTTCTAGGGGAAGATGAAGACGAATGAGAGGAATCTTTACCTGAGCAATTGGTCCCGTCGGCGGGGTCGCATCCGAAGGCCTCAATGGCTCCTGGACTTCTGGGGCCAGCACCTCATGGGCAACCGCCACAGGATCTTGTGCAACCACCTCCACTCCTGTCTGCGGAGGTGGAGGATTTTCCTCCCTAGGACTCACAGGAGTCGCAGGGGGAAGCTCTTTTCCCTGCATAAGCGTTAACTCATCAAACGCATAGGGAGAATTAGAGAAAACAAGACAGAGAGAATCTTACCACGGTCGTCCCTTCGACCAAGGAGGTAGAGGCAACTGGCTCTGAAGCCTCGGGAGCTTCAGGGGCCAAGGAATCATCCGCGACCACAGGGCTATCGGTGGTCGCGGGGTCTGCTACGGCTGCCTCTGCGATAGCAGTTGTCCCTGCGGAATGGGTTGGAGCGTCACTGGGTGGAGAGCCCGCGATCTTCCTCCTTCGGTGAACTAGAGGGACATCATCGTCCTCTGCGTCCTCGCTCCCCTCTCCCTGTACGACGAAGAAGTAATTCCAGTTCGCACCTGGAAAGATCGGAGGGATGTGATATCTTACCACAGTTTTTCGGGCGGTAGGAGGAGTGCTTCGTGAAGACCCTACCCCAAGATTTAGCCTGACTTTCTTGGGGGCGGGATTCCTCGTCCTGGGTCTCGAGGAAATCTTCATCACGTTCTTTGTCGTCGGCTTCCCCAGGGAACCGACGTTTTTGCTGGGAAACGTCGCCTCAGCAAACCTCCCAAGAAGCTGTTCTCATGGGATTAGTGCTGGACAGACATAAGACCTGTAAAACAGAGGCCAAGTGAAAAATGTACCTTTCGGCACTCCTGTTTGAGGTCGTCGCCGGCGTGAATTAAGCTTTGGGGGCGAGGTGACCCCTTGGCACCCTCTACCTCGGCATTGTATGCCCGGAGGAGGCAGTTAGTCCGCCTCTTGATCTCAGCAGAGGGCAGAACTGTTCCCAAATACATATTAAAACTAGTGCATTCCAGAAATAACATAAGAAGGTTTTCGGTGCCAGAAATGAATACCTTCGTTGCAGTCCAAGGTACCGTCTGCCATGGACTTAATCTCCCAAGCTGGATGAGCCCTTTCACACAGGGGGCTCACCCAGTTCTTCACAAAGTCTCGGATGACGTCCCGAGCCGTCAACCCTTCTTCGACTAAGTGAAGGATCACCTCGGCGTGCTTCATGAACTCCGTGTTCATCGCCGGGAGAGTGTCCAACTCGCTTGGCTTCTCTGGCCGCGAGTTTTCAAACCACAGCCCGCTCTCCTTCGGCGGGGTGCAGTAGAACCACTTTTGATGCCACCCGTGCGCTGGATCTCGCAGGGGTGGGAAGGGATACTCCTTCTTATCCCTCAGCCGGAAGTAAATACATCCGGCGGCGCTGGCGCTCTTCGACCACGCCGAGAAGTAAAATCGCCGGAAGAGATCCATGCTAGGATACACTCCGACGAACGCCTCGCACAGGTGTTGAAATACTGCCAATATCAACACCGCGTTGGGGTGGAGATTGATTAACTCCAACCCGTAGTGCTCGAGGATGTCTTTCAGGAACCGACTCTCAAGGAATCGGAACCCGCAGCGCAAGTACTCCTCGAAAACCACCAACTCGCCCTCTTGGACGGTCAGGGTTTCTTGATCCTTCTCCGCAGGCCGCCAGTTGATCAACAGCCGCGGAGGAAGGATCTCCTCCTTCTCCAACAACATCAAACTCTCCTCGGAATGATGGATGGATCGGCTCCAGGACGCCATTGTTCGGTGGAGAGTTGAAGGAAAAGTCGGTGACTTTTGGGGAAGACGAAGGATGAGAAGAATGAGGGTTTTGTGCGGCGGAAATGATGAGGGTTTTTGGCTGTGTGGCTTCCTTGAGAAGACATCGGCTCCTTTTATAGACCCGAGGAGGCGCATTAATGTGAGTAACGTTTCGTTCAAACGTTCCACTGAGTATTTTATTCATTTGCCATAATGGATACTGTCTCTGGCGAACCCGTTAAAGTGTTCCAGGCATCGGATCTGAAGCAAAAAGACTTCTTTGTTTCAGAAACTGAAAGTGTAAAAGCCTGAAAAGTTTTTCAGAGGACGTTTTTCCTTTATGTACCCTGAAAACTTTTACGAAAATATCCTGTGACTTCATTTTTGGACGTATGGATATTTTTTGACCGGGTTGTGGTATGATCGAGACCATGCTTTCAATTAAGCTCCTATTCTGACCGCAGTGATGGTCTGGTCGAGTTTCAAGTCTGGTCGCGATAAGTTTCACTTCTAACCGCAACTCTAAGTCTGATCGCGGTATCAGATGGCCGTGGTGCCTTTGTGAAAGGTGTGATCCAAATCGTAGAGTTGAATTTTACCTGTGTATGAGTGATCGTAAAGGCATTGCTTATGGTCATGTTTTCACACAGAGGATGTAAAGAGTATGTATATGAAGAAAGAAAATTTTATTTCTTGCATTCTTTACATACAAAAGGGATACCGGCGACCAGAGCATCGACCTGATCCGAAAGAAGTTTACAGAGTTCTCCTAGGGACATGTTGTTGTCAGTAGGATCTACACTGACAACCCCCAGGGAACTAGCAACTAATCTAAGCCTATCTACATCGTCCCTAACAAAAGGTACACTACTGTTCCTAATTAAGTCAGAGAGTTCCCGCTGTTGCTGGGCGTGGTCCCTCTCTCGACAGAACTGGTACGCCTCTTCACGGGATCGTTCAAAACAATCTGCTAGATGCAGAATTGCCGAAGACATCTCTTCGGTCTTCTTCTCCAGGGCATTCTTCTCCTCCAGAAGAGTCCGTCTAAGGGGAAGAAGCGGAGCAGCAGAAGGCTGACCACTAGGGCCTCCAATCTCCTACATTTGCAAGGGTTAGTTATACTAACCATAAACTATCAGCAAAAAGAAGATGTGGATTGTTACCTGTCCCTGCTCGCGACACGTTGATATATCCATCCTGGAAAGATGGACGCCAGGTGGCGGAAGTGCAACCTTCCCACCAGGAGATGGCCTCCCCAACACAAGTTGAGGATTTTCTGGCCGAATAGTCACCGCCTGCTGGCCAGAAAATCGATCACCCAAACAAAAGCAAGGAGTGCTAGGGAACAAAGCTGCAGGAAGAAAAGATGATGGCTCATCTTCTACCTTTGCTCTGCTGGAAGATCCTTCGTCAACCTTGGACTTCTTCTTTGAAGGAGATGGATCTTCAAGCATTTCAGGCTCCTGCTTGAGAATTTCCTCTTCATCACTCTCAATCTCGACGATGTTGTGATCTGCCATCGGGAGGTGTATGAAGAGAAGAATGAAAATGTTTTTTAGAAAGAACTTAGCCGTGAGAAGAAATTGTGAAGCTTTACAGATTCAAAGACCCGGTATTTATAGCCATCAGGGTGACGGTTCACGTTCTGAACGCCTCGGGTTCTTAAAAGCATTTACAATTTTACCTCGGGTTAAAAAGCATTTCAAACAACGCCATCATTACTTGTCGCATAATACCCAGAGCCTGTCTCGGGGAACCAACCGTCCTACTTAGTACGCCATTAAGTGAAGGATTTGAAGAGTCGGGTTAATAATCCGATGCATTTCTTTAAAATTAAAGTGAACACGTCCCTTCGTTTTCTTTAAATTTGGGGGCTAGCTGACGAGGATTGACACCCGAGTCAGTTCAAATAAATACACTGTTGGTTCAGGACAGATTCGAACCAGACACGTGTCTAGCGGTGCGAACTCAAGTTATTCTGAGAAGCATTGGCCCGAGGTCGCCGGCTTTGCGCGATCAAGTTGCAGGCTTTGTGCGGTCAGAAGTTCGTATGCTATAAGCGGACATAATGTCAATGATGTCGCGCGGTCAGTCAATATCCGCGCGGTCAGCCAACATCCTGCGGTCAGAGCATTCTCGACCAGGGTGCTTGGAATTCATTTGTCTGGCTATTCCTATAGCGGGAATATTCCAAGTATCCCGATGATTCCCCCACGTGGAGAATCAACCGTCAGGAGGTTAATACGTGCAGTTATCCACGAATAACACGTGTTTAACCTGCGTGGAGGTTAAGAGCGGTTTTCTAAAAACCGTATTCAACCGTCCAAGCAACTGCTTGATGCAGTTTACTACATGGCACCCTTTCGACCAGTATAAAAGGGTGGTATGGAGTGTCAAGCAGAGGAGGGGCGAGATACAACGCATCTCAACCACTCAAACAGCCAAGTCTACGGCCTAGATTAGATAGTTCTTACAAGCCTTCCTGGCTTTATTCTGTACATTTTACATAGGAAAAACCCTTCACCTGTGAAGGAGTTTTTCTACAATCTTGTTACCTTTTATCACCTATAGTGAAATCCCAACAGGACGTAGGGCTATTACTCCCACCATCGAGGGCCCGAACCTGTATAAACCTCTCTGTGCTCCTGTTCTCCATTTTTCTACATACCTTCCCAGAGGGTCATCTTGAAAGGTCCCACTATTACAAATTTTGCATAAGTTCGGCTGAGGACTCCGAGTCCGAATCGTCTTTTCCTGGTCCCCTTCCGCCATCTGGACTTGATGGTAGCCCGAGTAGGCGTCTAGGAAGCTCATGAGGTTGCACCCCGCGGTGGAGTCGACGAGCTGGTCAATCCGCGGGAGCAGGAAGTTATCTTTGGGGCAGGCGCGGTTAAGGTCCGTGAAGTCCACGCACATCCGCCACCTGCCAGTTGACTTCTTCACGAGGACGAGGTTCGCGAGCCACTCGGGGTGCAGGACCTCCCGAATGAACCCCGCCTCTCGGAGCCGGGTGATCTCCACCTTGATTGCCTCTTGGCGCTCGAGGGAGAGTTTCCGCAGCTTCTATTTGACTGGGGGGTGACCGGGGGCCACCGCGAGCCTGTGCTCGATAACCTCCCGGGCGACACCCCACATGTTCGAAGGCTTCCACGCAAAAACATCAGAGTTTTCACGCAGAAAAGCCGCAAGTTGCGCTGCATGCTCCTCGGGGAGCTCCTCCCCGATCCGGACGGTTTTGTCTTCGTCGCCCGGGGACAGCAGGACCTTCCGGAGGCCCCCTTCTGGACGTGGCTTGAGGAGGGGCCTCCCGGGTGGTGGCGCAGCGACGTCTAGTTCCGGGGGAGAAGCCTCCCCCCCGGGCGTCTTTATGAGGTTGACGCTTCCAATTGTGGCCGCAGCGCGCTCGTATAGAGCACGGGCCATGTCTTGGTCTCCCCGGATGTTGATCACGCCATGCGGCCCGGGGATCTTCATGCAGAGGTAGTTTTGATGGGTGGCAGCCCCCAGCCGGTTGATTGTGGTCCTCCCCATAATCGTGTTGTAGGAGGAGGGGAGGTCCACTACATCGAAGCGGACCAGCTCGGTCTGGTAGTTCTCCGGGGTGTCGAACGTCATAGGAAGATCTACCTTGCCCACGAGGTGGATCACCTTCCCCGGGACAAAACCTTGCAGGGGCCCGGCCGCCGGCTGCAGGAGATTCTCATCCACCTGACGTCAGTGAAGCTCCCGCCGTCCACGAGGATGCAGGCCAGGTGGCAGTTGTAGATTGTCGAGGAGACAATGAGCGCGTCGTCGTGGGGGAAGCAAACCCCTCGCGCGTCTTCTGCCGTGAAGGTGAGGGGGACGTCCGACCACTTAGGTGGCGGGGACGCGTGTAGCACCCCCACAACCTTGACCTCGCGCGCATACTCCTTACGATGGCGCTTAGAGTCCCACTCGGAGGCGGATCCTCCCACGATGACGTTGATGTGGCGCTGAGAAGTTTGAAAGGGGAGAGCTTCTGAAGGCTCCCCCTCCTGCGTCTGCGTCTGTTGACCCCCCGCGGGAGCGGGAAGGGCCGGAACAGCTGGCCGAGGGAGCAAGGAGGCCGGAGTGACCCCCCTGCCCGCGCTGATCGAGGAACGCCGCGAAGTGCTGTAATAGCTAGCTGCAGTCCGGGTAGCGTGGGAATTGGACCCGTGGAAGCTGCACCACGGTCCTTCCCGCCTTCTCCCCGCTGGGCCTTCCCGACAGCGCGAAGACTGTCCTCCCCATGACCATTCGGCTTGGGGAAGGGGCGGTTGCCCCTCGGGGGGTCGCGCGAGCCGCCTCCGCCCTCGAGGACAAAGGTGTCCCTAGGCCGTGGCTCGTTACGCCCCCCTGCCTAGGGCGCTTGAGGGGATCCCTGGCCCCCCGATCGGCGGGGGCGGGAGCCCCCTGGGTCTTCTTCCAGATGTCGTCTTCCTCCACCCGAGCGTCCTTTTTGAGTACATTGAAGAGCTCGTCGGCGGAAGAGGGGCAGCTCCGGGAGAGCCTTCGGTGGAGCTCCCCCGGGAGGATGCCGCTTTTGCAGGCTTCGATGACCGTAGAGTCGGGGACGTGAGCCATTTTGCTCTTGACCTGAGCAAAGCGCTTGAAGAAGCTTCTGATGGTTTCCCCAGTCCTCTGCCGGACAGTGTACAGCTGCGAGGAGTCCAGGGGGCGCACATAGTTCCCCTAGAAGTTCGCGCAGAACTCCCGCTTGAGCTGCATGAACGACTTGATGGAGCCAGCTTTCAGATTGTAGAACCAGGAGCGGGCGATGCCGGTGAGGTAGAGGGGGAAGACGTTGCATTGTACCGTCTCGTCCCCCCCGGCCGCGGAGATGGCTGTGGAGTTGACCTGCACGGATGCGATAGGGCCGCGTCCACTGGATGCTGCGAAGTCTTCGGCACAGGGGCTGGTTAGCCCCCTGCACTTCCCGGGGAGAATCCTGGTCGCTGTCTTCTTTGATGGGGGACACGCCCTCGTTGTCGGAGTTAGGGAGCGGTCCGAGAGGTCCGCCGGAGTGGCAGTGGTGACGCTTTTCCTCCGGACTGGGGCTGAGTTCCCGGACGTCCGGGCTCTCCTCCGGAGAGGCTGGCTCTTCAGCGGGTCTCTTCCCCCGACCGGTGCGAGAGCGAGGCTCCCCATGCCCGCGGCCGGGGGGAAGTTCTTCCCCGCGCTCAGGTGAATGCATTCGCTCGACCTCCCCCCTGGCGAAACGGACCTGTCCCACCGAGGGACGGAGCTTATGCACTGTAGCTACCGGCCCGGAGGCTTCCGGGGCCGGCTGGGGGGATCCCCCTGCGAAGACCCCATGGACCGGAAAGGGGGAAGCCCCTGTATTATCCGGAACCGGGGAGGGGGCGCCCACGGCGACGTTTGGAACCGAAGTGGAGGGAGCCCCCATGGAAACGACCGGAACCGGAAAGGGGGAAGCCCCTGTGACATCCGGAACCGGCGAGGGGGGAGCCCCCGCGGCGACGTCCAGGACCGGGGAGCCGATGCGAGGGGGAGTTCGCTGAGGCACGGGAGCTGCTCTGTCGACCGCCCCCGGTGCGGTAAACACGACGCGAGGGGCGGGACTGGCTCCCGGCGTAGGGAAAACCCCCGGCATGAAATGGGCTCCCGGCCCCGGGAATGGGGTACCCCACTGGTGCCACGAAGGGCCCGGGAAGGAAAAAGCCTCCCGGCACGGGGACAGGCCCGGGTACCGGGAAGGGTCCGGACGTATACCCTGCGGGGGGAGGGAACCCCCCGGCGGGATCATACGGGGCGGCCAGACCTCCGGAGGTCGGAGGGGCCGCCGGGTAACCCATAAACGGGGGCATAGTCCCCGGGTATGGGTGCAACGCAAATGTGGGGGCCGGAGGCCGCGCCAACACGTTGAGCAGCTCATCCATTGAGTGCTGGGCGCGAAGCTGGCCATCCACTAGAGCCTCAACCAGGGCGTCCCGGGGAGCCGGGGGAGCCGTCGGGGGGAGACTGGTCCCGGCCGAGGTCCCCGCGGTCACCGGGAGCGACCTGGAAGTAGAAGCACCTAAGTTAAGAGAAGAGGGGGGAGGTGGTACCAGGGCCAGGTCGCCTCCGAGTGGAAGCACCGGGACAGCAGTGTCCCGGACGGGCGGCGCCGGGTCTCCGAGACCCGGGTCACCGGGAAGGGTGCGAGCCCTTGTTCTTGGGGGAGCCATGGCGTCTTGTCACGAGTCCCCACGGTCGACGCCCACTGTCATGGTATTGCGAATACCCCGGCAGGTCTTGCGAATGATCCTAGAGAAGATTATGCGGCGCGGGTTGACCGGATGACCGGTCCACCCCCTCCGGACAAACACAAGAAAAGACACGAGGATTTATACAGGTTCAGGTCCCGGTGGGGGCCCTAGTCCTGTCGGTGTGCTCCCGACTGGAGTCGGCTGGGGAGGCTTTCTCCTGGGGAGAGGCTTCCGGAGCACGCCTGTGAGTTTAGCTATTCCAATCAATATGAATCACCTGCTTACAACTGAGGGGTACAAGGGCTATTTGTAGCCCCAAAAAGAAACAAAAAGACCTATCTACCCCGGTACCCACTGTCGGATCGAGGGGTAGCAACGTCCTTCTCCCGATCAAACGCCTTGGATGCTTGACAGGTGGTCGCTGATTCCCGAGGCGCTCCTCGCGTGACCTGCACGTGATAAACAACTCGAGACTTTACCTTTAGAAGGGCGATGAGGCCCGGGACATGCGCCGGAGGCCAGGTCCCGGTAGCAAAAAGGCGACGCCCGGCGAGGCACCGGAGGCCACGTCCCCGGGCAAATGGCGGCGCCCGGGACCGGCGCCGGAGGCCAGGTCCCGGGGGCCAAAATGGCAGCCCCCGGGGAGGCACCGGAGGCAATGTCCCCGGGCGAATGGCGGCGCTCGGGACGGCGTCGGAGGCCAGGTCCCGGGGGCCAAAAGGTGGCGCCCGGGGAGGCCCCGGAGGCCAGGTCCCCGGGCCAATGGCGGCAACCGGGAAGGCGCCGGAGGCCAGGTCCCGGGGGCCAAAAGGCGGTGCCCGGGGAGGCACTGGAGGCTAGGTCCCCAGGCCAATGGCGGCGCCCGGGGAGGCCCCAGAGGCCAGGTCCCTGGGCCAATGGCGGCGCCCGGGACGACGCCGGAGGCCAGGTCCCGGGGGCCAAAAGGCGGCGCCCGGGGAGGCTCTAGAGGCCAGGTCCCCGGGCCAATGGTGGCGCCCGGGACGGCGCCGGAGGCCAGGTCCCGGGGGACAAAAGGCGGGGCCCGGGGAGGCACCGGAGGCCATGTCCCCGGGCGCATGTGACGCAACTTACCTGGGCTTAGGCTCGCGGAGATTTCCCCCAACACCGAATAACATCCCGCTTGGTTAAGCCCTCGCGCGCCAGGTGGAGGATAGTTTGGACTTGCTTCTGCAATTCTTTGTCCAACTCTGGCGCAGAGTCTTTTTCATTGCTTTTCTCTGGTCGACGATATTTGAACCAGACATGGCTCTCTTCAGGAGCCAGGCAATAGAACTAGCGTTGGTTCCATCCATAAAGACAACCACGGAGAGGAACAACTGGATGGTCTTTCTTTTCTCTCAGATGAAAGTAGATACATCCAGCATCATTTGCACTCTTTGACCAAACCAAGAAATAAAAATGGCAGAAGAGGGAAATCCTGGGTAGAACTCCAACAAATGCTTCACGCAGATGCTGGAAAATGGCTAAACTCAAAACAGAATTAGGATGCAGGTTCACCAATTCCAACCCGAAATGGTTGAGAACACTGAGAAAGAATTCGCTTTCGGGCAGGTGAAATCCACAGCGTAAGAAGTCTTAAAAGATCACCAGTTCGTTATCTTTGATCATTGGTGTCTTGTCCTTCCCAGTGGGTTGACATGACAGTACTACAAAATAAATTATCACAGTCGGGTCAAAACAGTCATCACAGACAGTTCTGAACCGTCAGTGATATTCGAGTCACTGATAATCAAGTACTATCACTGACGGTTCTGAACCGTCTGTGATTTTTCCAGTCACAGACTGTTATAAGATCAAAATCGTCTGTGATACTCATACTACATAGACTGTTATAAGATCTAAACCGTTTGTGATACTCATACTACACAGACTGTTATAAGATCAAAACTATCTGTCATACTCATACTATCACTGACGGTGTCCTATCACATACGGTTATAACATCCGAACCGTCTGCGATAGTGTCCTTATCATAGATGGTTTTGAGGTCAAAACCATCTGGGATAGTGTCATTATCAGAGACGGTTGTAATCTCAAAACCATCTGTGATAGTGTCCTTATCATAGACGGTTTTGATCTTATAACAGTCTGTGTAGTATGAGTATCATTGACGGTTGTCATCTCAGAACCGTCAGTGATAGTATGAGTATCACAAACGGTGTTGAGCTTATAACTGTCAGTGATAGTATGAGTATCACAGAAGATGTTGAGCTTATAACCGTCTGTAATACTCTGTGATACATACATAGATCGATTTATCACAAACGGTTTTTTCTCTCCAAACCGTCTATGCATATTAATATTTTTTTAAATGTCGCGCCCCAAAACTGGGACTACGACTACTCCTGTAGAGACCTAGCTTGCTGCAGCTAGTCCCATATTTGCATAGCATACACATACCCTTGACTTCCCAGGATAAGTCAAGCACAGGAGTATATCACATTGCAACAGAGTAACTTACAAAGTAGTTAAGCAGTGTGGCCTGCTGGCCTTGATATTACATAAGAAGATTACAATGCCTTCACGGCATACATGGTTTAGCAAAATAACATCTACACAGCAGAAGATAGGTGACCCACCCACAAAGAGAAGTGGACGGCAGAACAACACACATCAGGGCAATGACGGGACTGACGCTACTCCTTCTGGATCCAAGAAGTTCTTCATGCCTTCATTTTGATCATTGAACGCTCCATCTTCTGATTTGTAGGTTGCAAGGGTGAGCACTTACATACTCAGCAAGTCATAGGTAAGAGTAGATACATATAGTAGTGATGATATGAACCTAGACTAGTCAAGAATTATGGATGTTTATAAAATAATCTTTTTCTTTCTCATCTCATCTTATTTCAGCTCATGGCAGCACTTTTCATAATATAACATCATCAAACATGTTCAGTAGATTATAGCACTACCGCGACACGTCGACACACGACAGCCCACGGTAGCACTCCTTATCATGACAACACATGTCATTTGGGTAATCCTGATTTAACACATTTTATTTAGAAAATAGTACTTGTGTCACACCCCGTGGATTTAATCCACCGCAGCAGACTCCTATAAACCCGGGAGCTCAGAGTATTCGAGTACGTTTTTAACTCTGCAGAGAGGTACCAATTTACCCACAAGATATTCCACTTTCAAGCCCATCCTATCAAAATGATTAGACCCCTCCTCACAACCATGTGTGAGTGGCAAGGTGGAGATAACAAGAACTTTTGTTATGTATCACTCACAATTCACCCCTGACCCTGTGGATCTCTCGCGAAACGCAGTTGTGGCGGGCTATACCCCCACCCTTACTCATTTGCCCATTGCTGGGTCAAACATCAGATCACCTTCAGTGATAGTGTGGGAACCGTCCCTTATGTCAATCATCACAACACAACTCATGCAGGGGCTTTATGTGCGATCCACATAAGTACTTGTTCAGGCCTGTCCCATACCAGGCTTGCGGTTAGCACGCTGTTCATGCCACTAGACGCACAACACAAGGTTCTAGTCCTTATATGCCAGTGACCAGACCATCCACAACCCTGCACCTTCAGTGCCTGCATTCCTTCGCAGTTTAGCACCTCCAGTGCTACCACCATTCCATACCATTTTTTTGGTCACGGCTAGGGGTTTTATTTCATGAATATAAGTATATAAATACATATAATAGTTCATGGCTCAAAACTTGTTTATTTCTGTCGTGGTATTACGGATACCCCGGCAGGTTCGGACGTGCGCAGCACGAGTACAGCGGCGCCAGCAGACCGAGTTACTGGTCTCCTCCCGCCGGGCAACACAAAAAGTGACACGGAGGTTTATACAGGTTCGGGTCCCAGTGAGGGCCCTAGTCCTGTTGGCTCTCTCCGGACGCGAGTCCGCTGGGGAGGTGAGCTCTCGGGGAGAGGCCTCCAAGAGAGCCGGGAATTGTGTTTATATGAAATGAATTGGAATCCCCGAAAAAAGGGTACAAGAGGGGTTTATATAGCCCCTAAGAAATACAAAAGACAAAAATGTCCTCGCCGCGGCCGTCAGATGGAAGGGCGAAGACGTCTTTTGGCCTGACGGACGGCCTGGATGCTTGACACCTGGCGCCAAGGGCCTCCTAGAGGCCCCACGGTCAACAACAGTTCTTCATGGGCCCGGGCTCCCCAGAACCCTCCGGGGCTCCGGGGACCTCCCGGATCTCACCGGGTGTCACCGGGGTCCCGGGGACCCTCCGGGTGTCACCGGGAGTTACCGGGGTCCCGGAGACCCTCCGGGTGTCACCAGGGTCCCGGAGACCCTCCGGGTGTCACCGGGTGTCACCGGGGGCCGGGGACGCTCCGGGTCTCACCGGGAGTTACCGGGGTCCCGGAGACTCTCCGGGTGTCACCGGGTGTCACCGGGGTCCCGGAGACCCTCCGGGTGTCACCGGGGGACCGGGGACCCTCCGGGTCTCACCGGGAGTTACCGGGGTCCCGGAGACCCTCCGGGTGTCACCGGGGTCCCGGAGACCCTCCGGGTGTCACCGGGGGCCCGGGGACCCTCCGGGTCTCACCGGGAGTTACCGGGGTCCCGGAGACCTTCCGGGCCCCACCAAGGGCCCGGTGCCTTCGGGTCTCAACGGGTTCCACCGTGGCCACCTTGGGACTACGTGGGACCACTGGGGATTCCCCCAACAGCAGCCCCCCAGCCCCTCGGGGGCACTTGGTGCCTTCGACGGGTATGTGAATCTCCCTTGCAACGCTTCGTATCCCGCGAAGTCCCACGCGCCCCGCGGCGCTTCGGCTCCCTAACCGTTTCTCCGCGGGACGCGTCTATTGCGGACCGACGCATCGCCCCGATGCGCCCGCGTTCGCGTCGCTTCGTTTCGCGCGCGACGGTTCGACACCGTGGCTCTGATGGCTTTGTGGACACGTGTCGGGCATCCGGGCCCCCTCGCTCACCTATAAATAGGTAAGGGGGCCCTCCACTTGAGCACGTTCACAAGCCCTCGAACTCCCACAAACCATAGTTCTCCCGGTGACTTCCGGTAGTTTCCGGTGACTTTGCCCGGTGGTTTCCGGTAGCCTCCGGTGACTTCGCCCGGTGATACCCGGTAGTTTCCGGTGGCTTCCGGAGACTTCGCCCGGAGACACCCGGTAGTTCCCAGTGACATTTCTGCCCAGAGGCGTCCGGTGGTTTACGGTAGTTCCCGGTAGCCCCCAGTAATTCCCGGTAGGTTCCGGTGATTTCCGGTGACTTCCGGTAATCTCCGGCAGTTTTTGCCGATTTCTGCAATTTGCTCGTGATGGCGCCGAAGAGCCGTGCCAAGGTCTCCGAGTTGGCTGTGGAGGAGTTGACCTCCGATTTCCTTGGGGCCACCGAGTTCTCCTCGGGGGCCCTTGAGGCCTTCCTGGAGCGCGGCTACTTCCAGGCGGGGGATATCAGGATCCCCGGCCCGGCGGAGCAGGTGCCGAGCCCCCGGGACGGGGAGGTGGTAGCCTTTGAGGCGTTCGTGGAGGTCGGCCTTCGGCTTCCCGTGCACCCGCTGCTCCGCGACTTCCTGCAGTTGTACGGACTCGCGCTCAACCACCTCACCCCGAACACCCTCGTCCGGATGGGGGTGTTCATATGGTTGTGCGAGACGACCGCAGTGACGCCCAACATGCGGCTCCTGCGGTACTTCTACGAGCCGGCGGCGAGGGGCCCGGTAGTGAGGAGAGGCGGCCCTAGATCGGCCTTCGGCTCCATCATGATCCAGCTGACTCCGGGCCGCGCCGACGAGTACCTGGTGGCGGCCTCCCGGGACCATTGGGGGGACTGGCTCCGGCATTGGTTCTACCTCCGGGTAGGAGACCCGGGGGTGACCTATTCCCGGGAGCCGTCCACGTACTCGAGGTCTAGTGCTCCGGTGGCCCTCGAGTGGACCGAGGCGGAGATGAACCTCCTCACCGTGATGGCGGAGGTTCGATTCCGGCGGTCTATGCGGGACCTCGCGGAGGAGATGGCTCTTCTCCGGGTGGCGCCGTTCCAGACCCGCCGAGGGAGGGGGATGTCGCCGGCGCACAGACCACCCCGGATGGCGGTGGCGAACCGTAAGTATTCAGATTCCTTCTTCCCGTTAGTGGGTTCTCCCTAACACTTGCTTCCTTTTTCTTGCTCTTTCAGTTAGGTCCTACGGTCGGGCCAAGGAGGTCGCGGCGAACCTCGTCGGCCGATACTACGAGGACGAGCACGAGAGGGTGCTGCGGGCTATCGGGGAGGGCCCTCCCCGAAACGTCATCGCGGAGGCGTTCGGGCTGAGGCTCCCAGCCCGGGCCCCTCTGCCTACCCCTGCTTCACGCAAGCGGGGGAAGGAGGCCGCCGGCGGGCCGTCGAAGCGGTCCCGTCCGTCTGGCAGCCCCGTGGGGTCCCGACCCCGGAGGAGCCCGGCGAGGCCCCGGTCTTCACCGCCTCCTCCCGCGAAGGAGGCTGCGGCGGAGGTTGCCGGGCCATCTGCCGCCGCTCTCGACACCTCGGGCGGGCCGGATCCGATGGGCGGCGTCCCGGCCGGGGAGGGTCAGGGCTCAGACTCGGAGATGTACGCCCCGAGCCCTTCACCGCCTCCGGCCCCCGCGAGGCCCCGGCCGCAGCCCTCGTCCAGCGAGGTCTCCGTCCGGTTCCGGATGCCGGGCAGCCTTCCGATGTCCTCGATTCTGGCCCTGGAGACGGGTTCATCGGCGGTTCGGCCCGCGACGGCGGCGCTCCCTGTACCCGGGAGGGGCAAGGGCCTGTTCGTTCCCCCCGGGGTTCCGGCGCCGACGGATCAGGCCTCCGGCTCTTCCGACGACGGAACTTCGGAGGATGCTCTGCTCGGGGGGGAGGCCTCCCGAGGGAGTGACCCAGGGGGCGACGAGGGCGACGTCGACGCGGTCATCGCCTCCGGGCTTCGGGTAAGTTACTTGAGCCCTATGCTTTTTTGTTGATTGCATCCTGATAACGGTTTCTCTGCAGACGGTCGCCTTAGCCCGGGGCCTTAGGGCCCGGCTCGCTACGCGCCTCCGTGCTGCCGAGGACATAGCGGCCTTCGAGCGCGCTGGGAAGGAGAAGGCGCTCAGGGAGGTGGCCGCGGTGCAGGCTCGTCTCGCCGCCGCCGAGGATGCGGCTTCCCGGCTACGGGGGGAGTTGCAGGCGGAGCGAGATGCCGCAGCCTCGGGCGTCCAGGCCGTGGTCGCGGGGGGCTCGGGATCGAGCTTGGTCGGGGGGCCAGCCCTGACCCGGCTCCGACATCGGTCGGGGAGGCCGCGCACTTTCATGGTGCGCAGGTCGCCCTGATCCCAGTTGCCACGGAGGCGCGGGCGCGCGGGCTCGCCGTCCCGGTGATTGCCTTGGCGGCGGCCCTCGTCGAGCACCGCGGGGAGGGCACTCGAGTTATCGGGGATCTGGTGCCCCGGAGCTTCCCCGCCTTCTTCGACCCTCGGCGGCCTGGGCTAGAGCAGTCCACCGAGGTTCTCTTCGACCGCATCACTGGCGCCATGGAGACGGGCGACCGGCGCCCGGGCCAGGGCGCATCGGCCAGCACTGACGTCCCCCCGGGGGGGAACAAGGACGGGCAAGTATGAGCTCCTCCCCCCCCCGGTTAGACTAGGCTTCTTTTTTTTTTTAGGCTTTTTGCTCCGGACGGCTTCTTTAGAGAGAGGCCCGGGAACTTGTAAATACCTTTTGACTGAAATAAAGTAATTCTTTCGTTAAATGTGTTCAATTTTTCAGCAGGTATCTTTGGACGTCGCTTTTCCAGGGCTTTCTTGCCCTGAAGACCATCTTTTGGAGAGTGCTCGAGGGTCGCCCGGG
Organism: Pharus latifolius; assembly: GCA_019359835.1. Taxonomy (NCBI): domain Eukaryota; kingdom Viridiplantae; phylum Streptophyta; class Magnoliopsida; order Poales; family Poaceae; genus Pharus; species Pharus latifolius. The sequence continues at coordinate 49,242,731 of CM033326.1, forward strand.
GGGTCTACCCCAGGCGGTGCCCGGGCAGCCTTGATCTTACTAAGTCTGGCAGCCGGGGGAGCATCCTCCGGGCTGGACTCCGAGTTTGCGCATGACGACTTTGCGAAGGAAAGTGCCTCCGGGGGGCCTGCCCTTCTGCGTTGGCTCCCGGAGTGGCACTTAGGAAACTTCGACGATTGTCGCGCTGAGTTGCCTCCTCCGAGGTCGGGGGCTTTGAAAGTCCCCCCGCTCAGGATACTCCCCCCGGCCGGCTACGAATGTTGGCCAGAGGATCTCCTTCGGCGGGCTCTTCGGCGTATGAGGAGTTTGTACAAGGACCTCTCCAGGGAGATCTCAGAGGGTCTCCAGGATTATTAGTTGTAGTTGCTTGTTGGGAATCATTCCCATACTCGCGCGCTCGGGTTTTGCCCGGAGGGTGCTTTAACAGGGGGGGTTGTTCCCTAGTGTGATGTATCAATTAAGACCGTAGATTTGTTTGTTCGTCGTGCCTTTGCTTCAGAAACTTTGAAGCCTTTCGCATAAAGCCGTTGTTTTTCTGTTCGGGTCCAGGGTTTTCCTCCCCCCCCCCCACAGTGGGATGCAGCTCAGCTCCGCGCGCTGTGGGTAAGGAGTGAAGGGGCCTGGACTGCATGGGGTGCTTAGTTTGCGTAGTCCCTCGTCGGGTCCCGGAGGTTGGCGGGGGTGTCTACCGGAAACCTTGGCGGTTCCCCGGCGGGACCTCCGGGGGTTTACGGATGGTGCGTGACCGAGGAGGGGCTATGCTTTGAGAGCAAACTCCGAAAGCCGAGTTCTCTGTGTGCCGCGGAAGGCAACGTATATTCCTTTAGGAGGGTTTCGTAACCCGGTAGCGGGTGTAGAGTGTTCGAGGGGGGACTAATCTCTCGAAGTGACTCGTTACCGCAGTTTGTGAAAACTGGGTTGCCGCTTACCCCCTCAGTCCACGAGGGGTTACCGTAAGCCGCCCAATGGGAGCTGTGCTCCCGTCGTAGGGACTTTAGGCTGTGGTAGCCCACTTCCTCACGAAGAGGGCATCCTCACGGAGAGGGGATTTTTATAGAGGAGAAAAACTCCTGTAAAAGAATTCCAGCGGTGAAGTAGAAAAAAGCCATTCAATTTAATGAAGACGTAAAAATTCCAGAGTTGAGCACAAAATCCACTTGTATTAACATGCGATGAGATACAACGCCTCCCCCCGCGAAGGCGCGGCCGGGGAGGGAATTGAGTACATAAGCCTCCCCCCGCAGAAGTGCGGCGGAGGAGGTTGCGAGCCCGGAGGCTAAACATAGAACTTGCGGAGCAAGGTTATATTCCAGGTGTGCGTGAGCTCTTGGTCTTCAAGTGTAGAGAGCTTGTAGGCTCCCGAGCCTAGGACTGCGGAGATCCTGTATGGGCCCTCCCACTTGGGGGATAGTTTGCCCTGGGCTTGGGGGTCTGTCACGCGCTTGAGGACCAGATCCCCAAGGCGGAAAGCCCTTTCGCGCACGCGCTGGTTGTACGCGCGTGCCATCTCGCGCTCGTAGATGGTGTGGTGGTGAAGCGCTCGGTCGCGTTCTTCTTCGACAAGGTCGACCTCCAACCGTTGATTATCCTCGTTGGTTTGATGCGCCGCGGTCGGAGCTCCGTCGAGGTATTACGGATACCCCGGCAGGTTCGGACGTGCGCAGCACGAGTACAGCGGCGCGAGCAGACCGAGTTACTGGTCTCCTCCCGCCGGGCAACACAAAAAGTGACACGGAGGTTTATACAGGTTCGGGTCCCAGTGGGGGCCCTAGTCCTGTTGGCTCTCTCCGGACGCGAGTCCGCTGGGGAGGTGAGCTCTCGGGGAGAGGCCTCCAAGAGAGCCGGGAATTGTGTTTATATGAAATGAATTGGAATCCCCGAAAAAAGGGTACAAGAGGGGTTTATATAGCCCCTAAGAAATACAAAAGACAAAAATGTCCTCGCCGCGGCCGTCGGATGGAAGGGCGAAGACGTCTTTTGGCCTGACGGACGGCCTGGATGCTTGACACGTGGCGCCAAGGGCCTCCTAGAGGCCCCACGGTCAACAACAGTTCTTCATGGGCCCGGGCTCCCCAGAACCCTCCGGGGCTCCGGGGACCTCCCGGATCTCACCAGGTGTCACCGGGGTCCCGGGGACCCTCCGTGTGTCACCGGGAGTTACCGGGGTCCCGGAGACCCTCCGGGTGTCACCGGGGGCCGGGGACGCTCCGGGTCTCACCGGGAGTGACCGGGGTCCCGGAGACCCTCCGGGTGTCACCGGGTGTCACCGGGGTCCCGGAGACCCTCCGGGTGTCACCGGGTGTCACCGGGGGCCCGGGGACCCTCCGGGTGTCACCGGGAGTCACCGGGGTCCCGGAGACCCTCGGGTGTCACCGGGTGTCACCGGGGGCCCGGGGACCCTCCGGGTGTCACCGGGAGTCACCGGGGTCCCGGAGACCCTCCGGGTGTCACCGGGTGTCACCGGGGGCCCGGGGACCCTCCGGGTCTCACCGGGAGTCACCGGGGTCCCGGAGACCCTCGGGTGTCACCGGGTGTCACCGGGGGCCCGGGGACCCTCCGGGTGTCACCGGGAGTCACCGGGGTCCCGGAGACCCTCCGGGTGTCACCGGGTGTCACCGGGGGCCCGGGGACCCTCCGGGTCTCACCGGGAGTTACCGGGGTCCCGGAGACCTTCCGGGCCCCACCAAGGGCCCGGTGCCTTCGGGTCTCAACGGGTTCCACCGTGGCCACCTTGGGACTACGTGGGACCGCTGGGGATTCCCCCAACAATTTCACATTTCACAGATAACCAGTCTAGTACTGCCAATTCATAAATCAACCATTCTCAATCTTTCTCATGCAATATTATCAATATTCAAGGCTATGTTTTAGCAACATTTAAAATATAGGTTCAAGATGACCAAGGATATGACTTGCCTTCCGCGTCGTAAGATACAGCAGTTGATAATGGATCAACAGCGAAGTCCTCAAACTCAGCTTCTGAATCTGCTCGACGACAAACCAAACAATACACACAAATATTACTTATATATATTAAAATGATTTATGATCTATATGCAGATATGCTTTACAAGAGTGACTGAACAATACTGGAGATAATTGAGATTGCAAATTGAACTGAGTCAAGATTCTAGGGTTTCAAGGAATTGGTTAAGGATGGATGTTAGATGCTCTTCGGATCTCAAGGTTACAATAAGAACATCAGTTTTGTGGCTGGTTTGATCAAAAACAGCGAATGTCAGCAGATTGACATTCGGATCAAGATTCTGACATAACTTCAAGGAAAGCTAGAGAGCTTATCTCAAGTTATGACAGTAGAAGAAAATGTAGATCATAACTCTACAAATTCAGTGGACAAAGTGGTTTTCAAATTGCACAATCAGAAGTGGGTAAACAAGGCCAATGCCATTGGCTGGCATGCACTGAGATAGTGTCAAAAGCTAGGGTTTAGCAGCAAATATAATTCAAGGGCTCAAATCAAGTTGTGATAGAAGAAGAAAATGTAAATCACAACCTCAGGAATCTAAGAGACAAAGTTATGCCCAAAATGCACATCTGGAAGGGAGTGAAAAGGGCTAATGCCACTGACTGACATAGTCTGGCATTGATCTTGACATGGCCAGAAACTAGGGCTTGGCATAACTTTTGATCTAGGGCTCTAAATGATGCACCACTTTGTCTAGGAGGTAGGAATTGATAACAGGAACAAATCATTCAACAGGATCCAAAGCTGAAAATGGCTGGAAGATGATGAAATTCAAAGGAGAAGTGTGGTGGCGACACGGCACAATGAAGCCACTGGACAAAAATCTTGGCATGGCTATAACTTGAATTCTGGGCAGTTTCAGAGATAGAGCTAGAAGACAAATATGCTCAGGAAGTTGAGGCACACCTGAATGACAAAGTGGATGAAGCTGAAACGGCCGGGAAAGGATTTTCGGTGAACTGCGCCGGAGAAGAACACTGCCATTTGGGGGTTTTTGATACAGGCCGAAAGAACTCGATTCCAAGCTTGAGGAGTGATAGAAGGGTAAGAGAAAGTCACCTGAACAATCAATTTTGCCGGAGGATGGCCGGTGTGGCCTGGCGACTATCGCCGGCAACGGGTGAAGTTCAAAATTGGGGAAAGCTTCGATTGAAGCTCAATTTGGAGATTTAAGTACACAGGCTTGCTGGAAATGGGTCACTGATCATCTTTCTTCACAGGATCGAGAGCTGATTCGAAGTAATTTGGCCTGCATTGCCGGAACAGGGTAATCGGGAATTTCCAGTGATCGCCGGCGTTAGAGGTCACCGGTGAGCAATTAGATGATACTACACAGAGAGGACGAGTAGGGGAACTCACTAATAGCTTTAATTTGGTGAGAGGTGCAGAAGATTGTGCTGGCACCGTGAGGCCCCAATCTGGACTCGCCGGAGAAGAAGACGACGGCGAAAAGATTTAGAAATTTGGCTAAGTCCTGGTGAAGAGAGGATAACACAAGATATGGCTGCTTAAATAGAGCAGAGGGCGAAGCTTGCAAGGATTAAGCGGCAAGGAAATTGGCGCCGGGGACTTGACTGGCCGGGCGCAGGCGCGTCAATAGTGACAGTGAAGCGATGGCGCACAGGCGATGGAACGGTTGATGAAACTGTTGCTTCATCGGGACGCAATGGTGTCGGGCGGTGCAAAACAGTGGCGACAAGGGCTGGCAAAGCAAGCAACGTGGCGAGGAGTTGCTGACAACGGTCTCGCACGGGAGCAAGCTGTTCAACGGTGTTGCCACAGCGATAGCTGGGGCGTGGACGCGTGTGCCCATGCAAATTCAAGTGAGCACGAGCTCAGGCGAAGCGAGGCGTGGCCGGCGGCGAGCAAGCGCGGCGCAAACGCACGGCGAGCTTCTGGTCGTGCATTGCAGCTGCTGGTCGAATTAGGGCCTGATTGCAATTTCCAATTCTTGATTTGGACTGATCTGTAATTCGGGAGATTTGGAAGGTTTGATCTGATTTTGATCTGCTGATTTGGCAAACTTGATTCAACAGATGATTTGGCACAGATTGAAGATAAAATTTGAAATGTTTGGATGATTTTTGATATGAACTGAAAACAGAGTAGATTAGGGTAAAATAAGTCTGAATCTTATTGATCTCGAATTCTGGGATTTAAGGTTTGATTTTGAGATACTCATAAAAGAAGAATTTGTGTTGAAAAGCATTTGGGAGGTGTTCCCCGAATCAGATTTGAATTTGGAGATGATTTGCAACATTTTACCTTTTTAGGCTTTTGGAAAATCTGGAAAAGGACTGATTTGCGATACTCTCGGATTGATTTGCTAAAAAGGTTTAGATGGTAAAATCTGGCTGCCAACTTTTTGGATTAAGGTATTGGCATACCCTTGATCATAATCCAAGAATAATCTGGTCTGAACTTGGCTAAGATTTTGATTAAATCTGGATTTCTGAAACTTAGGGTAAAAGATATTCTGTTTTCGAAAACAGAAAGGAGTTGAAAAATCTGGAAGTTAGAGATGGAATTGAATCTGTGTTCTGAAGACTTCTAAGTTCAGAGTAACTGATAGATCACATCTTAACAATCTGATCTTGATTTGAGGTCACAGGTTAGATTTGGAGATTTTAGGGTTTAGGATAGATACTGATCTGGCTATTACTACAGATACATGCATGCATGCTATTTACGAAAAAGGAAATTTTCACCCCTAAACTCAGGGTGTTACATTAAATAAATTTCTTTTTTTTGTGGCTAGCCTCAGGAATCATGCTAGCCATGCCCTCTGTACAATAACATTTAATATATATAGTTCATTTCATACCTGCACAGTACTCAGAAATATATACAGTTCATCTCATACATGCACAGAACTTAGAAACATGTACAATAGCATGCATTTCATATATGCAGCACATAACTCAGAAATATGTACAATTGAGATTGAACAAATAAATGTAATCGACAATTAAAGTCAGTATGTTAGATGTACTATACTCTCTGTACCTATTTCTTAGTTAGATGCCCTGCAGATAGTCTCAGCTAGTAAGGACGCACTAATACGAACCTTGCGGGTCTCTAAACTTCCCCTTGGTTGATATGACCTCCGTAAGGAAAAACTCAGCGAGCATCCCGCGGACTATACCAATCTACCGAGGGTCAAAGCTTTCTGAAGGGAAGTCGACCCCCTGCAACAAAAGTAGGTACAGAAAAAATTAGCTCAATGCAGTTGTAAATTCTGCCAAATCGATAAAAAGGGCAGCAGTTGTATACCTTGGGGAAATCTGGTCGGTGAGGGATGATGAGGTCATACATGTGGCGCATCACGTAGAGCCCACATGTATTGTCGTCCAGCTGCTGACGGCACTGCCAATGTACAGACCGAGAGTTAGCTGGGGACACGTTATAAAGTAAAATAGATGATAATTGAAATTTGTACCAAAAATAGTAACCACTGAAACTTATCGGCTCACCGCTCATGCTGTCACCCTCCTTCGACAAAGTAGTTCGTGAAAGCCCTGTAGATAGTCGAAATTGACAATTTGAGGACAGTAAATCTAGATGCAAGACAGGTCCACATGAATATCATAAAACATGTTAACCTTTCCAATGCATCTCGTGCGCCGCAATACTCATACCCTTTCCTCTGCAATGAATCAAGGTAGAACACCTTGTTCCTTTACGGAATAAGTACTAGCAGGATCCAGTGGTAGCCACATGTTACGCATAAAGAATTAATAATTTAATCTAAGTCTTGGGGTGTGCATATGGAGACACTAATCTAAGGGTGAAGTACTGATGAAAGCACTCACCTCTGGTTGTAGGGTACAAGTATGTACTCCTTGTCGACCTGAGAAAGCAACCTTCTTTTGATGTAGTTGACAACGAAGTCTGTGTCGGTCCTAAACATCACCTCGGCGACCATCTGGGGGTCCAAGAAACCAAGAGGTTTGCGCTTAGCTTTGGCATATATGGTCATGCAGTTGCATAGAACTAACCAATTAATAAATGACATATATCCGTATATGCACGAACATGCGTAGGATAGTAAGATACTTACAGCACCCAAGACCGTATGATTGACACGTCGAGCGCGTCTTTGTTGAGTAAATTGTGCAGGTCTTCGAAGGTCACCGAGTAGGTCCCGATGTCGTTATGGAACTTTTCCACAGTGTACTTGACCATAATGTGAGTTGGGCTGCGTCCTGGTCTTGTTTGTCCTCTGAATGTACCATCCATGCATGCTCTGGCATGCTAACCCCATGCTAGAAATTGCGGCATCGGAGGCCATGGGCATCCCCAGAGCGAACGGCATGAGAGCTGATGGCGCACTCTTCTCACTCTCGTTCGTCGTGCTCTTCTTTGCTTTTCCCTTAGTAGCCAGCTTCTTGATTGGTTGCCTCCTAGTCGGAGTCAGCTTTGTCATTGCACTCGTTGGTTGGCTTCTCGGAGGGGTCGGCTGGCCAGTAGGCCGAGTGTCGGTGTCTATCTGTGATGTAAGAACCTACGTATAGTAATGGTCACTAACTCCGAGGGTTATTATTACAGTACAAATTATGAAACTGGTGGGGGAATTACCTCATCCAGGATGATGTCCTTCTTTGGTCATTGTACGAATGTGTGCATCGCATCCCCGAGAGTGGTAATCTCATCGTTCGGTGGCTTGTCCAACGGAAATCCCTTGCAATGGTCGGAGACACTGTCCACCTGGACCCATGCAAAACCCTCTGATAGAGGGACACCGTGGATTGTAGCCCCCTCCGCGCATGGTTGCGCCATCCCACGACCAGCCTCGATCGGGAAGAGACCGGCCAGCACCATAAGCTTGCAAGAGGCGGGTTCCTACAAACAGTGCGCATTAACATATTAAATTTCACCGCTTTTCACTTTCGAATGAATTAACATAGAAAAGCGGTCATTACTTGCAGAAAGTCCACCGTATACTGTCGAGACGGCTCCGGCTATGAAGACCCTGGCGCGGATGCGCAGCTACTACGGTGGCCAAGATTTGGGCTTGATAATTCCGCTGTTGCAAGGGGGTGCCATGGGTCGCCTGTTTTAGCTCTTCATACATGGCCCGCATCTCCAACAACTACTGCAGGAGTGCTTTGTCCCAAGCAGCGAACTCCGATCGCAACTCCTCCTTGGGCCGTTCGTCGCAGGCTTTGTGGGATCTCTTTCTCCTCTTAGCCACCTCCTCATCATCAGGGAAACCATCCCTCCAAGGCACAGTGGCACCGAGGCCGCTCAAGCAGCCCGGATGCTCCTTGTTTCCTAGCACCGTCGTGAGGATATCCCTGTCTCTCCTAGGGTTGAACTCTCCGGATGCCGCCTGCGCACTCAGTGTCGACTGCAACAGGAGAACTTAGCAATACAACCCATTGCATGCGTGTTACGAGGATAGTAAGTGATCCTACAAAGTTAGAGATCTTACCAGCCGGACAATCACTTCCCTGTCCGCAGGGTTATTGTAACATCCTGAGTTTTGGGGTGAAAAGTTTCTTTCTTAAAAGTCATGCATGCATATGTCTCTTCTAGATCAACCAAATCAGCCTCAGCTTTATTCTGTTCTAGCCCTAAAATCTCCAAATCTATCCTGTGACCCCAAGTCAAGATCTGACTTGCCAGATTTGATCTATCAGTCATCCTAAATCTAAAAGCCTTCAGAACCTAGATTCAATTCTATTCCTAACTTCCAGAATTATCAACTCTTTTCTGTTTTCGAAAACAGAATATCTGTTATTACCTTTTACCCTAAGTTTCAGCATTTCAGATATAATCAAATCTTAGCCAAGATCAGACCAGATTGTTCTTGGATTATGATCAAGGGTACGCCAATACCTTAATCCAAAAAGTTGGCAGCCAGATTTCACCATCTAAACTCTTTTCGCAAATCAGTCCAAGAGTATCGCAGATAAGTCCTTTTCCAGATTTTCCAGAAGCCTGAAAAGGCAAAATGTTGCAAATCACCTCCAAACTTTGACCTGATTCAGTGAATATCTCCCATTCACTATTCTGAACATTTTTCCCTTCTGGAAGAATTTCCAAATCCTGCCCTAAATCTAAGTTTCGACCCTCGCCGTTTTTGAAACCCTAATTACCCTGTTTTACCCTAAAGTCGTTTTCCCCACTTTTGTCGAAACCCTCCAGATCTTGCCCGATCTTGTCAACCTTTGGCTAGATGAGTTCCATTAATCTTATGCAACTCATTCCTGAAATCAGATTTCAGATCAGCCCTCCAGATCTCCAGATTTGCAATCAGATCCTTTCCTATTCAAACTTTTCCTCGCAGATCGGTCCCTGGAGCAAGTTTCAAAATTGCAAATCAGCCCGAGCCTTCTTTTCCAGTCCCTGTTCGACCAGTTGCGCACGACCAGAGATCGCCGTGCATTTGTGCTGCGCTTGCTCGCTGCCGGCCACGCCTCGCCTGCGCCTGAGCTCATGCTCACTTGAGTTTGCATGTGCACACACGTCTGTGTATTAGCCATCGTCGTGGCAGCGCCGTTGAACAGCCTCGCTCCCGTGCGCGATCGTCGTCAGCAACTCCTCGCCACGTTGCTTGCTCTGCCAGCCGTTGTCGCCACTGTTTTGCATCGCCCGACACCATTGCGTCCCGATGAAGCAACAGTAGCATCAACCGTTCCATCGCCTGTGCGCCATCGCTTCACCATCACTGTTACCGCGCCTGCGCCCGGCCAGTCAAGTCCCCGGCGCCAATTTCCTTGCTGCTACCTCCTTGCAAGCTCCGCCTCTGGCCTATAAAAGCAACCCCATACCTTGTAACAGCTTCCCTTCATCAGGACTTAGCCAATTTTGCAAATTCTCTCGCTGTCGTCGTCTTCTCCGGCGAGTCCAGCAAGAAGCTTCACGGTGGCAGCCTCGACCATAGCATCTCCTGCCAAATTAACAGCACCAGTGAGTTCCTCTCATCCTCCTGATTGTACTGTTGCATTGAATTGCTCCCCGGTGGACCCTAACGCCGGTGATCGCCGGAATTGCTAAATGCCCTGTTCCGGCAATGCAGGCCAAATTACCCCGAGTTAGTCTTTGAATCTGTGAAACAAATTGATCAGTGAGCTCTAATTAGCAAGCCTATGCATCCAGATCTCCAGATTGAGCTTCAATCGAGGCTTTCCCCAATTTTGAGCTCCACCAGTCGCCGGCGATCGTCGCCAGGCTTCTCCAGCCACCCTCTGACCAAATTAACTATCCTAGTAGCTTCCTTATACTCCACAGATACTCCTTGAGCTTGGAATTAAGTTCAAACCTCCTACAGCAAAAACCCCCAAATCCAGAGTTCTTCTCCGGCGCCGATGACCGGAAAGCTTGTTCCAGCCATTTCAGCCCTTGAAACTTTGTCTAGTGTGTGTGCTTTGATCTCCTGAACACTTTTGTCTTCTAGCCCGACACCTAGATCGGCCTAGATTGGAAGTTATAGCTTTGCCAAGTTTTTGTCCAGAACTGCTCCAGTGTAGCAAGTTCATCTCTGTTCATCATCAAATTTCTTGTTTTCCAGCCATTTTCAGCCTTGTATCCTGTTGAATGATTTGTTCCTGTTATCAATGCCTATCTCCCAGACAAAGTGGTGCATCATTTGGAGGTCTAGATCAAAAGATATGGCAAGCCCTAGTTTCTAGCCATGTCAAGATCAATGCCAGAGCATGTCAGCCAGTGGCATTAGCTCTTTTCACCTCTTTTCAATTGTGCAAACTGGAAATAACCTTGTCCCTTAGACTTGTGGAGTTGTGCTCTACATTTTATTCTACTACCACAAGTTGAGATAACCCCTCTATCATCCATCGACCCTATGTCGATGCCTTGAACCGAATGTCGACCTAAAGACGTTCGCTGTTTTTGAGCGAACCAGTCGCAACCTTGATACCATTCTGATATTTTGAGATATTTGGAACCTTGTAAACCTTCAGCAACTAACCTAATCCTAATCAGTTTCTAACCCAATCATTTCAGAATCATCAAGACTTCATCTTTGCATATAGTATAATAGTGTATTGAAAAGATTGTGATTATTGGTTATTTGTTGGTTTGGAGAGCAGGTCAAGAGCCCGAGTTCGAGGACTTCACTGCAGATCCGACGTCAACTGCTGTATTTTACGACGCGGAAGGCAAGTCATATTCTTGGTCATCTCGAACCTATATTTTAAGAGTTGCTATAACATAACCTTGAATATAGATAATATTGCATGAGAAAGATTGGAAATGGTTGATTTATGAATTGGCAGTACTGGACTGGTTATCTGTGAAATGTGAAATAAACAAGTTTTGGGCCATGAACTATATATATATTTGTATACTTATATTCATGAAATAAAACCCTAGCCGTGACCAGGAAATGGTATGGAATGGTGGTAGCACTGGAGGTGCTAGACTGCAAAGGATGTGCAGGCACTGAAGGTGCAGGGTTGTGGATGGTCTGGTCACTGGCATATAAGGACTAGAACCTTGTGTTGTGCGTCTAGTGGCATGAACAAACGTGCTAACCGCAAGCCTGGTATGGGACAGGCCTGAACAAGTACTTATGTGAATCGTACATGAAACCCCTGCATGAGATGGAAGGTAATACACTAAACTCACGGGGTTCAGCTCCTCCACGTATCACTGAATGTGATTTGATCAAGCACGTTGACCCAGTAATGGGAAGAGGCTTATGGGTGGGGGTATAGCCCGCCACAACTGCGGTTTGTGTGAAGAAAACTGCAGGGTCAGGGGTGAATTGTAAGTGAAACATAACAAAAGTTCCTGTTATCTCCACCTTGCCGCTCACAGTATGAAGTGAGTCAGGGGTCCAATCATTCTGATAGGATGGGCTTGAAAGTGGAATATCTTGCGGGTAAATTGGTACCTCTCTGCAGAGTTAAAAATGTATTCGAATACTTCGTGCTCCCGAGTTTTAGGAGTCTGCTGCGGTGGATTAAATCCACGGGGTGTGACACAAGTATTATTTTCTAAATAAAATATATTAAATCAAGATTACCCCAATGACATGTGTTGTCATGATAAGGAGTGCTGCCGTGGGCGGTCATGTGTTGACGTGTCGCGGTAGTGCTATAATTTAGTGAACATGAATGACGATATTATATTATAGAAAAGTGCTGCCATGAGTTGAGCCAGGAAAGAGAAAGATTATTTTACAAACATCCATAATTCTTGACTAGTCTAGGTTCATATCATCTCTACTATATGTATCTACTCTTACCTATGACTTGCTGAGTACGAAAGTGCTCACTCTTGCAACTTACAATTCAGTAGACGGAGCATTCTACAACCAAGACGAAGGCATGGAGTACTTCGTGGATCCAGAAGGAGGAGCGTCAGTCCCGTCATTTCCCTGATGTGTGTTGTTCTACCGTCCACTTCTCTTTGTGGGTGGGTCACCTACCTTCTGCTGTGTAGATGTTATTTTGCTAAACCTGAATGCCGTGAAGGCATTGTAACCTCCTTATGTAATATTAAGGCCAGCAGGCCACACTGCTTAAATATTTTGTAAGTGACTCTGTTGCAATGTGATATACTCCTGTGCTTGACTTATCCTGGGAAGTCAAGGGTATGTGTATGCCATGCATATAAGGGACTAGCTGCAGCGAGCTAGGTCTCTACAGGAGTAGTCGTTGTCCCAGTTTCGGGGCGCGACACAGAAGGTGGTATCAGAGCAACATGAGAACTTGACTGTAGGACGACACCTTTAGGGATTGGCCGTGCCAGGAAGACGTGAATTATTTAGAAAACTAGTTGTTGAAAATTGTATTCTGATAAAAACAATGAGCTTTGTAGCTCCTAAAAACTTTTATTTCAAAATCTTATTTGGATTTTCTAAAAATCGGTAAGATTGTGAGAGCATGTTCTGTTGTTTCAGAGTGTCTTAGGGGTTAGTGTAGATAGAGCTAGTGATGCTCTTGATAGCTTTGTGATTCGCTGTTGCTTTTGCAATGGTTAACTTGTGTATTATGGCTAGTAGCCCAAGTATTTTATGCATTAAAATAGTTTGCATTAATTCCTGCATTGCTGTCTTAGTTGGCCCTAGTTAGTTAGATCAGTCTAAACTTTTTTTTCAGAGCCAGCATGGTTGATACAAGAAGAAGATCCCGAAGCAGTGGGGAAGACAGGGAACAAACTCCGCAGGGAGAAGATACTAGGACAAGAGACCCTTTGTTCCAGCAAGGACCTCAGAGTTCCAATCCGCCCCAGAATGAACAACTCAGTCTGCAGGAAATCCTTCTGTCAATGGAGAAGAATCGACAGGAAGCTCAGACGGCCCATACTCAGTTATTGGCTCAGATAATTCAGAGATTGCCTATTGGAACAAAAGAAGGAACCATTGTAGGAACAAGATTAGCAGATTTCCAAAAGACCCGTCCACCAACATTCTCTAGTGCGACCGATCCCATGGTTGCTGATGATTGGTTAAGGGATATCGAGAGGAAACTGGACACAGTCCGATGCAGCGACCGAGAGAAGGTTTTGTTTGGATCACACCAGTTAGTAGGAGCTGCAGCCGCATGGTGGATGAACTACCAAGAGGCCCACCTTGATAAAGATAGCATCTCCTGGACGGAATTCAAGGAACAATTTCGGAAATTTCATGTACCTACCGGCGTCATAGCTGCCAAACGTCGGGAATTCCGTAATTTGGTTCAAGGAAACAAGACAGTTACAGAATATCTGCACCAGTTCACTCACTTAGCCCGATATGCACCTGGAGATGTCGATACTGAGGAAAAGAAAATAGAGCGCTTTACAGAAGGACTTCAACATTACCTACAGTACCAAATCGCTTCCCATGAGATAACTGAATTTCAAACACTAGTGAACAGAGTCTTAAAGGTAGAGGAGAAGAGGAATATAGGAGAAGAAAATCGGAAGAGGAAGATACTTCAGCAAGCGCGACCACAACCAGACCCAACCAGAGGGAAGGTTCCCATCACCTCCAATTTTCGACCATCATATCAAGCTCCTAGACCGGCAACGACGATGTGCCCAACCTGCAGAGGAAATCATCATCAGAAGGATTGCCCTCGCATGAATATCATTTGTTTCCACTGTGGACAGCGTGGACATCGTAGAGAATTTTGTCCTTTGATTCGACTTCCATCATCCATTGCCAGATCACAGGCAAGAACACAACCAGAAGCACCCAGAGTACCAGTGTCACAACCACAGAATTCTAGAGGAACTCCACCACGAAGAGGAGGAAGCATGGCCAAACAAGAAAGAGAAAAAGATGGAACACCAGGAGGAAAGTTAAACTACATCCAAGAAGCAGGAAACATCACCGACATTCTTCGAGGTAGATCTTTGACTCAGTTGCACCCGCCTTAATATTATTTGGTCCTGGCAATTACATCTGAAGTTGAACTGCATATAAAGCAAGTACCCTTAGAATACTCCATATCAGATTATATAAGTTTAATGGGAAATCATTCAGAACAAGAAGCTACTTGGAAGAAGGAAGAGAATTTTCAGTGAACCTATTCCAATTCTTATCTTTCCTTGCTTTAGGTAAATATCGGGGTGAGATTTCTTTAAGGAGGGTAGATCTGTAACATCCTGAGTTTTGGGGTGAAAAGTTTCTTTCTTAAAAGTCATGCATGCATATGTCTCTTCTAGATCAACCAAATCAGCCTCAGCTTTATTCTGTTCTTGCCCTAAAATCTCCAAATCTATCCTGTGACCCCAAGTCAAGATCTGACTTGCCAGATTTGATCTATCAGTCATCCTAAACCTAAAAGCCTTCAGAACGTAGATTCAATTCTATTCCTAACTTGCAGAATTATCAACTCTTTTCTGTTTTCGAAAACAGAATATCTGTTATTACCTTTTACCCTAAGTTTCAGCATTTCAGATATAATCAAATCTTAGCCAAGATCAGACCAGATTGTTCTTGGATTATGATCAAGGGTACGCCAATACCTTAATCCAAAAAGTTGGCAGCCAGATTTCACCATCTAAACTCTTTTCGCAAATCAGTCCAAGAGTATCGCAGATAAGTCCTTTTCCAGATTTTCCAAAAGCCTGAAAAGGCAAAATGTTGCAAATCACCTCCAAACTTTGACCTGATTTGGTGAATATCTCCCATTCACTATTCTGAACATTTTTCCCTTCTGGAAGAATTCCCAAATCCTGCCCTAAATCTAAGTTTCGACCCTCGCCGTTTTTGAAACCCTAATTACCCTGTTTTACCCTAAAGTCGTTTTCCCCACTTTTGTCGAAACCCTCCAGATCTTGCCCGATCTTGTCAAACTTTGGCTAGATGAGTTCCATTAATCTTATGCAACTCATTCCTGAAATCAGATTTCAGATCAGCCCTCCAGATCTCCAGATTTGCAATCAGATCCTTTTCCTATTCAAACTTTTCCTCGCAGATCGGTCCCTGGAGCAAGTTTCAAAATTGCAAATCAGCCCGAGCCTTCTTTTCCAGTCCCTGTTCGACCAGTTGCGCACGACCAGAGATCGCCGTGCATTTGCGCCGCGCTTGCTCGCCGCCGGCCACGCTTCGCCTGCGCCTGAGCTCATGCTCACTTGAGTTTGCATGTGCACACGCATCTGTGGATTAGCCATCGTCGTGGCAGCGCCGTTGAACAGCCTCGCTCCCGTGCGCGATCGTCGTCAGCAACTCCTCGCCACGTTGCTTGCTCTGCCAGCCGTTGTCGCCACTGTTTTGCATCGCCCGACACCATTGCGTCCCGATGAAGCAACAGTAGCATCAACCGTTCCATCGCCTGTGTGCCATTGCTTCACCATCACTGTTGCCGCGCCTGCGCCCGGCCAGTCAAGTCCCCGGCGCCAATTTCCTTGCTGCTACCTCCTTGCAAGCTCCGCCTCTGGCCTATAAAAGCAACCCCATACCTTGTAACAACTTCCCTTCATCAGGACTTAGCCAATTTTGCAAATTCTCTCGCTGTCGTCGTCTTCTCCGGCGAGTCCAGCAAGAAGCTTCACGGTGGCAGCCTCGACCATAGCATCTCCTGCCAAATTAACAGCACCAGTGAGTTCCTCTCATCCTCCTGATTGTACTGTTGCATTGAATTGCTCCCCGGTGGACCCTAACGCCGGTGATCGCCGGAATTGCTAAATGCCCTGTTCCGGCAATGCAGGCCAAATTACCCCGAGTTAGTCTTTGAATCTGTGAAACAAATTGATCAGTGAGCTCTAATTAGCAAGCCTATGCATCCAGATCTCCAGATTGAGCTTCAATCGAGGCTTTCCCCAATTTTGAGCTCCACCAGTCGCCGGCGATCGTCGCCAGGCTTCTCCAGCCACCCTCTGACCAAATTAACTATCCTAGTAGCTTCCTTATACTCCACAGATACTCCTTGAGCTTGGAATTAAGTTCAAACCTCCTACAGCAAAAACCCCCAAATCCAGAGTTCTTCTCCGGCGCCGATGACCGGAAAGCTTGTTCCAGCCATTTCAGCCCTTGAAACTTTGTCTAGTGTGTGTGCTTTGATCTCCTGAACACTTTTGTCTTCTAGCCCGACACCTAGATCGGCCTAGATTGGAAGTTATAGCTTTGCCAAGTTTTTGTCCAGAACTGCTCCAGTGTAGCCAGTTCATCTCTGTTCATCATCAAATTTCTTGTTTTCCAGCCATTTTCAGCCTTGTATCCTGTTGAATGATTTGTTCCTGTTATCAATGCCTATCTCCCAGACAAAGTGGTGCATCATTTGGAGGTCTAGATCAAAAGATATGGCAAGCCCTAGTTTCTGGCCATGTCAAGATCAATTCCAGAGCATGTCAGCCAGTGGCATTAGCTCTTTTCACCTCTTTTCAATTGTGCAAACTGGAAATAACCTTGTCCCTTAGACTTGTGGAGTTGTGCTCTACATTTTATTCTACTACCACAAGTTGAGATAACCCCTCTATCATCCATCGACCCTATGTCGATGCCTTGAACCGAATGTCGACCTAAAGACGTTCGCTGTTTTTGAGCGAACCAGTCGCAACCTTGATACCATTCTGATATTTTGAGACATTTGGAACCTTGTAAACCTTCAGCAACTAACCTAATCCTAATCAGTTTCTAACCCAATCATTTCAGAATCATCAAGACTTCATCTTTGCATATAGTATAATAGTGTATTGAAAAGATTGTGATTATTGGTTATTTGTTGGTTTGGAGAGCAGATCAAGAGCCCGAGTTCGAGGACTTCACTGCAGATCCGACGTCAACTGCTGTATTTTACGACGCGGAAGGCAAGTCATATTCTTGGTCATCTCGAACCTATATTTTAAGAGTTGCTATAACATAACCTTGAATATAGATAATATTGCATGAGAAAGATTGGAAATGGTTGATTTATGAATTGGCAGTACTGGACTGGTTATCTGTGAAATGTGAAATAAACAAGTTTTGGGCCATGAACTATATATATATTTGTATACTTATATTCATGAAATAAAACCCTAGCCGTGACCAGGAAATGGTATGGAATGGTGGTAGCACTGGAGGTGCTAGACTGCAAAGGATGTGCAGGCACTGAAGGTGCAGGGTTGTGGATGGTCTGGTCACTGGCATATAAGGACTAGAACCTTGTGTTGTGCGTCTAGTGGCATGAACAAACGTGCTAACCGCAAGCCTGGTATGGGACAGGCCTGAACAAGTACTTATGTGAATCGTACATGAAACCCCTGCATGAGATGGAAGGTAATACACTAAACTCACGGGGTTCAGCTCCTCCACGTATCACTGAATGTGATTTGATCAAGCACGTTGACCCAGTAATGGGAAGAGGCTTATGGGTGGGGGTATAGCCCGCCACAACTGCGGTTTGTGTGAAGAAAACTGCAGGGTCAGGGGTGAATTGTAAGTGAAACATAACAAAAGTTCCTGTTATCTCCACCTTGCCGCTCACAGTATGAAGTGAGTCAGGGGTCCAATCATTCTGATAGGATGGGCTTGAAAGTGGAATATCTTGCGGGTAAATTGGTACCTCTCTGCAGAGTTAAAAATGTATTCGAATACTTCGTGCTCCCGAGTTTTAGGAGTCTGCTGCGGTGGATTAAATCCACGGGGTGTGACACAAGTATTATTTTCTAAATAAAATATATTAAATCAAGATTACCCAAATGACATGTGTTGTCATGATAAGGAGTGCTGCAGTGGGCGGTCATGTGTTGACGTGTCGCGGTAGTGCTATAATTTAGTGAACATGAATGACGATATTATATTATAGAAAAGTGCTGCCATGAGTTGAGCCAGGAAAGAGAAAGATTATTTTACAAACATCCATTGTTGGGGGAAATCTCCACGCGGTCAAGTCCAGGTAAGTTCATGATTGCCCGGGGACAGTGGTCTCCGGTGCCTGCCGCGGGCGCCGCCATTTGGCCCCCGGGACCGTGCCCCCCGGGCAAGTCCCGGGGGCCGCCATTGGCCCGGTGACAGTGGCCTCTGGTGCCTGCCCCGGGCGCCGCCATTCGGCCCCCGGGACCGTGCCCCCCGGGCACGTCCCGGGCGCCGCCATTGGCCCGGGGACAGTGGCCTGCGGTGCCTGCCGCGGGCGCCGCCATTTGGCCCCCGGGACCGTGCCCCCCGGGCACGTCCCGGGCGCCGCCATTGGCCCGGGGACAGTGGCCTCCGGTGCCTGCCGCGGGCGCCGCCATTTGGCCCCCGGGACCGTGCCCCCCGGGCAAGTCCCGGGCGCCGCCATTGGCCCGGGGACAGTGGCCTCCGGTGCCTGCCCCGGGCGCCGCCATTCGGCCCCCGGGACCGTGCCCCCCGGGCAGGTCCCGGGCACCGCCATTGGCCCGGGGACAGTGGCCGCCGGTGCCTGCCCCGGGTGCCGCCATTTGGCCCCCGGGACCGTGCCCCCCGGGCACGTCCCGGGCGCCGCCATTGGCCCGGGGACAGTGGCCTCCGGTGCCTGCCCCGGGCGCCGCCATTGGGCCACCGGGACCGTGCCCCGCGGGCACGTCCCGGGCGCCGCCATTGGCCCGGGGAGAGTGGCCTCCGGTGCCTGCCCCGGGCGCCGCCATTTGGCCCCCGGGACCGTGCCCCCCGGGCGCGTCCCGGGCGCCGCCATTGGCCCGGGGAGAGTGGCCTCCGGTGCCTGCCCCGGGCGCCGCCATTTGGCCCCCGGGACCGTGCCCCCCGGGCGCGTCCCGGGCGCCGCCATTGGCCCGGGGAGTGGCCTCCGGTGCCTGCCCCGGGCGCCGCCATTTGGGTCCCCGGGACCCTGCTCTCCGGAAGGGGTCCCGGACGTCATCGCCCTCCTAAAAGGTAAAACCCCTGTTTGTTTATCATGTGCAGGTCACGCGAGGGAAGCCTCGGGAATCAGCGACCACCTGTCAGGCATCCAAGACGTTTGACCGGGAGAAGGACGGTCCTACCCTTCAATCCGACGGTGGCTCCCGGGGTAGTTTAGGCTTTTTGCTTCTTTTTGGGGCTATAAATAGCCCTTGTACCCCTCTGTTGTAAAGGATCAGTTCATTATTATTTGGAATAGCTAATCTCACAGACGTGCTTCGGAAGCCTCTCCCCCGGAGAGAGCCTCCTCAGTCGACTCCGGTCGGGAGCGCGTCGACAGGACTAGGGCCCCCACCGGGACCCGAACCTGTATAAATCCACGTGTCAATTCTTGTGTTTGTCCGGCGGGGGAGGACCGGTCACCCGGTCAACCCGCGCTGCGTGACTTCCGCTAGGATCGTCTTCAAAACCTGCCGGGGTATTCTTAATACCACGACAGTTGGCGCCGTCCGTGGGGATCCGTGACGAATCGCCATGGCTCCTCCGAGAACAAGGGCCCGCGCCCTTCCCGGTGACGCCGGTCCCGGTGACCTGGCGCCACCCGTCCGGGACGCTGCTGTTCCGGCGCCTCCGTCCGGAGGCGACCATTCCCAGGTACCGCCTCCCACCTTTCCTCTCAATGTAGGCGCCTCCACCTCCGGGTCGCTCCCGGCGGCCGCGGGGACCTCGGCCGGGACGAGTTTCGCCCCGACGGCTCCCCCGGCTCCCCGGGATGCCCTGCTGGAGGCTCTCGTGGAGGGCCAGCTCCGCACCCAGCGCTCTATGGACGAGCTCCTTAGTGTGTTGGCGTGGCCCTCGGCCCCCACATTTTCGTCGCACCCGTATCCGGGGATCATGCCCCCGTTTATGGGATACCCAGCGACCCCTCCGGCGTCAGGGGGCTGTCTACCCCGTATAATCCCGTTGGGGGGTTCCCTCCCCCGCGGGATATACTTCCGGACACTTCTCGGCACCCGGGCCTGTCCTGGTGCCGGGAGGCTATTTCATGCCCGGGCCCTTGGTGGCACCAGGGTGGTACCCCGTCCCCGGCTCGCTTCCGGGGCTGGGGGGTCATTTCATGCCGGGGGCTATTCCTACGCCGGGAGCCAGTCCCGCCCCCCGCGTTGCGTTTACCGCACCGGGGCCGGTCGACAGAGCAGCTCCCGTGCCTCAGCGAATTTCCCCCCGCATTGGCTCCCCAACCCAGGACGTCGCCGAGGGGGCTCACCCCCCACTGGTTCCGGATGTCACAGGGGCTTCCCCCTTTCCGGTCCCGGTCGTTGCCACGGGGGCCCCCTCTTCGGATCCAAACGCCGCCCCGGGCGCCCCCTCCCCGGTTCCGGATGGTGCAGGGTCTCCCCCCTTTCCGGTCCCGGGGGCCGTCGCAGGGGGCTCCCCCCAGCAGGTCCCGGTAGCTCCCGGGCCGGCTGCCACAGTGCAGGAGCTCCCTCCCCCAGCGAAGCAGATCCGCTTCTCCCGGGGGGAGGTCGAGTGAATGCATTCTCCCAGCCGCGGGGAAGAGCGCCCCCCCGGTCGTTGTCGCAGGGAGCCTCGCTCTCGCACCGGTCGGGGGAAGAGACCAGCCGAAGAACCATCCTCCCCGGAGAGAAGCCCGGACGTCCGGGAAATCAGTCCCGGCCCGGAAGAGAAGCGTCGTCACCACCACTCCGGTGGCCCTCTTGGGCCGCTACCTGACTCGGATAACGAGGGGGCGTCCCCCGTTAAAGAAGACAGTGACTGGGGCTCCCCCCGGGAAGTGCAGGGGGCGAACCAGCCCCTGTGTCGAAGACTCCGCAGCATCCGATGGCCGCGGCCCTACCGTCCCCCGCACATCGAGCATTATAATTGCGAGGCGGACCCTTACGAGTTCGTGCAGATCTACTCCACCGCCATCTCCGCGGCGGGGGGGGACGAGAGTGTCCAATGCAACGTCTTCCCCCTCTACCTCACCGGCATTGCCCGCTCCTGGTTTTACAATCTGAAGGCGGGCTCCATCAAGTCTTTCTCGCAGCTCAAGCGGGAGTTATGTGCCAACTTCCAGGGGAACTACGTGCGTCCCCTGGACTCCTCGCAGCTGTATACTGTCCGCCAGAGAACTGGGGAGACCATCAGAAGCTTCTTCAAGCGCTTTGCCCAGGTGAAGAGCAAAGTGGCCCACGTCCCCGACTCTACAGTCATCGAAGCCTGCAAAAGCGGCATCCTCCCGGGGGAGCTCCACCGAAGGCTCTCCCGGAGCTGCCCCTCTTCCGCCGACGAGCTCTTCAACGTGATCGAAAAGTACGCTCGGGCGAAGGAAGACGACATCTGGAAGAAGACCCAGGGGGCTCCTGCCCCCGCCGAGCGGGGGGCCCGGGATCCCCCCAGGCGCCCCAGGCAGGGGGGCCGTAGCGAACCACGGCCTCGGGACACTTTTGTCCTCGAGGGCGGAGGCGGCTCGCGCGACCCCCCGAAGGGCAACCGCCCCTTTCCCAAGCCGAGAGGCCATGGGGGAGGACAGTCTTCGCGCGGCCGCGAAGGCCCCGCGGGGAGAAGCCGGGAAGGACCGTGGTGCAGCTTCCACGGGTCCAGTACCAACGCCACCCGAGATTGCCACCAGCTGCTGCAACACTTCGCGGCATTCCTCGACCAGCGCGGGTAGGGGGGGGGACTCCGGCCTCCTTGCCCCCTCGGCCAGCTGTTCCGGCCCTTCCCGCTCCCGCGGGGGGGGCAGCAGGTGCAGGAGGGGGAGCCTTCAGACGCTCTCCCCTTTCAAACTTCTCAGCGCCGCATCAACGTCATCGTAGGGGGGTCCGCCTCCGGGCGGGATTCCAAGCGCCAGCGCAAGGAGTACGCGCGAGAAGTTAAGATAGTGGGGGTGCTACACGCGTCCGTGCCGCCCAAGTGGTCGGACGTCCCCCTCACCTTTACGGCGGAAGACGCGCGAGGGGCTCGCTTCCCCCACGACGACGCGCTCATTGTCTCCGCGACAATCTACAACTGCCACTTGGCCCGCATCCTCGTGGACGGCGGAAGCTCCGCCGACGTCCTGTTCCTCAAAACCTTCAAGGAAATGCAGGTGGATGAGAAGCTCCTGCAACCAGCGGCAGGGCCTCTGCAAGGGTTTGTCCCGGGGAAGGCGATCCACCCCGTGGGCAAGGTAGATCTCCCGATCACCTTCGGCACCCCGGAGAACTACCGGACCGAGCTAGTCCGCTTCGACGTAGTGGACCTCCCCTCCTCCTACAATGTGATTATGGGGAGGACTACGATCAATCGGCTGGGGGCTGCCACCCACCAAAACTACTTGTGCATGAAGATCCCCGGGCCGCATGGCGTGATCAACGTCCGGGGGGATCAAGACATGGCCCGTGCTCTATACGAGCGAGCTGCTGCCACAATAGGAAGCGTCAACCTGATCAAGGCACCCGGGGGGGAGGCTCCCCCCCCGGATGTAGACGTCGCTGCGCCATCCCCTGGGAGGCCCCTCCTCAAGCCGCGTCCGGAAGGGGGCCTCCGGAAGGTCCCGCTGTCCCTGGGCAGCAGGGACCATGCAGCGCAACTCGCAGCCTTTCTGCGCGAAAACTCCGATGTTTTTGCGTGCAAGCCTTCGGACATGCGGGGCGTCGCCCGGGAGGTTATTGAACACAAGCTCGCGGTAACCCCCGGTCACCCCCCTATCAAGCAGAAGTTGAGGAAGCTCTCCCTCGAACGTCAAGAAGCCATCAAGACGGAGATAGCCCGGCTCCGAGAGGCGGGGTTCATCCGGGAAGTGTTGCACCCCGAGTGGCTCGCAAACCCCGTCCTCGTCAAGAAGTCAAGTGGCGAGTGGCGCATGTGCGTGGACTTCACCGACGTTAACCGTGCTTGCCCCAAAGACAACTTCCCGCTCCCGCGGATCGACCAGCTCGTTGACTCCACCGCGGGGTGCGAGCTGATGAGCTTCCTAGACGCCTACTCGGGATACCATCAAGTCCGGATGGCGGAGGGGGATGAGGAAAAGACGATTTTTATAACTCCCCTCGGAACCTTCTGCTACCGCCATATGCCCTTCGGGCTCAAGAATGCGGGAGCCACCTTCCAGCGCCTTATGACGCTGGTCTTCAAAGATCAAGTCGGCCGCAACGTCGAAGTCTACGTAGATGACGCGGTCGTCAAAAGCCCCCGTGCAGCCTCCCACATCGACGACCTCGCAGAGACCTTCCGCAATCTCCGCGCGTTCGGGCTCAAGCTCAACCCGGAGAAGTGCGCCTTCGGGGTGCGCGGGGGGAAGCTCCTGGGTTTCCTCGTGTCCCAGCGGGGCATTGAGGCAAACCCCGAGAAGATCCGGGCCTTCCTAGAGATGCCCCCGCCGCGCTCCGTCAAAGATGTCCAGCGGCTCTCCGGCCGCCTGGCCGCGCTCAGCCGCTTCGTCTCCCGTTCGGGGGAGCAGGGCCTCCAGTTCTTCAAGATCGTCCGAGGGCTTGAGGGGTTCCGCTGGACCCCCGAGGCCCAGGAAGCCTTCAACGACCTCAAGAAGTACCTCTCGAGCCCTCCAATGCTCGTGAGTCCGTCTCCGGAAGAGCCCTTGCTCCTCTACCTCGCCGCGACCCCCGTCGCCGTCAGCGCGGTTTTGGTGAAGGAGCAAGGGGGGCAGCAACGTCCCGTGTACTACGTCAGTGAAGCCCTCCAAGGGGCCAAGACTCGGTACACGGAGATGGAGAAGATTTGTTACGCTCTCCTCATGGCGTCCCGGAAGCTCCGGCATTACTTCCTGGGGCACCCCATCACCGTTCCGTCGTCCCTCCCCCTGGGGGAGGTACTGCGGAATAAAGAAGCCACCGGCCGGATTGGGAAGTGGGGGGCCGAGCTTGCCCCTTTCTCCCTGTCCCTTACCAGCCGCTCCGCAATCAAGTCACAGGTCCTCGCCGACTTCATCGCAGAATGGACTCCCGCCTCTGGGTCCGGGGACGAAGATCTCCCTGTGCCGCCCCGACGCAGTGACCATTGGACCCTGCTGTTTGATGGGTCGCTGTGTCTCGCTGGGGCTGGCGCGGGGGTAGTCCTCCGGAGCCCCGAGGGGAAGGAGCTCGAGTACGCCGCGCGGCTCGAGTTCCCCGCAACCAACAACGTCGCCGAATACGAGGCTCTGCTCCTCGGGATGCGCCTTGCGCGCTCCCTGGGGATCCGGTGCCTACTAGTGAAGGGAGACTCTCAGCTCGTTGTCTGCCAAATGGACAAACCTTACCTGTGCCATGACGCAAATTTAAGTCTTTACTTGCAGGAAGTACGAAAAATGGAGAAACACTTCGACGGCCTTGAGGCCCGGCATATCCCGCGAAGGGAGAATGACCGGGCTGATGCTTTGGCCTGGGCGGCAAGCGCCCGGGAAACGCTCCCCAAGGGGGCCTTCTTGGAAACAATCACGAAGCCCTCGGTGGCCTCCCCGGACGCAGGCCCCGAGCCTCCGGTCCCGGAGGTCGCCGAGATCGTCCGGCCGTCGTCATGGATGGATCCCCTCATCTCCTTCATCAAGGGGGAGGGGGACCCTCCCAGCGAGACCGATGTTAAGCGCCTCCGGGCCAAAGCCCGGGCATATCTCCTGCTCGAGGGAAGGCTCTACAAGCGGGGGGCTTCAGCCCTCCTGCGCTGCCTCCCCCGGTCGGAGGGACTTCAACTCCTGGAAGACATTCACGCGGGAAGCTGTGGTTCTCACCTAGCCCCGCGTGCCATCGCCGCCAAGGCCCTTCGGCAGGGCTTTTACTGGCCTACAGTCATGCGCGACGCGCGAGACCTTGTCTCCGCGTGCGAAGCGTGCCAGAAGATGGCCAAGGGCTCGAATATCCCCCCTGTAGCGCTGCGGACTATCCCCATCACTTGGCCCTTCGTGCGCTGGGGGATGGACCTCTTAAGGCCTTTCCCCCCAGCGCCCGGAGGATACAAGTATGCGGTGGTCGCGGTCGACTACTTTACAAAGTGGGTTGAGGCGGAGCCCTTGGCTAGCATCACCTCCCGGGCCATTCAGCGGTTTTTTCTGGAAAAACGTCGTTTGTCGTTTTGGTGTCCCCCGGGAAATTACCGTGGACAACGGGACCCAATTCGACTCGGCTTATTTCCGGGAATTCTGCGAAGGCCTGGGGGTCGTCATCCACTTCGCCTCAGTGGCCCATCCCCAAAGCAACGGGGCCGTCGAGAGGGTCAATGGCGTAATCCTACAGGGGTTACGCCGGAGACTCGAACAAACCGCTTCCAAGCGGGGCGCGTGGGCAGAGGAGCTCCCTAGCATCCTCTGCTCGATGCGCACGACCCCGTCCCGGGCCACAGGGCGTGCTCCCTTCTCCCTAGTCTACGGGGCGGAGGCAGTCCTCCCCCCGGAGATCGGCTTCCGGTCGCTGTGGGTCGAGCTCCTGAACGGAGCCACGACCGCAGCCTACCGGGCCAACGAAGACAACCGGCGGCTGGAAATCGACCTCGTGGAGGAGGAACGCGACCGAGCGCTCCTCCGCCACGCCATCTACGAGCGCGAGATGTCACGCGCATACAACCAGCGCGTGCGCGAGAGAGCCTTCCGCCTTGGGGACCTTGTCCTCAAGCGCGTCACAGACCCCCAAGCCCAGGGTAAGCTCTCCCCCAAGTGGGAGGGCCCCTACAGGATCTCCGCTGTCCTAGGCTCGGGGGCCTACAAGCTCTCCAACCTTCAAGAGCAGGAGCTGAAGCACACCTGGAACTTGCGTTTACTTTGCAAGTTCTACGTCTAGCCTAGCGGGCCTGTCCCCTCCCCCGGGGCGGTCACACCGGAGGGGGAGGGGGGACACTGTAGCTTCCCTTTTTCCCCCTTCGCGGCTTCGCAGGGGGGCTTTGTATATTTCGTTAATAAATGCATAGCCTTTGTTCTTCAACTGTCTCACTGCAGGTTGTTCTTGTTTACCGCCCCTAGTGGTGATGCCCTCCCCGCGAGGACGCCCTCCCCGTGAGGATGCCTTCCCCGTGAAGATGCCCTCCCCGTGAGGATGCCCTCTCCGTGAGGAAGTGGGCCCTGCCCCAGCAAGTCCCTCCTGAATGGCGGCTTACGAACAGCCCTCGTGGACTGAGGGTGTAAGCGGCAACCCGGTCCCCAGCGGCCGCGGTAACGAGTCACTTTGGGAGATTAGTCCCTTACCCAAACACTCAAGACCCGTCTCCGGGCACTTCCTCCTCCGGGAGTAGACGCTCTCCTCAGCGGGACGTCTAATGGCTTTCTGGATCTATCTTCCTCCTCCGGGAGTCGACGATATTCCCGGCTCCCCGTTCTCACGGCGACCGGAAGATCAGCCCCTTGCGGCTTGATTGGATCTATCTTCCTCCTCCGGGAGTCGACGTTATTCCCGGCTCCCCGTTCTCACGGCGACCGGACAACTGCTTTACGAAGATACAGTATTCCCGGTTCCTCGTTCTCACGGCGACCGGACGAACCCTCCCGGGAAGCTCTCCTCCGGAGGTCTTATTGGCTTTTCATGAGCCCCTTCCGCGCCTTGTTCCCGGTTCCCCGCTCTCCCGGCGCCCGGATAAACCTCTCCCGGTGCCCCCGGGCACCCCGGAAGGTCCCTCCCTCGGAAATCCTGTTTTTTACAATTTTCTAACTTAGAAAATATTTCTACAGGTTATGCTCCCCCCGGGGACCCTGTTTCCCCCACAGCACGCGGAGGCTTCCTCCCGCCCGCTGTGGGCGGGGGGGGACAGGGGGTCCCCGGGTCACCCACGAAGAAACTTAGCTCATCCTTGTTAAGATGAGTCGTCCAGACCATCCAAGAAGAAGAAAATAAAGAGGCAATAAAAAGAAACAATGCGCTTTATTGATCAACAAACCCGGAGGACATCTTCGCCCTCCGGTGGGTTTCGGAAATGATACAACCCGGGTCCTAACCCGGGGGATTTTCTACGAGCCTAAGGCCCCTACGCCTAAAGCTCCCAGAGGCGCTCCCTCAGCTCCCGGGCCAAGTCCCGGTACAGCGCCCGGACGCGACGCTGAGAGTCCCGAAGTACGTCTTCGGGCCAAAACTCGTACCCAGCCGGCGGAAGTATCCGGAGAGGAGGTATCATCTGGGCCTTCGGGCGCGGGGGAGTTAATTCAGCACGGCTGTTGTCAAAATTATCCAAGTGCCATTCCGGGCGCCACCTCAACCGGACAGGCACCCGGGCAGTACCGCCGTCGTGCCTCCCGGAGACAAGGCTCAGCAAAATCAAAGCCGCTTGGGCATCCCCCGGAGAGCCTCTCCCGGACCGTTGCTCGGGAGCAACCCCCCGGGAACCCTGGTAACATTTCATTGCAAAGACTTAGAAAAATTTCTAATATATTTCATTGCAAAATGTTTTTGTACAAGTACCCGGGCCTTCTCCTAAGAAGCTACCGGAATCAAAATGTCTAACAAAATAAAAAGGGGTCCTAGCTAAAGACCCGGGGGAGGCTCATACTTTGGCATTGGGGTCCTCCCCCCGGGGAGCTTCCTCCGTGGCCGGGGCAGGGACATCCGCGGCCAGAGGCGCCGGTGTCGGGAACCACGTCCGGATGATCCGGTCGTAGAACCCCTCCGCCAGCAGCTCCACCTCCCGGCGCGTTGGCTCGAAGGCCTCCGGGAAGCCCCGGGGGATGCGCCCCCCGATCGCCCGGGTGCCGACCCCACGGTAGTCAACGAGCCCCGCGGCGGCCGCGATGACGGGGATCGCCCTGCCACGTGCCCGGACGTCCGCAGCCTCCGGGATGGCGGAGACTTGTGCGTTAAGAAAACGCACAGCCTCCGCGAGGGTCGCCGGGGGCACCTCCGGGCCGCTCCCGGAGCCCAGGCTAACGCCAAGGCTTTCCAAGGCCGAGCGGACGGAGCGGCCCGCGTCCGACAGCGCCCGGACGCTGGAGCTCTCGAGCTCCCGGAGCGCCTTCTCCCGCACCTTGGCCTCCTCTCGGAGGCGGATGTAGGCGCCCTCCGAAAGGTGCACCTGCGCCCGGGCCCGAGACAGCTCATCAAGAGCTTCGTCCCGCTCCCGGAGGGCCGCCTCCCGCTGCTCGACGCAGGCCGCGGCCCGGCTCTCCGCTCCTTGAGCAGCCGGGTGACCCGCTGCTCAATGCCCCAGGTAACAGTCGCTACCTACAAAATGCATAAAGAGTTAGAAAAATCTTAAGTGCAGGAAAAAAGCCGAAGTGTTGAGAGCTCGAGTTACCTGGGCTCCGAGGGACTCGAGCCCCTCAAAACGCTCGTGGAGCGTTCCTCCTGCTACGAAGGCCTGCACCTTCCGGTTGTGCAGGCCCTCCGCGTAGCGGGCCACCTCACCCGCGGGAAGTAGGGAGGTGTCTTGCCCGGCCCTCCTGTCGCGGCCGGGAGAGGGCCCCCGGACCTCTGAATCCGGGAGCACGGCCGGCGTCGCCGGCGTCTTCGTCGACGAAGTTTCCTCCGAAGACGAAGACGAAGATTGGGCGGGGATCTCCGCCCGGGGGTGGATCATCGGGCCTTTCCCCGCCCCAGGCCGGAGGGCCCTCGGAGCCTCCTGCTCCGGGGGGACCTCGAAGACTGAGGGGCTCCCCCCCTCTTCATCGACCGGCCAGAGGCGCGGGGGCGCCGCCCCCGAAAACCTCACCTCTAGCCTCTCCGGCGCCAATGCCGCCGGGAGAGGCGAGAGGAGCGTCACGCGAATTGGCGACGGGGCGTAGTCCGCCGAATCGGCCCCGCCCCATCGACAACAACCTCCTTCCCCCGGGCCTCGACGGGGGCCTCCGGGGGCGGAGGCGTCGCCTCTGCCCGGGGCGCCGCCCGGGCATGTTCGGCTCCATGAGCCGCGTCCCGGGCCCTCACCGGCGTCGTCGCCGGCACTGTCGTCGGGGCTGGGGTCTTTTGGACCCGGGGCTTTTTGGGCTCCGAGCCCCCGGCAGCATCCTTCCCCCGTTTATGAGACCCGGGGGTGGGAAGGGGCTTCCTCTCCGGAAGCCTGAGCCCGTAGGCCTCGGCCACCAAGTTCCGGGGAGGCCCCTCCCCCACGAGGCGCACGATGCGCTCGTGTTCGTCGGCGAAGTACCTCCCCAGGAGGTGCTCCGCCTTGTCCCTCGCCGCCGGGTACGGGCGCACTGTAAGAGGTAAAAAGTTAGTCAATTTCCCGTAAAAAACTGCAAGTACAAAAATGCAGGGGACTTACGCCGCGTCACCGGCTTGACCGGAGGCCGCTGCTCCGGGCCAATGCCGATCCCCCTTCCCCCGCGTGAGAAGGGGGAAAGCCGCAGGAGCGCCAGCTCCTCCGCGGCGTCCCGCATCGAGCGGGCCTTCTTCGCCAGCACCACCTTCCCAAGGAGCTCGAACTCCTCGTCCGTCCACACCGGCGGCTTCGGTGCGGATGACCGGTTGTAGGTGGGAGGCTCCGGGGCGTAGACCACCGCCTCCTCCCGGACCCGGAGGTAGAACCACCTCCGGAGCCAGTCCCCTCAGTGGTCCCGGGAGGCCGCCGCCGGGTAGTCCGCCACCCGGGAGGGCAGCATCTGGACCATCACCGAGCCGAAGGGGGACTTCGGTCCTCCCTTCACCAGGTGGGAGCTCCGCGCTGCCGGCTCGTAAAAATACCGGAAGACGCGGAGGGTGGGCTCCCGCCCAGTCGCCGTCTCGTACAGCCAGATGAAGAGACCCATCCGGACGAGGGCGTTGGGGGTGAGGTGGTTGAGCGCCACCCCGTACTCCTTTAGGAACTCCCGGAGCATCGGATGCACCGGGAGCCGGAGCCCTGCCTCGAGGAAGGCCTCGAAGGCCACAACCTCTCCGGGCCTGGGGCGGGGGGCTCTGTCCTTCTTTAGGGGGACCCGGATGTCCCCCTCTTCGACGACGCCCTTCTTGACCAGGGACTCCGCGTCCGAGGCCGAGAACTCGGAGGCCCAGAGGAAATCCGCGGGGATTTCGTCCGGGGGCACCTCCGTGGTCTTCGCTCGACCTTTGGGTGCCATTAGGTGAGTTCTTTGTTTTTCGGTGGCTAAGTTTTCAGGTGGCTACGGCTGCAACTCCCGGACGCTCGCTACCAGAGAAGGCTACCGGAAATGCTACCGAGAGAGCGCTACCAGGAGAGCTGAAGCTGGAGTTGGAAAATTTGGAATGAGCTACCGGGGCCCCCTAAGGCCCTATTTATAGAGGCTGGCCGTGATCTAGATGCGCGCCACGTGGCCCCCTCGGAGCAATCTGGACCACTGATTCAAACCGTGCGTGGGAAACGAAGGGACAGGCGCGTAAATCGAGACGCCGTTTCGAACCCCGCGTGCATTTATTGCGAGAACGGCGCGGCCATAAAGCGCCCGGCTCAGAAACCGAAGCGTCGCCGGGGCTCCGGTGATTTTCGTCCGGAGATTTTCCCGGTATCGTAACCATTCCCTCCGGGGGCTCAAGCTTCGTCCCCGGAGAGCATGGGGGGCTGCTGTTGGGGGAAATCTCCACGCGGTCAAGTCCAGGTAAGTTCATGATTGCCCGGGGACAGTGGTCTCCGGTGCCTGCCGCGGGCGCCGCCATTTGGCCCCCGGGACTGTGCCCCCCGGGCAAGTCCCGGGCGCCGCCATTGGCCCGGGGACAGTGGCCTCCGGTGCTTGCCCCGGGCGCCGCCATTCGGCCCCCGGGACCGTGCCCCCCGGGCACGTCCCGGGCGCCGCCATTGGCCCGGGGACAGTGGCCTCCGGTGCCTGCCCCGGGCACCGCCATTTGGCCCCCGGGACCGTGCCCCCCGGGCACGTCCCGGGCGCCGCCATTGGCCCGGGGACAGTGGCCTCCAGTGCCTGCCCCGGGAGCCGCCATTTGGCCCCCGGGACCGTGCCCCCCGGGAAAGTCCCAGGCGCCGCCATTGGCCCGGGGACAGTCGCCTCCGGTGCCTGCCCCGGGCGCCGCCATTCGGCCCCCGGGACCGTGCCCCCCGGGCAGGTCCCGGGCACCGCCATTGGCCCGGGGACAGTGGCCGCCGGTGCCTGCCCCGGGCGCCGCCATTTGGCCCCCGGGACTGTGCCCCCCGGGCGCGTCCCGGGCGCCGCCATTGGCCCGGGGACAGTGGCCTCCGGTGCCTGCCCCGGGCGCCGCCATTCGGCCCCCGGGACCGTGCCCCCCGGGCAGGTCCCGGGCACCGCCACTGGCCTGGGGACAGTGGCCGCCGGTGCCTGCCCCGGGCGCCGCCATTTGGCCCCCGGGACCGTGCCCCCCAGGCACGTCCCGGAGGCCGCCATTGGCCCGGGGACAGTGGCCTCCGGTGCCTGCCCCGGGCGCCGCCATTGGGCCACCGGGACCGTGGCCCCCGGGCACGTCCCGGGCGCCGCCATTTGGCCCCCGGGACCGTGCCCCCCGGGCGCGTCCCGGGCGCCGCCTTTGGCCCGGGGAGAGTGGCCTCCGGTGCCTGCCCCGGGCGCCGCCATTTGGCCCCCGGGACCGTGCCCCCCGGGCGCGTCCCGGGCGCCGCCATTGGCCCGGGGAGTGCCCTCTGGTGCCTGCCCCGGGCGCCGCCATTTGGGTCCCCGGGACCCTGCTCTCCGGAAGGGGTCCCGGACGTCATCGCCCTCCTAAAAGGTAAAACCCCTGTTTGTTTATCACGTGCAGGTCACGCGAGGGACGCCTCGGGAATCAGCGACCACCTGTCAGGCATCCAAGACGTTTGACCGGGAGAAGGACGGTCCTACCCTTCAATCCGACGGTGGCTCCCGGGGTAGTTTAGGCTTTTTGCTTCTTTTTGGGGCTATAAATAGCCCTTGTACCCCTCTGTTGTAAAGGATCAGTTCATTATTATTTGGAATAGCTAATCTCACAGACGTGCTTCGGAAGCCTCTCCCCCGGAGAGAGCCTCCTCAGCCGACTTCGGTCGGGAGCGCGTCGACAGGACTAGGGCCCCCACCGGGACCCGAACCTGTATAAATCCACGTGTCAATTCTTGTGTTTGTCCGGCGGGGGAGGACCGGTCACCCGGTCAACCCGCGCTGCGTGACTTCCGCTAGGATCGTCTTCAAAACCTGCCGGGGTATTCTTAATACCACGACATCCATAATTGTTGACTAGTCTAGGTTCATATCATCTCTACTATATGTATCTACTCTTACCTATGACTTGCTGAGTACGAAAGTGCTCACTCTTGCAACTTACAATTCAGTAGACGGAGCATTCTACAACCAAGACGAAGGCATGGAGTACTTCGTGGATCCAGAAGGAGGAGCGTCAGTCCCGTAATTTCCCTGATGTGTGTTGTTCTGCCGTCCACTTCTCTTTGTGGGTGGGTCACCTACCTTCTGCTGTGTAGATGTTATTTTGCTAAACCTGAATACCGTGAAGGCATTGTAACCTCCTTATGTAATATTAAGGCCAGCAGGCCACACTGCTTAAATATTTTGTAAGTGACTCTGTTGCAATGTGATATACTCCTGTGCTTGACTTATCCTGGGAAGTCAAGGGTATGTGTATGCCATGCATATAAGGGACTAGCTGCAGCGAGCTAGGTCTCTACAGGAGTAGTCGTTGTCCCAGTTTCGGGGCGCGACAGTTATTCACATAGATGCTTCCAGAGGAGGTCATCGTCGATCTTGCTCGGCACCAATTGCGGGCGCGCACGTCTGTTATGCCCGCATAAGTAGCGGCGGCTGAAGACTGGGAAGCCTCCTAGTCCTGCTTCCACCACAACGCCTTCCTCCCCACATACACACCGGTGCCTAGTCTGTATGGGTGGGTATTCTTGGCCTGGTTAGCCTTGCCCTTCTCATTAAGCGCCTGGAACTCAACCGTGCCCTTCATCTCCATGAACTGCTGCCAGGCCTCGGGAGTCAAGAAAGGGTAGACATTGAAGGGGGTCTTCAACTCCTTCACATAGTGCTTGACAAGATGTCTCTCGAAGTTCCTCCACGCCTTCTTTATTGACATCAGGGTCATCTGGCGGATGGTGAACTGGCGATCCTCAGTAATGTGAAACGCCGCCTGCACTTCTTTCCACAGTGCATCCTTGCACTCTCGGGGCACTTGACCCCACTCGGAGGTGGTGATGGGCACCCGCTCCCTTGCCACTTTTCCGCATAGTGAGCGGTACTGACCGAAAAGTTTGTCCGGAGCTTCCGGCACACCATTGTCATCGAACTGTACGTGCTTCTTTTCCCGCTTGTCGAGACGCCCGCACATCGTCTAGCCTCGCCCCTTTCACTTCTACGTCTGGGTCACGGTGGGTGGGGCGACCTCCGGCCCAAGTGTCTCATCGCCAGAGAGGTCACTCTGACTCCCCAACCAGTTCATTTCGTCACCGGACATATTAGTTCCTAACATAAGTGAAAGAGAGAACAGTGTAAGTAAATCTGAAACTAATAATTCTATAACTAAACACATATACTTATTGACCAAGAATGGCAGAAATGGTGGGGAGGTGACGGAGGTGATCGCGCCGGAAGGTGGGAGGACAATGGAGGTTATCGCACCTGACGATGGGGAGGTGATGGAGGTGATCGCAACAGACGGTGGGGAGGCGACGGAGGTGATCGCGCCAGATGGTGGGGAGGCGATGGAGGTGATCGCGGCGGACAGTGCGAGGGCTGAGAGAGCTAGGGCAAGTGAACAGTTGCGAAGTGTGGAAATGAGCGGAACAATGCCTGCTTTGAACTATGTACAATGTAGAGAGATTATCACTAATGGTTCAGAGTTCACAACCGTCTGTGATATATTAACATCACAGATGATTTTTATTTCACAATCGTCTGGGATAGACCATCTCCGCCTTAAACTATGTACATGTAGAGAGATTATCACAGATGGTTCAGAGTTCACAACCGTCTGTGATATATTAACATCACAAACTATTTTTATTTCACAACCGTCTGTGATAGACTGTTGCCGCCCTGAACTATGTACATGTAGAGAGATTATCATAGACGGTTCAGAGTTCACAACCGTCTGTGATATATTAACATCATAGAAATTTCACAACCATCTGCAATAGACCGTCTGTGAAATCATTTGCATAATCTTTGTGGTGTCAATATATCACAGACGGTTGTCAACTCTGAACCATCTGTGAACTCTGAACTCAGAACTCAGAACGCAATGATGTAGAGCTTTACAATCAGAAAGTCTATAACTCTGAATACTGAAATTTCAGTATCCAAAAAGCCTCAAATCTATGCAAATGATGCCCAAATGCTCGAAAACTTGTTTTAAATGAAACCTCAAGAGACACTCAGATAAATTTAACATACAATGTGGAGCATGCTCAAATTAATAAATGTTACATACAAATGGGGACTTTGGCCGACAATATCCACATACACACCCATGTTTTCCTAAACTTTCCACTTGCTGCGGCCCTGTAAAGACGAGAATTAGAGGATATATAAGCTATACCGATGGAAACAGAGAGATAAGGATGTACGGCTGAATACCTTTAAAGTATAACCCTTCCTGGTGATCCATACGCACGTAACTAGTTTCATCGGTGTCTTCAGTATCAACCTGTACACCATCTCCAAATGGAGGCATCTCATCAAATTGATTGTATTGTTCCTCATCTACGATATTTTCAACTCCAACAATCCTTCTCTTGCCATGAAGGACGACGTGGCACTTCTTATTGGCTGGGTCAGTGACATAAATGACCTGAATGGCTTGCTTTGCAAGTATGAATGGCTTATCTTTATAAGCAACTTGATCGAGATCCACAGAAGTGAAACCGCAACTGTCAACCTTCACACCTTGTGGGATTTGGACCCATCGGCACCGGAACAGGGGAATTTTGAACAGTACGTAATCGAGCTCCAAAATTTCTTCTATGAACCCGGAGTATGAGTTCAATCCACGTACTACCCTTGTTGGGCATGTCTCGTTGAACTCCTCATGAAAAGCTTCTATGCTCACTCTACTATTTTGCACAGTGCTCTTTCGATCTTGAGCTTTCGTGTAAAATGTGTACCTATTGATGTCATATCCCTGCCATGTTTGTATAGTAAACGTGGGCCCTTTTGCCAACCATTTAAGGTTCTCACTTGCGGACTCCCTGGTGATTCGCACTTTCGTCCACGCGTTGAATCGACTGTTATGTTCTCTCATGATCTAAACCTCGGATCGGCGAGGATTGCCTTGTCGTAGCATCTCCTTGTGCTCGTCGATGTACGGAGACACCTTCGTCATGTGTTGCAAGACCCAAAAATGAGCTTTCAGGTACATATCAAAATCAGAAATGATTGCTCTCCATCCAATAGTCCCAATGCCATCAAGCCTCCCCTCGTGACGAGACACAGGAACTTCTATTGCTTCTACCTCGGCCATGTAATTGACGCAGAACTCAACAACTTCTTCCGCTGGATAACCTTCGACAGTGCTACCCTCGGGCCGAGAGTGATTCCTCATGTAGGCCTTAAGTACACCCATATACCAACCAAATGAATACATATAACGTAGGAACACAGGTCCACATACCTTGATTTCTCTGACAAGGTGGACAGTGAGATGGACCATGCTATCAAAAAATGACAGAGGAAAATACATCTCAAGTTGACAGAGAGTCCGAACCACCTCACTCTGTAGAGAATCTAGTCTCTCGCGATCAATGACCTTGCAAGAAATTGCATTGAAGAAATAACACAGTCTTCTGATCGTCTCTCTGACCTTATGCTGCAGAATACTCCGGATGGCAATAGGAAGCATTTGTGACATCAACACGTGACAATCGTGAGACTTCATACCAAGCCATTTCAAATCGCCCATGGACACAAGCTTTTTCATATTTGTGGAGTAAGCCGATGGAACTTTAACACGATAGCAACACTTACAGAGTTCTGTCCTCTTAGCCTTGTACAAAGTGTAGCATTCAGGGGGGAGGTATATATGGCTTTTCTCGTCCTCTCTCGGTGCTAGCTCGTGCCTGATTTTCATTTTGATCATGTCACACCGCACATTGACGCCATCCTTTGTCTTCCCCAGAATGTTCAGCAATAGGCTGATTAAACTGTCGCAAACATTCTTCTCGCATGCATGACATCAACGCAATGACGAACCTCTAAATGCTCCCAATACGGAAAGTCCCAAAATATCGATCTCTTCTTCAAAGTGTTCTTCGTGCGGGGTTTCAATTTACGACCCTTTCCAAACACAACGTCTATGTCCTTCACCCGTGAGTAAACTTCTTTCCCGCTCATAGGCTTCGGGGCTGAACCATCTTCCTTGTGGCCATCAAATTCCCTCTTCCTCTTACGATACGCGTCATTCTTCAAAAGACACCTATAGTGACGCATGTACACTGTTTTCCTGCAATTCTTCAACCACATGCTCTTAGTCTCATCTTCGCAGTGGGGAAAAGCTTTGGCTCCTTTTGTATTACGGCCCGACAAATTTCCAAGGGCAAGGAAATCGTTGGTGGTGTAGAATATCATAGCACATAGGATGAAGGTCTCTCGTTTGTATGCGTCCCATACCTGCACCGCTTCGTTCCACATTGTTAGCAGATTCTCTATCAATGGTGCTAGGTACACATCAATATCGTTTCTGGGTTGTTTTGGTCTTGAGATAAGTAGAGACATCATGATGTACTTGCGCTTCATACACAACCAAGGAGGAAGGTTATAGATACACAAAAGAACTGACCAAGTGCTATGCCGACTGCTCATGTTACCAATAGGATTAATTACATCAGTACTCAACCTGAACCTTATATTCCTCAATTCTGCTCCGAAGTTAACAAATTCCCTGTTGATGTTCTCCATTGTGAAGAATTAGCTGGGTGTCTCAGCTTTCCATCCTTCTTCCGGTCTTCCGAGTGCCAACACAATAATTTTGCCTCTTTACGATTTGCAAACAAACGCTTCAAGCGGGGAATGACGGGCAAATACCACAACACCTTAGCAGGAGGTCCTTGCTTTATCTCAGCATAGTCGCCGTCATCGGTTTGGCCCTTACGCTTATAGCGGGATGCGCCGCACACCGGACAAACATGTATATCCTTGTAGTCGTTATGGTAAAGGATGCAATCATTAGGGCATGCGTGTATCCTTTCTACTTCCATTACCAAAGGACACAACAGCTTTTTCGCTTGGTAGGTGTTTTTGGCAACTCGTTTCCTTCCGGAAGCATGTCAGCTAAAAGATCTAACAGTGCCGTGAAACTCTTGTCGGTCCAGCTGTTACTTGCCTTCAATTTTAACAGTTCAAGCACGAAGGCCAACTTTGTGTACTTCGACTTGCAACCAGGGAACAATGGCTTTTCTGAGTCCTCAATCAAGCGCTTGAATTTACCAAACTCCCTTTCACTGTAATTTCCTTCCACATCATGCAACATGTCATCTAAATTTTCATCCTCTGGCATATCCTCATCGAAATTGTTGTTGGGACCGACATGTCCTGTTCCTCAACCTAAGTGGCACTTGTTTCTGTAGTTTGCTCTTCGCCATGGTAGACCCAACATGTGTAACCCTTTTTGAAACCACATCGGATCAAGTGGGCACACTAGTACAGAAATGCAGTCTACTAACCCCTATCTTCTATCGGTTATTAGCGAAACAGCACAAAACCGATAGAAAATGTGCCTCGCGGTCAAAAAAGCCCGACGGATGTATTTTCCCTATCGGTTTCTAAGAAACTTACCGATAGAATAAATAGTATGATTTACTCTAGCGGTGATGAACATATTTGCCGTTAGAAGAGATGCATAAGTACTGACGGAAGAATGTTGTGCGCCGATAGGACTGGTTGACTTCAACAACTAGACTTATTCTATCGCTACTGTATGAATATACCGACAGAATGTATTAAAAGTTCCTATCGGCAATATGTAGTTCGCCGATAGAATAGTTGACCTTCTACAAATATTTTTATTCTATCGGTAATGGATTCTTTTACCGTTAGTATATATAGAAAATTGCTTAGAACTGTTCGTCTTCTAATAGTTTTATTCTATCGGTAATGCATGTTTATACCGGTAGAATATTGCACAAAATATCTTAGAACTGTTGGCCTTCTACACTAGTAATATTCTATCGGTAGTGTACGTACAGACCGATAGAGTATGTAAAAAAATTCCTATCGGTAATATTTATTGTGCCGATAGAACCATTCGGCTTCTACAGATGTTTTTATTACTAACGGTATTCTGTTTTCTTACCGATAGAAAATATATAATTGTATAAATACACGGGTATGTCTCTTTCATTCTCACAGTTCATCTGGGCTCGTAGTCCTAACCTGTAAGCTCCATGGACGGCCGGCGCACCTCTACAGGGGACCGCTGCACCTCCGCACCTCCATCGACGCCCTCTAGACGTCGGCATCCCAAGGAAGGTACGTAAAATTTCTGCAATATTGTTAGATTATTCTAATCCGATTATGGCAATAATTCTGCTTTTTTTGTATCCTTCATTTTGATGTGTCTTCTTTTCAATATGATTATGATCTGTTCAGGTCCTTGGATGATGCTCGTGAGGGGCAACGTATTTCACGGTTCTTCATCGCAGTACGCTGCCTACGTTGGCTTGTTGGCGAAAGAAAAGGTGAAGATCACCGTCGAGAGCTGGAAGGACGTGAAGGGCGAGATCTTGGTTGGCTCGGTCGAGAAGATGCTTAAGCCCGGCGTGTTTCTCAAATCAGGACCTATAGAAAGCATCTTACATGTTTTTGCATGCACCAGCTTGTGGCCAGATGCTTACCTGCTTGGAGAAGAAG
Source organism: Pharus latifolius (assembly GCA_019359835.1). Taxonomy (NCBI): domain Eukaryota; kingdom Viridiplantae; phylum Streptophyta; class Magnoliopsida; order Poales; family Poaceae; genus Pharus; species Pharus latifolius. The sequence continues at coordinate 49,281,548 of CM033326.1, forward strand.
AATTGTTGTTATTTGCACAGCCATTCTACACCATCACTACACAGAACAACATCTTGGAAGGTAGGTTCTTTTTGTTAATGGAGTTGAGTTGAGTTGAGTTGAGTTGATCGAGTTTGAGTCCGAGGAAATCACCATTACGTACAAATGTATGTCGACGGCAGTTCCAGCTCCTCGGGCGTCTTCGAACTGAACTCCTATGGTTAAGTCCAATGTGGTTCAGACATTTGCTGTTTTGGATGAATGGATTTGTGATGTATCAGGTCTAACTTGTAGTCGGTAGTTGCATTGTGGCAACCTGCAAAGGTTCCCTTTTATGTAAAATGCATGTATGGGCCACTGGGTCCTCGTCGTGATCTGTTGTTAATTTCAGACGTGGCTTTTGTAATATACATCGAATGTGTGAATTGTTGTATTTGTATATTGTTGTATATTTGTGTATCATGTATTGCTAATTGGGACATGAACTTGAATGTGCAGGGAGCATTTGTGTATTTAATTGTATTGGTAGGTAGGTGTGTATTTGTACTGCTGTTTCAGACATGCACTTCAATTTGTGAACTGGCATGTGTATGTTTGTACCTGAATTTGTATTGGTGAACTGGCATGTGTATGTTTGTACCTGAATTTGTGAACTGGCATGTGTAATTTCTTTGGCAAGATGAAGTCCCAACTACCTACAAAAAGTATTTTTGTGTCTCCTAGTTAATCCGCAAATTAGCATTTCTTGAAATATATTGCTTTATCTTCTAGTTAAGATCCGTTTGATGTAAGATCTGTTTGATGTTACATTGATATGATTCCTTGAATGTGAGAAATGGCATGTGCATGTTTGTCCCAGTTTAGTAACAGTACCTCCTCTAACGGTAAGTACACATATTTACCGATAGGAAAACATATATATTTGTTCAGTCATGCATATTCTAACGGTAAATACACATATTTACCGATAGGAAGCACATATATTTGTTCAGTCACGCATATTCTAACGGAAATGCACATATTTACCGATAGAAAAATACATATATTTGTTCAGTCATGCATATTCTAACGGTAAATACACATATTTACCGATAGGAAACACATATATTTGTTTAGTCATGCATATTCTAACGGTAAATGTACATATTTACCGATAGAAAAATACATATATTTGTTCAGTCATGCATATTCTAACGGTAAATACACATATTTATCGATAGGAAGCACATATATTTGTTTAGTCATGCATATTCTAACGGTAAATGCACATATTTACCGATAGAAAAATACATATATTTGCTCAGTAATGTATATTCTCTAACGGTATGTGTGTGTTTTTACCGATAGAATATGTGAGCGGCAAATTACCTAAGTTAGTCTGACGGTTATTTCATGTATTTACCGTTAGAAAAATGTCCATTATACGGAAAACCCCAGTTGACCACTGCTGAGCTGCTCTTTAATTTGTTCTGTTGCACTCTGTGTCCCTCTGTTTGTGACGAAAGTTCCAGCTACACTGCTAGGGTGATCAGCGCAGGCTGGAGGGAAGTTGATTGCGCCCCTCTCTTTAAGGTATGCTTAATCGTCGACACCTATCTCTCTCTCCCTCTAGATCTCCCTTCCTCTCTACTTGCAAGCTAGCTGTATTGTGTAGTTCCAAGTTTGTAGCTCTAAGCTTGGGAGCTTGGTAGTTGGAAATGCGTCATGTTTTAGGAGCTAACTAGCTTGTATTGTGTAGTTAGCTAGGTTAATTAGTGTTAATTTCGTCAGGCTAGGGTTCAACACATGTATCTGTTGTAAGAGGCTGTACATGTACATATACATAACTTAATCGGGCAGGTTTCATGCATGGCTTACTCGTTAAATTTTGTTAATTGTAGATGGACAGGAAATATTGGATGTATGGAATAAAACGTACTACTCTTGAATATTTGGATGGTGTGAATGAGTTTATTAAATTTGCTGAGCAACAAAAGGAGAGGAAGGGAGAGAAAAATATGCTCTGTCCTTGTACAGATTGTATGAACTTGAAGAGGTTTAGCAACTCTGATCAAATTAAGAGTCATTTGATTCGTCGTGGTTTTAACGCGCGATACACCCGTTGGTTATGGCATGGCGAAGATCTTGAGGAAACAAGCACCACTACTACCAATCAGCACGACTCGGATGTGGATTGCAATAATATCGATGATCATCCCAATTTTGGTAATGTTAATTCCAATGTGCACGTAGATGATGATGATGACAATCTAGATGAGATGTTACGTGATGTAGAGGAAGATTACAACGAAAATGACTTCTGTGAATTTGAGAAACTGATTGCTGACTCTGAGAAGCCTCTGTTCCCTGGATGTGCAACATTTACAAAACTGTCTTCTGTGCTGAGATTATATAACTTGAAGGCAGGAAACGGTTGGAGTGATAAGAGTTTCACGGCACTATTAGATCTTCTAGCGGACATGCTTCCAGAGGGAAATGAGTTGCCAAGATCTACTTACCAAGCCAAAAAACTGTTGTGTCCGTTGGGAATGGAAATCGAAAGAATACACGCATGCCCAAATGATTGTGTGTTGTACCGTAACGAGTACTCCAGTTTGCATGTTTGTCCAAGACGCGGCGCATCGAGGTATACGCGTAGGGACCAGATTGACAGTGAACGTCACGAGGTAAGGAAAGGGCCCCCGACAAAAACTGTGTGGTACTTGCCTGTGATACCTAGATTGAAGCGGCTGTTTGCAAATCCGAAAGTCGCGAAGCACTTGCGTTGGCATGCTGAAGCCCGGAAACAAGACGGAAAACTGAGACACCCAGCTGATTCTATTCTATGGAGAAACATCAACAGAACATTTGCTGAGTTCGGCGGCGAACTTAGGAATGTAAGGTTCGGGCTGAGTACAGATGGTATGAACCCACATGGTAATATGAGCAGCCGGCACAGCACTTGGCCGGTTCTTTTATGCATCTACAATCTTCCTCCTTGGTTATGCATGAAGCGCAAGTACATCATGATGGCGTTACTAATCTCAGGACCCAGACAACCCGGAAATGATATTGACGTGTTTCTAGCACCTTTAATCGAGGACTTACAGAAATTGTGGAGCGAGGGTGTGCAGGTGTGGGATGCATACAAGAAAGAGAATTTCATCTTGCGGGCCCTGATATTTTGCACCATAAATGATTTTCCTGCCTACGGCAATTTGTCGGGGTATAGTACGAAAGGAGCCAAGGCTTGCCCTATTTGCCTAGATGAAACTGAGAGCATCTGGCTGCGAAACTGCCGGAAAACAGTGTACATGGGTCACCGCAGGTTTCTTCCGGTGCATCACACGTACCGTAAGAAGAGGAAATCATTTAACGGGAAGCCTGAGAAGGGATCAGCTCCAGTGTTTCTGACCGGTAAGGAGATTTACTCACGCGTGAACGACATCAAAGTTGAGTTCGGTAAGCATTCTAAACCTCGAGAAAAAAATGTTTGGAAGAAGAGATCGATTCTCTGGGATCTACCGTACTGGGAGCACTTACAAGTTCGACATTGCATTGACGTCATGCATGTAGAGAAAAATGTCTGTGACAGTTTGATTGGTTTGTTGTTGAACATTCCGGGAAAGACAAAGGATGGTGTGAAAGCTCGTCGTGACATGGTGGAAATGGGGATAAGGACTGAGCTTGCACCTTTAGAGAATGGAAAGCGTACATACCTCCCCCCGGCCTGCTACACGTTGTCCAAGAGCGAAAAAACAGAACTCTGTCGGTGCCTGCACGGTGTTAAAGTTCCATGTGGGTACTCCGCGAACTTGAAAAAACTTGTGTCTATGAAGGACCTAAGACTGGTTGGCATGAAGTCCCACGACTGTCATGTCTTGATGTCACAGATGCTTCCCATTGCTATCAGAGGCATTCTCCCAGTTAAAGTCAGAGAGACAATCACAAACCTATGTTATTTCTTCAACGCAATATCTTGCAAGGTAAGTACGTGCACTCGTACTATAAGTTCACTACCTCCATTTGTAGAGCTTAATGAGAAGATTTTTCTGATATGAATATTGGTGCAACTGTGTCCTCGTAGGTAATTGATCCCGATGGACTGGACGCTTTGCAACGCGACGTGGTTACAACTCTTTGTCAGCTCGAGATGTATTTCCCTCCATCCTTTTTTGATGTTATGGTCCATCTGATTGTTCACCTTATCAGAGAAATTAAGTTTTGTGGACCTGTGTGCCTGCGCTACATGTATCCATTTGAGAGATTTATGGGTGTATTGAAGGGATACGTAAGGACTCGTCGTCGACCCGAGGGGAGTATCATGGAAGGTTATGCCGCCGAGGAGGTGATTGAATTTTGCACAGATTATATGGCCGGGGTTGACCCAATTGGTGTTCCTAGGTCCCGACACGAGGGTAGGCTTGAGGGAATTGGAACGATTGGATTCAAAGCTATCGTCCCCGCTCGTGATGTGTACGCAAAATCACATTTTTGGGTCTTACAACACATGACGGAGGTCGAGCCATACATACACGAGCACAAGGTAATGTTACGGTCACAGAATCCTTCGAAGTCAGACGTTTGGGTAAGCAGAGAACATAACAGGAAATTTGCTGAGTGGATCCAAGAAAGAGTCACGCGAGCTGCCGAGGGCTCCGTAAGTGAAACTGTGACATGGTTGGCTAGAGGCCCAAGATTCACTGTAGGGACTTGGCAGGGGTACGACATCAATGGGTATTCATTTTACACAAGAGCTCAAGACGCCAAGAGTAGCACGCAATGTAGCGGAGTGACACTGTTTGCTATTTCCGAGGATGCCAGGTCAGTAAGGGCGCTGAACTCATATTACGGTGTTATTGACGAAATATGGGAGCTCGATTACGGATTACTTAAGATTCCCCTGTTTCGATGCCAATGGGTCGAAATCCCTCGAGGTGTTCAAGTTGACAGTTACGGGTTTACTCTCGTCGATCTTGGTAGAGTCGGACACCAAGACGATCCATTCATACTTGCAAAGCAAGCCACACAGGTATTCTACATCGTTGACCCGGCCAATCCAAACTTGCATGTTGTCCTCCACAGCAAGAGACGTATTGTTGGGGTCGAAGATGTTGTCGACGAAGAGGAGTATAACCAATTCGATGAAATACCTCCATTTTTAGAGGACATTCAATCTATCCGTACTGAAGATATCGACGAAACAACGTATCTGCGAGATGACCACGAAGAAGGATTATGGGTTGAGAACCATTGATGATTAATTTCTATTTCAGGGATAAATGCCAAGCAAACAGCCCACAAGTTCTGCAGCAAGGTGAGGAACTTATCATTAATACATCAGGCAGTACATTTTTCTTTAGAATTTAATGATAAGCTAGTTCACAGCATTAATACATCTCAATTTTACTCCACAGCATGAGTTCTAACATGTACAGTACCTTTATCGTGTAAATATTTAATTCTTCCCTTCAAATAGCACTTGCAAAAATCTCATCGCAGCCTCTTCAAATTAAGTTCAGCAAAAATCCCTGACGGTATTTTGTTATTTATACCGATAGAGAAGGACATCTTCTCTCAGGCACTTCAAAACGTTTTCTATCGGTATTGTTCCATTTTACCGTTAGAATAAATTCATTTGTCTCACGGTATTTGTTGTCTGACGGTTTTTTCCTGTTTTTACCGATAGAAGAATACTCTGCCGCTTCGAATTCTCAACCGTGTCGCCATGCGTCGCCTTGGAAACTCTATAAGTACCTCGCCATGCGTCGCGGTATTTTGTTGTTTTTCTAATTCTCGAACGGTTGGACTCCTCATCTTCTCTTTCACAATGGCAACCTCGATGGGATCGTCATCCACGGCCTCCCCGGTAAGAACTCTAAATCTCCTCGGTTTACCCCTGTATTGTTAATCTATGTTCAGTTCATTCTTGACCTGTTGATTTGCACAGGGAATGGTAGCCGTGGAAGACACTGCCAAAGTGAAGGCTGACCTGAGGGCCCTCCAGGAGGAGCACAAGCTCCTTACAGACAAGCACACTCAGCTACGGCTTGACCTTGACGATCTCTTCCAGCGCATTAAGCGCATGAAGACGGATGGTGACAATGCTAGGGCGAGGACGAGGCGTCTTCGCGAGGAGAAGAAAGCCGCGGATATGACCATCGCTGGCTGCGGTTTGACTATGAAGGATACCATAGCGAAGCTGACGGAGGTCGCAGGCCTTCTGGACGCGGTAGTAGTTGATCCTAGGGACAACTTGTCGCTAGAGGAGTCCTGCGTCCTGGCTGCAAGTCTAACTGACTCTATTCTACATGCAGCCAGGGCTAAGACCACCCCTTGACCTAGCATTTTGGGTTTTATTTTTTTCTGTAAGTGATAAAACAACAATGAATGAACAATTTCTTTTTATGTCAATTTTCCAATTTTCCGGCTATCTTCCCTCTTTCTTTAACATTCTGCAGCTTTCAACCACGGTCTGTTTGATGTTAAATTGTGTACCTTTTCATAACTCTGACGGTATTTTGTTGTTTTTACCGATAGAAAAAGGGCACACAAATCTCAAGCACTTAATCAAAAAAATTTTCTGGGGAAAATTGGGCTCACGGGATTTATTTGTTTATACCGATAGAAAAGGGCACCTTTTCATTACTCTCACGGTATTTTGTTGTTTTTACCGATAGAAAAATGGCACCCAATCTCAAGCACTTTAAAAAAATTTTCTGTGGAAAATTGGTCTCACGGGATTTTATTGTTTATACCGATAGAAAAATGCAATCACTAATTCGAATATTTTTCCGGGAAATTTACTTTTTCTATCGGTATTATTTTGTTGTTTCGATAGAAAATTACATAAGTCTATCGGTATCATTTTGTTATACCGATAGAAAAGTTCCTCCGCTACTTTATTTCTCGTACACGGCCCTTTAGTTTCCCTCCACTCGAACAGTTCCACCTTAGAGCACTGCGTCTCTTCGAGAGCGAAGAAAACCCCAACCTCCGCCGTGAGCACTCACTTCCTCTCTCCCACACGACGATCGCCGGCTGGACACTGGTTCGTCACTGCCACCGGTTCTTATTTTCGTCCTTCGCCCGCCGCTGCTGCGTTCTACACCGCCTCTGCATCACCAGAACTGATCGCCGCCGTAAATACCCTAATTCGTCGTTCTATTTCCAGCATCTTCTTTATTTGATCCTAGTGTTTTGCACGTACTAATTCTTGGAGTTTTGCAATTACACTAGGGTTCCCTATTGTGTTGGCTTATGTACATTCCGCAGGCAATGTTGATTTTAATTAGGGTTTACATAATATGTTCCAGTGCTGTAATGAACCTGTTTTGAGATTTTAACTTCTCTATACTGCTGTATGTGTGATCAATTGTATCCAACTGCCATGTAATGCAGATTATATGTTGGAGGTGTTCTTACACATATTCTATCGGCAGCTCATGTGTTTACCGATAGAAAATTTTCTGCACAAGTAGTAAAACTTAATTTGGATCTGGAAGGACATGAGCCATGCAATGTACTAGTTTGGTTGGGAATTTTTACTCACTTCGTATGAATATATGGCAATGTGGATGGGTCTTCGATGTATATGTTTCAAATGCCTATATACATGACTTTTCCCGACCTAATAGCTGTGAAGTCCTGATGACTCACATACAGGCTAGGCTAAAGATTATGCACAGTACCACTTAGATGCTTGTGTGCATATTTACGTGTGAAATAATAATGCTGGCCCATGAATATTAGTGTAGCAAATCATCGAGAATGTTATGTGATGACAGTGAATGGTGGCTTGTCAACAAAATTCCATATGTAGAGAACATTGTTATGTTCTATCGGTATCTCACGTGTTTGCCGATAGAAAAATTGTCTTGTGTGGAGGTAATTGTTATGGTCTATCGGCAGCTCATGTGTTTACCGATAGAAAATATTTCTGAAGAGTTCAGTAAGTAATTTATGCATGTCTTTCTTTTTGTATTATTTTCCCTTTTGCCGCCCTAGTTAGTCTCCAGTCCTGGGCTGAGTTATGGAAGTCCAAGGCGAATTAATTGCCATATATATGGTTTGTTGAAGGTTTTGTAGGGGAAGACATGTCGTCGTCTTCATCGGATGGTACTAGTGGTTCGACTAGGGCCAACCCCATCGTAACTACTGAAGATGGGGCTGTTACATCCCAGCGCAAGAGGGTGGGGCGAGGCGCGACGACGTTGGGGCGTTTGGCCAAACGCACTGATCTTTCTTGTGAGTTCAACCAATTTGGGAGGCCGATTGGAAAGAATGCTGGGAGGTACGCGGCCTACGTTGGGCTGTTGGCGAAAGAAAGGGTGAAGATCACCGTCCAGAGCTGGAAGGACGTGACGGCGGACGAGAGGGATAGGTTGTGGGCGGAAGTGAAGGTTAAATGAACTGAAATCGCTGAACTCTTTCGTAATCACGTTCTCTTGGCTTATACTAAAGTTTAACTAACTCGTGATTAATTGTATGCATTTTTCAGAAACAGGCTAAGTGGAACATCCCCGACGATACACCTAGGACTGCCTGCTTGAAGGACATGAACGGAACATGGAAAACCTTTAAGAGCTGGCTCGTCAGTAACTTCCTAGCTGCGGGGAAATCTCCTTGCGAGAAGTACCCCTTCATATCGGAGGAGGTATGGGAGGAATTCACCAAGCAGAAGGGGACTGAGGAGTTCAAGGCCCTTAGCGAGAAGAATAGGGCGATCCAGAAGAGGAACGACCACCCGCATCGGCTCGGATCCCGGGGCTATGCGGGGAAGGAGGAACAGTGGAAGAAGGAAGACGAACAAAATCCTATCATCGACACCCCTGAGTTGCCGCTCTCTGAGATCAGGGATGAGAGGTGCAAGCGATGGTGGAGGGGGAGGGGGTCCGTGTCGTCCACGGGGTCTGTGTAGTTCGCAACCCCTGGGGACTTCGACGTTGTGAGGCGAATGGTAAGTTGGCTAACCTCGTAAACTGTGTGCGCACAAGTGTATATAAGGCAATTTGTCTCACAAGGTACCTTCAAATGTAACAGATCTCTTTTGAGAAGGAGGCAGCGGAGGGATTGTTTACCCCGCAGAGGGAGAACGACATCCTCACCCGAGCTCTAGGAAATAAGGAGCATCCCGGGCGGACACGGGCCGTGGGAGCCATTGTGTCGTGGAAGGCCGGTTTCGTAGATCCGGCTCCACCAAGGAAGAAGGCCCGCACCTGGAAGGAAAAGGAAGCTGACCTCTCCGATAAGATACGGGCTGAGGTACGGGAGGAGATACGGGCGGAGATGCGGGCTGAGATACGGGCTGAGGTACAGTCTGAGGTGCAGACCGAGGTCGCACAAATGAGGGAAGAGTTTGCACGGTTGAGAGAAACATTGCTGGCCAAGAGTTTAGATGCGGATCCCCAGGACGACGGTACCCCGCGGGGTCGGATAAGCAGTTGCGCTTCGAAGGTACTCGCGGATCCAGTGGATCTACTTGAGGTACTGCAAGCCTTCATCTGTGCACTTAAGTTGATGCCACTCCCATTCTGTTAGAGTTGTTTCGCTAACCTATTTTAATTGTTACAAATTTGCAGGGGCCGGAGGGCTACATCCTACAGAATCACGTAGGCGCCGGGCAGGAAGTGGTTGGACACGGCTTCGTATATCCGTCTGGGCCGGATGTCCGGGTCCACTGTGTACCTCTGCGGTTGGGTTTCGCAAAGGTACAGGTGGACATGGCCATGCCGGGCTACAACGATTCTCCGTTGCCAGTCCCAACAGAGGAACTGCAGACACTTGCCGAGGCAGTGGGCTCCTACGTACAGTGTCCCAAGAAGTGTCTTGTAATACAACCGGTAAATCCTACACATTTTAGATTACATCCTACTCAGTACACTCAACTTGCATAATCTAACATACGTGCTCATTAATTGAAGTGGCCTGCCGCGGGGCTACCAGGGGACTGCGCCCCCAGCTCGGGGCATGAGGGCCGATCTCGTGCGAACCTGGACACATCAAAGACGGCCTCGACCCCACCCAGCGCATCCACGCCTCCACCTCGGAAGAAAGCCGCCATCACCTCGCCCTTGCCTTCGAAGGTACGCGCTCAGTCCCCGGCAAAAGGCAAGGGCGGCAAAGGCAAGGGCAAAGGGCGACAGGGACTGCCGCGGACGTTCACGAACGCGCTCCCACTCCTGTCGGAGGCATCTTTGCGGAAATTGGATCGATCAACCAGAGACCTCCACGATTGGTACCTACATCGAGTTCGGCGCAGCCTGAACTTCTTAGTTCCCTACAGGCCTGGGCAGTTCCACCGTGAGCCCGGGACTATATCCGTGGCACACGAGGATCTGTTCGACCTCTACAACTGGCGGGAGCTCGATATGTCCATCATACGGACTGGAGTCCTGTGAGTTTGCTGATGCTATGTATTGCTGTTTTCTAACTCTGTTTGCTAACTCTGCATTAATGTTGCAGTTCATTTGAATACTGAGTAACTTTCTGTGAAATTAATATTAATCTCGTCCTTCGCATGCAGGTGCATGTACAGGCTAGCATCGGAGGCTGCGTGTGACAAGGTGGGTTTCCTCGACCCAGAGAAAATAAGCCTCACGATGCTAGAGCAGGACGCCGCGCACGCTGAGCAGTACATATCCAGCGCGCTGATGGCGCAGCAGGACAGGGACTTCATTCTGGTGCCGTACCACCAAAGGTTAGTGCATTTCGTACTAATTTAACTCAATCTTGTATGTTACACCTGAGATGTACTTTGAGCTAGCGGTCCTCTTTTACGTACAATGCAGGGGCCACTGGATCCTCATCGTGATCTGTCCGCCGAGGAACGAGGTGTACTACCTCGATTCGATGCGTGACAGATTATCGATGGAATATGTGCTCAAGGGGAATATGGAGGCGTAAGTAAATTATATGTTTGATTTATATTTTGACCTCACTAGCTAATGATAATACATTAACTGGCAATACTAACTGAAATGCAGGGCTTTTGATAAATATGTGTCCGCTGGAGGGAGGCATGCCGCACCGCAGGGCTCCGTACTAGCTTGGAAAGAATATGAGGTACTCACGAGACTTTTTGTTTATGCTTAATTAGTTTATGGAAACAATATATAGCTAACATGTATTCGCATATGCAATTATCTCAGTGCCATCAGCAGCCGCAATCGTGGGAATGCGGGTTTTATGTGCTGCGCTACATGTACGACCTAGTGCAGACAAACTTTTCCAGATTCCCCCAGGTAAGCATCGATAGCTAACTCAAATTTCAAAAATGGGTGTCACGTTCTAAATTAGGATCGAAGTTAGTTACTCAGTATGCACACATGCTTGCAGATAGCCATGTCGAAAGACCAATATGAAAATGCAAAGATTATATATCTTCGACAAATCTGGGCACAATATGTCATGGAGGAAGTAGCGCCCAACCATCCAGCATGACAATTTTCTCCTTTTGGTGTACTCTGCATAGACTGTTCATATACATGTGAATAAATATATATATGTGAATAAATGTCCACATTGGATTGCAATCTGTATTTGTCCATACATATGTGAATAAATGTGAATAACTGCCTAATGTGTGAATTTGTTCTGTGAATTTACCTTGCATCTGTACTGTATTGTGTATCCAATCTATACTGTATTGCATCTGTACTGTATATGTGAATGTACTGTATTGTGAATGCAAATAAAGTACTGTATATGTGAATGCTCTATCGGTAAATTCATCAACAACCGAGAGACTACTGTCCTTTTTTCTATCGGTACAATCAAAATTAACCGTTAGAAGAGTTTGACCTTTCCTGCCGGTGAACTCATACATATCCGATAGAGTACTAAGCTTTTTTCTGTCGGTAATCTTGTAGTTAACCGTTAGAATAGTGGTACTTTCCAATCGCTATTGACGAGTTTTCTATCGGTAAACTTGTAATATGCCGATAGAATAGTATGAGTTTTCCTATCGGTAAACTTATAATTAGCCGTTAGAATAGTGGTACTTTTCCAGCCGCTGACGACGAATTTTCTATCGGTACACTCCTAATATGCCGATAGAGTACTAAGCTTTTTTCTGTCGGTAATCTTGTAGTTAACCGTTAGAATAGTGGTACTTTTCCAACTGCTGGACGTAAGACTACGACGGGTTTTCTATCGGTAGATTCATAATATGCCGATAGAATAGTGAACTTCTTCTGTCGGTTATTTACCGATAGAAAATGTCCAGTCTTGTTCTATCGTGTCTATCTCTATCGGTACAAAAACCGATAGTAGAAGGGTTTTTTTACTGATAGAAGACTGCATTTCTGTACTAGTGGCAACAATTTGAGATGAGTTGGTGAACATCTTAAGATTCTGGCAGTCTACGCAAGGACAGTGCATATATGGTAAACCCTTCTTCACCATGTCTTGCTCAGCAACTTTTTGAAAATCTAAAAGACCTTTCTTGTATTCTTCACTCACTCGGTTGTCATTAGACATCCAATCTCGATGGACCATCTGCAATTAAATTCATTTGCATGCTAAGTAATACTCTACGTACGGTCGACACGGAATAAATTATAAATCTAGCTAGCTAGTGTTTGATGTGGAGTTTGCGGTATAACTAGTTAACTACTACTTGAACTGCAAGCAATTAGTTAGTAACTAATTGGGGGCATGGATAACACACATCATAAAGCAATTAAATAGTTACAAGTCAAAAAATGAGAGTTACAACCAGGATTTGCTACTCTAGCTTCCCCTCTCTCTCCCTCTATTTTGATCAATCAATGGAGATCGATATTGATGATGAAATTAAGTAATGTGTATGCCTTAGGAGCAAGTACCAACCTTAGATCTTCAAATTTGTTGTCCCCAAATGCTCCCCTTTTGAGATATTGCTCTTCCTTGCCTAGATCTCTTCCAACTGGACAATATGTCAAGCAAGAGTGTACGACTAGCTCGAAACATCCGCCAAAAGACCTTTTATACCAGGTTTAATACAGATGGCTCTACATAATACCGTCTGTAATAGTAAAATACCACTGACGGTTTTCACTTTAAGACCGTCGGTAATATTGGTGCATTTGTGTAGAACTATAACAGAATATCACAAACGGTTTCGAGATATCAACCGTCGGTGATAACTAGAAAATCACAGAAACTACCACTAACAGTTTTCACTCTAAAACCATCGGTAATATCGATGCATTTGTGTAGAATTATGAAAGAAATATCACAGACGGTTTTGAGATATAAACCATCGGTGATAATTAGAATATCACTGATGGTTCTAAGGTCTGAACCGTCTGTAATAAACCTGGAATTTTGGTCGAACTGTTCGACTTCTACAAATACTTCCCTCCCTGGAGTTTTGAGTTCAGTCGAACCGTTCCACTTATTTTTCTCCTTTGGCACGACAAGCCCTAACCCGTAACCTCCATTGATGGCTGCCGCACCACCATCGATGGCCACTAGTTTCTCTGGTGAATCAAGTCCAACATCGATTGTAGCTTCAACTCCCTCAGCTAGATTTCGGCATTGCAAGCAAGGCAAGTAAAATTTCAGCATTGTTGGATTATCCTAATCCTATGATGGCAATTATCCTGCGATTCCTGTATCTTCCATTTTTATATTTCTTCTTTTCAATATGATTCTGTGCAGGTCCTTGGACGATGTTCATGAGGGGCAACGTAGTTCACGGTTCGTCGTCGCAGTACACTGCCTACGTTGTCTTGTTGGCGAAAGAAAAGGTGAAGATCACCTTTGAGAGCTGGATGGATGTGAAGGTCGAGAAGATCCTCAAGCCCGGCGTGTTTCTCAAATCAGGACCTATAGAAAAGATCTGTCATTTCTCTTGGCGATTTCCTCAGGCTTTCTCAACTCAACTAAACTCAACCCAACTCAACTCAACTGAGATGAGAAAGCCGAAAGAGATCACTAAGACAAATGTAACTCAACGCCAGTTCTAGCTCCTCGGGCATCTCTGAACTGAACTCCTATGGTTAAGTCAAACATGGTTGATACATTTGTTATTTCAGATGAATGGATTTGTGATGTATCAGGTCTAACTTGTAGTAGGTAGTTACATTTGTTGTTTGATTGCAAAGGTTCTCTTTCATATGTGACTTTTGTAATACATCGAATGTATGAATTGGCATATTTGTATTGCTATTTGGGACATGTACTTGGATGTGTGAATTGGTGTGTATTTGTGTATTTGTATTGGTGTATATTTGTGTATTTGTATTATTGTTTCAGACATGTACTTGAATGTGCGAACTGGCTTACTTGTGTATCGTAGAAATATCACAGACGGTTTTTAAATCAAAACCATCTGACTTCAAATGGTGATATAACAGACGAGTTTTACCACAAAACCATCTATGATATGACTATCACAAATGGTTTTTAAATTGAAACCGTCCGTGATATTCCATGGACGTTGAGAATTCGAAGCGTCGGACACTGTCGGGACTATCATAGTCAGTCGTGACATCAAAACCGTTTGTAATACTAGACGGTTGGGAGATCTAAACCATGCGATTTTTATCACAGACGGTTTTTACCTCAAAACCGTCTGTGATGTAACTATCACAGATGGTTTTTAAATCAGAACAATCTGTGATATTCCAAAAGGTAAAGAAAGATATAGAAAGAGGGAAGATAGCAGTACAAGAACTGCTGGAAAACTAGAAAATTGACATAACAATAAATTTTTCATTAATTTTTCGTCACTTACAAAAAAAAAGTAAAAATACAAAATGCTAAGCCAAGGAGTGGTCTTAGCCCTGGCTGCACTAGAATAAAGTCAGTTTGACTTGCAACCAGGATGCAGGACGCAGAAAAGCTAAGGATTCGAAGAGTTTGGGAAGTAGAAAAACCAGTAAAGTAGTTGGTAATTATTCCACTACTAAGCTATTTATAGAATTTCCAAGGCGACGCTTCGTGTTCCCAGCATAGGGCACCGCGCGAAGATCGGAGACCGAAATAACGCACCGTTGAGAATTTGAAGCGTCGGAACTGTTTGGACTATCACAGTCAGTTTTGACAACAAAACCGTCAGTGATATTCTAGTTATCACATACGGTTCTCAGTTGAGAACTGGTTGTAACTATCACAGTCGTTTTTAAGTTGAAAACCATCTGTGATAAGTAGACTATCATAGACGGTTCCGTGGTCAAAACCGTCTGATTGACTATCACAATTGGTTTTGACATCAGAACTGACTGTGATAACTGAACATATTCTCCCGACAGGCCTTCGCAGACGGTGTTCCATTGAAAAGTTCATAACCGTCTGTGATGTGCCATCTTGGATGTCTGTTTCTGTGGTAGTGTGAGATCAACAACCTCGAAGGCAAAATCTCTTCTTTCTTTAGGATATCCAAGTTTTCCATGTCGTAGTAGGTGGACCGGCTCTAGGATGCAATTTGATCAAGAGAAGGGATTTTGCAGAAGAGGGTTTTTTGCGGTGTAAGGCGGTGAAGTTTGCAAGATGAGGGTTTTTGAAGCTTTGGAAACTGTATGTTGCTCTTGCACCCATCGTTGGCATTAAATGTTTCCCATGATGGATCTGACGGGTGCATCCAAAGTCTTTCTTGGGATCTGTTGGAATCTGAAATGAAAATGAATATTTTTCAGATTCGAAAAATATTTTCGTTTCGAATTTGGGGCCTAGATGTCAGTCACTCATACTATAACAAGGGGATTCCATGATCTCAATTTTTTATTGTCGCAGAGACCATGGTTATAGTATAATGTTATACTACCTGTGAATGTTATGGTCGCAGAGACATTTACCGGCAATCATATTTCTTTCTCATAGAGATATTTACCTGTAATCATAATTGATTGGAGAGATAAAATTGGATTATGCATAATCAAATTCTTAATCCATTAAAGGCTTAGATGTAAGGAAAATACCTTTATTATTTATTACAATCCTTAAACAAAAAAGGGATACTGGCGACCAACGAGTCAGCCTGATCCAAAAAAAGAACACAAAGTTCCCCAAGGGACAAGTTATCGTCAATAGGGTTAACGATAGCTGCCCCAAGGGAATTAGCAATGCTCCTCAGTTTCTCGAGGTTGTCTTTTATTGTGAGACTACAACCGGCCCTTATAGCATCAGAGATGTCCTTCTATTATCGAGCAAGGTCCCTCTCCATGCGAGCCAACCTTATAGCCACATGCGCTTTGTTACAATTAGCCTTCAGGTGATCAACGAGCTTGGAGGTAGCGTCGAGGTCGAGTCCTCGCCTAATGGACCGCTCCTCCATCTCCTCTTTTTCTTCTTGGAGAGTTCTGCATAAAGTAGTCTTTTCCATCAGAAGAACCTGGATCTCAGCAAGTTGTTCACTGAGAACCCACAATGCCTTGTCCTCCTATATAGACAAAGGATCAATCCAGGTCGCATACAAGAAGAATTAAGAAAGAAAAAGTATTTACCAGGGAGGCAGATGCTAACTGGGTAACAGAAAAATTTGGTACAAGAACAGTACCATCCCCCCTATGTATTTAATAAAAATTGAGTTATTCCTAACTAAGCAACTTAGTTAGAGAGATAATCAATGAATACATCAACTTTGATTCAGAAAGATATGGTAAAAAAGACCCTACAATCGAAGACCTCATCTCTTTCCTTCTGTCATAATCACTTTGATCAGAAGGGGCTGACACCATGGTTTGAGAAGCAGTGGCAGCTAACACTTCGGACCTCATTAGCTTCTTCGATGAGGATTCACTAGATGATCCTACATCATCACTTGTTCGCTTCTTTGAAATTGTTGACTCCTCAAATTCCTAGCTAGAGAATTCCAAAATGTATTACTTTGGAAAACTTTTACCCAAAAAGGCAAGATGAACGCAGATTCTTCAAAAGAGAGTTATCTTTTGAAATGCCTGCATGACATTATCTTCTATTGCTAATTCCTCTTCATCACTCTCAACAACTTGTTTAGAGCTTTGACTCACCATTAGAATGAGAACAGGGAAGAAGAGATGATGTAAGAAGATGAAAAGAGGTTCTAAGACTTAACAAGTGAAAGGTTGAAGATCCTAGAACGTAAAGGCTAAGTATTTATAGAATGAAGAGCCGACAATTCATGTTCTCAAAACATCGAGTTCTTAAAATGCATTTTAAGTGTTGCCTCGCATTGTAGCAAAAGATTTCATAATGACCTGTCAAATTGCCCCAAAGTTCTTCTTGGGAAACAAAACGGCACACAGAGGAAAAGAGAGAAACATCTTTTTGCAACAGGAGAAGGTGAAATGTCGTGATATTTATATAATTAAATTTAAAAAACAAAGAATTTAAAATGACCAAAGTATATAACTTGTTATTTTAAATTCGGGGGCTAGCTGACGAGGATTATAACCCGAGTTAGTCACCTTTGCCGTTCTATAGTTGCATGAGCTACAGAACGAGATTTTTTACCTCTCTATGGTCTCAGATACCAAGACAGAGACAATAGAATAGTTCAAGATCTTTTAGACATATCCCATTCCATGGTCTCATTCAGTGATGTCGTGGGGATTGTGGTCTCCAGATATCCACAATATCAAAGTCGCAGAGACCATGGTCTGACAAACCCACGAACACTGTGCACACAGAGATATTTTCCCATGATCACCAAGGTCGTGGAGAACATAAAGACAACCATGTATTGTTGTAGTTAATATGCGACATTTGATTACTAAAGAGTTGAAACATCCAATGGTTATATGATTAGCCTCATTCAATCATATATAGTAGTTGAGCCTATTTTACCACTACCACCGCCTGGTTGTTTCAGCTCCTTAAGTTCCTTGTAACTAACAAGAAGGTGAAAGTGCAATCATAAATGGGCATAATTACACATTATGGCCGGCGCACGTGTGCCTGTCAGTGACTCCTCAATCCCGTAACCGACGACTGGCAACGAGCTATAAAAGGAGGATCACCGGGAGAGATCAGGGAACCAAGCAAGAGATTCAAGAGAAAATACACTAGAGCTAGACACAGTATATCAATATACACTGTAAGCTAAAGAGTACAAGATTGTTCTTGGTTCATCTAAGAACATCATTGGTTCTCTTCTTGTAATCCTCAATTTACATAGTGAAATCCCAATAGGAAGTAGGCCTATTACTCACTCTCAGAGGGCCCGAACCTGTATAAATTCCTTTCTTCCTCTAACATAGATATCGTAATTTACCTGAGCTACACCTTAGATTGGCTTCTCATTCCCCTTTAATATTTTATGTAAGTTTGACTAAGGACCAGAGTCTCAATCGTCGACAGATAGCTTCAAGATCTTGATCGTATCTGATGTAAAATCTGTGATGACATCTTCTAGTAACATTATTGAAATGAGAATGGAAATGCTTACCTGACTTAGCGCTGATTTTGTACCTCGCAAATACATATAGTTAGCAAATTTTTTGATAATGCATAAAAATGTTAGGTACTTTCCCTGACTGAATGCCATAGTTTATATTTCCCAAGCCCCCTCCTGTGACCATGCATTTACCGGAGATGGTATCATGGTTGCGGGATGAAAACGAACCCTGGCCGGAGTTAGAACATATAAGGCAGTCCCTAATGCGTGAGATGATGACTTAAAAACCGGAACTGGTTATACGCGATCTCATGGTCACAGGAATAAACGTTTTACTGAAAATGCGTAAGTTTTTTACAAACCGACAGACACTATACTGGTCTGTAACATGCTAGTAAGTTCCTTATGTGTTGAGGAACGGCTTAAAAAGAGATGTCTATACTAGATGCGATCACAACATTGGTCAATGAATCCATTTAAGCATTTGTGATAAAAGTGTTTATTTCGACTAGTCCCCAGGCATGGCAAACGTACAAGATAGGGACGAGTAGTAGGAGAATAGCTACGACATAAATTGGAAAGGGAAAATGATAGATTAAATCTGAAAATGTACGAAGGAAGTGGAAGGACTTACACGTAAAATTTTCGCAAATGATGTATGTTCCAAGTTTTGGAGAGAACTCCGCCATATTCCAAGCCAATCGAGCCGATCTTGGTCGCGGCATTGAGACCACAGTGTAGGGACCTTCCTACTTGGGGGAGAATTTATTGCTATTAGATTGGTTTTGGATCTTTCGTAGAACCAAGTCTCCGACATGCAGGCTACGTGGTCACACCCTATTGCTGTGATATTTACATAAAGCTTGTAAATGTCTTGCAGACCGAAACAGTGCTTGATTATAGTTTTCATCCAAGAGAATGAGTTCGTCTTTGCGTCTTGTACTGGGATTTGTGATATCAAAGTTATCCACGTGAGGAGAGCCAAGTTGGATTCCACATGGCAGCATGGCTTTGGCACCAAAGACCAGATGGAAAGGCGTGTCGCTTGTTGCTCTACTGGGTTTGGTACGAAGTGTCCATAGATCGGAGTAGAGTTCCTCTACCCAAGCCCCCGAGCGTATCATAAGGTGGTCGAAAACGCGTTTCTTGACTCCTTGTATTATTTGCCCGTCGGCACGTTCAACTGCCCCATTGCTCTGTAACAAACTTTGGTTTCAATATCATCGTAATAATCTAGGAAAAGACCACTAACGAATTGGGTACCGTTATTTGTAATGAGGCGACTGGGGACACCAAAGCATGTCACAATGTTTTTGTGAAAGAACTTCTTCGCCACTACAACTGATGGACTTGGCGAGCATGAAATTGACACTGGTAGCATGTCTTGACCAAGTGTTTGGCATTATTGAGTGCCGTAGGCCAGTAATACCCTTGTCGAAAAGTTTTTCTGACTAGTGTTCGATAGGATGCATGTGTTGCACACATGCCTCCGTGGATTTCTCTCATAAGGGTTTGGCCTTCTTCGTGAGGGATGCAACGCATAAGTACACCTTGTGTACTCTTTTCGTACAGGGTTCCTTCAACCAGTCGGTACATATGTGCTTTTCTAACTAACCGATCAGCTTTAGTTTCATCCTCAGGCAAGGTCCCATGCGCTAGATAAATTCTCAATGGTTGGATCCAATTTGCTTTGTGCTCAAGGGCGGCGACGTTAGTTATCGCCTCGGTCTTCTCAGTGATTGAGGGTGATTTAAGTGTTCGATGAATACTCCTGCCGGAACGGATGCGTGTGAGGACCCAAGTTTTGGTAACTAGTATACGGGAATATTGTTTCTTCGTGGAACAAATTGGACTTCAAAATTTCTGAAGTATTTTTTCAATTTCCTCACTTCATCCAGGTAATGAGCCATTGTCTCGTCAGAGGTGCTGTACTCCTTGTTTACCTAGTTTACGACTAGGTGTGAGTCTCCCCTCACCACTAGCCGATGGACTGCATGGGATTTGGCTGCTCGAAGCCTAGCTGGAAGACCTTCATACTTTGCCACGTAATTTGTCGCGACAAAGTGGAGTTGTATGACATACTAGAGTTGGTCTCCCTGAGGTGTAATTAAGACCACTCTAGCCCCCGAGTTCAAAAAACCGCAATAACCATCGACGTACATCGTACATAGGTCGTTAGTAGACAAATTTGTAGGTTCTTGCGGAAGTGGTTCGGGATTAGTCCACTCGATCACGAAATCGGCAAGAATTTGAGATTTGATTACTACACGAGCAGTGAAGTGGAGATTGAACGCTCCTAGTTCTACTGCCCATTTCGCAACTCAACTAGTCACTTCCGGATTACGGAGTATATCCCCTAAGGGGAAGGGCAATGGCACGGAGATCTTGTGTGCTTGAAAGTAATGTCGTAGCTTTTCGAAAGCCATTAAGAGGGCATAAAGTAGTTTTTGGACCTCAGGGTAACACTCCTTTGGTCTGTTTATTAGTTCGCTTACGTAATACAATGGTCGTTGCACTCCGTCCCTTTCTGCAACCAGTACTGCACTAACCGCGCAAGAGGTTGCGGCTAAATAAATGAGAAACGGCTCTCCCGTTTGTGGGGAGACCAACACTAAAGCAATTGATAAATATGCTTTGACTTCCTGAAAGACTTTTTGATGCGACAGTGGCCCAATCTTCCGATATGTTCTACTTTGCGGAACGGGGATGTTCGCATTTCAATGCTTCCAATCAGTGGGGATTGAGTCCTTGCAATCGCTAAACCCATGCACTTGTCGTTATCAACCGTGCTCACGCCCGGATGACCTTACCACGAAGATTAATTCCTGCACGCAGTAGAAGAAACAAGCAAGAACAAGATGCAAAGCAATCTGAAATTTCAGAATTTTGAAATTTCAGAATTTCAAAATTATCTTTCACCTAACCAGGTCTTTTGACACTACTCCGATGAACAATTGTATGTCACGCCACGGGAAACAATGTAGCAAATAACCTAAGGAAGAACTTGATTAGTTCATCCATATAAAGGAGAGAGGGGTGGTGGCTAGGATTGGCTTGCAACCCTAGGCAGGGTACACGGGCCATGGGACAAAAGAGAGGTGATGCAGCACCTGGCCATGGGCCAAAAGAGAGGTGACGTAGCACCAGGCCGTGGGCCAAAAGAGAGGTGATGTACCACCTAAGAGTCCAGGTTCTGTATGTTAACTTGTTTTGATGATTGCAGCTGACTTAGAAAGGATCAAAGGTGGGTCCAGATCCTTGGAAAGGTCTCGGGATAAGCTTTCCATCAAGTACTCAAGAATTCCAAACGGACGCCATATGCAGCTTTTATGTTCCTTTGAAGGTGAGCTGCTCCGTGGTGGCCGAACTGGACTCCATCTCATGTACAACATGGGCCAAAGCTTGCCTTGGTGAAGAATTACATCCTTGCTGATACATCCCATGACTCCTAAGAACAAGAACATCATCATTAGGTAGTAACCTATTGTCACGCCCCCGCCTTGGGGACAATGACTACTCCCATGGAGATCCAGCTCCCTACAGCTGATCCCATACATGCATACCATTGACTTCCCAGGATAAGTCAAGCACAGGAGTATATTTACATCACAGCAGAGTAACTTACAAAATATTGAAGCAGTGTGGGCTGCTGGAATTAATACAACATAAGGAGATTACAATGCCTTCGTGGCATTAAAGGTTTAGCAAAATAACAACTACACAACGAAAATTACATGAACCCCCACAGCAAGAAGTTGACGACAGAACAACACACATCAGGGCTCTGACGGAACTGGCTCTCCTCCTTCTGGATCCACGAAGTTCTCCACGCTTTCATCATGATCATTGAATGCTCCACCTATTGGATTTCAGGTTGCAAGGGTGAGTACTTACGTACTCAGCAAGTCATAGGTAAGAGTAGATACATATAGTAGTAATGATATGAACCTATGCTAGTAAAGAAATGTGGGTCGTTGTAAAATAATCTTTCCTTTATAACTCATCTCATGGCAGTACTTTCATAGCATAACATTGCTATTCATGTTCACTATTTACAGCACTACCGCGACACGTCGACACACGACAGCCCACGGTAGCACCCCTTACCATGACAACACATGTCATTTGGGTAATCTTGACTTATGAAATATTATTTAGAAAACATACTTGTGCCACACCCCGTGGATTTAATCCACCGCAGCAGACTCATATAAACCCAGGAGCTCGGAGTATTCGAATACATTTTTAACTCTGCAAAGAGATACCAATTTACCCGCAAGATATTCCACTTTTATGCCCATCCTATCAAGATGATTAGACCCTTACTAACTACACAGTGCGAGTGGCAAGGTGGAGATAACAAGAACTTTTGTTATGTTTCACTCACAATTCACCCCTGACCCTGTGGTTTTCACGCAAACCACAGTTGTGGCGGGTTCTCCCCCCACCCCATACTGCATCTTCCCATTACTGTGTCAGCGTGCATCATCACATTTAGTGATATGTGTAGGAGCCGCACTCCGTGTTAATCGTGCATCACATTCTATCTCATGTAGGGGTTTCATGTGCAATCCGCATACTTATTTGTTCAGTCCTGTCCAATACTAGGCTTGCGGTCAGTACGTTTTTCATACCACTAGACGCACAACACAAGGTTGTAGTCCTTATATGCCAGTGACCAGACCATCCACAGCCACGCACATTCAGTGCCACCACCATTCCATACCAAATTCTGGTCACAGCTAGGTGTTTTATTTCATGAATATACATAAATAAAAATATAATAGTTCATGGCTCATTACTTGATTATTTCACATTTCACAGGCATCCAGCCTAATACTGCCGTTTCATATCATAACTCAATCATTCTTTCACATGCAAATACTACTTATATTCAAGGTTATATTATAGCAACTTGTGAAATATAGGTTCAATATGCTCAAGAATATGACTTGCCTTCCGCGTCGTAAAAATCAGCAGTTGGTGTCGGGTCAATAGCGAAGTCCTCGAACTCAGCTTCTAGATCTGCTCAGCCACAAACAAACACACAATGATTACTAACTATATTAAAATGTTTTATGATCTACATGTAGATATGCTTTAAAAAGGATAACTGAATGGTACTGCAACTGATTGAGATTGCAAGCTGAACTGAGTCGAGACTTTAGGGTTTCAAGGAATTTGGCTAAGGATGGGTGTTAGAGGCTCTCAAGGTTTCAAGGTTGTAGTATGGACATTAAGTCCGCGGCTGGTTTGCTCAAAAACAGCGAATGTCAATAGATTGACATTCGGTTCATGGCCTGGCATAGCTTCAACGAAAGCTAGAGAGCTTATCTCAACGTGTGGTAGTTGAGGAAAAGATAGAACATGGTTCTACAAACTTAGGGGACAAAGTGAATTTTAGTTTGCATACCCAGAAGTGGTTAAACTGGCCGAATGCCACTGGCTGACATGAACTGACAAGGGCTGACAATGTCAAGAAGTGGCATTGACAAGGTTTGGATAGTTCCCAATGGCCGAAAAGAGATTTGATTCAAGCATATGGTGCATAATGCAGTAAGGTAGCTATTTGACAAAGTGGTTTTCACAGGAAAGTCTAGGAAGTCAAAGATTTTGCTAAAACACCCCTCGACACAGTGAACTGAATGTCAGTGCACTGCCAAAAACTAGGGCTTTGGTGATTTAATCGATTTAGGGCTTGATTGCTTCGCCAACTATGTCTACGAGGTAGGCGAAGACAACAGGAATCCAATGGCGGTGGTTTCAGGAACTGAGATGGCCGGATGGCGATGAATGGCGATGAAGAAGTACGGTGGCGACACGGCACAGCACAATAGTGGACAAATCTTGGCATGGCTCAAACTTGCGATTTTGTGCAGAATTAAAGATCGGGGTAGTGGAGAGATGTGCTCAGGAGGTTGAGGTGAAGGTGCAGGACAAGGTGGTGTCGCCGGTGTTGGTCGGAGACGAATTCCAGAGAACTGCGCCGGAGAAGAAGGCACTGGATTTGGGAAATTTTGATACACAGCTTGAGGGATCAATTTCTCACTATGAAAGTAGTAGGTTGATGAGGGGAAACTTCTGGTAGGGTCAATTTGGACGGGAAAGAGGTGATGTGGCCTGGCAACGTGAGCCAGTCACCGGCGGCGCGCGAAAACAGGGAAAAGCTATAATTCGAGCTCAATTTGAAATTTGAAAGCACAGGCTTGGTGGAGGGGTTCTACTGATCATAAAACTCTACTAACAGAAGAACATATTTGGGCTAAATCGGGCTGCATTGCCGAAACAGCGAATCGAGGATTCTGGCGATCACCGGTGTTAGAGGATGCCAGAGTGCAATTAAATGGTACAGCACAGAGAAATGGGTGAGGGGTACTCACTGGTGAGGTTGGATTGAAGAATGGTGTTGTGGTTTTAGCTGGCGTTGTGCTCCTCCTCGGCGGCTCGCCAGAGAAGAAGACGAAAACGTAGAAGATTGGGACTTAGTCGATTTTCCAGTGAAGTATAGTTTTGCACTGGCCGGTGGGGCGTTTAAGTAGACCAGGGACGAAGCTTGCGAGGAGGGGACATCAATAATCTTTGCGTCGGTGACAAGACTGGCTGTAACATCCCAGTTTTTGGCTATCTTTTCTGCTTGCGAGTCAGCATATCTTCTTTGGAATCCCTGATGTCTCAACCCTATCTTGATCTTAGGTGTGCCACTACCTTAACCTAAAAAGTTGGCAGCTAAACTTCATCTCCCAGATCATTTTCACATTTCAGTCCAAAAGTGTTTCAGTTTAGTCCTTTCAGAATTTTCAAAAAGCCCAAAAAGGCTAAACGTCTCAGATCATCTCCAAATTCAAATCTGATCAAGTGATTATCTTTCTTTCATTTTTCTAAACGTTTTTCCCTTCTGGAAGAACTCAAGAATCTCAACCGAAACCCTAGTTTCAGCCCCGGCAAAATGTCAAACCCTAATTACCCTATTTTACCCCCTTTTCGATTTTTGTCGAAACCCCTAAGATCTCGTCGGATCTTACCATTTTTCCTGCTGAATGATTCCAAGTACTTTAGTAACACTCATCTGCAAAGTCAAAATTCAAATCAGCCCTCCGGATCTTTAGATTTGCAAATAGGCCCAAGTTCCCGAACCAAAATCCTCGCAGTTTAGTCCAAACCTTCGCAAATCAATCCAAAACCTTGCAAACAAGCCCCTGGCCCTTTCTTCGACCACGACCAGAGCCGTGTGCACGACCACGACCATGAGGACTTTCGACCGCAGCTGTTGCCGTTGTCGTGAACCACCGTAGCCTTCACCACCGGCCAGATTCGCCGCCGCCAACGGTCGAAACCAGCGTGTACCGCACGTGCTCGCGTCGCGCCAAGGAAACGCCACCGTGGCGATGATCAGAGACCGTGGTTCACCGTTCGTGCGCATGCCTGACATTGTCAGGACTTTACCGCCACGTTGCGCCCATGCCGAAGCTCGCTATCTCGCCATCGTGACGAAGCCCCGATTTCGCGCGATCCTCCGTCTCTGGTAGAGCACCTCCGTATCCCGATGTGCCTTGCTGACCGCTCCAGCGCCAGGGAGTATATTCCCGGCGATTGCTGCAACTCCCGAGAGCTCAACCCCGCGGCTATATAAAGCCCCCTCGCCCAGCATCTCTTCACACCATCCCGCAACTGCAAGCCTTAGCTTCTACCACCAGAGAGTAAACTAGTTCTTCAGCGCCGCCGCGAAGACCTTCTTCCCCGGTGAGCCACTTTTGAAGCTCACGGCGCCAGCTTCTCCCGCAGCTTCCCCCTCCAAACCGACACCACCAATAAGATCCCCTTATCCCCCTGTATGTGTCATAGCCATTAATTGACCCCCGGCGAGCCTCAACGCCGGCAATCACCGGAAAAGCCGTAATCCCCTGTTCCCGTAATGCCGAGTGATTCAAGCCAAATTGATCCTCGTGCCAGTAGAGAACAATGATCAGTGAGCTAGGAGGAACAAGCCTGCAAGTTTGGAATCGCCAATTTTGCCCCGAGCGTCGAATTCCCAAGTTCGAGCCTCGGCAGTTCACCGGAGAACGCCGCCGTGCTTCTCCAGCCATTCTCTGGCAAAATTGAGTACACCAGTAGCTTCGTGATGACCCCTAGATGCTTCCCGAGCATGGAATTGAGTTCAAACGCCCTGGAATGAAAACGCCCAAATCGATGCCTTCGTCTTCGGCCCCGATCGCCGGAGTTCATTTTCTTGCCAAACCAGCCGATGAAACCTTGTCATCTAGCTAGGCCTCAACCCCCTGAGCAATTTACTCCACTGGCCCGAACCCCTGAATCGGCCTAGATCAAAAGTTATGATCATTCCAAGATTACTGTCCAGTAGTTCAGGCCACCGTGTTTGTTCACCAGATTTGGCCACCTTCCGGCCACTTTCTGCCCTTGAGCCCTTTGAGAGTTTTGTAGCTGCTATCAAGGCCTAAACCCCAGACAAAGTTGTGCACCAATTGGAGTCCTGAGTCAAAAGTTATGCAATGCCCAAGTTTCTGGCCATGTCTAGCACTATGTCAGTGCATGTCCACCAGTGGCATTGGATGATTCAGACCTGTTACATTTGAGCAATTGAAATGCCACTTTGTCCACCAAGCCTTTTGAGCCATGTTCTACAATATTTTCTACTTTCACATCTCCAGAAAACAGACCTAGAACCAATTTAGGGATATGTCAAGCCATGAGCCGCATGTCAGCCCTTCGACATTCAAGTCCTTTTGAGCCCATCTCTTCGATCAATGTCAAGTGACCTTGTCCAAACCCTTACCCCTGCATGCATGATGTATTTACGTATTATTTTCTAGTGCTTGTATGCTTATATAGTGTGTATGTGTTGTTTGTATCTGCCGTGGAACCAGACGTTGAAGGAACAGAGGAGATCTTCGAGGATTCATCTGAGCAGCTAGACCCATCACTGCAAGGCAAGTCTCAAACCCTTGATCATGTCTAGCCTAATATTTTGAAATGAAGTATGTTAACTGTTTTCAAGTATATGCATGCCTTAGATTCAAATAAGAGCTATGTTTCAATGAAATGATTAGATATGACCTAAATAACTATAAAGCCCTTTTGACATTGAATATCCATGCACCCTTGTCACCCTAGAATATCATGCTTAGGCTATGCTATGCCCAAGATTATATGATAAATGTTGAATGGTCACATATGAGAAAAGTATATTCAAAACCCCTTTTGTGAAAGAAAATGTGATTGGAATCGATAGTGAGGATGGTTTGATTGGATGGTACTGTGTGCGCACTGGGAATGTGAAAGACTCCTCACTAGAGATTCATAAGGGCTAGAACCTTGTGTTGTGCTTCTATGCGGCATGAAAAACGTACCAACCACTTGCCCGGTTATGTGATGGGCACAACTTAGTAGCTTTCTTTAGTATTAGCTTTTCCCTGCAATGGTTGTCGATCCAGTTTCTTGTGAGAGTTGGTGGGCCGCAGAAGGCCAGGAGTGATGTGAGTTCAGAAAAATTATGAGAGGAAAAGGTGGAAAGAAGGAAGACACCCTATGCCAGATTAAGTCTTGCGCGACTGTAATCTAGAGAGGCTATGTGTCTTGCGAGAACATAGACCCAGGCTAGGAAGTAAGGCAGTGGGGAGGACCCACAACGGTACTTGAGACTTGACTGTCTATTTACCGGGCAGGGAATAGTTAATGCTAGGACTGTAAACTGTTGTGTCATCTCGGCCTTGTCACATGCGTAAGAGTCGCATGGAGAGGTACCGACTTGAAAGCCGAATGATTGGTGGATTAAGATGGTACACCTTTGCAAAGTTTAAAAAGTATCGGATACTCTGAGCTCCCAGGTTATGGAGTCTGCACGCTGTGGATTCTATTCACGTCGATGCAGCACAAGTAGCTTTTGGAAAGTTTTCACAAAATCTGAATAAAGTGGTGACTCATGGAAGACCACCACACACAACATTTTCTGAGAATTTAGCTTAGGGTTTCAAAAGCACCGCTTTCGAAAATAAAGATCTTTTCTTCAAAACCAAGTGCGAAAATCTATTCTACATACATATATGAAGCCAAAGAGCTGTTCTTTGAGAAATTTCCCCCTCATCTATTTGTACTTGCATTCTTATTTGGGACTTGTTGAGCACCATGTGGACAATGTGCTCACCCTTGCCTTTACAAACAAATTTAGAAGAAGGATTCGTCGACCCTGAATCTTACGGTCTTGAACCCAATGTCGAACAAGAAGAAGAAACTGAAGACCCAGCTTGTTAGGGGGTTATGTACCAAGGTGGAGTCCGATGTGGAGAAGGCCCGTACAACACCGCTGCTGCAGAAGAAGAAGACTGATGAAGTCCTTTTGTTTATTATTGCTGTTTTATTTTGTGCCGACCTTTGTGTCGAAAACTCCTTAATTTGTATCAACATCTAAATGCGTCATTTTGGCGCTAAGTTATTGTAATGTTGGTCCTTGTGATCAGCACTTGTTTTTAATTACTCGCATTTTTATAATGCATCTTGTTGTTGTGAGCTGCAATGTGCCATTTCTGAGTGCAATCCACCTGGGCGGTTGCCACCGGATTCCTCAAATGAGGGTCCCACACTGGCCGGGTGCAATAGAAACAGCGGCGACGAGGCGCTGGCGAAGAAACAACGGCAATGACGTGACAACGAGTAGGCAGCTCTGTAACTGCGATGGTTGGCACTTTGGAACTTGGCACTCGTGGTGGAGACGACAAGGCTGGCACGGCGTGGCGATGTGGCGCGGAGTTGCTGACAAAAGGCTGCTGCGGTCGTTTCTGGTCGCGCGCATGCGCGGTTGCTGGTCGCTGGCGCTGCCACGGTAACGGCGTCAGCGTGGACACGTGCGCACATGCAGGTTCAAACGAGCACGGGCACAAGCGAGGATCGGGGGCGAAGTTCGCGGTGAAGAAGCACGGTGAGTTGTGGTTGAAGTACTGTGCCAGTAGCTGTGGTCGAAAAGGGCTGGAAGTTCTGCTCAAATCTGGACTGATTTGCAATTACAGAATTTGGGTTTTGGACTCATCTATAAATATGAGATTTAAGTGATTAGGGCTGATTTTGATTTCAAAATTCTGGCAAACTTTGTTCAGCAAATAATTTGGCAAAGATAGAAGATAAAAATTTGGGATATTTGGATACTTTTTGAATGAAAAGTTCATAGGGTAATTTAGGGTATTTGAAATCTGAATTTTCTCGAAACTGAAATTCTGGGATTTCGGATTAGATTTTGAGATACTCATAGAAGAATATTTTGTATTGAATAGTATTTGGGAGGTGTTCCCTAAAAAAAATTTGAATTTGGAGTTTAGTTACAACATTTAGCCATTTCAGGCTTCTGGAAAATGTGAAAAAGGACAGATCTGTGATATTATTTGGACTGATTTGTGAAAAGGGTCTAGATGATGGAAACTGGTTGCCAACTTTTTGGATTAAGGTATTGGCATACCCATGATCATAATCTAAGAACAATCTGGTCTGGATCAGGTTAAGATTTGATTAAATCAGAGTTCAGAGTATTTAGGATAATTAACTTAATTCTGTTTTCGAAAACAAAAGGGTTTGACAAATCTGAGAGTTAGAGATGGAATTGAATCTGGCTTCTAAAGACTTTTATTCTCAGCATAAATAATAGATCATATCTAGAAAGACAGATCTTGATTTGGGTTCACAGGGAAGATTTTGAAATTTTAGGGCTTAGGGTAGGATGAGTCTGGGCTGATTTTGTTGATCTTGAAGAGACATATGCATACATGACGTTTTAAGAAAAGAATTTTCACCCCAAACCCAGGGTGTTACACCTATCCTCCAAAGCATATGTAACCCTAGGAATGAACTCACCTGGTAATTTAACTGTCGTGCACGTGCCCTTGTAATTGGTCCTTGCATAAGAGGTGATGGAATTGAAGTAGTGTGTGTATCCGTCGTAGTGACGTCCTCATCACTTTTTCGGCCTCATTCGACCACTAGAAACCATTGTGCTTACATAGTACCTTAATAAAAAGGTAAACCACGTTCACCTAACTGTGATATGAAACAACTTAAGGCCACCATTCGACTAGTTAGGCTTTGGACGTCCTTTATTGACGAAGGGGATCTCTTTTGCTCAATGGCCCATATTTTATCGGGATTAACCTCAATGCCTTGCGAACAAACAAGAAAACCTAAAAGTTTATCAGAAGAAACTGCAAAAGAGCACTTTTCGGGATTTAACTTGATTCCATATTTATCAAAATTACAAAAAGTCTCAATGAGATCATTTAGATGATTAGAGATTTATAAGCTCTTTACAATCAGATCATCTACATAAGCTTCTAAATTGCGCCCTAATTGAGATAGAAAGGTCTTCTACATCAAGCGCTGGTACATAGAACCAGTGTTCTTCAGCCCAAATGGTATTCTGACATACTAGTAGGTGCCAAAGGGTGTGATGAAGGCAGTTTTCTCTTCATCTACTTCGACCATGCTAATTTGATGGTAGCCTAAATAAGCATCCAGAAAGCTCATCAGTTCACAACCCACGGTGGAATCGACCAATTGATCGATTCGAGGAAGGGGAAATTCATCCTTCCGGCAGGCATTGTTAAGATTGGTGTAATCGACATACATGTGCCTCTTACCATTGGACTTTAGGACCATGACTAGATTCGTGAGCCATTCTGGATGGTTAACTTCGCAAATGAAGATGGCTTCTTGGCGATTAGGAGCAAACCATCTGAGCTTTTGCTTAATTGGTCGTTGTCAAAGCCGAATAGCTAGCCTATGCTCGATCACTTTCCTTGGGACTCCAGGCTTGTCGGATGGTTTCCACGCAAACACAAATGTGCTACCTCGGAGGAAAGTAATGAGTGTGAGTTCCTATTTGTCATCCAGTACTGACCCGATCTGAACGGTCTTAGGCAGGTCATCTGGGAACAAAGGGACTTGCTTGAGTTTTTCGTCTGGTCGCAGAGTTGTCTTGACCACATCAGGTTCTTTGGTCGCCAACTTGACATCCCATAGGGGTAGTTGGTTGACCAGCTCCAAAGAAATGCTATCACAAGTGAGAGTCGTATTTTGGCTGCCTCTGACTGTGATGACTCCTGTTGGCTGAGGTATCTAGATGCACTAATAACCATAGTGTGTCGTAGCCATGAACTTAGTGAGTGAAGGCCAGCCAAAGATGGCGTTGTAAGCTTAATCAAAATCAATCACATTGAAAGTAATTAATTCTGTTCAAAAGTTTTCTGGTGCTCTGAGTGTTATGGGTAACACTATTTGCCTGATGGGCATCATCGAGGAGCCAAGTATAATCCCAAATAATATGTGTGCCACTGTTTTGATTTTTGAACGAGGTATTTGCATCTCATCAAGTGCCTTGGCAAACAGTAGGTCGAGAGAGCTGTCCCCCATCGACCAATACTCGTCCCACTTTAGCGTTGCTAATAATGGGGGAAATCACCAAAGGAAGCCTTCATGGTTGGGACAACCCTTTGGGACAATTTTCCCGAGTAAAGGTCAAGGAGGTTTCTGACCAACAGGGAAATCGAAGCTCTCCGAGAGGAGCTTCAACACTATTCAATAAGATGAAGACCCATCAAAAATAATGTTAATATGATTACTAGGTACCTGGTATGGCATTACCTCGTCTCCATCGGCATATTTTGTCTTTTGGGTTTGTCCTTGTTCTGGTATAGTCGGTATAGGAGCAGTACCTTGAAAGAAGTCTTCCATGCGCTTCAACCAGGTGCGACAATTCTTGAGGTCGTGTCCAGAAGCATTGTGTAATGGACACCATTTCTTTTTTCACTACAGGTTAGTCTGTTTGTCCGCGCAGTTGCCATTTCGACCACCGGAAGGAGGTTTATTAAATTTGAATGGAACTTTTTACCTTTCTCCTGTGGTTCCTTGTCCAAAACTGCGACCTTGCAGAATCGGCCTACTCCATTCTTCTTGGGCTTCTTAGATTTGCCACCTACAAAGGATTCAGACTTCTTGCTCGAGTCTTCCTTCTTTTCGATCTTCAAACCAGGTTGAGGAGGTAGATTGCCCTTATCCACCATTTATTCCAATCTACAGCCTCAGCTGCGTTGGAATATCGATCAGACATGTCGAAATGGTCTTACACTGATTGCGGGGGATGAATACTCAAATCCTCCGTGCACCTTTGGTATCAGACACCGTGCTTAAAGGCTCTAATGATCAAAGTATCAGAGATATTAGGAATGGTATTCCTCACTGCTACAAATCTTTTCACAAACTACTGAAGCATCTCCGTCAAAGTCTGGCGTAGGCAATGTAGGTCATCCTCTTTGCCAGGCTTCTCATAGCAGTTCTGGAAGTTGTTGAGGATAGCATCACACAACATCTCCCAGTCGTAGATCGATCCTTCTGGTTGGTTGAACAACTAGGTCTGTTCTACACCCTCTAGGACCGTTGGCAAATAATTCGCCATAACCCATTCATTTCCTCCAGCTGCTTAGATGGTAGTGACGTAGATCTGGAGGAATTCGGTTGGATTCTGAGTCCCGTCGAACCTCTCGATTGTACCGAGTACTTATCAAGACAGACCACATTTCATAGTCCAGGTGAAAAAGCTTTACAACCCATGTACATACTACGTGGTCGTTGATCATCGTGACTATCGCCATGGTCGCAGAAGGGATTATGTTGGGGAAGTTCATGACGCGGCCCTAAATGAGAGTGCACTGGTATGCGATTGTGATCGTGGCGGGCCTTGTCATGTTGGGTGTAGGCAAGGTTACGTCTCTTGTGACTTTGATGGGAGTCCTCTTGTGCTCTGGTCATCGAACATGATGATGCCGTTGAAGTAATACACAAGGTGACTTCATTGAGGTTATCTGCAAGTACCCTTGTGAATATAGCCCCATCGTCGTTCCCTAAACCAGAGGGAGGATTGCGAAGAACCCTAGTGGAGTTTCCAGTGTGGTCACTTCAACTGTTGGAGAGTAATTTGGAGATGAGATCGGCGTGTAATTACGCTTGTAACCTCCCAGATGTGGTTGTCGAGACATTCCCAGAGCAAGGTCGCGAGTAGCGGAATCCTGGCGAGTTGACACAGGACGCTGATAATCTTCTACAATCTTGCGAACCTCGGTGACTCGCTGCTCGTGCTCTTGGTCCTCTTTCCGTTTGCATTCTTGTTCCTGCTTAGCATCACGTTGCTCAGGGGTTTCCTTGGAAAGTGCGGTAACTTCCACAAGGGCAGAGTTTGTAGACAGAGAAAGCATCTCATCTTTGTCTGAGTCTAACTCAAAATCAAAGAGGGACTTTAGATTGTCTGGGGAAAAATTCTCCAGACGAATGTCAAGGTCATCTTCTTCCGCGTCGTGTAGGATAATGAATTGTGGCACATACTCGTCCTCTGATGTGGTAATACTCGTAGAGGGCAAGTGTATTTCTCGCTCCAGTTCTTGTCTGTCAAATGTGACCGAAATTGGAGATGATGCTTCCTCGGGAAAGGCGTCGAGGGTAATGTCATCACCATTGATGGGGATGTTGTCTTCGTCCATTGCATCTACATGATCCTCAAGATCAAATTCATTCTTGGAATCGTGCAAGCAAGGGAAAGGATCCATGGATACAATGAACCTTGTTGAAAATGTCTTCAAGGCCCCACGGTGGGTGCCAGCTGCCGACGATTGGAACCCGGGGATCCTTCTATCAAAGTTATGCAAGAATAAGATGGGTTCAGAAGGGAGCCAATCGGACAAACACCAAGGTATTCAAAATATCTATGAACCAGGGACACAGAGATTTATCCAGGTTCGGGCCCTCATAGCTGAATAATGACCGAGTTACAGAGATATGGTTACAATGTATGTGAGCTAGGTAATCCTATCTAGCTAAACCTAGTCTTCTTTGTAGTCGATCGTCCTCCCCTGATCCATCCCTTGAACGCCTTCTTGTACTTGCCGAAGAGATTGTCGGTTATCCTCCTAAAGGCACGTCCCACGATCACTCCTAACAACTTGTGTTAGTCGTGGGTCGTGGCTACGTGATGGTTGCTGTAGGTCATGGTTATGTGACAGTTAAGCAGCTTTGACCTCGCGTCGTGGAGCTACTTTACCATCCTAACCTCCGTCGACGGTTACCTTGCTAGAGACTTATGATTACCTAGGGAATAAACACAAGGATTAAGGTAAGGTCATGATAAAGGGTGATCGCGTACTTCTGCGACCACGGTAATGAGAGTGGTCCTTGCATCTGTGAGATTGTCTGGTCGTAGGGAGATATCTCTATGACCATAGTGTCCGCAGATACAACAATGGTATTTTATGATGATAATTGTTTATTATAATTTACACGAAATAAATACGGTTCTTGGGTTATATCCAAGACATCTTTGGATTACCCATTATCCCTTCCCCTGGCCGTTGGCGAGCATAGGAAGGTACTTGCGGCCATGGGACGCTATGTGCAACCATGAACACTATGCCCGACCATGGAGGCCCCAGGACAGCTAACAATCCTCGTCACCTAGGTCATCTGAAAAAGGTGTTTGAACAGTTTCGGCAACATCGACTTTACCTCAACCATAAAAAGTGCGAGTTCGGCCAGTAAACCCTACTTTACCAGGGATTCATGGTCGGCAAGGGTACATTGCCAATCGACCCAATAAGGCAAAAGTCATTCGAGAGTGGCCTCGATCGTGAACAGTTACGAAAGTGCTTTGTTTTGTAGGAGGAGCATGCCAGTACCATTGGAAGTTGATGTGACACTTTTCAATCATGGCCTCCGATAAATCTCGTATTTGTGCTTATTTTCTATATATTTTCCCCTTATTCATGCTCATTTTAGTCATGAAAATCATCAAATACTCAAGTATAGCTTTATTTGCTTTCATTCGGCCTCGATTGTATGGTTTGTTCATTTTAATCGCAGGTTGACGCAATTTGGGTGATCTTTGGCTAGATCTAGCCAATGGATGATTTTGTACAGAAGTGCACGTAGCTACGGACGTGTAGGAGCTGACCGTGTCAAAATCGGAGTCTTCGGGATGCCAGAACATCTAAACCTAACAGCCAAGGAATATTCTGCTAATTCTTCCAAATTTGAGTACCTATTTGCAAACTGGCCAAGACTCAAATTTCCTAACCCTAACTCGAATGGACTTCATTGCCATTACCAAAAACACCGAGGGCCTTTCTGCAAAATAACCAAAATCAACAAAAATGACCTAGCCGCCACTGTTGTAGCTGTGCCTGGCAAATACCCAAAAACCCCCATTGCTTCTCTCCCAGCCCCGGCGAGCTTGCCGCCAACGGCCAGGTCCACGCCAGCGGTAAGCCGCCGGTCTCCTTTCCCATTCCTACCTCCCCCTTTCTTCCTCTTCTCCCCCTCCGGTGAGCCGCTGGTGCTCTCTCCCTTCATCCTCCGTCACCACAATTTGTCATCTCCTCTCCCGTTCGTCCTCACCGCCGGCGAGCTCCCCATTTCCTTCGTCTTCTCCAGTACCGACCTCCAACGTGCCGCCGTAGATCCAGCGCCAGCGTGCCGCCCCGCCATTGGATCCTTCACCACCCACCAGATCCACCATGTCTCCTCGCTCCCGAGCCTCTCTTCTCTTTTGCTCCTCCTGTCTTCTTCTTCCTCTCTCCTTTTTACTCTTCGTTCCTTCCTTCCTCTGTCCACTTCTCTGCCGCCATCGACCTTCATTGCGTCGTCGTTGGATTCGCGCCGCCGTCAGTGAGACACCACCGATCTCGCCTCACATCGCCTCTCCGCCGCGCCTCCCGCGCGCGTGCCCCCTCCGAGCTACCGCTGGTCCAGCGCCGTGGCTTCGCCGCCGAAGCATCCGTCGATCCCACCCTATGCCACACTGCGCATGCCGCCACCTGATCCACCACTCACCACCGGAGCCGCTGCCGGTCCGCCCGATCCCACAGCCACATCTATGTGAAGCTCCACTTCGACGTCTTCCTCAACACGGCTGCAGCTCCCTCGACCACCAGCTCCCCGACAACGACGCCAAAAATTGATACCTGCCTAGACCAAAAAATTGATACCTTCCTAGACTCGTAAGAGAACGAGGATGATGCAGTAAGGCGAATATTCAGTCGTTCTTTCCACAGGGACTAGAGAAGAGAAACATGAGAAATAAACTAAATCAATGGATAATAAAACCAAAACAGACGAGAGAAAGAAGATGTTAGAAGAAAATGAAGAGAAAGAGAGAGGTGTTTCGTTCTGGACTAGCATTTCGTAATACAAGTGATAGAAAGAAATCATGTAGTGGTAGCGCGCAAGGCCGCATGGACAACCATCATCGATCACAGTCTACAGCGAGTGTCAATGAATCACAACTACAAAACAAACACCAATCATCTACAGTTCTCCAGCTCCCCTCAATTAGCCAACAATAAACACAGGACCAAATCAAAGCTCAACTCACAATCCCAGAGAATGCATGCATATGAATACAAAATCTTCAAAATCATGTAGTGAAGAATATAGCTCTCCAGAAATAGCAAACACAGGACAAGCTTTCATCTCAAAGAATAGTAGCTCATTGAATTCACTGAGAACGCTACTGGACTCAAATCACAACAAATTAAGAGCTCAGTTCTTCAGAACACAGAGGCACAGCTCAATTGAAACATAACCTAACAATTTGGATGGTCATGGAGCTCACAAATGACATTTGGTACTTAGGATCTTTGGAATTAATCTCTGCAAGATCTCAATCCTAAGTTGGGCATACGAAAGCCAAAGAAATCATTGAAAAGAAATTATCCCTCACAAACTCATATCATCAATCAATCACAGAGGGCAATAAACACAAACAAATAACAAGATTTCGATTGGCTCTGAGCTACAATCCACTTAAATTGAACCCTAAATGTGACATTGAATTCCAATAATACAAGGGTAGATCTACTGAAGCAAACTGAAACATAGGACACAACTCAAATAAATGCAACTCAGAGACAGAAAAACATTTAGGAGAATTAAACAGCACAAAGTCAATTTACTAACTAAACATCTCAGTTCATATCAGCAAAAACTAATTATAGATGTTATGCCTAGTTCATCACAATACAGGAGTGACCAATTCATACATCCATTGTGTTGGGGGAAATCTCCGCTAGGCTAAGTCCAGGTAAGTTGTGTCACATTTGCCCGGGGACCTGGCCTCCGGTGTCGGTCCCGGGCCCCCGGGGCATGTCCCGGGCACCGCCTTTTGGCTCCCGGGACCTGGCCTCTGGTGCGGGTCCCGGGCGCCGCCTTTTGCCCAGGGACTTGGCCTTCGGTGCCGGTCCCGGGCGCCGCCTTTCTCCCGGGGACATTGCTTCCGGGGTATGTCCCGGGCGCCGCCTTTTGGCTCCCGGGACCTGGCCTCCGGTGCCGGTCCCGGGCACCGCCTTTCTCCCGGGGACCTGGCCTCCAGTGCCAGTCTCGGGCGCCGCCTTTTGCCCGGGGACATTGCCTCCGGTGCATGTCCCGGGCATTGTCGCCCTTCTAAAGGTAAAAGTCTTTGGTTCTTGATCACGTGCAGGTCACGCGAGGAGCGGCTCGGGAATCAGCGACCACCTGTCAAGTATCCAAGGCGCCTGACCGGGAGAAGGACATTGCTACCCCTCAATCCGACGGTAGCGTCCGGGGTAGTTTAGTCTTTTTTGCTTCTTTTTGGGGCTATAAATAGCCCTTGTACCCCCTGTTGTAAGGACAGGTGATTCATTATTTCTAGGATAGCCAAACTCACAAGTGTGCTCCGGAAGCCTCTCCCCGAGAGTGCCTCCCTAGTCGACTCCGGTCGGGAGCACGCCGACATGACTAGGGCCCCCACCGGGACCCGAACCTGTATAAATCCTCATGTCACTTCTTGTGTTTGTTCGGCGGGGGAGGACAGGTCACCCAGTCAGCCCGCGTCACGTTTTCTTCGCGATACCACGACACATTGCTCTGTGCATTATTCATTTCAATGTAGGTTCACAACAAAAGTGAAAGCAGAGAAGAAGGAATTGAACCAGGCAGTACTGTTGCTGGGGAGCTTGCTCGGGGTTGCAATCAAGGTTGTGGTCGAAGGGAACGCTGGTCGAGGCCTGAGGTAGTCGAAGGAGGAACCTGGTCGACGGTCGAGGTTGTCAACGACGAAGACGAAGAAGTATGTGCACTTGGATGTGGAGCTGGTGGTCGAGGGAGCTCCAGCCGTGTCGAGGAAGACATCGAAGTGGAGCTTCACAGCAACGTGGCTACGGGATCGGGCGGACCGGCAGCGGCTCCGACGGCGAGTGGTGGATCCGGTGGCGGCACGCACTGTGGGACCCTCATTTGAGGAATCTGGTGGCGACCACCCAGGTAGGTTGCACTCAGAATGATACATTGCAAGCTCACAACAACAAGATGCATTATATAACAATGCAAGTAAATAAAACAAGTGCTGATCACAAGGACCAACATTACAATAACATAGCGCCAAAATAACGCAATTTAGTGTTGATACAAAATCAAGGAGTTTTCTTCGACATGAAGGTCGGCACAAAATGAAACAACAACAACAAGCAAAAGGGCTTCAACAATCTTCATCTTAAACTACAGCAGGCTGGGGCTTCGAGACATGAAGCGAATCGAGCAGGATACGGCGTGAGTGGCGATGGTGGCGGGATCAAGACGGCGTTGGGACGCGGCAGCGGCTCTGTCAGAGAAGATAATGACGCCAAATCCTAACTGTAGTAGGGCGACGGGATGGCTGGCTTTGGCATGGTGGCGATGTGGCAAAAAGCTTCTGACAGCTGTAGGCACGCGCGCGCACGGAACGAGACGACGCTGCAGGTGGTCGTCGATTGTTGCCACGATGGATGGTTTTGGCGCGATGTGAGCACCACGCGTGGACACGTCGGACATGAGTGCCGGAGGAGACTAGAGCTGCCCGGCGGTGAAGATTACGGTGGCACCTCTGGTCGAAACGGCTGCTGGCCGAGTCCTAGTTGAAGCTCACAGCCTGGTTGAAGGGAGGGACTGAAAAGAAATTTTGGGCCGATCTTCATTTTCTGAAACTTGATTCCAGGACTAAATTGTGAATCTGGCAATAAATTTAGTTTCGGCTGAAACTGACTTTGCCAATTGGACTCATTAAATTCAGTAAGCAGGTTTGCAAGGATAAAAGACATGATTCAGTGCCTTTGATCGTGTTTTAAGCAAAATGAAAATAGAAAGATTAGGGTAATTAGGGTAAATACGGCCTGAATTTTGTCAAGACCAAAATCTAGGCTCTGGGATGAGATTTTGGGATTTTCTCTGAAGAGGATTTTGTTCAGAATGGTAATTGGGAGATATTCCCAGAATCAAATCAAGTTTTGGGGCTGATTTGTGGCTTTTAGCCCTTTCAGGCTTCTGGGAAAATCAGAAAAGGTTCAATCTAAAATACTTTTGGACTAAATGCAAAAATGGCTTAAATGGTCGAGCTTAATTGCCAACTTTTTAAACTAAGGTAGTGGCATACCTTGGGTCAAAATTCTGAGATAAGAGATCAAAAATGGGGTCGAGACATATGAGAATCCAATGAAGATATACTAACTGGCATGCTAAGAGGTAGCAAAAACTGGCATGTTACACGCGCGGCGTGGCGTAGGGCGGGATCGGCGGATCGTCCGATGGTGCAGGCACGGCGCTGGACCAACGGCGGCTCGTCGAGGGCGCACGGGAGGCACGGCGGAGAGGCGGCACGAGGCGAGATCGGTGGCGTCTCGGTGACAGCGGTGCAATGAAGGTCAGTGGCGGCGGAGAAGTAGAGAGAGGAAGGAACGAACAGAGAGGAAAAAGAAGGAGAGAAGAAGAAGACTGCAGGAGAAAAAGATAGGAGAGGCTCGGGAGCGAGGAGATGTGGTGGATTTGGTGGGTGGTGAAGGATCAAATGGCGGGGCGGCACGCCAGTGCTGGATCTACGGCGGCGCGTTGGAGGTCTGTACTGGAGAAGACGAAGGAAATGGGGAGCTCACCACCGGCGTGGACTTGGCCGGCGGCGGCAAGCTCGCCGGCGCAGGGAGAGAAGCAATGGGGGTTTTTGGATATGTGCCAGGCCCAGCTACAACTGTGGCGGCTAGGTCATTTTTGTTGATTTTGGTTGTTTTGCAAAAAGGCCCTCAGTATTTTTGGTAATGGCAATGAAGTCCATCCGAGTTAGGGTTAGGAAATTTGAGTCTTGGCTAGTTTGCAAATAGGTACTCGAATTTGGAAGAATTAGCAGAAGAGTCCTTGGTTGTTAGGTTTAGATGTTCTGGCCTCCTGGAGACTCCGATTTTGATGCGGTCAGCTCCTACACGTCCGTAGCAACGCACACTTCTATACGGAATCATCAGTTGGATAGATCTAGTCAGTGAAGCTCATCCATTTAGCCAAAGGTCACCCGAATTGTCGTGACCTGCGATTAAAATGAACAAAGCACACAATCGAGGTCGAATGATAGCAAATAAAGCTATACTTGAGTATTTGATGATTTTCACGACTAAAATGAGCATGAATGAGGGGAAAATATATAGAAAATAAGCACAAATATGAGATTTATTAGAAGCCATGATTGAAAAGGTACTGGCAAGCTCCCACAAAACTAAGCACTTTTGTAACTGTTCACGATCGAGGTCACTATCAAATCACTTTTACCTTATCAGGTCGATTTGCAATGTACCCTTGTCGACCATGAATCCCTGGTAAAGTAGAGTTTGCTGGTCGAACTCACACTTTTTATGGTTGAGGTGAAGTCGATGTTGCCGAAACTGTTCGGAAACCTTTTTCACATGAACTAGGTGACGAGGATTGTTAGCTGTCCTGGGGCCTCCATGGTCGCGCATAGCATTCATAGTCGCACATAGCGTCCCGTGGTGGCAAGTACCTTCCTATGGTCGCCATGGGCCAGGGGAAGGGATAACAGGTAATCCAAAGATATCTTCGATATAACCCAAGAACCGTATTTATTTCGTGTAAATTATAATAAACAATTATCATCATAAAATACCATTGCTGTATCTGCAGACACTATGGTCATAGAGATATCTCCCTATGACAAGACTCTCTCCTGGATACAAAGACCACTCTCATTACCGTGGTCACAGAAGTAGAGGATCACCCTTTATCATGACCTTACCTTAATCCTTGTGTTTATTCCTTAGATAATCATAAGTCCCTAGCAAGGTAACTTTCGAAGGAGGTTAGGATGGTAAAGCAGCTCCACGACGCCAGGTCAAAGCTGCTTATTAGTCACATAACCATGACCTATGGCTACCACCACGTAGCCACGACCCACAACTAACACAGGCAGTTAGGAGCGATTGTGGGATGTGCCTTCAGGAGGATAACTGACAATCTCTTCGGCAAGTATAAGAAGGCATTCATGGGATGGATCTGGGGAGGACGATCGACTACAAAGAAGACTAGGTTTAGCCAGAAAGGATTACCTAGCTCACATACATTGTAACCATATCTCTGTAACTCGGTCCTTATACAGCTATGAGGGCCCGAACCTGGATAAATCTCTGTGTCCCTGGTTCATAGATTTTTTGAATACCTTGGTGTTTGTCCGATTGGCACCCTTCTGAACCCATCTCATTCTTGCATAACTTTGACAGAAGGATCCCCGACTTCCAATCGTCGACAGCTGGCACCCATCATGGGGCCTTGAAGACATTTTCAACAAGGTTCATTGTATCCATGGATCCTTTCCCTTGCCTTCACGATTCTAAGAATGAATTCGATCTTGAGGATCATGTAGATGCCATGGACGAAGACAACGTCCCCATCAATGGTGATGACATTACCCTCGACGCCTTTCCCGAGGAAGCATCATCTCCAATTTCAGTCACATTTGACAGACAAGAACTTGAGTGAGAAATTCACTTGCCCTCTGCGAGTATTACCGCATCAGAGGACAAGTATGTGCCACAACTCATTATCCTAGGCGACGCGGAAGAAGATGACCTTGACATTCGTCTAGAGAATTTGTTCCCAGACAATCTGAAGTCTCCCTTTGATTTTGAGTTAGACTCAGACAAAGATGAGGTGCTTTCTCTGTCTGCAAACTCTGCCCATTTGGAAGTCACCACACTTTCCGAGGAAAGCCCTGAGCAACGTGATGCTAAGCAGGAACAAGACGCAAACGAAAAGTGGACCAAGAGCGCGAGCAGCGAGAAGCTGAGGTTCACAAGATTGTAGAAGATTATCTGCGTCCTGCGTGAACTCACCAGGATTCCGCTACCTGTGACCTTGCTCCAGGAGCGTCTTGACAACCACGTCTAGGAGGTTGCAGGCATAATTACACGCCGATCTCATCTCCAAATTACTCTCCAACAGTTGAAGCGACCACGCTGGAAACTCCACCAGGGTTCTTTGCAATCCTCCCTCTGGTTTAGCGAATGACAATGGCGCTATATTCACAAGGGTACTTGCAGATAACCTCAATGATGTCACCTTGAGTATTACTTCAGTGACATCATCATGTTCGACGACCAGAGCACAAGATGCCTCCCATCAAAGACACAAGAGACGTAACCTTGCCTACACCCAACATGACAGCCCGGCGAACTGGCAGTTCCCACGATCACAATCGCATAGCAGTGCACTCTGGTTTAGGGCTGTGTCATGAAGTTCCTCAACCCGATCCCTTCCACAACCATGGCGATAGTTGCGATGATCAACGACCACGTAGTACGTATGTGGGTTGTAAAGCTTTTTCACCTAGACTACGAAATGTGGTCTGGCTTGATAAGTACTCGGTATAATCGAGAGGTTCGATGGGACTCAGAATCCAACCGAATTCCTCCAGATC
The DNA here is from genome assembly GCA_019359835.1 of Pharus latifolius. NCBI lineage: Eukaryota > Viridiplantae > Streptophyta > Magnoliopsida > Poales > Poaceae > Pharus > Pharus latifolius. Next base: position 49,324,579 of record CM033326.1, read on the forward strand.
TACGTCACTACCATCTAAGCGGCTTGGAGTTGTGTTCACTGCATCAGGCCGTAAAACATTGGTAGTGTTAACTTTTGGGTAAAGAGACTGTCGTCTACACCGACCACCAACCTTTGTAGTATTTGCAAACTCAATCGAAGGTACAACAAGCTCAACATATGAAATGGATATCGTATCTGTAGCAGTTTAATTTGGTGATTAAGTACAAGAAGGCCATACACAATAAACTGGCTGACATGTTTTCTTGACCACCAGTTATGACCCTCTGCTTATCAACATTTATGTTGATCGAGCCCTCATGTCACGATGACTATGCCACAATGTACAATGAAGATCCTGATTTTCTAACAACACTGGCTGAGCTCAAAACAAGGAAACCTAAGAGTTTGTTCAGCGAGAAGGACTCTTGTACAAAGGCAATTTCCTTTGTATACCTCGTGGAGCACCTCGAATTCAATGGCTGCGAGAAGCGCATACATCGAAGGTTGCTAGTCACTTTGGGGTTACGAAGACTTTGCAAAATCTTCATCGACATGTGTTCTGACCGTGAATGCAGCAGGATGTGGCTAGTTCTGTTCGAGGCTATGGTCTTTGCAGCATCTCGAAATTGGGAAACCAAAAATTAGGTTTGTACACTCCATTTCCAGTTCCATCACGACCATGGGAAAGCATATCCATGGATTTATTGGAATGATTGCCTAAGACCCACATGGCAACAACTATCTCTTTGTGGCCATTAATCAGTTCTCCAAAATGATAATTCTCATACCTTGTCGAAAGACTATCAAGGGAGAACAGGCAACTCGGGTATTCTTTCAGCATGTTTGGACACATTTTGGAGTACCGACTTCTATTGTGTCTGATCGTAATACCCAGTTCCTTAGTCACTTTTGGTGATCGCTTTGGACGATGATGGATACAAAACTGAAGAGGAGTACAACGTTTCATCCTTAGACTGGTGGTCAAACAGAGGTGGTGAATCGAATAGTTGTTCATCTCTTGAGAAGCTTTAATTCTGAGAATCTGAAGACCAGGGATGAAAGCATATCATACCTACAGTTTGCTTTTAATTGAGTAGTGCATGGTTCGACTGAAAAGTCACCTTTTGAGGTCTGTTTGGGATTTCTACAACAAAGTCCATCTGACATGGAGTTTGTCACCACTACCTCAGCGTAGAACAGTAAGGAAGTATCTGATCAAGATCAAGGACAAAAGTTCCTGAGGTATACTTGATGTCACCCACCTGTGGCCTTCCTCGGGAGGCATCCATGGCTTTCCACGGGAGCCCTCTGGGACTTTCCACATGAGGCGTTTGTGGCTTTCCACGGGGGGCATCTGTGGCTTTCCATGGGAGCCCTCTGGGACTTTCCATGGGAGGCGTTTGTGGCTTTCCACTGGAGCCCTCTGGGACTTTTCCCGGGAGGCGTCTGTGGCTTTCCACGGGAGCCCTCCGGGACATTCCCCAACAGCAGCGCCCCAGACCCCGAGGGACATAAAGCGGCCCCGGAGGGTACGAGTAAAACTCACCGGGTGGTGTTTCGCCTCCTAGGACACACCCTGGGGCGCGCCATGCTTCGGCTATTGGGCTAATTTCCCTCCCGGAGCCTTGGTTCCCGTGCACGCACCATACGGCATTATGGTTTCCGTGCGACTCCTCGATGTCTGCGCGACATTTTGATTTAATGGCCCAGATGAAAAAATTGAGGACACATGGCGCCTATCCAAGGCCCTCTCTGTCGCTTATAAATAGGTGGGCAGCGCTTCGGCTCGGGACTTTACCTCCAACCTAAAAAGCTTTCCTCGCCCGGTAGCCACATCTCTCCTCCGGAGATTTGATTTCTCGGTAGCCAACTTCCCTTTTCTTTTCCTCCGGACACTTCAATCTCCCAGTGATGGTGCCTAACGGCCGCGGCAAGGCGTCCGAGTTGCCCCCAGAGGAGGTGATTTCAGACTTTCTCGGGCCCACCGAGTTCTCTTCCCGCGAGCTCGAGGTTCTCTTGGACCAGAGAGCTTTCGGGGACGGGAACATCCGAATCCCCGGGCTGGGGGAGCTTGCTCCCAGTCCCCGGGAGGGTGAGGTCGTTGCCTTCGAAGCTTTCGTCAAAGCGGGCTTTCGACTCCCGGTAAACACTCTACTCCGGGACTTCCTCCAGGAGTACCAGCTCTCGCTCAACAACCTCACCCCAAACACCCTAGTCCAGATGGGGCTATTTGTGTGGCTGTGCAAGACAGCCACCGGGGGGGAGCCCACACTCTGGCTCCTCCGCTACTTCTACGAGCCCTCGGGGGTGCTATTGCCGGGGAGGGTCAGGGCTCTAACTCGGAGATGTACATCCCGAGCCCTTCTCCGGCACCTGCTCTCCTGAAGATCCGGCTGCAACCGGCGCTGGGCACGGTCTCCGTCCGGTTCAAGACTCTGGGGGCTCTCCCGATGACCTCGTTCTTGTCCGCGGAGGCACACCCCCCAGTTGAGGACCAGACAATGGTGTCGACTCCCCCACCTCCCAGGAAGGGCAAGGGCCTCTTCATCCGTCCCGGGGTCCCAGCCCCACCGATGGATCAGATATCCGGCTCTTCCAACGACAGGACCCCGGAGGACAGCGTCGTGGTGGGCAGAGAGATCCCCCGGTGGTGCCCCCCAGGGGACGACGTGGAGGGCTATGAGGAGGTGATCTCCTCCGGACTCCAGGTGAGTGTCGCTCGCGAAGGTCCTTGTGCTTTGCCTCCTCTTTCTTACATTTTCCTTTTCCAAACGGTCGCGCTGGCCTAGGGCTTCTGGGCTCGATTTTCCTCACGCCTCACGGCCACTGAAGAGGGGTGGACTCCGAGCGTTCCTTGAAGGAAAAGGTGCTCGGGGAGTTAACCACCACCAAGGAGGCGGTTGTCTTCAAGTGCTCCGAAAAGGAGAAGGTGCTCAGGGAGTTCGTTGTAACCAAGGCTCAGCTTGTGGACATCGAAGACACGGACTCTAGGATCCTGAAAGTGCTACAGACGGAGTGAGGCATAGCTCGCGAGGAGGATGCCTCGGGCGTCCGGGCCATCGTCGCCGGGTGGGGGGGTGATGATTCGCTCAGCTCTGCAGGAGCTTGGGATTGAAGTCGGGTCGGGCGACAACTCCAACCCGTCCCCGTCTTCAATCAAGGAGGCCACATATTTTCACAATACACAGGTCTCCCTCTTCCTGGTGGCAGCAGACGTCCGAGCCTGGGGACTTACTTCCCTCGTGGAACATCATGGGGCAGGCACCCATGAAATCAGGGAGCTACTTCCCTAGAGCTTCCCCGGCTACTTCGAGGCCCAACGAGGAGGGCTCGAAGAGTTAGCCAGGACCCTCTTCGACCGGGTCTCTGGGGCGACGGAGCCGATGAGCGCACGTCTGGCGCCGGAGGCGACGTCGATGGCGGAGGTCCCCCCGGGGGGGAACAAGAGGGGCAAGTATGAGCTCCCCCCCAGGTTAGATAGATTTTTCTTTTGCTAGGTGTTGCGCCCCAAAACTGGGACAACGACTACTCCTGTAGAGACCTAGCTCGCTGCAGCTCGTCCCATACATACATACCATTGACTTCCCAGGATAAGTCAAGCACAGGAGTATATTACATTGCAACAGAGTAACTTACAAAATATTTAAGCAGTGTGCCCTGCTGGCCTTAATATTACATAAAGAGATTACAATGCCTTTGCGGCATACATGGTTTAGCAAAATAACATCTACACAGCAGAAGATAGGTGACCCTCCCACAATGAGAAGTGGACGGCAGAACAACACACATCAGGGCAGTGACGGAACTGACTCTCCTCCTTCTGGATCCAAGAAATACTCCATGCCTTCATCTTGATTATTGAACACTCCATCTACTGATTTGTAGGTTGCAAGAGTGAGCACTTACGTACTCAGCAAGTCATAGGTAAGAGTAGATACATATAGTAGTGATGATATGAACCTAGACTAGTCAAGAATTATGGATGTTTGTAAAATAACCTTTTTCTTTCTTATCTCATCTCATCTTTTCTCATGGAAACACTTTTCATAACATAGCATTGCTATTCATGTTCACTAGGTTATAGTACTATTGCGACACGTCGACACACGACAGCCCACGGCAGCACTCCTTATCATGACAACACATGTCATTTGGGTAATCTTGATTTAACAAATTTTTTCAGAAAACATACTTGTGTCACACCCCATCGATTTAATCCACCGCAGTAGACTCCTATAAACCCGGGAGCTCGGAGTATTCGAATACGTCTTTAAACATTGCAGAGAGGTACTAATTTACCCGCAAGATATTCCACTTTCAAGCCCATCCTATCAATATGATTAGACCAATCCTCACAACCATTTGTGAGTGGCAAGGTGAAGATAACAAGAACTTTTGTTATGTTTCACTTACAATTCACCCCTGACCCTGCAGTTTTCTTCACACAAACCACAGTTGTGGCGGGATATACCCCCACCCCCAAGCCTCTTCTCATTACTGAGTCAACGTGCATGATTATAAATGTGGAGGAGCTGAACCCCGTGAAATTAGTGTATTGCTTTCCATCTCATGCAGGGGATTCATGTGCGATCCGCATAAGTACTTGTTCAGGCCTGTCCCATAACAGGCTTGTGGTTAGCACGTTGTTCATGCCACTAGACATACAACACAAGGTTCTAGTCCTTATATGCTAGTGACCAGACCAACTACAACCCTGCACCTTCAGTGCCTGCACATCCTTTGCAGTTAAGCACCTCCAGTGCTACCACCATTCCATACTAAAATACTGGTCACGGCTAGGAGTTTTATTTCATGAATATATATAAATACATATATAATAGTTCATGGCTCAAAATTTGTTTATTTCACATTTCACAGATAACCAGTCTAGTACTGCCCATTCATAAACCAACCATTCTCAATCTTCCACATGCAATATTATCTATATTCAAGGTTATGTTATAGCAACTCTTAAAATATAGGTTCAAGATGTCCAAGGATATGAATTGCCTTCCACGTCGAAAAATACAGCAGTTGATGTCGGATCAGCAGTGAAGTCCTCGAACTCGGGCTCTTGATCTGCTCTCCAATCAAACAAGCAACCAAGAATCGCAATCTTTTCAATACATTATTCTACTATATGCAATAATGCAAAGATGAATGTCTCGATGATTCTGAAATGATTGGGTTTAGAAGCTGATTAGGGTTAAGTTATGGAAACCAAGGTTAAGATTAGTTGTCAAAGGTTTACAAGGTTCCAAATGTCTCAAAATATCAGAATGATATCAAAGTTGCGATTGGTTCGCTCAAAAACAGCGAACGTCTTTAGGTCGACATTCGGTTCAAGGCATCGACAAGACGATGAGCAGGCGGCTATGTACTGATCCAATTGTCGGCTCATTGGAACTCAACGATGTCGGGCGGTGTAAACGGTGGCAACAAGAGCTGACACGGCGAGGCAACGTGGCATGAAGTTGCTGACAACGGTTGCTGCCGGTCGCGCGCGAGAGCAAATGCTGGTCGTTGGTGCTGCCACGGCGATGGCTGAGATGCGGACGCGTGTGCAAAAGCAAGCACAAACATGCACGGGCACAAGCGCAGGCGAGGCTTGGCAGGCGGTGAGCAAACGCGGCACAAAGATCATGGCAAGGTTCTGGTCGAAAACTCAACAGCTGCCCTGGTCGAATCTGGACTGATTTGTGATTTATAAATCTTAGCTTTGGACTGATCTGTAAATCTGGAGATTTAGAAGATTAGGGTTGAATTCGATTTTGCTGATTTGGCAAACTTAATTCAACAGATAATTTGGCACAGATAGAAGATAAAATTTGAGATATTTGGATGGTTTTCGATATAAACTGAAAATAGAGTAGATTAGGGTAAAATAGATCTGAATTTTGTTGATCTCGAATTCTGGGATTTAGGATTTGATTTTGAGATACTCATATAAGAAGATTTTGTGTTGAAAAGCATTTGGGAGGTGTTCCCTGAATCAGATTTGGATTTGGAGATGATTTGCAATATTTTGCCTTTTCAGGCTTCTAGAAAATCTGGAAAAGGACTGATCTGGGATACTCTTGGACTGATTTGCGAAAAAGGTTTAGATGATGAAATCTGACTGCCAACTTTTTGGATTAAGGTATTGGCATACCTTTGATCATAATCCAAGAATAATCTGGTCTGAACTTGGTCAAGGTTTTGATTAATTCTGAATTTCTGAAACTTAGGGTATTTGGGTAATATAAAATATTTCTATTTTCGAAAACAGAAGGAGTTGATAAATCTGAAAGTTAGAGATAGAATTGAATCTGGGTTCTGAAGGCTTTTATACTCAAGATAGATAGTAGATCAAATCTGAAAAGTCAGATCTTGATTTGGGTCTACAGGATAGATTTTAAGATTTTGGGCTTAGAACAGAATAGAGTTGGGGCTGATTTGGCTGATCCAGAAGAGACATATGCATGCATGACTTTTTAAGAAAGAAATTTTCACCCGTAAACTCAGGGTGTTACAGATCTAAGCTCCTTAAAGAAATCTCGCCCCGATATTTACCTAAAACAAGAAACGATAAGAATAGGGAAAGGTTTACTGAAAATTCTCTTTCTTCTTCCAAGTAGCTTCTTGTTCTGAATGATTTCCCACTAAACCTTATATAATCTGACATGAAGTATTCTAAAGGTACTTGCTCTATATGTGTTTCAAATTCAGATGTAATTGCTTTTGACATGAACTCGCAGTACCAGGATCAAATAGTATTAAGGCAGATGCAAACTGAGTCAGAAATCTACCTAGAAGAATGTCAGTGGCGTTTCCTACTTCTTGGATGGAAGTGTAGTTTAGCTTTCCTCCTGGAATTGCTGTTGGTGATCCACCTCTTCCTCTTCCTCGTGGAGTTCCTCTAAAATTCTGAGGTTGTCACACCGGTACTCTGGGTGCTTCTGGTTGTGTTCTTGCCTGTAACCTGGCAATGGGTGATGGAAGTCGAATCCAAGGACAAAATTCCCTATGATGTCCGCGCTGTCCACAGTGGAAACAATGGGTGTTCATGTGAGGGTAGTCCTTTTGAAGATGATTTCCTCTGCAGTTTGGGCACATCGCCACTGCTGGTCTGGGAGTTTGATATGATGGTCGAAAATTGGAGGCGATGGGAGCTCTTCCTCTGGTTGGGTCTGTCTGTGGTCGCGCTTCCTGGAGCATCTTCCTCTTCCGGTTTTCTTCTCCTATATTCCTCTTCTCCTCTATCTTTAGGACCCTGTTCACTAGTGTCTGAAATTCAGTTATCTCATGGGAGGCGATTTGGTACTGCAGGTAGTGTTGAAGTCCTTTTGCAAAGCGTTCTATTTGCTTCTCCTCAGTATCAACATCTCCAGGTGCATACTGGGCTAGGTGAGTGAACTGGTGCAGATATTATGTAACCGTCTTGTTTCCTTGAATCAAATTACGGAATTCCCGACGTTTGGCAGCTATGATGCCGGTAGGTACATGAAATTTCCGAAATTGTTCCTTGAATTCCGTCCAAGAGATGTTATCTTTGTCAAGGTGGGCCTCCTGGTAGTTCATCCACCATGCAGCTGCAGCTCTTGCTAACTGGTGTGATCCAAACAAAACCTTCTCTCGGTCGCTGCATCGGATCGTGTCCAGTTTCCTCTTGATATCCCTTAATGTAACATCCTGAGTTTTGGGGTGAAAAGTTTGTTTCTTAAAAATCATGCATGCATATGTCTCTTCCAGATCAACCAAATCAACCTCAGCTTTATTCTGTTCTAGCCCTAAAATCTCCAAATCTATCCTGTGACCCCAAGTCAAGATCTGACTTTCCAGATTTGATCTATCAGTTATCCTAAATCTAAAAGCCTTCAGAACCCAGACTCAATTCCATCTCTAACTTCCAGATTTTTCAACTCCTTTCTGTTTTCGAAAACAGAATATCTTTTACCCTAAGTTTCAGAAATCCAGATTTAATCAAAATCTTAGCCAAGTTCAGACCAGATTATTCTTGGATTATGATCAAGGGTATGCCAATACCTTAATCCAAAAAGTTGGCAGCCAGATTTCACCATCTAAATCTTTTTCGCAAATCAGTCCAAGAGTTATTGCAAATTAGTCCTTTACCTGATATCTGGAAACCCAAAAAGGCTTAAATCTCCAGATTGAGCTTCAATCGAAGCTTTCCCCAATTTTGAGCTTCTCCAGAAACCGGCGATAGTCGCCAGGCCACACCGGCCATCCTTCGGCAAAATTGATTGTTCAGGTGACTTTCTCTTACCCTTTTATCCCTTCCCAAGCTTGGAATTGAGTTCACTTAGCCTGTATCAAAAAGCCCCAAATCTCATGTCATCTTCTCCGGCACAGTTCACCGGAAATCCTTTCCCGGCCGTTTCAGCTTCATCCACCTTGTCATTCAGGTGTGCCTCAACTTCCTGAGCATATTTTTCTTCTAGCTCGATCTCTGAAACTGCCCAGAATTCAAGTTATAGCCATGCCAAGATTTTTGTCCAGTGGCTTCACTGTGCCGTGTCGCCACCACACTTCTCCTTCGAATTTCATCATCTTCTAGCCATTTTCAGCTTTGGATCCTGTTGAATGATTTATTCCTGTTATCATTGCCTACCTCCCAGACAAAGTGGTGCATCATTTGGAGCCCTAGATCAAAAGTTATGCCAAGCCCTAGTTTCTGGCCATGTCAAGATCAATGCCAGACTATGTCAGTCAGTGGCATTAGCCCTTTTCACTCCCTTCCATATGTGCATTTTGGGCATAACTTTGTCCCTTAGATTCCTGAGGTTGTGATCAGTATTTTCTTCTTCTATCACAACTTGATTTGAGCCCTTGAAATGCATGTTATGCTAAACCCTAGCTTTTGACACTATCTCAGTGCATGCCAGCCAATGGCATTGGCCTTGTTTACCCACTTCTGATTGTGCAATTTGAAAACCACTTTGTCCACTGAATTTGTAGAGTTATGATCTACACTTTCTTCTACTGTCACAACTTGAGATAAGCTCTCTAGCTTTCTTTGAAGTTATGTCAGAACCTTGATCCGAATGTCAATCTGCTGACATTCGCTGTTTTTGATCAAACCAGCCAAAAAACTGATGTTCTTATTGTAACCTTGAGATCCTAAGAGCATCTAACATCCATTCTTAGCCAATTCCTTGAAACCCTAGAATCTTGACTCAGTTCAGCTTGCAATCTCAATTATCTCTAGTATTGTTCAGTCACTCTTGTAAAGCATATCTGCATATAGATCATAAATCATTTTAATATATATAAGTAATATTTGTGTGTATTGTTTGGTTTGTCGTCGAGCAAATTCAGAAGCTGAATTTGAGGACTTCACTGTTGATCCGTCATCAACTGCTGTTTCTTACGACGCGGAAGGCAAGTCATATCCTTGGTCATCTTGAACCTATATTTTAAAACGTTGCTAAAACATAACCTTGAATATAGATAATATTGCATGAGAAAGATTGAGAATGGTTGATTTATGAATTGGCAGTACTAGACTGGTTATCTGTGAAATGTGAAATAAACAAGTTTTGAGCCATGAACTATTATATGTATTTATATACTTATATTCATGAAATAAAACCCCTAGCCGTGACCAGAAAAATGGTATGGAATGGTGGTAGCACTGGAGGTGCTAAACTGCGAAGGAATGCAGGCACTGAAGGTGCAGGGTTGTGGATGGTCTGGTCACTGGCATATAAGGACTAGAACCTTGTGTTGTGCGTCTAGTGGCATGAACAACGGGCTAACCGCAAGCCTGGTATGGGACAGGCCTGAACAAGTACTTATGTGGATCGCATGTGACACCCCTGCTGGAATTGTGTAGTGATGCACGTTTGGGCACGGAGGATGGCTCCCACACATATCACTGAAGGTGATCTCGCACGTTGATCCAGTAATGGAAATATATGTAGGGGTGGAGGTTAGGGTACAGCCTACCACAACTGTGTCTCGCGGAGAGCCACAGGGTCGAGGGTGAATTGTGAGTGATACATAACAAAAGTTCTTGTTATTTCCACCTTGCCGCTCACAATATGAAGTGAGTCAGGGGTCCAATCATTTTGTTATGATAGGAAAGGCTTGGAAGTGGAAAATCTTGCGGGTAAATTGGTACCTCTCTGCAGAGTTAAAAATATATTCGAATACTCCGAGGTCCCGGGTTTATAGGAGTCTGCTGCGGTGGATTAAATCCACGGGGTGTGACACAAGTACTATTTTCTAAATAAAATGTGTTAAATCAAGATTACCCAAATGACATGTGTTGTCATGATAAGGAGTGCTGCCGTGGGCTGTCGTGTGTCGACGTGTCGCGGTAGTGCTATAATCTAGTGAACATGATTGATGATGTTATATTATGAAAAGTGCTGCCATGAGCTGAAATAAGATGAGATGAGAAAGAAAAAGATTATTTTATAAACATCCATAATTCTTGACTAGTCTAGGTTCATATCATCACTACTATATGTATCTACTCTTATCTATGACTTGCTGAGTACGTAAGTGCTCACCCTTGCAACCTACAAATCAGTAGATGGAGCGTTCAATGATCAAGATGAAGGCGTGGAGAACTTCTTGGATCCAGAAGGAGGAGCGTTAGTCCCGTCATTGCCCCGATGTGTGTTGTTCTGCCGTCAACTTCTCTTTGTGGGTGGGTCACCTATCTTCTGCTGTGTAGTTGTTATTTTGCTAAACCATGTATGCCGTGAAGGCATTGTAATCTCTTTATGTAATATCAAGGCCAGCAGGCCACACTGCTTAACTATTTTGTAAGTTACTCTGTTGCAATGTGATATACTTCTGTGGTTGACTTATCCTAGGAAGTCAAGGGTATGTGTTTGCTATGCATATATGGGACTAGCTGCAGCGAGCTAGGTCTCTGCAGGAGTAGTCGTAGTCCCAGTTTCGGGGCGCGACAAAAGTTGGTATCAGAGCAACTTGAGAACTTGACTGTAGGACGACACCTTTGGGGATTGGCCGTGCCAGGAAGACGTAATTTATTTAGAAAACTATTTGATGAAAATTTTATTTTGATAAAAATAATGAGCTTTGTAGCTCTTGAAAACTTTTATTTCAAAATTTTATTTGGATTTTCTAAAATTCGGTAAGATTGTGAGAGTGCGTTCTGTTGTTTCAGAGTGTCTTAGGGGTTGTTGTAGATAGAGCTAGTGATGCTCTTGATAGTCTTGTGATTCGCTGTTGCTTTTGCAATGATTAACTTGTATATTGTGGCTAGTAGCCTAAGTATTTCATGCATTAAAGTAGTTGCATTAATTTCTGCATTGCTGTCTTAGTTGGCCTTAGTTGTTCATTTTGGGGAGGATTGGAACTCTGAGATCCTTGCTGAAACAAAGGGTCTCTCGTCATAGTATCTTCTTCCTGCGGAGTCTGTTCCCTATCTTCTCCACCGCTTCGGGATCTCCTTCTTGTATCAACCATGGTGGCTCTGAAAAGGTTTAGACAGATCTAACTAACTAGGGCCAACTAAGACAGTAATGCAGAAATTAATGCAAACTACTTTAATGCACGAAATACTTAGGCTACTAGCCATAATACACAAATTAACCATTGCAAAAGCAACAGCAAATCACAAAGCTATCAAGAGCATCACCAGCTCTATCTATACCAACCCCTAAGACACTTTGAAACAAGAGAACGCACTCTCACAATCTTACCGATTTTTAGAAAATCCAAATAAGACATTGAAATAAAAGTTTTTAGGAGCTACAAAGCTCATTATTTTTATCAAAATAAAGCTTTCAACAAATAGTTTTTAAATAAGTTACATCTTCGTGGCACAGCCAATCCCTAAAGGTGTCGTTCTACAGTCAAGTTCTCATGTTGCTCTAATACCATAATCTTGTCACGCCCCAAAACTGGGACTCCGACTACTCCTGTAGAGACCTAGCTCGCTGCAGCTAGTCCCATACATACATACCCTTGACTTCCCAGGATAAGTCAAGCACAGGAGTATATTACATTGCAACAGAGTAACTTACAAAATATTTAAGCAGTGTGGCCTGCTGGCCTTAATATTACATAAAAAGATTACAATGCCTTCGCGGCATACATGGTTTAGCAAAATAACATCTACAAAGCAGAAGATAGGTGACCCTCCCACAATGAGAAGTGGACGGCAGAACAACACACATCAGGGCACTGACGGAACTGACTCTCCTCCTTCTGGATCCAAGAAATTCTCCACGCTTTCATCTTGATTATTGAACGCTCCATCTATTGATTTGTAGGTTGCAAGAGTGAGCAATTACGTACTCATCAAGTCATAGGTAAGAGTAGATACATATAGTAGTGATGATATGAACCTAGATTAGTCAAGAATTATGGATGTTTGTAAAATAACCTTTTTCATTCTTATCTCATCTCATCTTATCTCATGGCAACACTTTTCATAACATAGCATTGCTATTCATGTTCACTAGATTATAATACTACCGCGACACGTCGACACACGACAGCCCACGGCAGCACTCCTTATCATGACAACACATGTCATTTGGGTAATCTTGATTTATCAAATTTTATTCAGAAAACATACTTGTGTCACACCCCGTGGATTTAATCCACCGCAGCAGACTCCTATAAACCCAGGGGCTCGGAGTATTCGAATACGTTTTTAAACTCTGCAGAGAGGTACTAATTTACCCGTAAGATATTCCACTTTCAAGCCCATCCTATCAATATGATTAGACCCTTCCTCACAACCATGCGTGAGAGGCAAGGTGGAGATAACAAGAACTTTTGTTATATTTCACTTACAATTCACCCCTGACCCTGCAGTTTTCTTCACACAAACCACAGTTGTGGTGGGATATACCCCCACCCCCCAGCCTCTTCCCATTATTGAGTCAACGTGCATGATTATAAATGTGGAGGAGCTAAACCCCGTGAAATTAGTGTATTGTTTTCCATCTCATGAAGGGGTTTCATGTGCGATCCGCATAAGTACTTGTTCAGGCCTGTCCCATGCCAAGCTTGCCGTTAGCACGTTGTTCATGCCACTAGATGTACAACACAAGGGTCTAGTCCTTATATGCCAGTGACCAGACCAACCACAACCCTGCACCTTCAGTGCCTACACATCCTTTGCAGTTAAGCACCTCCAGTGCTACCACCATTCCATACTAAAATACTGGTCATGGATAGGGGTTTTATTTCATGAATATATATAAATACATATATAATAGTTCATGGCCCAAAACTTGTTTATTTCACATTTCACAGATAACCAGTCTAGTACTGCCAATTCATAAACCAACCATTCTCAATCTTTCACATGCAATATTATCTATATTCAAGGTTATGTTATAGCAACTCTTAAAATATAAGTTCAAGATGTCCAAGGATATGACTTGCCTACCGCGTCGTAAAATAGAGCAGTTGATGTCAGATCAGCAGTTAAGTCCTCGAACTCGTGCTCTTGATCTGCTCTCCAATCAAACAAGCAACCAAGAATCACAATCTTTTCAATACATTATTATACTATATGCAATAATGTAAAGATGAATGTCTCGATGATTCTGAAATGATTGGGTTTAGAAGCTGATTAGGGTTAAGTGATGGAAACCAAGGTTAAGAATAGTTGTCAAAGGTTTACAAGGTTCCAAATGTCTCAAAATATCAAAATGATATCAAGGTTGCGATTTGTTCGCTCAAAAACAGCGAACATCTTTATGTCGACATTCGGTTCAAGGCATTGACAAGACGATGAGCTGGCGGCTCTGTACTGATCCAATTGTTGGCTCATTGGAACTCAACGATGTCGGGCAGTGTAAACGGTGGCAACAAGAGCTGACACGGTGAGGCAACGTGGCATGAAGTTGCTGACAACGGTTGCTGCCGGTCACGCGCGAGAGCAAGTGCTGGTCGTTGGTGTTGCCACGGCGATGGCTGAGACGTGGACGCGTGCGCAAAAGCAAGCAGAAACATGCACGGGCACAAGCGCAGGCGAGGCTTGGCCAGCGGTGAGCAAACGCGACGCAAAGATCACGGCAAGGTTCTGGTCGAAAACTCAGCAGCTGCCCTGGTTGAATCTGGATTGATTTGTGATTTATAAATCTTAGCTTTGGACTGATCTGTAAATCTAGAGATTTAGAAGATTAGGGTTGAATTCGATTCTGCTGATTTGGCAAACTTAATTCAACAGATAATTTGGCACAGATAGAAGATAAAATTTGATATATTTGGATGGTTTTTGATATAAACTGAAAATAGAGTAGATTAGGGTAAAATAGATCTGAATTTTGTTGATCTCGAATTCTGGGATTTAGGATTTGATTTTGAGATACTCATATAAGAAGATTTTGTGTTGAAAAGCATTTGGGAGGTGTTCCCTGAATCAGATTTGCATTTGGAGATGATTTGCAATATTTTGCCTTTTCAGGCTTCTAGAAAATCTGGAAAAGGACTGATCTGGGATACTCTTGGATTGATTTGCGAAAAAGGTTTAGATGATGAAATCTGACTGCCAACTTTTTGGATTATGGTATTGGCATACCTTTGATCATAATCCAAGAATAATCTGGTCTGAACTTGGTCAAGGTTTTGATTAAATCTACATTTCTGAAACTTAGGGTATTTGGGTAATATAAAATATTTCTATTTTCGAAAACAGAAGGAGTTGATAAATCTGAAAGTTAGAGATAGAATTGAATCTGGATTCTGAAGGCTTTTATACTCAAGATGGATAGTAGATCAAATCTGAAAAGTCAGATCTTGATTTGGGTCTACAGGATAGCTGTTAAGATTTTGGGCTTAGAACAGAATAGAGTTGGGGCTGATTTGGCTGATCTAGGAGAGACATATGCATGCATGACTTTTTAAGAAAGAAATTTTCATCCCTAAACTCAGGGTGTTACACTAGGGCATTTTGTTCCCGGTAGCATCTTGAGAAGAAGCCCCAGAAAAATGTAACTTCTTGATTGACGGAATGGACAAGACCCATTTTTTTTTCTAAGACTTGTCCAATTGCAAGCAGGTGTCCCTAGAACTTGCTCTCGGGGAATTTCCAAGCCCTGGGAGGCAAAGCCTGGGTAGTACTCGAGCGGCCTCCACTTTGTTGAGCCTCGCCGCCAAGGAAACAGTTGATGGGCCGGCCTCTGGGCTTGTTTCCAGTGTCTCGGCGGCGTGGGGTACCCTCCGAGAGACAATCCAGCTGTGGTGGCTTCTGGAGTGGCATTTAGACAATTTTGACAATTGTCGCGCCGGGTTGTCTCCTCCAAAGCTGGGGTCCTGAAGGTTCCCGTGGCTTCAGATACGCCCCCTAGCCGGCTACAAGTATTGGCCAAAGGATCTCCTTCGAAGGGCCTTCTGGTGAGTAAGGAGCTTGTATAGGGACATCTGCCAGGAGCTGTCGGAGGGCCTCCAAGAGTATTAGATGTAGTTGCTCACCGAAGGGGGCTGTCCTCCGAGGTAGTTTCCTGTGAGAGCTTAACTCCCCTGGTTTTACCTTGTGTGCCCGGGAGTTATCATCTCGGGGACGCCTTAGCCCACCGGGGGGTTGTCCCCTGCCCTATGTTAGCCCATGAGGCGGGTTGTCCTCGGGCTCGATGTCCAATTAATAAAGGATTTTCCCTTTGGTGTTTTTGTCAATTTTTCCACAACATTCACCCGAGTTTGGCGTAGTCCCCCCCGCCACAGTGGGGGGTAGTTTAGTATTACGCACTGTAGGTGAGGAACGAGAAAGTCCTTGGTAAGAGGTTGAAAAGACCAGAGGGTCAAACTTCTAGGATTTCTCTGCTCGATAATTTCTGAGAATTTACCTGGTCAATGTTTTCCCCGGTTGAGAATTTCTCCCGGCCGCCATGGAATGGGGGCCGGGCGAAAATTTCCGAGACCCAGTCAAAAATTTCCGAGATTCACTCCTAGAGGAGGGCGAGCTCTATGATAGGCTCTGAGTGTTTGAAGGGGGACTAGTCTCTCAAATTGACTCGTTACCGTAGTTCATGGCAACTGGGTTGCCTCTTACCCCCTCAGTCCACGAGGGGTTATTGTAAACCGCCCTAGGGGAGCGAGGCTCGCGTTGTAGGCACTTTTGTGCTGCGATAGCCTATGTCCTCACTAGGTGGGCATCCCTACAAAGGGGCATCCTCATGGAGAGGGTATTTCCTGGGAGGCAGTAAGATGAAAATTCATAAAGGAAATCCAAAACTGCATGAGAAAACCACTTCTATTGAAGAAAGCAAATACAACGCCGCCACACCCCCCCCCCCCCCCCCGCCGCAGAACCACGATGGGGGAGGGAACAGTGAGTACAACGCCTCCCCCTGCGAAGCCGCGACGGGGCAGGGAGCGAGCCTGAAGGCTAGATGTTGAACTTACGGAGTAAGTTTATATTCCAAGTGTCCTTCAGCTCTTGGTCTTGAAGGTTGGAGAGCTGGTAAGCCCCCGAGCGCAGGACGGTTGTGATCCTGTATAGGCCTTCCCACTTAGGGCTGAGCTTGCCCTGGGCCTGGGGGTTAGTCACGTGCTTGAGGACAAGGTCCCCAAGGCAGAAAGTTCTTACACAGACATGCTGATTGTAAGCGCTCATCATTTTACGCTCGCAGATGGCATGATGGAGGAGCGCTCTATCGCGCTCTTCTTCGACGAGGTTGACTTCTATCCGTTGGTTTTCTTCATTGGCTTGATACACCGTGGCAGTAGCTCCAACTAGGAGCTCGACTCGCAGCGATCGGAAACCAATCTCCGAGGGAAGGACTGCCTCAGCCCCCACGAGTGAGAACGGGGTATGCCCAGTTGCCCGATTTTAGGTCGTGTGCATGGAGCAAAGGATGCTAGGAAGCTCCTCCGCCCATGCGCCTCGCCGGGAGGCAGCCTGCTCAAGTCACCAGCGTAATCCCTATAAGGTCACACCGTTAATCCTTTTGACAGCTCTATTGCTCGGGGGGTGAGCTATAGAGGCAAAGTGGGGGGTGACGCCCAAGGTTTCACAGAACTCCCAAAAATGCGCCGACTCGAATTGAGTTCCATTTTCGACACTGATTTCTCGGGGAACCCCAATACAACAAATGATGTTCTTCTAGAAGAACTGCTGTACTACCTGGAACGTGATGCTGGCCAAGGGCTCAGCCTCCACCCACTTGGAGAAGTAATCTGTCGCGCCCCGAAACTGGGACTACGAAGGTTCTAGACAAGGTGGCATCGACGGCGGTGGCCAGCGGCGACCGAGCGGCACACTGGTGGCACGACAGTGAACTGCAAAACACTCAAATCAGGATTTGGTGTTGCGCTGCTAAGACTTGAAGTTGCTGAAGCTAGCTAGAGTTAAGTGGTACTGTTTGATGCAGTCCACTCGGCTGGAGATGGCACGGCGACGAACGACGAAGAGCTATGCCGGAGAAGAAGACGGCTTCAACGGCAATAGGGCGATGTAGTGAATCAAACTCCAAGTTGAAGGCACAGTTGAGTTCCTGAGCAGCTTCAGATAGTGTGGATGAAGGGAATCGACCTAAGGCAACGCCGGTGAGAACTTCAACGCCGCGGCCGGAGAAGAAGGGCTAAATTGGGAGAAATCGATACACAGCCTTAAAGCTCAGTTGTTCGCTGTGAGAGCAGTAGGGAGGTGAGATGAAGCTTCTGGTAACGTCAATTCGGCCGGAGGAATGGTGGTGCGGCCCGGCGATGTGAGCCGGTCGCCGGTGACTCGCGAGAAAGGGGGAAACTCCAATTCAAGCTTAATTTCGAAATCTTGATGCACAGGCTTATTGGGAATACTTCACTGATTAATTTCTTCCACTACAGTGAAAGCTAATTTGAACTGGAGTAGATGCAATTCCTAGAAGAGGGCGTTTGCTAATTAGGGTGATCGTCGGCGATAGAATTTGAATTCACTGGGGCCCGATTAAATGCTGTAATATGATAAGGTAAACAGGAGACACGTACTGGTCACTTCAATTTAGAGGTTGATACAGTGAAATGGCTTGGCGGCTTGCTCCTCCTCGGCGGTGCACCGAAGATGAAGAAGACGAAGAATAGGTGGATTTAACGGCTAAAATAGCTCTGAAGTGCAATGGTGAAGACGAAGTCGATTTGGGCGGGTATTTAAAGGCGCGGGATGAAGCTTGTTACGCTGGAGGCCGTGGAACTTGTGCCGGTGAAGCTTCGAGTTGAAGCAACGGCGACAATGGCACACGCACGCATGCAAGTTCAACTTTCCCGCTGGCGCGCGCGCCGCTGTTGCACTGGACATTGACTGCCACGGCGATGACTGAGGTGTAGACACGTGCACCCATGCAAACTCAGGTGAACATGAGCACTGCGAAGGTCGGCAGCGGCGACGATCACGACAACACAGCGCTCTGGTCGCGGTCGCAGCAGCGCTGATCGAAACTATGCACTACAGGTAGTGGTCGATGACGAAGGGGCTAGTGATCTGGTCGCAAATGGTTGCTCTGGTCGTGAACAACAGCTCGGTCGAAGTAGCTGAGCCCTAGTCGATGGCGGGGTGGTGGTTGTTGGCCGAAAACAGCAAATTGGACTGGATTGCAAAATCTGAAAATTGGCTTTGGACTGAATTGTAATTTCTGACTTAGAGATAGTTAATTTGCAATCTAATTTCATAGATGAGTATAAACTTTATCCTTGTACTCATCTACCAAGAAATTTGGTAAAATCTGGTATGATTTTCGATATAAACCAAAAATAGGGTATTTTAGGGTAATTACAATCTGAGTTTTGGTCAATTTTGAATTCAAGGTAATTGGAGAGAGATTTGGGTGTTCTGATAAAAGAAGATTTTGTATTAATTAGCATTTGGGAGGTGTTCCCTGAAACAAATTTGAATTTGACATTAATCTGAAGATTTTAGCCTTTTGGGGTTTCTAGATATCAGAAAAAGGACTGATTTGCAATACAATTCGGACTGATTTCTGAAAAAGGCTTAAATGAAGAAATATGGCTGTCAACTTTCTTTATTAAGGTATTGGCGTACCGATGATCATAATCCAAAGATAATCTGGTCTGAATTAGGTCAAGATTTGGCTAAATCTGAGTTCAGAGTATTCAGGGTAATTAGGATAATAATTAAATTTCTGTTTTCGAAGACTGAAAAGGATTGCAAGATCTGTGAGTTAGAGATGGAATTTGTTGGGGGAAATCTCCGCGAGACTAAGTCCAGGTAAGTTGCGTCACATTTGCCCGTGGACGTGGCCTCCAGTGCCTGCCCTGGGCACCGCCATGTGGCTCCCGGGACCTTGCCTCCCGGGCATGTCCCGGGCGCCGCCTTTTGCCCGGGGACGTGGCCTCCGGTGCCTGCCCAGGGCGCCGCCATTTGGCTCCCAGGACCTTGCCTCCGGGGCATGTCCCGGGCGCCGCCTTTTGCCCGGGGACGTGGCCTCCGGTGCCTGCCCCGAGCGCCGCCAGATTTAACCTACCAGTTACCCTGAAGATAAAAGTCTTCAGGAGCCAGATTGAATTCTAACCCTAACTCCCAGTATCTAAGTCTCTTTCGGTGTTCGAAAACAGGAAATTCAGATTTACCCTAAGTACCCCAGATTCCTGATAACTGAGTTATCATGATCTAACCCTATCCAGACTCAAGTATCTTTTGGAATATGTTCCTAGGTATATCCTCAACTTACTTCAAAAAGTTGGGAACCAGATTGTTTCATCTAAGTACTTTTCGCAGTTTAGTCCAAATTTTACTGCGCATAAGTCCTTTTCTGTTTACCTGGAAGCCTGAAAAGGCTAAAATCCACAAATCAGCTCCAAATCCAGAATTCTTCAGGGAACACCTCCCAAATGCTATTTGATACAGATTCCCCTTCTGATCAGACTTCAAAATCTCACTCCAATTACCGGAATTCGAGATCGACAAAATCCAGATCTATTTTACCCTAATTTTACCCTATTTTCGAAAATAGGTGAAATCCCTCAAATCTTATCAAAATTTCTCCAAATTTGAGCTAAATGAGTATTAATAGAAATATTATACTCAGCCATGAAATCAAATCCCAAATTAAAAACCTCTCTAAGATCAGAATTACAAATCAGTCCAGATTTCAACTAAAACTCTCACAATTATACCCCTGATCGACCAAAACCTGCTGTTCACGACCGGATCAACTAATTTTGACTTCGACCAGGCTTCAGTTCTCGACCACAGCACTTGTGACCAATTTCGACCGCACCTGTTGCAATCGACCAGCTCTACTGTTTTCGACCTCGAGCTGCTATCTTCGATCACGACCTGCTGCACTGCTACAATAGCCCGTAGTCATTGAAGCCAGCCCGTGGTCGCCACCTTCGCCAGCTGAACAGCGTCGCGTGTGTGCTCGCCATTTGCCACTGTGGATCTTCCCCGGCGCAAGTCACAGCCAGTAGTTTCTCCCGTTTGCACGCCACCAGCAACGGCTCCAGCAGCAAAACGATGCCACGTGGAGGACCCGCTGCGGCCAGCCATCAGCTTGCCTTCACATCACCTACAAAAGCCCTCACGGCCGCTGAAACAGGTCACCTCGACGCCAGCTCGCCATGAAGTCGCATCCCGTCTTTTCCTTGCCGGCTACAACTCACCGAGCATTTTCCAAGAGTTGAGAGCCTCCAGCCACGCCTATATAAACCCACCAGAGCTTAGCCTTACTCCTTACACTCCAGAGCACCAAAAAACCAGCAGTTCACTGTGTCTTCTTCTTCCCCGGTGAGCAGCAAAGAGGGAGCACGATGCTAGCTTCAACCACTGCTTCCTTCTTCGATCCAGCACCCCCAGTGAGCTTCTCTCATCTCCCTCATACTTCTCAAGCTTGGAATTTAATTTACATGCTTTCTGTCACCGGCAATCGCCGTGTTTCATCTAGAACTCCGGTGAGCAATTAAACTCTAACTAAATCGAATTAGCTTTCGAACTAGTAATCAAATATCCTCAGTAGACCTTGCTTAACATCCCTAAGCAACCAAAATCGACAGATTTGCTGATATGTGAAAATCCCCAAATTGAAACCTTGCATGCTCACTGAACTTAATGTTTAAGCTTTCCTGGTGCATCTCTAGCCAATCTAACTTCACCAGTATGTTTCTAATGCCCTAGAGACCATCCAAAAGCAAGGAATTAAGCTCAATCACTTTAAATCAGAAATGCCCAAATCAGATTTGAGTTCATCTTTTCTCCAGCCAGTATCTTCCAAATCCAGCCACTCCAGCTCAAACCAGTTGCCATTTAGATGTTTTGGACCATTCTGAGCAACGTTGTCTTCTATAACGACTTGTAATTCGGCCTAGATTGTGAGATATAACTATGCCCTAGTTGTTGTACTGTTTATGTTGCATATGCTCCAGGCCAGTCAACTTCTTCGCCGGTTTTCATCACTTTCCGGCCATCTCCTGCCCTAGATCCTGTTGAGACATGTGTTCCTGTTACAAATGACTAACTACCAGACAAAGTGGTGCATCATTTGGAGCCCTAGATCAAAAGTTATGGCAAACCCTAGTTTCCGGCCATCTCCTGCCCTAGATCAAAAGTCTTTGGTTCTTGATCACGTGCAGGTCACGCGAGGAGCACCTCGGGAATCAGCGACCACCTGTCAAGCATCCAAGGCGCTCGACTGGGAGAAGGACGTCGCTACCCCGCAATCTGACGATAGCGCCCGGGGTAGTTTAGACTTTTTGCTTCTTTTTGGGGCTATAAATAGCCCTTGTACCCCTCTGTTGTAAGACAAGTGATTCATTGTTATTGGAATAGCTAAACTCACAGGTGTGCTCCGGAAGCCTCTCCCCCGAGAGAGCCTCCCCAGCCGACTCCGATCGGGAGCACGCCGATAGGACTAGGGCCCCCACCGGGACCCGAACCTGTATAAATCCTCGTGTCTTTTCTTGTGTTTGTCCGGCGGGGGAGGACCGGTCACCCGGTCAGCCCGCGTCGCGTTTTCTTCGCTAGGATCGTTCACAAAACCTGCCGGGGTATTCACAATACCACGACCGAATTGAATCTGGCTTCTGAAGGCATTTATGTTTAGAGTAACTAATAGATCACATCTGAGAGATCTGATCTTAATTTGGGTTCACAGGAAAGATTTTGAGATTTTATGGCTTAAGATAGATTAGGGTTGAACTGATCTTGCTACTACTATAGATCCATGCATGCATGATGTTCATGAAAATGAAAGTTTTTACCCCTAAACTCATGGTGTTACAGATCTACCCTCCTTAAAGAAATCTCGTCCCAAGATTTACCTAAGACAAGAAAAGATAAGGGTAGGTTTGGTGGAGATCTTCTTCCTTCTCCTAAGTGGCTTCTTGTTCTGAATGATTTTCCCACTAAACCTTACATAGCTTGATCTTCTTCCTTTTGAGCTGACGTTCATCAATGGCTAAGATTCTGATTGGATGCTCAAGGTAAGTGAGATTCTTTTGTAATGCTACATCTTGTACCTCTATCTGGTCAGTAGGCTATTTTAAGCATTTCCGGAGCTGAGAGTCATGAAACATATCATGTACTCCTGCGAATTCCAAGTCATAAGTTGGATAGTTTTCTTCATGTGGTCTCAATTGGCATGAAGCGTAAGCTACTACCCGACCTTGTTGTATTAACACATAGCCTAGTCCTTGCTTCGAAGCATCACAGTAAACTACAAAATCTTCTTTGCTATCTGGCAAGGTAAGGACTGGTGGTGTTGTCAATTTCTGTTTCAATTTCTGAAAACTTTCTTTGCACTTAGTGGTCCATTCAAATGCAACATCCTTCTTTAGCAGGTTAGTAAGAGGCTTAGCAATCTGGAAAAATCGTTCAATGAATCTTCTGTAGTAACCTGCTAATCCTAAGAAACTTCTGATTTCTGGGACTGAGGTGGGTTGTTTCCATTCCTTGATAGCAGAAATTTTAGCTGGATCCACTGAAATTCCTTCTGCTGTCAACACATGTCCAAGAAATGCAATCCTTGACATCCAAAACTCACATTTATTAAACTTGGCATAGAATTGCCTTTCTAGTAGCCTTTCCAAGACTAGATGTAGATGTTGCTCATGCTCTTCTGTGCTCCTAGAATATATCGGAATGTCATCTATGAATACTATGACAAACTTGTCAAGGAAATCCATAAATGTGCTATTCATGACATTCATGAAGGCTGCTGGGGCATTGGTTAATCCAAATGGTACTACTGTAAACTCATACAGCCCGTATCTGGTAGTGAAAGCAGTCTTTGATATATCTTCTTTCTTGATCTTCAGTTGATGGTATCCAGACTTTAAGTCTATCTTGGAGAATACTTTGGCTCCTCGAAGTTGATCGAACAAGTCATCAATTCTTGGTAATGGGTACTTTCTCTTTATGGTAACCTCATTCGGAGCACGATAATCCACACACATTCGTAAGGTTCCGTCCTTCTTCCTTACAAACAACACTGGGGCTCCACAGGGTGAAGTTCTTGGTCTAATGAATCCTTTGCTCTTCAAATCTTCCAATTGGTTCTTTAGCTCCTCCAAGTATATAACTGGCATTCCTGGTAATTCTTTTGGATACACATCGGGTACTGTTGTACTACATGCACTAGTTCCAAACATACCCTCTATAGTGCCTGAACAGATCCTAACGGCTCCTTGGTTGACGATAACAATCTTTCCGCATAGAATAAAACTTTTTCCCCTTGGCTACTGACAAGGCTTAGGGTTTTCTCTTCACAGTCTACTAGACCTTTATGTTGGGACAACCAATCCATGCCCAATATAATGTCTAGACCTTGCAGTTCTAGAACTAGTAGATTTGCTGCGAATTCTACCCCTTCTATACTGAAGGTTATATTCGGGCAGATTGAGTAGACTGATAGTCTAGCCCCTAGAGTTTGTATAAACATGGGGTACTCTAATGATACTTGCTCTATATGTATTTCAACTTCAGATGCAAATGCTTTTGACATAAATGAATTTGTAGCACTAGGATCAAATAATATTAAGGCAGATGCAGACTGGATCTGAAATCTACCTAGAAGAATGTCGGTGGCGTTTCCCGCTTCTTGGATGGAAGTGTAGTTTAGCTTTCCTCCTGGAGTTGCAGTTGGTGTTCTACCTCTTCCTCTTCCTCGGTTAACCATGCTTCCTCCTCTTCCTGGGTGGAGTTCCTCTAAACTTCTGTGGTTGTGACACCGGTACTTTGGGTGCTGTTGGTTGTGTTCTTGCCTGTAACCTGGCGATGGGTATCGGGAGTTGTATCCAGGGACAGAATTCTTTGCGATGCCCATGCTGTCCGCAATGAAAACATTGGACACTCATGCGAGGACAGTTCTTCTGGAGATGGCTTCCTTTGCAGTTGGGGCAAATTATCATTGCTGATCTGGGAGTTTGGTAAGATAGTCAAAAACTGGAGGCGATGGGGGCTCTTCCTCCAATTGGGTTTGTCTGTGGCCGTGCTTGCTGGAGCATCCTTCGCTTCCGGCTTTCTTCTCCCATATTCCTCTTCTCTTCTATCTTTAAAACCCTATTCACTAGTGTTTGAAATTCAGTAAACTCATGGGAAGCAATTTGGTACTGCAGGTAGTGTTGAAGTCCTTCTGCAAAGCGTTCTATTTTCTTCTCCTTAGTATCGACATCTCCAGGTGCATACCGGGCTAGGTGAGTGAACTGATGCAGATATTCGGTGACTGTCTTGTTTCCTTGAATTAAATTACGGAATTCTCGACATTTGGCAGCTGTGACGTCGATAGGTATGTGGAATTTCCGAAATTGTTCTTTAAATTCCGTCCAAGAAAAGTTATCTTTGTCAAGGTGAGCCTCCTGGTAATTCATCCACCATGCGGCTGCAGCTCCTGCTAACTGGTGAGATCCAAACAAAACCTTCTGTTGGTCGCTGCATCGGATTGTGTCCAGTTTCCTCTCGATATCCCTTAACCAGTCATCAGCAACCTTGGGATCGGTTGCACTAAAAAATGTTGGCGGACGGGTCTTTTGAAAATCTGTTAGTCTGGCACCTACAGTAGTTCCTTCTATGGTTCCAGTAGGCATTCTCTGAACTATTTGAGCCAACAGTTGGGTATGAGCTGTTTGGGCTTCTTGACGATTTTTCTCCATGGATAGAAGAATTGTCGCGTCTGCCACGACTGTGACATCACCTGTGAGGAGCCCAGCTCGGTGCAGCTGGTCCCTTAACCACTTGACTTCCCAGGATGAGTCAATCACAGGAATACATTGAAGCAGCAAAATAATACAGTAGTCATAATTGTATGGCCATCAGGCCTTAGTACAAAACGAGGTACAGTGCCTTACAAGGCACAAGGGTCCAACAAAATAACACATCTAGTCGGCGGAAGCTAGGCCCAAAAGCAATCTACAGGAAACAGAGGTTGACAGCAAGACAGCACCACATCAGGGCTCCAGAGGAAACTGCTTGTCATCTCCTGGGTCTGCAGCATCTTCAGGATATCCTCCAAGGTCGTAGGACGCTCCATCTATTGATGAGTTGTTGCAAGGGTGAGTACTTATGTACTCAGCAAGTCATAGGGAAGGTAGAGATATATTTACAGTATAAATGACATGAGCCTATGCTATTGGGGAAAGAGTGAAGGGTTTTTCCAAAATACATTTCTTTCTCATTTCTTACTCAACTTCTGATCATACTCATGGCAGTAGATAAATCATATTGATGGTGATACATATATCCCATATCCAAGGCGATATAACCTCATATCCCACTACTTTTATTCAAGCCTTTCAATCATATACTCATAGCAGTATCCCATATACTTTAGGGCATAAACCACATGCCTCTTAGTTATCATATGATCTCTCTATTATGGTATCACCGCGACACGTCAACACATGACAGTCCACGGTAACGCCCCTTATCGTGACAACGCATGCCACTTGGGTAATCTTGAACTAACAAGTTTTAGTTTATAAAACAATACTTGTGTCACACCCCATGGATTTAATCCACCGCGGCATACTCCTAAAACTCGGGAGTACGAAGTATTCGAATACATTTTTAAACTCTGCAGAGGTGTACCTCTTTTTAAATCCACTTTTTCACTCGACTTTCAAGTCGGGCCAACTCCATGCGACTTATACGCATGTGACAAGGTCGAGATCACACAACGTTTCGCAGTCTAGTATTAACAGTATCCCTGCCCGGTAAATGGACAATCCAGTACCAAGTACCGTTGTGGGTCCTCCCCACTGCCTTACTTCCTAGCCTGGATCGACAAGCCATGCAGGGAACTGTTAATACCAAGAAAGCTACTAGATTGCGCCTGTCCCATACCAGGTAAGTGGTTGGTACGTTTTTCATGCCACTAGACGCACAACACAAGGTTCTAGTCCTTACATGCCAGTGACCAGATCATACCACAAACCATGCACCTTTAGTGCCTGCACATCCAGTGCAGCCAAGCACCTCCAGTGCTACCACCATTCCATACCAAAATACTGGTCACGGCTAGGGGTTCTATTCATGAATATAAATGTACATGTTTATACTTTTATTAGTTCGTGGCTTGCTATCTTAACAAGTTCACATTCCTCAAGTATTCAATCTATCACTGCCATAATATCATTGATCTCAACACATGCAATATTAATGAGATATCTACTCATGGAATAGCATAGCAATTCATAAAATATGGGTTTCAATATGATCAAAGTATGACTTGCCTTCCGCGTCGTAAGTATCAGCAGTTGATGATGGTTCAGCGACAAGATCTTCAACCCCGGACTCTTGCTCAGAACAAGATCAAACAAGAAAACAGGCATTACAATTCCTTCTATTCTTACTAATCCACTAAATGCAATAATGCAAGATAGAAACACTCTGGGAATACAAGGTTTGGAAGCAATTAGAGTTAAACTATGGAAACCAGGGTTAAGATTAGCTGTTAAGGTTTACAAGGTTCCAAAATATCAGGGTAATATCAAGGTGGTGACTGGTTCGCCCAAAAACAGCGAATGTCTTTAGGTTGGCATTCGGTTCAAGGCATCGACATAAGGTCGATGGGTGATAGAGGGCTCAACTCAAGTTGTGACAGTAGAGAAAAGTGTAGATCACAACATCAGGAGTCTAAGGGACAAGGTTATTTTCAAAGCGCATGGCTGGAAGTGGGTGAAAAGGCTCAATGCCACTGGCTGACACAGCCTGGCATAGGGTTGACATGGCCAGAAACTAGGGTTAGCCTTATCTTTTGACTCAGGGCTCCAAATGATGAATGATGCACCACTCTATCTGGTAGTTAGGCATTTGTAGCAGGAACAAATGTCTCAACAGGATCTAGGGCAGGAGATGGCTGGAAGGTGATGAAAACCAGCGAAGAAGTTGACTGGCCTGGAGTACCTGCAGCACAAACAGTACAGCAACTAGGGCATAGCCATAACTCCTGTTCTAGGCCGAATTAGGGGTCGTGGTAGAAGACAAAGTTGCTCAAAATGGTCCAAAACATCTAAATGGCAAGGTGGTTTGCGCTGGAGTGGCTGAATTTAGAAGATATTGGCTGGAGGAAGGATGAACTCAATCCTGATTTGGGTATTTCTGTTCTAGGGAAATTGAACTCGAGTCCTTGCTTGAGGAGCGTCTCTGGGGCATAACAAAGCTAGGTGTGAAGTCAATTTAACTGGAAAATCACCACAGAAGCTTAACGGCGAGTTCCAGTTTGCATGCCAGGTGTAAATTTGGGGTTTTCCATGTTTTAGCAAAATTGGTGATTCTGGTTGCTTAGATGTGTTCCACACAGTCCACTGATCATGTTTGATCACAGGCTCGAGAGCTTATTTGGTTTAATTAGGGATTAATTGCTCGCTGGAGTTGTCGGGGAAAATCAGCAATTCCCGGCGATGAGGTGCGATAGAGTTCAATTGGCTGCTACTACACAGGTAAGTGGATGAGAGTTACTTACTGGTAGCTTCAATTTGGAGCTCGGTGCAGTGGATTGGCCTGGCACCATGAGCCTCTTCTCGAGCTCGCCGAAGAAGACGAAGAAGAGAGCGGGGTTAGGAACTTGAGTGGTTCTGGTGTGAGTGTCTTCGAGCTGGGCTGGGGTGGCTTTTATAGGCACAGCTAGAAGCATGCAACGGCTGGAATTGCCTGGAGAATTCAAGCTCGAAGCGACGGTGAATTGACCGGCCGGGCGGGAGAGCAGCGAAGCGACGCGCTCCAGCGGCCGTGCCGGCTTTTGCAGCCTGGCGCGCAGTCCTGGTTGATGCAACGGCGAGTTGATGTTTCCCCCAGGCATGCTTGCAAGGTGGCGCAGCTGGGCTGCCGTTGTCGGGCGCGCGCGTGGGAGAGCGAAGGCGCTGCTGGCGAGCGAAGCGATTCCACAGTGGCGAACACGATGCGCACACGCGGCAAGGAAACAGTGGTTGAGGTGGCAACGTTGGAGATCGCCGGCGACGAAACCACAGCAATGGCAACGAAGACGACCAAACTCCGGCGCTCGTGGTCGATTGTAACAGCCTGGTCGTGCACAGTAGCCCGTGGTCGAACCAGGGACTGATTTGCGATGATTTTTGATGGGTTTTGGACTAAATTGCAAATCTGGTCTTAAAGAGGTTCAACTTGGAATTTGATTCCATGGCTGAGTATAATATTTCTATTAATACTCATTTAGCTCAAATTTGGAGAAAGTTTGATAGGATTTGAGGGATTTCACCTATTTTCGAAAATAGGGTAAAATTAGGGTAAAACAGATCTGGGTTTTGTCGAGCTCGACTTCTGGTGATTAGAGAGAGTTTTGGTAGTCTGATCAAAAGGGAGATCTGTATCAAATAGTATTTGGAAGGTGTTTCCTGAAGAAATTCTGGAGTTTGAGTTGATTCGTGGATTTTAGCCTTTTCAGGCCTCCAGTAAACAGAAAAGGACCTATTCGCAGTAAAATTTGGACCTTCCCGCGAAAAATGTTCAGATGAATTAATCTGGTTCCCAACTTTTTGGAGTTAGTTGAGGATATACCTAGGAACATATTCCAGGGGATACTTGAGTCTGGATAGGGTTAAATCAAGATAACTCAATTATCTGGAAACTGGGGTACTTAGGGTAAATCTGGATTTCCTGTTTTCGAAAACAGAAAGAGACTTAGATACTGTGAGTTAGGGTTAGAATTCAATCTGGCTCCTGAAGACTTTTATCTCCAGAATAACTGGTAGGTTAAGTCTGGATGGTCAGATCTTGATCTGGATCTAGATAATAGATTTGGAAATTTTTAGGGTTTGAGAGAGATTAGGGTTTAGCTGATCTGGCTACTACTACAGAGATACATGCATGCAGGGTTTTTATGCAAAAACTTTTCACCCCCAAAACCAGGGTGTTACAAGAATTTCCTGAATACTGGGTTGTTCACTCTAGGGAGGATTGGAACTCTGAGGTCCTTGCTGAAACAAAGGGTCTCTCGCCATAGGATCTTCTTCCTGCGGAGTCTGTTCTCTACATTCTCCGCCGCTTCAGGATCTCCTTCTGTCGCGCCCCACACAGGGTACCACGACTACTCCCGTGGAGACCCAGCTCGCTGCAGCTGGCCTCATACATACATACCACTGACTTCCCAGGATAAGTCAAGCACAGGAGTTCATTACAGCAGAGTAACTTACAAAATATCATTGATAAACAGTATGGCCTGCTGGCCTGATACAACAAGAGTAATACAATGCCTTCACGGCACAAATGGTCTAATTAAAACGAAAGACAACTACTCGGCGGAAGCTAGGCGAAACCCCCACAGTCGTAAGAAGTTGACAGCAGAACAGCACACTTCAGGGTTCTGGCAGAACTGGCTCTCTTCCTTCTGGATCCACGAAATCTTCCAAGCCTTCATCTTGGTATTGTAGCACTCCATCTATTGTTGATAAGTTGCAAGGGTGAGCACTTACGTACTCAGCAAGTCATAGGTAAGAGTAGAGATACGTATAGTAGAGATGACATGATCCTATGCTATTGAGGGAAAAGAGGTGAGAGGGTTTTTCCAAAAATACTTTTCTTCCAAGCTTTTCAAATCTCATGCTCATGGCAGCATTTCATATACTTAGGGCACAATCCACATGCCTCTTAGATATCACATGATCACTAAATTATGGTACTACCGCGACACGTCAACACATGACAGCCCACGGCAGCACCCCTTATCATGACAACACATGTCATTTGGGTAATCTTGAACTAACAAATTTTAATTTATAAAGCAATACTTGTGTCACACCCCGTGGGTTCAATCCACCGCGGCATACTCCTAAAACTCGGGAGCACGAAGTATTCGAATACATTTTTAAACTCTGCAGAGATGTACCAATTTACCCGCAAGATATATCCACTTTCATGCCCTTCCTATCACAAGGATTGGACCCCTAACTCACTTCATACTGTGAGTGGCAAGGTGGAGATAACAAGAACTTTTGCCATGTTTCACACACAATTCACCCCAGACCCCGTGGTTTTCTTCACGCAAACCACAGTTGTGGCAGGGTTTCACAACCCCCACTAATTGGCGTTTTCCCCTCAGGGTCAGCGTGCATGATCACATCCTGTGATATGTGTTGGAGCGCACCCCGTGTTAATCGTGAGTTTGTCATATAGGGGTTTCATGTGTGATCCACATACTACTTGTTCAGGCCTGTCCCATACCAGGCTTGCGGTCAGCACGTTAATCATGCCACTAGACGCACAACACAAGGTTCTAGGTCCTTATATGCCAGTGACCAGCTCATACCACAATCCATGCACTTCCAGTGCTGGCACATCTTGTGCGACCAAGCACCTCCAGTGCTTTTACCATTCCATACCAAAATACTGGTCACGGCTAGGGGTTTTATTTCATGAATATAAATATACATAATATATTAGTTCATGGCTCATTATTTGATCAATTCACATTTCACAGGCATCAGCCTGATGCTGCCATTTCATCTCTTTTCTCAATTCATGCAATACTATTTTATAATCAAGGTATATTCTAGCATTTCATAAAATATAGGTTCAAGATGTTCAAGAATATGACTTGCCTTCCGCGTCGTAAGAAACAGCAGTTGATGTCGGGTCTGCGACGAAGTCTTCGAACTCGGACTCTTGCTCTGAACAAGGATCAACAAGCAAACAGGCATTACAATCAATCCTACTCTTATTATTCCACTATATGCGATAATGCAAGGTAAAAGCGCCTCGGCGATACAAGATTTGGAAGCGATTAGGGTTAAACTATGGAAACCAAGGTTAAGATTAATCGTCAAAGGTTTAGAAGGTTCCAAAGGTTCCAAAATATCAGAATGATATCAAGGCTGCGGCTGGTTCGCTCAAAAACAGCAAACGTCTTTAGGTCGACATTCGGTTCACGGCATCGACATAGGGTTGATGGATGATAGAGGGCTCAACTCAAGTTGTGACAGTAGAATAAAATGTAGATCACAACATTAGGAGTCTAAGGGACAAAGTTATGTTCAGTTTGCATACCCAGATGGGGTCAAAATGGCCCAATGCCATTGGCTGACATAGGCTGACAATGCCCAAGAATGGCATTGACATGGTTTGAACAGTTTCTAGTAGCCAAAATGGGTTTTTATTCAAGCATATGATGCACAAGGTAGTGAAGCAACTGTTTGACAAGGTAATTTTTGGTTTGCATGACCAGAGGTGGGTGAACAGGGCTAATGCCACTGGCTGGCATAGTTTGACATAGAGTTGACATGGCCAGAAATTAGGGTTTGCCATAACTTTTGATATAGGGCTCCAAATGATGCACCACTTTGTCTGGTAGTTAGACATTTGTAACAGGAACAAATGTCTCAACAGGATCTAGGGCAGGAGATGGCCGGAAAGTGATGAAAACCGGCAAGGAAGTTGACTGGCCTGGAGCACATGCAACATAAACAGTGCAGCCAACTAGGGCATAGCTATATCTCACAATCTAGGCCGAATTGGAAGTCGTGATAGAAGACAAAGTTGCTCAGAATGGTCCAAAACATCTAAATGGCAAAGTGGTTAGGGCTAGATCGGCTGGATTTGGAAGATACTGGCTGGAGAAAAGATGAACTCAAATCTAATTTGGGCATTTCTGATTTAAAGTGATTGAGCTCAATTCCTTGCTTGTGTATGGTCCTCAGGGTACTAGAAATGCATTGGTGAAGTTAGATTAACAGATTGCTCAACAGAGGAGCTAAATCAGTAAGTACAATTTCATGTTCATGGCTGGAAATTGGGGGTTTTTGTTTTACAACGAATTTGTTCAAACCAATAGCTCAGGGGTCTTAAGTGAGCTATTCTAAGCATCTTTCACTACTGGCTCGAAGATCAAATCGATTTGGTTAAGGATTAATTGCTCGTCGGAGTTCTAGATGAAACACGGCGATTGCCGGTGACAGAAGGCATTTGAACTAAATTCCAATCTCGAGAAGCATGAGGGGGATGAGGGAAGCTCACTGGGGGTGTTGGATCGAAGGATGAAGCAGTGGTTGAAGCTAGCACCGTGCTCCCTCTTTGCTGCTCACCGGGGAAGAAGAAGACACTGTGCTGCTGTTGATTTTCTAGCGTTTTGGAGTGTACGAAGTAAAGCTAAGCTCCAGGGGGTATAAATAGGCGAGCTGGAGGTGCTTCAACGGTTGGAAATGCTCGGGAAGTTGTAGCCGGCAAGAATTGACAGGATTGTGACTTCACGGCGAGCTGGCGTCGAGGTGACTGGTTCAGCGGCCGTGAGGGCTTTTGCAGCTGGAGCTGCTGCGAAATGGAGGCGACTCGATGGCTGGCCGCGGTAAGAACTCCACGTGGCTAAGCTTTCCTGCTGGAGCCGTTGCCGGTGGCGTGCAAACGGGAGAACTAGCTGGTCGCGATCCTCGCTGGAGAAGATCCACAGTGGCCAACGCCGGGCACACACGTGGCAGCAGGCGAAGCAAACGGCAGTGGCGCGCTCGTGGTCGAAGGCTCCCGTGCTCGTGCGCTGTTCCAGGTCGTGGTCGAAGTCCCAAGCACTGGTCGAAGTAGCAGCTGGTCGGTTGCACTGGTTCCGGTCGAGAACTGAGGTGCTGGTCGAACCAGGGGCTAAATTGTAAGAGTTTCTGTTGAAAAGTGGACTGATTTGTAATTCTGGTCTTAGAGAGGTTTAATCTGGAATTTGATTTAATGGATGAGTATAATATTTCTATTAATACTCATTTAGCTCAAATCTGGAGAAAATTTGATAAGGTTTGAGGGATTTCACCTATTTTCGAAAATAGGGTAAAATTAGGGTAAAATAGATCTGGATTTTGTCAATCTCGAATTCTGGTAATTAGGGTGAGATTTTGAAGTTTAAACAGAAGGGAAATCTGTATCAAATAGTATTTGGGAGGTGTTCCCTGAAGAAATTCTGAGGTTGGAGTTGATTTGTGAATTTTAGCCTTTTCAGGCTTCCAGGTAAACAGAAAAGGACTTATTCGCAGTAAAATTTGGACTAAACTGCGAAAAGTGTTTAGATGAAACAATCTGGTTCCCAACTTTTTGGAGTAAGTTGAGGGTATACCTAGGAACATATTCCAAAAGTTACTTGAGTCTGGATAGGGTTAGATCATGATAACTCATTTATCTGGAAACTGGGGTACTTGGGGTAAATCTGAATTTCCTGTTTTCGAAAACAGAAAGAGACTTAGATACTGGGAGTTAGGGTTAGAATTCAATCTGGTTTCTGAAGACTTTTATCTTCAGAATAACTGATAGGTTAAATCTAGATGGTCAGATCTTGATCTGGATCTAGAGAATAGATTTGGAGATTTTTAGGGTTTGAGAGAGAGATTAGGGTTCAGCTGATCTGGCTACTGCTACAGGGATACATGCATGCAGGATTTTATGCAAAAACTTTTCACCCCCAAAACCAGGGTGTTACACCTTCTTGTATCAACCATGGTGGCTTTGAAGAGAATCTAGACAAATCTAACTAACTAAGGCCCACTAAGACAGCAATGCAGAAATTAATGCAAACTACATTAATGCATAAAATATTTAGGCTTCTAGCCATAGTACACAAATTAACTAGTGCATAAGCAACAGTGAATCACAAGCTATCAGGAGCATTAGCTAGCTCTTTCTACACTATTCCCCAGCTAAACCCTTAAGACGCTCTGAGAAAACAAAACGTGCTCTCTCGCTACCTTACCGAATTTTTAGAAAAATCAAGACTTTGAAATCAAAATTTTTAGAAGCTTCAAGCTTATTTTTACCGAAATAAAGTTTTCAAAGTAATAGTTTTTAAATAAATTACGCCTTCCTGGCAAGCCAACTCCTAAAGGTGTCGTCCTACAGTCAAGTTCTCATGCTGCTCTGATACCATAATTTGTCGCGCCCCGAAACTGGGACTACGACTACTCCCGTGGAGACCTAGCTTGCCGTAGCTAGTCCCATATATGCATACCTTTGACTTCCCAGGATAAGTCAAGCACAGGAGTATATTCACATTGCAGCAGAAAAACTTACAAAATATTTAAGCAGTGTGGCCTACTGGCCTTAATATTACATAAAGAGGTTACAATACCTTCGCGGCATACATGGTTTAGCAAAATAACATCTACACAACAGAAAATAGGTGACCCTCCCACCATGAGATGTTGACGGCAGAACAACACATCAGGGATCTGGCAGAACTGGCTCTCCTCCTTCTGGATCCAAGAAGTTCTCCACGCCTTCATCTCGATCATGGAACGCTCCATCTACTGATTTGTAGGTTGCAAGGGTGAGTACTTACGTACTCAGCAAGTCATAGGTAAGAGTAGATACATATAGTAGTATTGTTATGAACCTAGACTAGTCAAGAATTATGGATGTTTGTAAAATAATCTTTTTTTTTCATATCTCATCTCATCTCATGGCAGCACTTTTCATAACATAGCATCGCTATTCATGTTCACTAAATTATAGCACTACTGCGACACGTCAACACACGACAGCCCACGGCAACACCCCTTATCATGACAACACATGTCATTTGGGTAATTGTCGCGCCCCGAAACTGGAACTACGACTACTCCTGTAGAGACCTAGCTCGCTGCAGCTAGTCCCATATATGCATAGCATACACATACCCTTGACTTCCCAGGATAAGTCAAGCACAGGAGTATATTCACATTGCAACAGAGTAACTTACAAAATAGTTAACCAGTGTGGCCTGCTGGCCTTAATACTACATAAAGAGATTACAATGCCTTCACGGCATACATGGTTTAGCAAAATAACATCTACACAGCAGAAGATAGGTGATCCACCCACAAAGAGAAGTGGACGGCAAAACAACACATCAGGGCAATGACGGGACTGACTCTTCTCCTTCTGGATCCAAGAAGTTCTCCATGCCTTCATCTTTATCATTGAACTCTCCATCTACTGATTTGTAGGTTGCAAGGGTGAGAACTTACGTACTCAGCAAGTCATAGGTAAGAGTAGATACATATAGTAGTGATGATATGAACCTAGACTAGTCAAGAATTATGGATATTTATAAAATAAACTTTTTCTTTCATTCCTCATCTCATGGCAGCACCTTTCATAGCATAACATCATTACTTATGTTCACTAGATTATAGCACTACCGCGACACGTCGACACACGACAGCCCACGGCAGCACTCCTTATCATGACAACACATGTCATTTGGGTAATCTTGATTTAACACATTTTATTTAGAAAATAGTACTTGTGCCACACCCCGTGGATTTAATCCACCGCAACAGACTCCTATAAACCTGGGAGCTCGGAGTATTCGAATACGTTTTTAACTCTGCAGAGAGGTACCAATTTACCCGCAAGATATCCACTTTCAAGCCTTTCCTATCATAACATAATGATTGGACCCCTGACTCACTTCATACCGTGAGCGGCAAGGTGGAAATAACAAGAACTTTTGTTATGTATCACTCACAATTCACCCCCGACCCTGTGGCTCTCCGCGAACCACAGTTGTGGCAGGTTGTATCCAAACCTACACCCCTACGCATATTTCCATTACTGGGTCAGCGTGCTTGATCACCTTCAGTGATATGTGTGGGAGCCATTCTCCGTGCCAAACGTGCGTCACTACACAACTCCAGCAGGGGTTTCATGTGCGATCCACATAAGTACTTGTTCAGGCCTGTCCCATACCAGGCTTGCGGTTAGCACGTTGTTCATGCCACTAGACGCACAACACAAGGTTCTAGTCCTTGGATGCTTCTGGCTGTGTTCCTACCTGTGACCTGGCAATGGATGGTGGAAGTTGAATCCAAGGGCAGTGAACTCGACGATGTCCAAATTGTTTACAATGATAACACTGAATACTGAAATGAGGACAATTCTTCTGAAGGTGGTTTCCTTTGCAATTGGGACACAACGTCATTGCTGGTCTGGGACTTTGGTATGATGGTTGAAAACTAGAGGCAACGGGAGCTCTTTCTCTGGTTGGGTTTGTTTGTGGCCGCGCTTGCTGGAGCATCTTCCTCTTCCGATTTTCTTCTCCTATATTCCTCTTCTCCTCTATCTTTAAGACTCTGTTTACTAGTGTCTGAAATTCAGTTATCTCATGAGAGGCAATTTGGTACTGTAGGTAGTGTTGAAGTCCTTCTGTAAAGCGTTCTATTTTCTTCTCCTCAGTATCAACATCTCCAGGTGCATACCGGGCCAGGTGAGTGAACTAATGTAGATATTCTGTAACTATCTTGTTTCCTTGGATCAAACTACGGAATTCCCGACGTTTGGCAGCTATGACGCCGGTAGGTACATGAAATTTCCGAAATTGTTCTTTGAATTCCGTCCAAGAGATGCTATCTTTATTAAGGTGGGCCTCCTGGTAGTTCATCCACCATGCAGCTGCAGCTCCTACTAACTGGTGTTATCCAAACAAAACTTTTTCTTTATCACCACATTGAACTATGTCTAATTTCCTCTCTATATCCCTCAACCAGTCATCGGCAACCATGGGATCAGTCGCACTAGAGAAAGTTGATGGACGGGTCTTTTGTAAATCTGTTAATCTGGTTCCTACAGTAGTTCCTTCTGTTGTTCCAGTAGGCAATTTCTGTACTATATGAGCCAACAACTGAGTATGGGCTGTTTGAGCTTCCTGTCGATTCTTCTCCATTGACAGAAGAATTTCCTGTAGACTAAGTTGTTCATTCTGGGGCGGATTGGAACTTTGAGATCCTTGCTGAAACAAAGGGTCTCTTGTCATAGTATCTTCTTCCTGCGGAGTCTGTTCTCTACCTTCTCCACTACTTCGGGATCTTCTTCTTGTATCAACCATGGTGGCTCTGAAAAGAAGTTTGGACTGATCTAACTAACTAGGGCCAACTAAGACAACAATGCAGAAAATAATGCAAACTACTTTAGTGCATGAAATACTTAGGCTACTAGCCATAATACACAAGTTAACCATTGCAAAAGCAACAGCGAATCACAAAGCTATCAAGAGCATCACTAGCTCTATCTACACCAACCCCTAAGACATTCTGAAACAACAGAACGCACTCTCACAGTCTTACCGATTTTTAGAAAATCCAAATAAAATTTTGAAATGAAGGTTTTCAAGAGCTACAAAGCTTATTATTTTTATCAAAATACAATTTTCAACAAGTAGTTTTCTAAATAAATTACGTCTTCCTGACACGGCCAATCCCTAAAGGTGTCGTCCCACAGTCAAGTTCTCATGTTGCTCTGATACCATAATTTTGTCGCGCCCCCAAACTGGGACTACGACTACTCCTGTAGAGACCTAGCTTGCTGCAGCTAGTCCCATATATGCATAGCATACACATACCCTTGACTTCCCAGGATAAGTCAAACACAGGAGTATATTCACATTGCAACAGAGTAACTTACAAAATAGTTAAGCAGTGTGGGCTGCTGGCCTTAATATTACATAAAGAGATTACAATGCCTTCACGGCATACATGGTTTAGCAAAATAACATCTACACAGCAGAAGATAGGTGACCCACCCACAAAGAGAAGTGGACGGCAGAACAACACATCAGGGCAATGACGGGACTGACTCTTCTCCTTCTGGATCCAAGAAGTTCTCCATGCCTTCATCTTGATCATTGAACGCTCCATCTACTGATTTGTAGGTTGCAAGGGTGAGCACTTACGTACTCAGCAAGTCATAGGTAAGAGTAGATACATTTAGTAGTGATGATATGAACCTAGACTAGTCAAGAATTATGGATATTTATAAAATAAACTTTTTCTTTCATTCCTCATCTCATGGCAGCACCTTTCATAACATAACATCATTACTTATGTTCACTAGATTATAGAACTACCGCGACACGTCGACACACGACAGCCCACGGCAGCACTCTTTATCATGACAACACATGTCATTTGGGTAATCTTGATTTAACACGTTTTATTTATAAAATAGTACTTGTGTCACACCCCGTGGATTTAATCCACCGCAATAGACTCCTATAAACCCGAGAGCTCGGAGTATTCGAATACGTTTTTAACTCTGCAGAGAGGTATCAATTTACCCGCAAGATATTCCACTTTCAAGCCTTTCCTATCATAACATAATGATTGGACCCATGACTCACTTGCGGTTAGCACATGTTTCATGCCACTAGACGCACAACACAAGGTTCAAGTCCTTATATGGGAGTGACCAGACCATCCACAAGCATGCACCTTCCGCGCCTGCTATCCTTTGCAGTTAAGCACCTCCAGTGCTACAGCCAGCCATACCAAAATTCTGGTCACGGCTAGGGGTTTTATTTCATGAATATATATAAATACATAAATAATAGTTCATGGTTCACTATTTGATCTTTTCACATTTCACAAGCATCCAGCTTAGTACTGCCAAATTATATCTCAACCATTCTTTCACATGCAATATTCCTTATATTCAAGGTCATATCATAGCAACTCTTAAAATATAGGTTCAAGATGATCAAGACTATGACTTGCCTTCCGCGTTGTAAAATACAGTAGTCGATGTCGAGTCTGCGATGAAGTCTTCATACTCGGGCTCTTGATCTACTCTCCAATCAAACAAGCACACAAAGATCACAAACTATTTTAAATACTTTAAAATCTATATGCAACATGCTTTTAAGAGAAAAGATCTTGGCGATGATGAAACGGACTGAGATTGCAAGCTAATTTGGGTCAAAACCCTGGAATTTATAGAATCTGAGCAAAGGATGGTGTTAGAAATTCTTAGGGCTTCAAGGCTGCAATATGGACATCAAGTCCGCGGCTGGTTTACTCAAAAACAGCGAATGTCAACGGATCGACATTCGGTTCACGGCCTGACATAGCTTCAGAGAAAGCTAAATGACTTATCTCAAGATGTGATAGTTGAAGGAAATGTAGAGCATGGTCCTATAAACTTGGTAGACAAAGTTGTTTTCAGTTTTCGTAACCAGAAGTAGTCAAATTGGGTTAATGCCACTGGCTGACATTGAGATGACACAAGCTGACATTGTCAAGGATTGGCATTGGCATGGTTCTGGAGATTCTCAGTAGGCAAAATATGTTCTGTTTCAAGCATTGGGTGCATAATGCCATGAGGGAGCTATTTGACAAGGTGGTTTTCACAGAAAAGGTCTAGAGGTCAAGGATTTTGCAAAGATACCCCTGGACACAGTGAACTGGATGTCAGTGCATTGTCAAAATTAGGGCTTTGATGCTTTGTCTGTGTCGTGGTATTAAGAATACCCCGGCAGGTTTTGAAGACGATCCTAGCGGAGATTACACAACGCGGGTTGACCGGGCGACCGGTCCTCCCCCGCCGGACAAACACAAGAAAAGACACGAGGATTTATACAGGTTCGGGTCCCAGTGGGGGCCCTAGTCCTGTCGACGCGCTCCCGACCGGAGTCGGCTGGGGAGGCTCTCTCCGGGGGAGAGGCTTCCGGAGCACGTCTGTGAGATTAGCTATTCCAAATAATAATGAGTTGATCTTTTACAACAGAGGGGTACAAGGGCTATTTATAGCCCCAAAAAGAAGCAAAAAGCCTAAACTACCCCGGAAGCCACCGTCGGATTGAAGGGTAGGACTGTCTTTCTCCCGGTCAAACGTCTTGGATGCTTGACGGGTGGTCGCTGATTCCCGAGGCGTCCCTCGCGTGACCTGCACGTGATAAACAAACAGGGGTTTTACCTTTTAGGAGGGCGATGACGTCCGGGACCCCTTCCGGAGAGCAGGGTCCTGGGGACCCAAAAGGCGGCGCCCGGAGCAGGCACCGGAAGCCACTGTCCCCGGGGGCCAAATGGCGGCGCCCGGGACATGCCCGGGGGGCACGGTCCCGGGGGCCAAATGGCGTCGCCCGGGGCAGGCACCGAAGACCACTGTCCCTGGGCAAATGGCGGCACCCGAGACGTGCCCGGGGGGCACGGTCGCGGGGGCCAAATGGCGGCGCCCGGGGCATGCCCGGGGAGCACGGTCCCGGGGGCCAAATGGCGGCGCCCGGGACAGGCACCGGCGGCCACTGTCCCCGGGGGCCAAATGGCGGCGCCCGGGATATGCCCGGGGGGCACGGTACCGGGGGCCAAATGGCGGCGCCCGGGACAGGCACCGGAGGCCACTGTCCCCGGGCAAATGGCGGCGCCCGGGACATGCCCGGGGGGCACGGTCCCGGGGGCCAAATGGCGGCGCCCGGGACATGCCCGGGGGGCACGGTCGCGGGGGCCAAATGGCGGCGCCCGGGGCATGCCCAGGGGGCACGGTCCCGGGGGCCAAATGGCGGCGCTCGGGACAGGCACCGGAGGCCACTGTCCCCGGGCAAATGGCGGCGCCCGGGACATGCCCGGGGGGCACGGTCTCGGGGACCAAATGGCGGCGCCCGGGACATGCCCGGGCGGCACGGTCCCGGGGACCAAATGGCGGCGCCCGGGGCAGGCACCGGAGGCCACTGTCCCCGGGCAATCATGAACTTACCTGGACTTGACCGCGTGGAGATTTCCCCCAACAGTAGCCCCCCATGCCCTCCGGGGACGAAGCTTGAGCCCCCGGAGGGAATGGTCACGGTACCGGGAAAATCTCCGGACGAAAACTCCGGACGAAAAATCACTGGAGCCCCGGCGACGCTTCGGTTTCTGTGCCGGGCGCTTTATGGCCGCGCCGTTCTCGCAATAAATGCACGCGGGGTTCGAACCGGCGTCTCGATTTACGCGCCTGTCCCTTCGTTTCCCGCGCACGGTTTGAATTTCAGTGGTCCAGATTGCTCCGAGGGGGCCACGTGGCGCGCATCTAGATCACGGCCAGCCTCTATAAATAGGGCCTTAGGGGGCCCCGGAAGCTCATTCCAATTATTCAACTCCAGCTTCAGCTCTCCCGGTAGCGCTCTTCCGGTAGCTTCTCCGGTAGCCTTTTCCGGTAGCGAGCGTCCAGGAGTTGTTGACTTAGCCACCTGAAAACTTAGCCACCCAAAAAAGAAAGAACTGACCTAATGGCGCCCAAAGGTCGAGCGAAGACCACGGAGGTGCCCCCGGAGGAAATCCCCATGGATTTCCTCTGGGCCTCCGAGTTCTCGGCCTCGGACGCGGAGTCCCTGGTCAAGAAGGGCGTCGTTGAAGAGGGGGACATCCGGGTGCCCCTAAAGAAGGACGGAGCCCCCCGCCCCAGGCCCGGAGAGGTCGTGGCCTTCGAGGCCTTCCTCGAGGCGGGGCTCCGGCTCCCGGTGCATCCGATGCTCCGGGAGTTTCTCAAAGAGTACGGGGTGGCTCTCAACCACCTCACCCCGAACGCGCTCGTCCGTATGGGCCTTTTTATATGGCTCTACGAGACAGCGACCGGGCGGGACCCCACCCTCCGCGCCTTCCGGTACTTCTACGAGCCGGCCGCGCGGAGCTCCCACCTGGTGAAGGGAGGACAGAAGTCCCCCTTCGGCTCGGTGATGGTCCAGATGCTGCCTTCCCGGGTGGCGGACTACCCGGCGGCGGCCTCCCGGGACCACTAGGGGGACTGGCTCCGGAGGTGGTTCTACCTCCGGGTCCGGGACGAGGCGGTGGTCTACGCCCCGGAGCCTCCCACCTACAGCCGGTCATCCGCACCGAAGCCGCCGGTGTGGACGGACGAGGAGTTCGAGCTCCTCGGGAAGGTGGTGCTGGCGAAGAAGGCCCGCTCGATGCGGGACGCCGCGGAGGATCTGGCGCTCATGCGGCTTTCCCCCTTCTCACGCGGGGGAAGGGGGATCGGCATGGGCCCGGAGCAGCGGCCTCCGGTCAAGCCGGTCACGCGGCGTAAGTCTCCTGCATTTTTGTACTTGCAGTTTTTTATGAGAAATCGACTAACTTTTTACCTCTTGCAGTGCGCCCGTACCCGGCGGCGAGGGACAAGGCGGAGCACCTCCTGGGGAGGTACTTCGCCGACGAACACGAGCGCATCGTGCGCCTCGTGGGGGAGGGGCCTCCCCGGAACCTGGTGGCCGAGGCCTACAGGCTCAGGCTTCCGGAGAGGAAGCCCCTTCCCACCCCCGGGTCTCATAAGCGAGGGAAGGATGCGGCCGGGGGCTCGGAGCCCAAAAGGCCCCGGGTCCAAAAGACCCCCGCCCCGACGACGACGCCGGCGACGACGCCGGTGAGGGCCCGGGACGCGGCTCCCGGAGCCGAACATGCCCGGGCGGCGCCCCGGGCAGAGGCGACGCCTCCGCCCCCGAAGGCCCCCGTCGAGGCCCGGGGGAAGGAGGTTGTTACCGGCGGGGCAGGGTCCGATTCCGCGGACTACGCCCCGTCGCCAGTTCGAGTGACGCTTCTCTCGCCTCTCCCGGCGGCATTGGCGCCGGAGAGGCTATAGGTGAGGTTTTGGGAGGCGGCGCCTCCGTGCCTCTGGCCGGTCGATGAGGAGGGGGGAAGCCCCTCAGTCTTCGAGGTCCCCCCGGAGCAGGAGGCTCCGAGGGCCCTCCGGCCTGGGGCGGGGAAAGGCCCGATGATCCCCCCCCGGGCGGAGAACCCCGCCCGATCTTCGTCTTCGTCTTCGGAGGAAACTTCGTCGACAAAGACGCCGGCGACGCCGGCCGTGCTCCCGGATGCCGAGGTCCGGGGGCCCTCTCCCGGCCGCGACAGGAGGGGCGGGCCAGATACCTCCCTACTTCCCGCGGGGGAGGTGGCCCGCTACGCGGAGGGCCTGCACAACTGGAAGGTGCAGGCCTTCGTAGCAGGAGGAACGCTCCACGAGCGTTTTGAGGGGCTCGAGTCCCTCGGGGCCCAGGTAACTCGAGCTCTCAACACCTCGGCTCTTTTTTTTCTGCACTTGAGAATTTTCTAACTCTTTATGTATTTTGTAGTTAGCGACTGTTACCTGGGGCCTTGAGCAGCGGGTCACCCGGCTGCTCAAGGAGGCAGAGAGCCGGGTCGCGGCCTGCGTGGAGCAGCGGGAGGCGGCCCTCCGGGAGCGGGACGAAGCTCTTAATGAGCTGTCCCGGGCCCGGGCGCAGGTGCACCTTTCGGAGGGCGCCTACATCCGCCTCCGAGAGGAGGCCAAGGTGCGGGAGAAGACGCTCCGGGAGCTCGAGAGCTCCAGCGTCCGGGCGCTGTCGGACGCGGGCCGCTCCGTCCGCTCGACCTTGGAAAGCCTTGGCGTTAGCCTGGGCTCCGGGAGCGGCCCCGAGGTGCCCCCGGCGACCCTCGCGGAGGCTGTGCGTTTTCTTAACGCGCAAGTCTCCGCGATCCCGGAGGCTGCGGACGTCCGGGCACGGGG
The DNA here is from genome assembly GCA_019359835.1 of Pharus latifolius. Classification (NCBI taxonomy): domain Eukaryota; kingdom Viridiplantae; phylum Streptophyta; class Magnoliopsida; order Poales; family Poaceae; genus Pharus; species Pharus latifolius. The sequence continues at coordinate 49,368,106 of CM033326.1, forward strand.
CCGGGCGATCCCCGTCATCGCGGCCGCCGCGGGGCTTGTTGACTACCGTGGGGTCGGCGCCCGGGCGATCGGGGGGCGCATCCCCCGGAGCTTCCCGGAGGCCTTCGAGCCAACGCGTCGGGAGGTGGAGCTGCTGGCGGAGGGGTTCTACGACCGGATCATCCGGACGAGGTTCCCGACACCGGCGCTGTCGCGCCCCGAGACTGGGACTACGACTACTCCTGTAGAGACCTAGCTCGCTGCAGCTAGTCCCATATATGCATAGCATACACATACCCTTGACGTCCCAGGAAAAGTCAAGCACAGGAGTATATCACATTGCAACAGAGTAACTTACAAAATAGTTAAGCAGTGTGGCCTGCTGGCCTTGATATTACATAAGATGATTACAATGCCTTCACGGCATTCATGGTTTAGCAAAATAACATCTACACAGCAGAAGATAGGTGACCCACCCACAAAAGAGAAGTGGACAGCAGAACAACACACATCAGGGAAATGACGGGACTGACGCTCCTCCTTCTGGATCCAATAAGTTCTTCACGCCTTCATCTTGATTGTTGATCGCTCCGTCTATTGATTTGTAGGTTGCAAGAGTGAGCACTTACGTACTCAGCAAGTCATAGGTAAGAGTAGATACATATACTAGTGATGACATGAACCTAGACTAGTCAAGAATTATGGATGTGTATAAAATAATCTTTTTCTTTCATACCTCATCTCATGGCAGCACCTTTCATAATATAACATCATCATTCATGTTCACTAGATTATAGCACTACCGCGACACGTCGACACACGACAGCCCACGGCAGCACTCCTTATCATGACAACACATGTCATTTGGGTAATCTTGATTAAACATATTTTATTTAGAAAATAATACTTGTGTCACACCCTGTGGATTTAATCCACCGCAGCAGACTCCTGTAGACCCGGGAGCTCGGAGTATTCAAATACATTTTTAACTCTGCAGAGAGGTACCAATTTACCCGCAAGATATTCCACTTTCAAGCCCATCCTATCAAAATGATTAGACCCCTCCTCACAACCATGTGTGAGTGGCAAGGTGGAGATAACAAGAACTTTTGTTATGCATCACTTACAATTCACCCCCGACCCTGTGGCTCTCAGCGAAACACAGTTGTGGTAGGCTGTATCATAACCTCCACCCCACCTCATTTTCCCATTACTGGGTCAAATATCAGATCACCTTCAGTGATAGTAGGAGTCAGCCTCCAAGTCAATCATCACAACACATCTCATGCAGGGGTTTCATGTATGATCCACATAAGTACTTGTTCAGGCCTGTCCCATACCAGGCTTGCGGTTAGCACGTTGTTCATGCCACTAGACGCACAACACAAGGTTCTAGTCCTTATATGCCAGTGACCAGACCATCCACAACCCTGCACCTTCAGTGCCTGCATATCCTTTGCAGTCTAGCACCTCCAGTGCTACAGCCATCCATACCATTTTTCTGGTCACGGCTAGGGGTTTGATTTCATGAATATAAGTATATAGATACATATAATAGTTCATGGCTCAAAACTTGTTTATTTCACATTTCACAGATAACCAGTCTAGTACTGCCAATTTATAAATCAACCATTCTCAATCTTTCACATGCAATATTGCCTATATTCAAGGTTATGTTTTAGCAACATTTAAAATATAGGTTCAAGATGACCAAGGATATGACTTGCCTTCCGCGTCGTAAGAAACGGCAGTTGATGACGGTTCAACAGTGAAGTCCTCGATCTCAGCTTCTAGATCTGCTCGACGACAAACAAACAATACACACAAATATTACTTATATATTAAGATGTTTTAGGATTTATATGCAGACATGCTTTACAAGAGTGACTGAACGATACTAGAGATAATTGAGATTACAAGCTGAACTGAGTTGAGATCTAGGGTTTCAAGGATTTGGCTAAGGATGGTGTTAGATGCTCTTAGGATCTCAAGGTTACAATAAGAACATCAGTTTTGTGGCTGGTTTGATCAAGAACAGCGAATGTCGGCAGATTGACATTCAGATCAAGATTCTGACATAACTTCAAGGAAAACTAGAGAACTTATCTCAAGTTATGACAGTAGAAGAAAGTGTAGATTATAACTCTACAAATTCAGTGGACAAAGTGGCTTTCAAAATGCATAATCAGAAATGAGTAAACAAGGCAATGCCATTGGCTGGCATGCACCAGAATAGTGTCAAAAACTAGGGTTTAGCAGCAAATACAATTCAAGGGCTCAAATCAAGTTGTGATAGAAGAAGAAAATGTTGATCACAACCTTAGGAGTCTAAGGGACAAAGTTATGCTCAAAATGTACATCTGGAAGGAAGTGAAAAGGGCTAATGCCACTAACTGACATAGTCTGGCATTGATCTTGACATGGCCAGAAACTAGGGCTTGGCATAACTTTTGATCTAGGGCTCCAAATGATGCACCACTTTGTCTGGGAGGTAGGCATTGATAATAGGAACAAATCATTCAACAGGATCTAGGGCAGAAGATGGCTAGAAGGTGATGAAATTCAGTGATGAACTGAGGTGAACTAGTTGCATTGGAGCAGTTCTGGACAAGATTTTGGCATGGCTATAACTTGAATTCTGGGCAGTTTCAGAGATCGAGCTAGAAGACAAATATGTTCAGGAGGTTGAAGCACACCTGAATGACAAAGTGGATGATGCTGAAACGGCCAGGAATAGGTTTTCCAGTGAACTGCGCCGGAGAAGATGACATGAGATTTGGGGCTTTTTGATACAGGCCGAAAGAACTCGATTCCAAGCTTGAGGAGTGATAGAAGGGTAAGAGGAATCTACCTGCACGATCAATTTGGCCGGAGGATGGCCGAAGAAACCTGGCGACGATCGCCGGTGACTGGTGGAGCTCAAATTTGAGGAAACCTTCGATTTGAGCTCAATCTGGAGATCTGGATGCATAGGCTTGCTGGAAATGAGTCACTGATCATTTTGTTTCATAGATTCGAAGATTAATTCGGGGTAGATCGGCCAGCATTGCCGGAACAGGGCAATCGGGAAGTTCCGGTGATCACCGGCGACTGGATGCAAGATAACTCAATTAAATGGTACAGTACGATGAGGGAGATGAGATATACCTTCTGGTGCTGTTAAGTCGGTGAGAAGTGCAGCAGGGCGTGCTGGCACCGTGAGGCCTCAATCTGGACTCGCCGGAGAAGAAGACGACGGCGAGAAGATTTGGAAATTTGGCTAAGTCCTGGTGAAGGGGAGATGACACAGGGTATGGCTGCTTATATAGACCACAGGGCGATGCTTGCAAGGAGATAGCAGCAAGGGAATTTGTGTCGGTTGACATGAGTTGCTAGGCGCAGAAGCAACAACGGCGAGCGGTGACGCGATAGCGCTCAGGCGAGGTGACTACTGATCAACTTGTCGGTTCATTGGAACTTAACAATGCCGGGCGGTGCAAGGCGGTGGCGACAAGGCTGGCAAAGCACAGCAACGTGGCGAAGAGTTGCTGACAACGGTCGCGCACGGGAGCAAGCTGTTCAACGGCGCTGCCACGGCGAAGGCTAGGACACGGACACGTGCGCACATGCAGATTCAAGTGAGCACGAGCTCAGGCGAGGCGAGGCGTGGCCGGCGGCGAGCAAGCATGGCGCAAATGCACGGCGAAGCTTCTGGTCGTGCACTGGCTACTGCCCTGGTCGAAATATGGGCTGATTTGCAATTTCCAAATCTTTAGTTTGGGCTGAATTGAAAATCTGATTATTTGGAAGGTTTGATCTGAAATTGATTCTGCTGAGTTGGCAAACTTAATTCCATAGATGATTTGGCACAGCTTGAAGATAAAATTTGAGACATTTGGATGACTTTTGATATGAACTGAAAACAGAGTAAATTAGGGTAAAGTAAGTCTGAAACTTATTGATCTCGAATTCTGGGATTTAGGGTTTGATTTTGAGATACTCATAAAAGAAGAATTTGTATTGAAAGGCATTTGGGAGGTGTTCCCTGAATCAGATTTGAATTTGGAGATGATTTGCAACATTTTGCCATTTCTGGCTTTTGGAAAATCTGGAAAAAGGACTGATCTGCGAATCTGGAGTTTTGGAAGGTTTAAACTGAATTTGATTTCACTGATATAGCAGATTATATTCAACAGAATATTTGGCAAGAACATTTGATAAAATTTGGCACATTTGAATAGTCTTTGATACAGACTGAAAATAGGGTATTTTTAGGGTAATTGAATCTGAGCTTCAATTGATTTCGAATTATGGTAATTAGGATGAGATCTTGAAATCTGCACAGAAGAAGAACTTGTTTCAAATAGCATCTAGAAAAGATTTGCCGAAGAAATTCTGAATTTGGAGTTAATCTGGAGATTTTAGCCTTTTTGGGTTTCTAGATATCAGATAAAGGACTAATTTGTAATAACTCTTGGACTGATTTGCGAAAAAGGTTTAGATGGTAAAATCTGACTGCCAACTTTTTGGATTAAGGTATTGGCATACCCTTGATCATAATCCAGGAATAATCTGGTCTGAACTTGGCTAAGATTTTGATTAAATCTGAATTTCTGAAACTTAGGGTAAAAGGTAATAACAGATATTCTGTTTTCGAAAACAGAAAAGAGTTGATAATTCTGGAAGTTAGAGATAGAATTGAATCTGGGTTCTGAAGGCTTTTAGGTTTAGGATAACTGATAGATCAAATCTGGCAAGTCAGGTCTTGACTTGGGGTCACATGATAGATTTGGAGATTTTAGGGCTAGAACAGAATAAAGCTGAGGCTGATTTGGCTGATCTAGAAGAGACATATGCATGCATGATTTTTAAGAAAGAAACTTTTCACCCCAAAACTCAGGATGTTACAGGCGCCTCCGGCCGCGGATGCCCCTGCCCCGGCCACGGAGGAAGCTCCCTGGGGGGAGGACCCCAATGCTAAAGTATGAGCCTCCCCCGGGTCTTTAGCTCGGACTTCTTTTTATTTTGTTAGACATTTTGATTCCGGTAGCTTCTTAGGAGAAGCCCCGGGCACTTGTACAAAAACATCTTGCAATGAAATGTATTTAAAATTTTTCTAAGTCTTTGCAATGAAATGTTACCAGGGTTCCCGGGGGGTTACTCCCGGGCAACGGTCCGGGAGAGGCTCTCCGGGGGACGCCCAAGCGGCTTTGATTTTGCTGAGCCTCGTCTCCGGGAGGCGCGACGGGGGTACTGCCCGGGAGCCTGCCCGGTTGAGGTGGCGCCCGGAGTGGCAGTTGAATAACTTCGACAATAGCAGTGCCGAGCTATCTCCCCCGCGTCCGGAGGCCCAGGTGGTACCACCCCTCCGGATACTTCCACCGGCGGGGTACGAGTTTTGGCCCGAAGATGTGCTTCGGGACTCGCAGCGTCGCGTGCGGGCCCTGTACCGGGACTTGGCCCGGGAGCTGAGGGAGCGCCTCCGGGAGCTTTAGGGGTAGGAGCCTTAGGCTTGTGAGAAATCCCCCGGGTTAGGACCCGGGTTGTATCTTTCCTGAAGCCCACCGGAGGGGGAGCGTGTCCTCCGGGTTTCCCGATAAATAAAGCTCCTTTCTGTTGATTGCTTTGTCTTATTTCTTCTTGTATGGTCTGTGGGGCTCATCTTCAAAAGAATGAGCTATGTTTGTTCGTGGGTGACCCGGGGGCCCCCTGTCCCCCCCCCGTCCACAGCGGGCCGGAGGAGGCCTCCACGCGCTGTGGGGGTAACAGGGTCCCCGGAGGGAGTATAACCTGTAGGAGAAATATTTTCTAAGTTAGAAAATTTTAAAGCGAGGTTTTCAAGGAGAAGACCTTCCGGGAGATAATCATCCGGTCGCCGTGAGAACGAGGAGCCGGGAATAAGGCCTTAAGCGGAAGGAATGTCCAAGAGAACCCGATGGGATTTCCAGAGGCGAGCTTCCTGGGAGACACTCGTCCGGTCGCCGTAAGAACGGGGAGCCGGAAATAGGGTCTTAAGCGGAAGGAAATGCCCGAGAAATCCGACTTCTCCGAGAGACAATCGTCCGGTCGCCGTGAAAACGGGGAGCCGGGAATAGGGTCTCCGGGAGGCATTTATCCGGTCGTCGTGAAAACAGGGAGCCGGGAATAACGTCAACTCCCGGAGGAGGAAGATGGATCCAAATAAGCCGCAAGGGGCTGATCTTCCGGTCGCCGTGAAAACGGGGAGCCGGGAATAACGTCGACTCCCGGAGGAGGAAGATAGATCCAATCAAGCCGCAAGGGGCTGATCTTCCGGTCGCCGTGGGAACGGGGAGCCGGGAATAACGTCGACTCCCGGAGGAGGAAGATAGATCCAATCAAGCCGCAAGGGGCTGATCTTCCGGTCGCTATGGGAACGGGGAGCCGGGAATAACGTCGACTCCCGGAGGAGGAAGATAGATCCAATCAAGCCACAAGGGGATGATCTTCCGGTCGCCGTGAGAACGGGGAGCCGGGAATAGCGTCGACTCCCGGAGGAGGAAGATAGATCCAATCAAGCCACAAGGGGATGATCTTCCGGTCGCCGTGAGAACGGGGAGCCGGGAATAGCGTCGACTCCCGGAGGAGGAAGATGGATCCAAATAAGCCGCAAGGGGCTGATCTTCCGGTCGCCGTGAGAACGGGGAGCCGGGAATAACGTCGACTCCTGGAGGAGGAAGAAAATCCAGAAAGCCATTAGACGTCCCGCTGAGGAGAGCGTCTACTCCCGGAGGAGGAAGTGCCCGAAGACGGGTCTTGAGTGTTTGGGTAGGGGACTAATCTCCCAAAGTGACTCGTTACCACGGCCACTGTGACTGGGTTGCCGCTTACACCCTCAGTCCACGAGGGCTGATCGTAAGCCGCCCTACGGGAGTGCAGGCTCCGTTGTAGGGACTTGTTGGGGCTGGCCCACTTCCTCGCGGGGAGGGCGCCCTACGGGAGTGCAGGCTCCATTGTAGGGACTTGTTGGGGCAGGCCCACTTCCTCGCGGGGAGGGCATCCTCACGGGGAGGGCATCCTCGCGGGGAGGGCGCCCTACGGGAGTGCAGGCTCCGTTGTAGGGACTTGTTGGGGCTGGCCCACTTCCTCGCGGGGAGGGCATCCTCACGGGGAGGGCATCGCCGCTAGGGGCGGTAATGAGAAAGACCTGCGATGAGACAGTTTGCAAAGCAAGACCTATGTATTGCTAATGAAATGAAGTACAGGGTCTCCCCCTGCGAAGCCGCGAAAGGGGAGGAAAATACAGCGTCCCTCCTCCCCCTCCGGCGTGAACGCCCCGGGGGAGGGGACATGCCCGTGAGGCTAAACATAGAACTTGCGAAGTAAACGCAAGTTCCACGTGTGCTTCAGCTCCTGCTCTTGAAGGTCGGAGAGCTTGTAAGGGGTCCCTGAAAGGGGGGAGCCCTGATGACCACGACCGGAACCGGGAAGGGGGCAGGCCCTGTAACACCCGAAACCGGCGAGGGGGGAGCCCCCGAGGCGACGACCGGGACCGGGAAGGGGGAAGCCCCTGTGGCGAAGACCGGAATCGAAGTGGAGGGGGCCCCAGTGGCCTCGACCGGAACCAGGAAGGGGGCAGGCCCTGTAACACCCGGAACCGGCGAGGGGGGAGCCCCGGTGGCGGCGTCCGGAACCGGGGAGCCCATGCGAGGGGAAGTCCGCTGCGGCACGGGGGCTGCTCTGTCGACCGACCCCGGTGCGGTAAACGCAACGCGGGGGGCGGGACTGGCTCCCGGCGCAGGGTAAACCCCCGGCAAGAAGTGGGCTCCCGGCCCCGGGATCAGGCCGGGGACGGGGTACCCCCCTTGGTGCCATCGAAGTGCCTCTGCATCTTTTGCATCTGCAAATAAAAGACTAGAATTTGCGTTACGGCACAGGTAAGGCCCGTGCTTTTGGTGAAATATGGGCTGAGAATCTCCCTTAAGTTGGAGGCGTCGGATCCCCGGGGAACGCACGTGGTGCGACCTGAGGAGCAAAGCCTGGGCTGAGAATCTCCCACTGTCCACAAGGATGCGTGCCAGGTGACAGTTGTAGATTGTCGCGGAGACAATGAGCGCGTCGTCGTGGGGGAAACGAACCCCCCGCGCGTCTTCTGCCGTGAAGGTGAGGGGGACGTCCGACCACTTTGGTGGCGGGGACGTGTGTAGCACCCCCACAACCTTAACTTCACGCGCGTACTCCTTACGCTGGCGCTTGGAGTCCCGCCCGGAGGCAGACCCTCCCACGATGACGTTTATGCGGCGCTGGGAGGTCTGGAACGGGAGAGCTTCTGAAGGCTCCCCCTCCAGTGCCTGCTCACCCCCCGTGGGAGCGGGAAGGGCCGGAACAGCTGGCCGAGGGAGCAAGGAGGCCGGAGTCTCCCCCCCTGCCCGCGCTGGTCGAGGAATGCCGCGAAGTGCTGCAGTAGTTGGTCGCAGTCTCGGGTAGCGTGGGTACTGGACCCGTGGAAGCTGCACCACGGTCCTTCCCGCCTTTTCCCCGCGGGGCCTTCCCGGCCGTGCGAAGACTGTCCTCCCCCATGGCCTTTCGGTTTGGGGAAGGGGCGGTTGCCCCTCGGGGGGTCGCGCGAGCCGCCTCCGCCCTCGAGGACAAAAGTGTCCCGAGGCCGTGACTCGTTATGCCCCCCCTGTCTGGGGCGTTTGGGGGGATCCCTGGCCCCCCGGTCGATGGGGGCTGGAGCCCCCTGGGTCTTCTTCCAGATATCGTCTTCCTCCGCCCGAGCGTACTTTTCGAGCACGTTGAAGAGCTCGTCGGTGGAAGAGGGGCAGCTCCGGGAGAGCCTTCGGTGGAGCTCCCCCGGGAGGATGCCACTTTTGCAGGCTTCGATGACCGTAGAGTCTGGGACGTGGGCCACTTTGCTCTTCACCTGGGCAAAGCGCTTGAAGAAGCTTCTGATGGTCTCCCCAGTCCTCTGCCGGACAGTATACAGCTGCGAGGAGTCCAGGGGACGCACGTAGTTCCCCTGGAAGTTGGCACAGAACTCCCGCTTGAGCTGCGAGAAGGACTTGATGGAGCCCGCCTTCAGATTGTAAAACCAGGAGCGGGCATTGCCGGTGAGGTAGAGGGGGAAGACGTTGCATTGGACGCTCTCGTCCCCCCCCCCCCGCCGCGGAGATGGCTGTGGAGTAGATCTGCACGAACTCGTAAGGGTCCGTCTCGCCATTATAATGCTCGATGTGCGGGGGACGGTAGGGCCGCGGCCATCGGATGCTGTGGAGTCTTCGACACAGGGGCTGGTTCGCCCCCCGCACCTCCGGGGGGAGCCCCAGTCACTGTCTTCTTTAACGGGGGGCGCCCCCTCGTTATCCGAGTCAGGTAGCGGCCCAAGAGGGCCGCCAGAGTGGTGGTGACGACGCTTCTCTTCCGTGCCGAGACTGAATTCCCGGACGTCCGGGCTTCCCTCCGGGGAGGATGGTCCTTCGGCTGGTCTCTTCCCCCGACCGGTGCAAGAGCGAGGCTCCCTGCGACAACGACCGGGGGGAAGTTCTTCCCCGCGACTGGGAGAATGCATTCGCTCGACCTCCCCCCGGGAGAAGCGGACCTGCTTCGCCGGGGGAGGGAGCTCCTGCACTGTAGCAGCCGGCCCAGAAGCTACCGAGGCCTGCTGGGGGGAGCCCCCTGCGACGGCCCCCGGGACCGGAAAGGCGGGAGCCCCTGCACCATCCGGAACCGGGGAGGGGGCGCCCGGGGCGGCGTTTGGATCCGAAGAGGGGGCCCCCGCGGCAACGACCGGGACTGGAAAGGGGGAAGCCCCTGTGACATCCGGAACCAGTGGGGGGTGAGCCCCCTCGGCGACGTCCGGGGTTGGGAAGCCAATGCGGGGGGAAATTCGCTGAGGCACGGGAGCTGCTCTGTCGACCGGCCCCGGTGCGGTAAACGCAACGCGGGGGGCGGGACTGGCTCCCGGCGTAGGAATAACCCCCGGCATGAAATGGCCCCCCAGCCCCGGAAGCGGGCCGGGGACGGGGTACCCCCCTGGCTCCCGGCGTAGGAATAACCCCCGGCATGAAATAGCCTCCCGGCACCGGGACAGGCCCGGGTGCTGGGAAGTGTCCGGGAGTATATCCCGCGGGGGGAGGGAACCCCCCAGCGGGATCATACGGGGTAGACAGCCCCCCTGACGCCGGAGGGGCCACTGGGTATCCCATAAACGGGGGCATGATCCCCGGATACGGGTGCGACGAAAATGTGGGGGCCGAGGGCCGCGCCAACACACTAAGGAGCTCGTCCATAGAGCGCTGGGCGCGGAGCTGGCCCTCCATGAGAGCCTCCAGCAGGGCATCCCGGGGAGCCGGGGGAGCCGTCGGGGGGAAACTCGTCCCGGTTGAGGTCCCCGCGGCCGCCGGGAGCGACCCGGAGGTGGAGGCACCTAGATTGAGAGGAAAGGTGGGAGGCGGTACCTGGGAATGGTCGCCTCCGGATGGAAGCGCCGGAACAGCAGCGTCCCGGACGGGTGGCGCCAGGTCACCGGGACCGGCGTCACCGGGAAGGGCGCGGGCCCTTGTTCTCGGAGGAGCCATGGCGATTCGTCACGGATCCCCACGGTCGGCGCCAACTGTCGTGGTATTAAGAATACCCCGGCAGGTTTTGAAGACGATCCTAGCGGAGATTACACAGCGCGGGTTGACCGGGCGACCGGTCCTCCCCCGCCGGACAAACACAAGAAAAGACACGAGGATTTATACAGGTTCGGGTCCCAGTGGGGGCCTTAGTCCTGTCGACGCGCTCCCGACCGGAGTCGACTGGGGAGGCTCTCTCCGGGGGAGAGGGTTCCGGAGCACGTCTGTGAGATTAGCTATTCCAAATAATAATGAGTTGATCTTTTACAACAGAGGGGTACAAGGGCCATTTATAGCCCCAAAAAGAAGCAAAAAGCCTAAACTACCCCGGAAGCCACCGTCGGATTGAAGGGTAGGACCGTCTTTCTCCCGGTCAAACGTCTTGGATGCTTGACGGGTGGTCGCTGATTCCCGAGGCGTCCCTCGCGTGACCTGCACGTGATAAACAAACAGGGGTTTTACCTTTTAGGAGCGCGATGACGTCCGGGACCCCTTCCGGAGAGCAGGGTCCCGGGGACCCAAAAGGCGGCGCCCGGAGCAGGCACCGGAAGCCACTGTCCCCGGGGGCCAAATGGCGGCGCCCGGGATATGCCCGGGGGCCACGGTCCCGGGGGCCAAACGGCGGCGCCCGGGACATGCCCGGGGGGCACGGTCCCGGGGGCCAAGTGGCGGCGCCCGGGACATGCCCGGGGGGCACGGTCCCGGGGGCCAAATGGCGGCGCCCGGGGCAGGCACCGAAGGCCACTGTCCCCGGGCAAATGGCCGCGCCCGAGACGTGCCCGGGGGGCACGGTCGCGGGGGCCAAATGGCGGCGCCCGGGGCATGCCCGGGGGGCACGGTCCCGGGGGCCAAATGGCGGCGCCCGGGACAGGCACCGGCGGCCACTGTCCCCGGGGGCCAAATGGCGGCGCCCGGGATATGCCCGGGGGGCACGGTCCCTGGGGCCAAATGGCGGCGCTCGGGACAGGCACCGGAGGCCACTGTCCCCGGGCAAATGGCGGCGCCCGGGACATGCCTGGGGGGCACGGTCCCGGGGGCCAAATGGCGGCGCCCGGGACATGCCCGGGGGGCACGGTCGCGGGGGCCAAATGGCGGCGCCCGGGGCATGCCCGGGGGGCACGGTCCCGGGGGCCAAATGGCGGCGCCCGGGACAGGCACCGGAGGCCACTGTCCCAGGGCAAATGGCGGCGCCCGGGACATGCCCGGGGGGCACGGTGCCGGGGACCAAATGGCGGCGCCCGGGACATGCCCGGGCGGCACGGTCCCGGGGACCAAATGGCGGCGCCCGGGGCAGGCACCGGAGGCCACTGTCCCCGGGCAATCATGAACTTACCTAGACTTGACCGCGTGGAGATTTCCCCCAACAGTCTGATTCAAGGTTTCATTGCTTTGCCAATTACGTCTGGGAGGTAGGCGAAGATGACAGGAACTTGTTGATGGTGGTTTTAAGAATTGAGATGGCCGGACGGCGATGAACGGCGATGATGAACTATGGTGGCGACACGGCACAGTGAAGCCACGGGACAAGATCTTGGCATAGCGATAACTTGCAATTCTGTGCAGATTCAGGGATCGAGCTAGTAGAGGAAAGTGTTAAGGAGATCAAGGCAAATATTCTGGACAAGGTGGCATCGACGGCAGTGGCCGGCGGCGACCGGGCGGCACACTGGCTGCACGGCGGTGAAGGGTAAAACACTCAAATCTGGATTTGGTGTTGCGCTGCTAAGACTTGAGGTTGCTGAAGCTAGCTAGAGCTAAGTGGTACTATTTGATGTAGTGGGCTCGACTGGAGATGGCACGGCGGCGAACGGCGACGAGCTGCGCCGGAGAAGAAGACGGCTTCAATGGCAATAGGGCGATGTAGTGAATCAAACTCCAAGTTGAAGGCACAGTTGAGTTCCTGGGCAGCTTGAGATAGTGTGGATGAAGGGAATCGGCCTAAGGCGACGCCGGCGAGAATTTCAACGCCGCGGCCAGAGAAGAAGGGCTAAATTGGGCGAAATCGATACACAGCCTTAAAGCTCAATTGCTCGCTGTGAGAGCAGTAGGGAGGTGAGGTGAAGCTTCTGGTAACGTCAAGTCAGCCGGAGGAATGGTGGTGCGGCCTGGCGACGTGAGCCGTTCACCGGTGGCGCGCGAGAAAGGGAGAAACTCCAATTCAAGCTTAATTTCAAAATCTTGATGCACAGGCTTATTGGGGATACTTCACTGATCAATTTCTTCCACTACAGCGAAAGCTAATTTGAACTGGAGTAGATGCAATTGCTAGAATAGGGCGTTTGCTAGTTACGGCGATCACCTGCGATAGAATTTGAATTCACTGGGGCTCGATTAAATGTTGTAATATGATAAGGTAAACAGCAGACACGTACTGGTCACTTCAATTTAGAGGTTGATACAGTGAAATGGCTTGGTGGCTTGCTCCTCCTCGGCAGTTCGCCGGAGATGAAGAAGACGAAGAAAAGGTGGATTTAACGGCTAAAATAGCTCTGAAGTGCAATGGTGAAGACGAAGTCGATTTGGGCGGGTATTTAAAGGCGCAGGATGAAGCTTGCTACGCTGGAGGCCGTGGAACTTGTGCCGGTGAAGCTTTGAGTTGAAGCAACGGCGACAATGGCACACGCACGCATGCAGGTTCAACTTTCCCGCTGGTGCGCACGCACCGCTGTTTCTCTGGACATTGACTGCCCCGGCGATGACTAAGGTGCAGACACGTGCACCCATGCAAACTCAGGTGAACATGAGCACTGCGAAGGGCGGCGGCGACGACGATCACGACGACAGAGCGCTCTGGTCGCGGTCGCAGCAGCGCTGATTGAAACTATGCACTGCAGGCAGTGGTCGATGTCGAAGGGGCTGGTGATCTGGTCGCAAATGGCTGCTCTGGTCGTGAACAGCTGCTTCGGTCGAAGAAGCTAAGCCCTGGTCGATGGCAGGCTGGTGGTTGTTGGTCGAAAACAGCCAATTGGACTGGATTGCAAAATCTGAAAATTGGCTTTGGACTGAATTGTAATTTCTGACTTAGAGATAGTTAATTTGCAATCTGATTTCATAGATGAGTATAAACTTAATCCTTGTACTCATCTAGCAAGAAATTTGGTAAAATCTGGCATGATTTGATGATTTTCGATATAAACCGAAAATAGGGTATTTTTGGGTAATTAAAATCTGAGTTTGGGTCGATTTTGAATTCAAGGTAATTGGAGAGAGATTTGGGTGTTCTGATAAAAGAAGATTTTGTATTAATTAGCATTTGGGAGGTGTTCCCTAAAATAGATTTGAATTTGAAGTTAATCTGAAGATTTTAGCCTTTTTGGGTTTCCAGATATCAGAAAGAGGACTGATTTGCAATACAATTTGGACTGATCTGTGAAAAAGGCTTAAATGAAGAAATCTGGCTATCAACTTTCTTTATTACGGTATTGGCGTACCCATGATCATAATCCAAGGATAATCTGGTCTGAATTAGGTCAAGATTTGGCTAAATCTGAGTTCAGAGTATTTATGGTAATTAGGATATTAATTAAATTTTTATTTTCGAAGACAGAAAAGGATTGCAAGATCTAAGAGTTAGAGATGGAATTGAATCTAGCTTCTGAAGGCTTTTATATTTAGAGTAACTGATAGATCACATCTGAGAGATCTGATCTTAATTTGGGTTCAGAGGAAAGATTTTGAGATTTTAGGGTTTAAGATAGATTAGGGTTGAATTGATCTTGCTACTACTACAGATCCATGCGTGCATGATGTTCATGAAAAAGAAAGTTTTTACCCCTAAACTCAGGGTGTTACATAATCCTGAGAGAGCACCACATACTTGTAGCCTCCTAGCGCTGGGGGGAGGGACTGAGGTGGTCCATCCCCCAACGCGCGAAGGGCCAAGTAATTGGGATGGTCTGCTGCGTTGTAGAAGGTAGTTTGGAACCCTTCGCCATCTTCTAACAGGCCTCGCATGCGGAGAGAAGGTCTCGCACATCACGGACCACAGTAGGCCAGTAGAAGCTTTGGCAGATGAATTTTGCCACGATCGCACGATGGGCTAGGTGAGAGCCGCTGCTCCCCGATTTATGTCCTCGAGGAGTTAGAGCCCCTCTACCCATGGGAGATAACGGAGCAAGGCTGAAGCACCCCGCTTGTAGAGTCTCCCCTCTAGCAAGTGGTACGCCCATGCCTTTTCACAGAAGCACTTGGCCGTGAGACCGTCGGGGGGCTCCCCCTCCCCCCTTATCAAGGAGACGAGAGGATCCATCCACGACTCTACTCGGATGATTTTAGGGACCGTGTCACGAGGCTCGCTGTCCGGGTCGGGGTTGGCCACCGAAGGCTTTGTGATTACCTCCAAGAAAGTGCCTTCGGAAGGGGTCCTTGGGCGTTGGCTACCTGTGCCAAGGCATCAGTATGGTCATTGTCCCTCTGGGGGATATGCCGAGCCTCTAGGCCCTCGAAGTATTTCTCCATCTTGCGTACTTCCCCCAAGTAGAGACTCAGGTTCGTGTCATGGCACAGATATGACTTGTCCATTTGGCAAACCACGAGCTGGGAGTCCCCCTTGACCAGGAGGCGACGAATCCCCAGGGAGCACGCGAGGCGCAGCCCCAACAGTAGGGCCTCGTTCTTAGTGACATTGTTCGTGGCAGGGAACTAGAGCCTTGCCGCATACTCCAGTGTCCTCCCCTCGGGGCTCTGGAGGACATGCGCATCCAAGGGTTGTCGCGCCGGGGTGGGTCGACGGGGGAGTCCCCCTGCCCCAGGGGCAGGGGTCCATTCTGCCACAAAGTCAGCATAGACTTGTAATTTCATGGCAGAAGAGGGAGAGGGAGAAGGGGGCCAGCTTGGCTCCCCACTTCCCTATTCGGCCAGTGGACTCGTTGTTCCGCAGCACCTCCCCAGGGGGAGGGAGGACGGGACTGTGATCGCATGTCCCGGGAAGCTTCTGGGATGCCATCAGGAGGGCGTAACAGATCTTCTCCATCTCCGTCTACTGTGTCTTAGCCCCTTGGAGGGCTTCGCTCACGTAGTACACAGGGCGCTGCTGCCCCTCCTGCTCCTTTACCAGCACCGCACTCACAATGATCGGGGTGGCCGCAAGGTAAAGGAGCAGGGGCTCTCTCGGAGAGGGGCTCACGAGCATTGGGGGGCTCGTGAGGTATTTCTTCAACTTGTCGAAAGCCATATGGGCTTCAGAGGTCCACTTGAACCCCTTGAGACCCCAGAGGATCTTGAAGAATTGAAGGCTACGTTCTCCCGACTGCAAGACAAAGCGACTTAATGCGGCCAGGCAGCCGGTAAGCCGCTGTACGACTTTCACCGAGCGCGGTGGGGGCATGTCCAACAAGGCCCGGATTTTTTGGGGTTGGCCTCTATGCCCCGCTGGGACACAAGGAAGCCAGGCAGCTTCCCCCCACTCATGCCGAATGTGCACTTTTCCAGGTTGAGCTTCAACCCGTACTCGCGGAGGCTGGGGAAGGTCTCCGCTAAGTCTTCGAGGTGGGCGGTCACGCGGAGGCTCTTGGTGACTGTGTTGTCGACGTAGACCTCTACGTTGCGGCCGATCTGATTCCTGAAGATCAGGGACATGAGGAGCTGGAAGGTTGCCTCGGCGTTCTTGTGCCCAAAGGGAATGTGAATGTAGCAGAAGGTGCCGAGGGAAGTTATAAAACTCGTCTTTTCCTCGTCCTCCTTGGCCATCCAAACTTGGTGGTAGCCCGAGTACGCATCCAGGAAACTCATGAGCTCACACCCTATGATCGAATCCACCAGCTGGTCGATCCGCAGCAATGGAAAGTTTTCCTTCGGGCAAGCCTTGTTGAGGTCGGAGAAGTCCACGCACATCCTCCACTTGCCGCTAGACCTTTTCACGAGGACGGGGTTCGCCAGCCACTCGAGGTGCAAAACTCCCAAACAAACCCCGCCTCTTGGAGCCTTGCGATCTCGGCCTTGATAGCTTCTTGGTGCTCGAGGGAGGGCTTCCTTAATTTCTGCTTCACTGGGGGGTGGCCGGGTGTTACAGCGAGCTTGTGCTCCATAACATCCCGGGCAATGCCCCGCATGTCTGCAGGATTCCACTCAAAGACATCAGAATTTTCATAAAGGAAAACTACAAGTTGTTCCGTGTGCTCTTCGGGGAGGTCCACCCCGATTTGTGACGATCTTCTCTCCGTCTCCCGGGAACAGTCGGATCTTTCAGAGGTCCCCCTCTGGGCTTAGTTTTGGGAGAAACTTCCCGGAGGGAACGACCGGGGTATCCAGAGCTAGGGAGGGGCTTCCCTCTCCCGAGGCCTTGATCAGGTTGACGTCCCCGATCATCGCGGTGGCGCACTCGTAGAGAGGATGGGCCACATCTTGGTCGGCTCGGGCGGTGATTACGCCACGAGGCCTAGGGATCTTCACACAGAGATAGCTCTGGTGGATGGCAGCCCCCAGATGGTTGATCATGGTTCTCCCCATGATTGCATTGTACAAAGAGGGGAGGTCCACCGTGTCGAACCGGACCATCTTCGTCCGGTAGTTGTCCGGAGAGACAAAGGTTATGGGGAGGTCTACCTTTCCCACCAGGTAGATAGTATTTCCCGGGACAAAGCCTTGTAAGGGCCCGGCTATGGGTTGCAGCAGCTTCTCATCCAACTACATTTCCCTGAACACTTTAAGGTACATGACGTCTGCGGCACTTCCGCCGTCAACAAGGATATGTGCCAGTTGGCAATTAAACACAGTAGCGGAGACGATGAGCGCGTCGTCGTAGGGGAACAAACCCCACGTGCATCTTCCGCTGTAATGGTGAGGGGGACGACTGACCACTTATGCAGCCGGGATGTGTTCAGCACTCCCACTACCTTTACTTCCTGCGCATACCCCTTTCCTGATTCTTAGAGTCCCTCCCCAAGGCAGATCCTCCCGTGATGACGTTCACACGTCTTTGGGAAGTTTGGAAAGGTAGCTCCTCGATTGAGCCCTTTCCTGTGCCTATCTCTGCTGCTCCCCCGAGGGAGCAGTGAAAGTCACCAAGCCAGTAGAGGGGGCAAGGAGGCAGGGCTCCCCCCTACCCACGCTGGTCGAGGAATGCGGTGAGGTGCTGCAGGAGCTGGTTGCATTCCCGAGTGGCGTGGGTAGTAGACTTGTGGAAGGCACACCACAGGTTGGCTGTGCCCTCCTTGCTGCTGTGTTTCAGCCCGCCCGGCTACGGGAGGGTTGCACCCCCCCGTTGCCTTTCGGCCCGGAGAAGGGACAGTTGCCCTTATTGGCTTCACGCGAATTGCCTCCGCCCTCCAGGACAAAAGTGTCCCAAGGCCGTGGCTTGCTACGATTGCCCCTCTTGGGGCATTTGGAGAGGTCCTTGGCGACCCGCTCGGCGCAGGCAGGCACCCCCTAGTTTTTCTTTCGGAGGTCATCCTCCTCGGCTTGGGCGTATTTCTTGAGAACGTTGAAGAGCCACCTTGCAGGTCTCTGGTGGACCTCCCCAGGGGGCAACTCCGAGAGGGCCTCTGGTGGAGCTCCCCGGGGAGGAGTCCACTCATGCAAGCCTCGATGACCGATGATTCGGGGACATGAGCCACCTTGCTCTTTACCTGAGCAAAGCGTGAAAAAGCTCCAGATGGTCTCCCCCATTTTCTACCTTACGGTGTAGAGCTATGACGAGCCCAGGGGGCGTATGTAGCTCCCCGGGAAGTTCACTCAAAAATCAGCCTTGAGTTGTGCAAAGGAATTAATCGACCCTCCCTTTAGGTTATAAAACCATGACCAGGTGATCCCCAAGAGGTAGAGGGGGAAGACGTTGCACTGCACCATCTCATTCCCCCCAACTGCCGAGATGGCCATAGAGTATACCTGCACAAATTCGTCAGGATCGGCATCACCGTTGTAGTGCTTGATGTGCGGTGAACGGTACAGCCGCTCCCACTGGATGCACCGGAGGCGGTGACGTAGCGGCTGGTTACCCCCTGAACTTCCCAGGGAAGCTCCCGGTCATCATCTCCCTTGGCAGGGAAAGGACACTCATTGTCAGAGTCGGGCAGGGGCCCTACGGAACGCCCGCCCGGCGACGCCTCTTCTCCTTCGGTTTGGTCGAGCTGACCTCTTGAATCTCATGGTCCTCCCCAGAGGCAATAGTGGCCTCCAGGGCCGGCCTCTTTCCCTGGTCCGCCCTAGAGTCGTGGGTCGGGCGCGGTTTTTGCTGCGGCGGTGGCTCCTATTGGCCGCGGGAGGAAGTTTTCTCAGCACCTACCATACACATGCGCCCTACCTCCTCCTGGGTGAAGCGGGCCTGATCTGCCAGGGGAGCCCTTGGGAGCTGCCCCGATGGGGAGGGAGGTGCGCATGTAGGCCGTCGGCCTGGAGGATGTCACCTACGTTCAAGCCAGGCTCGGCACTGGCGGCGACGGGGATCGACGCAGTGGGAGGGCCCGAGGCGAAGGTCAGGCCTGTTACTAGAAAGGTCCTGGGGGCAACGGCGGTCGTTGATCCGAGGAGGTCATCTAATGTGTGGGCGACCACTTGCGTGGGGAGGGCGCCCGGTGCGGGAAGTGTTCCCGGCGCAACAGCGATGGCTGTCGCAGGCAAACCTACCGGCGCTGGATAACTTCCCGGAAAGGGGAGAGCTCCGGACACGGGAGGACCCCCCCGGCGTGGGAAACACTCCGTGGAAGGGAAGGTGGCCGGGTGCCCCATCAAAAATGGAGGTGGTGCCCCCATAAAAGGGAACGGGGTGGATAAACAGGAACCGGGGGCTGCGCTAAGATGCGCAACAGCTTCTCCAAGGTGCGCTGGGTGCAAAGCTGGCCCTCGACCAAGGCACCGAGAAAAGGGTCTCCAGGGACCGGGGCAGTCGCTTGGGGGGCACTGGTGCACACCAATACGGTCGCGGTCACCGGACATGGTGCGGGGGTGCCCCCAATATGGAGGACGGAGGAGGGAGAGGTGCCTCACTCCGGGTGTCTCCAGACAGCGGTACCACAACGATGGTGTCTTAAGGGGGTGGCGCCGAGTCGCTGGGACGGCCATCACCGGAGAGAGCACGAGCCCTCGTTCTCGGGGGACCCATGGCGAATCATCACGAGTTCCCCACGGATGGCGCCAACTATCGTGGTATTAAAAATACCACGGTAGATTTGCGGACGTGGGTAATACGTGTACAGTGACGCGAGATGACCTTGTGACAGATCACCTCCCGTTGGGCAAGCACAGAGATTGATGCGGTGAATTTATACACGTTCGGGTCCCAGTGGGGACCCTAGTCCTGTCGGCACCACCCAGACACGAGTCCGCTGGGGAGGTTCTCTCTCGGGGAGAGAGGTCTCCAAGGGATGCCTACTGCCTTGAGTGTGTAAAATGAATTGAGTCTAGTTTCAAATGAGGTTTGAAAAGGGGGTATATATAGGGCCCAAAAGAAGCAAAAAGACTAAAAGGCCCTAGCTACGACCGCTGGATCGAGGGGCGCCGCCGTCTTTTCATCCAGCGAAGGGCTTGGATGCTTCACATGTGTCTTCGCATGTTCCTAAGGTATCCTTGACGTCACCCACCTGTGGCCTTCCACGAGAGGCGCTCGTGGCTTTCTACGGGAGCCCTCTTGGACTTTTCCCGAGAGTCCTCCGGGACTTTTCCCGAGAGCCCTCCGGGACTTTCCACGGGAGGCGTTCGTGGCTCTCCATGGGAGCCCTTGGGACCTTTCCCGGGAGCCCTCCATGACTTTCCACGGGAGCCCTCCAGGACTTTCCCCAACAATTTTGCATCTATTGCTCATACACAGAAATGGAGTACTTGAACGTGCCAATGGGCAGATAATACAAGGCATCAAGAAATGTATTTTTCACCGCCTTAACTTACGCTCAGAGGCTTGGGTAGATGAACTCTACTTAGTATTATGGGCGTTACATACCACATCCAAGAGAGCTACAGGCGAGACGCCTTTCCAACTGTTTTTTGGTGCAGAAGCTGTCTTACCAGTTGAAATACAACTTTGTTCAGCTCACCTAAATCACTTAGATATCGACAATCAATGTGATGCTTGAGGAGACGAACATTCTCTTCTCAAAGAAAAGCATGATTGAGCATTGATTAGGTCAGCTGCATATTTACAAGGTTTGTGTAAATATCATAGTAGAAAGGTGCGACCACGTAGTCTTTGTTGAATCTTGAGCCCTAATTAGGGTTTTGGTGATTAATGACATCCAAAATACATGCAACTAACCTCTGTATTTGAGACTCAGGTTAAGGAGAGGTGGAAGTGACACAAAAGCGCAACATCAAGATTGTCAAGACCTCTCGAAGCGTGGATGGCGATGACACTCGGCATAAGTCCAAAATACTGAGTAATACGCGCGTTTCCTTTTGAAAATTTCTAGTTTTGATGGTCTTACTATTAAGTGGGGTCTCAGCACAAGTCACTTGATCAAACTCAGTACTTTGGAAACTAAATTGCATTTGCATTTAGCCACAAATCTTTTTTGAGTAAAATTGTGAAATCCCTGTTTTCATTTTGCACAGGCCGGACATTGTCTGTGATGGCTGGAAAATGTCCAACCAGTACAAAATTCTCTCGGCTCTTGAAAAACGAAACCAGAGACAGATAAATCTGTTTGGTGCTTCTGTCCGGTATAGGCCGGACATTGTCCGTTATGGCCGGACAATGTCCGGCCAGTACATTTCTCGTGAGTTTCGATCTAAAATGAACCAGAGAGAATTGAAACCGTCTAGGTGGCTTTTGTCCAGGGACGGGCCAGACATTGTCCGGGTATGGCCGGACATTGTCCGACATGTATAAAATCTTGTGAGGCATATTTGACCTTGCAACAGAGACATATTCATTTGTCCGACGTTTTTGTCCGGACAAATGTCTTTTGTCCGGCCTTCATAAATTTTGTTGAAACGGTAACTGACAAGGTTGCCATTGTGAGTAATGGTCACTATTGAATTGTACTGACAGGACATTGTCCGAAATGGCCAGACAATGTCCGGCCTGTACAAATTTGGCCTTATTTCTTGCAAACGGCTAGATTTCTTGAGAGCTATATATATACTTCGACCTTGGCAGCATTTTAGAAGTTCATTCATCTCAACAACTCTGTGCAAAAGCTTGCCTAACCGCTCACACTTACTCTCTTGCATTTGGAGCAAAATCTTTGAGCAAATAGTTGAGAGAAAATTGAGTAGAGTTGCATTTGAGCCATTTGCACTTGCATCCTTGTTTTTCAAGCTTTGTGTTTGATCACGTGAAGTGCTAGGCTTATTACTCTTGGTGATTGCCGTCACCTAGACGACTCGGAAGGTCCGGTGATCTCTCCATCGACGGTGTGTATCAGAGAGGCACGGCGGTTGGGTGTAAAGGCTCGGAGCTCTCCTATCCAGAGAGGAGAAGGGCTACCCCTAGTGGAATCGAAGCAAAAGCTCTTGTGTAGAGTGCTTCAACTAGGATTAGTGGAAATCGGCAAATTTCTGATACCTCGGGAAAAATTCGATCTTGTTCAGTCATTTCTATTGCTTGTTTCATATTTCTAAAAATTGTGATATTGTGTTTTGTCACCCTAGGATTGCAAAACTTAATTTGTGTCATCATCTATATTATTTGTGAGTTGTTAACGCAATCTAGGATACAAGTTATTCAATCAAAGTTAAAATTTGTAAAACCGCCTATTCAGCCCCCTCTAGTCGGCATCCTTCGATCAACACGTGATATCAGAGCATAGGTCTCTCCTTTTAGGACTTAACCGTCTAGAGAGAGGATGTCGTCGATCAAGGAAAACTATAATGGAAAGGTCCCCTTCTTTAAGGGTGATGTAACATCCTGAGTTTTGGGGTGAAAAGTTTCTTTCTTAAAAATCATGCATGCATATGTCTCTTCTAGATCAACCAAATCAGCCTCAGCTTTATTCTGTTCTAGCCCTAAAATCTCCAAAATCTATCCTGTGACCCCAAGTCAAGATCTGACTTTCCAGATTTGATCTATCAGTTATCCTAAATCTAAAAGCCTTCAGAACCCAGATCCAATTCTATCTCTAACTTCCAGATTTATCAACTCCTTTCTGTTTTCGAAAATAGAAATATCTTATATTACCTAAATACCCTAAGTTTCAGAAATTCAAATTTAATCAAAATCTTAGCCAAGTTCAGACCAGATTATTCTTGGATTATGATCAAGGGTATGCCAATACCTTAATCCAAAAAGTTGGCAGTCAGATTTTACCATCTAAACCTTTTTCACAAATCAGTCCAAGAGTTATTACAAATTAGTCCTTTATCTGATATCTGGAAACCCAAAAAGGCTAAAATCTCCAGATTAACTCCAAATTCAGAATTTCTTCGGCAAATCTTTTCTAGATGCTATTTGAAACAAGTTCTTCTTATGTGCAGATTTCAAGATCTCATCCTAATTACCATAATTCGAAATCAATTGAAACTCAGATTTAATTACCCTAAAAATACCCTATTTTCAGTCTGTATCAAAGACTATTCAAATGTGCCAAATTTTATCAACAGTTCTTGCCAAATATTCTGTTGAATATAATCTGCCAGATCAGTGCAATCAAATTCAGTTTAAACCTTCCAAAACTCCAGATTCGCAGATCAGTCCTTTTTCCAGATTTTCTAAAAGCCAGAAAAGGCAAAATGTTGCAAATCATCTTCAAATTCAAATCTGATTCAGGGAACACCTCCCAAATGCTTTTCAATGCAAATTCTTCTTTTATGAGTATCTCAAAATCAAACCCTAAATCCCAGAATTCGAGATCAATAAGATTCAGACTTATTTTACCCTAATCTACTCTGTTTTCAGTTCATATCAAAACTCATCCAAATGTCTCAAACTTTATCTCCTAGCTGTGCCAAATCATCTATTAAATTAAGTGTACCAAAACAGCAGAATCAATTCCAGATCAAATCATCCAAATCTTCAGATTTACAATTCAGTCCAAATAAAAAACCTGAAGCTGCAGTTCAGTCCAAATTCGACCAGGCCGTTTGCTGTGCTCACGACCAAAGTTGTTGTGCTTGTGCGCGGTAGCTGCTCGTCACCGGCGAGGCTTCGCCGCACTTGTGACCGTGCATGCCGGTGCGCACGTGTCCGCGCTCCAGCCGTGTCGTGGCAGCACCACTGCAACGTCGACGACCAGCGCCTGGTCCCGCGCGCGACCAGCAGCCTTTTGTCAGCAATTCACTGCCACGTTGCCTTGCCGCGCCAGTGCTGTCGCCACCGCTTGCTCCAGCTTGCCATGTCCCGATGAACCGACATGATGATCAACTGCAGAGCCGTTGTCGCCGTCGCATCACCGGTTAATGCTGTGTCTTCACCGCTGATGCTCAGCACGCAACCCATCTCATCACAGCAGCCAATTACTTCGTTGTTCCCCCTTGCAGCTTCGCCTGCCTATTTAAGCATCCCTGTACTCAGTAGCTCATTCACACCTCACTTGGAACCAGCAAAGTCTCAGATTTTCTGTCTTAGTCTTCTTCTCCGGCGAGACCAGCTCGAGGCCTCATGGTGACAGCCTCAACCGCAGCCTCAACCACCAAATTGACAGCACTAGTAAGTTTCCCTCGCCACTCTCATCGTGCTGTAGCATCTAATTTAACTCTCATGCATCTCATCGCCGGCGATCACCGGAAATTGCTGAAATTCGAAGAATGCCCTGTTCCGGCAATGCAGGCCAAATTACCTCGAATTAGCTCTCGATTCTGTAGAAGAAGTTGATCAGTGAGCCGTTTCCAGCAATCCTGTGTACTTAGATCTCCAGATTGAGCTTCCATCGAAGCTTTCACCAATTTTGAACTTCACCCGTTGCCGGCGATCGTCGCCAGGCTTCTCCAGCCATCCTCTAACAAAATTGACCATCCTAGTAGCTCCCATATACTCCACAGATACTCCCTGAGCTTGGAATTAAGTTCAAACCCCCTACAGCAAAAACCCCCAAATCCTATGTCTTCTTCTCCGGCACAGTTCACCGGCAAAGTTTTCCCGGCCATTCCAACTCAAATCACTTTGTCCAGCGTGTGTGCCTTAAACCCCTGAGTATTTTTGTCTTCTAGCCCGACACCTAAATCAACCTAGATCAAAAGATATAGCCATGCCAAGATCTTGTCCAGAACTGCTCCAGTGCAACCAGTTCACCTCAGTTCATCACTGAATTTCATCACTTTCCAGCCATTTCTTGCCCTAGATTCTGTTGACTTAATTGTTCCTGTTATCCTTTCCTACCTCCCAGATAAAGTGGTGCATCGTTTGGAGCTCTAGATCAAAAGTTATGCCAAGCCCTAGTTTCTGGCCATGTCAAGATCAATGCCAGACTATGTCAGTCAGGGGCATTAGCCCTTTTCACTTCCTTCCAGATGTGCATTTTGGGCATCACTTTGTCCCTTAGATTCCTGAGGTTGTGATCAGCATTTTCTTCTTCTATCACAACTTGATTTGAGCCCTTGAATTATATTTGCCGCTAAACCCTAATTTTTGACACTGTCTCAGTGCATGCCAGCCAATGGCATTGGCCTTGTTTACCCAATTCTAAGTGTGCACTTTGAAAGCCACTTTGTCCACTGAATTTGTAGAGTTATGATCTACATTTTCTTCTACTGTCATAACTTGAGATAAGCTCTCTAGTTTTCCTTGAAGTTATGTCAGAACCTTGATCCGAATGTCAATCTGCTGACATTCGTTGTTTTTGATCCAACCAACCGCAAAACTGATGTTCTTATTGCAACCTTGAGATCCTAAGAGCATCTAACACCCATCCTTAGCCAATTCCTTGAAACCCTAGACTCTCGACTCAGTTCAACTTGCAATCTCAATTATCTCTAGTATCGTTCAGTTATCCTTGTTAAGCATATCTGCATATATATCCTAAATCATTTTTAATATATAAGTAATATTTGTGTGTATTGTTTGTTTGTCGCCAAGCAGATCCAGAAATCAAGTTCGAGGACTTCGCTGTTGACCCTTCATCAACTGCTGTTTCTTACGACACGGAAGGCAAGTCATATCCTTGGTCATCTTGAACCTATATTTTAAATGTTGCCAAAACATAACCTTGAATATAGAAAATATTGCATGAGAACGATTGAGAATGGTTGATTTATGAATTGGCAGTACTAGACTGGTTATCTGTGAAATGAGAAATAAACAAGTTTTGAGCCATGAACTATTATATGTATTATTATACTTATATTCATGAAATAAAACCCCTAGCCGTGACCAAAAAAATGGTATGGATGGCGGTAGCACTGGAGGTGCTAGACTGCAAAGGAATGCAGGCACTGAAGGTGCAGGGTTGTGGATGGTCTGGTCACTGGCATATAAGGACTAGAATCTTGTGTTGTGCGTCTAGTGGCATGAACAACGTGCTAACCGCAAGCCTGGTATGGGACAGGCCTGAATAAGTACTTATGTGGATCGCACATGAAACCCCTGCATGAGATGTGTTGTGATGATTGATATGGAGGCTGATTCCCACTATCACTGAAGGTGATCTGACATTTGACCCAGCAATGGGGAAATGAGTAAGAGATCCACAGGGTCAGGGGTGAATTGTAAGTGATGCATAACAAAAGTTCTTGTTATCTCCACCTTGCCCCTCACACATGGTTGTGAGGAGGGGTCTAATCATTTTGATAGGATGGGCTTGAAAGTGGAATATCTTGTGGGTAAATTGGTACCACTCTGCAGAGTTAAAAACGTATTCGAATACTCCGAGCTCCCGGGTTTATAGGAGTCTGCTGCGGTGGATTAAATCCACGGGGTGTGACACAAGTACTATTTTCTAAATAAAATATGTTTAATCAAGATTACCCAAATGACATGTGTTGTCATGATAAGGAGTGCTGCCGTGGGCTGTCGTGTGTCGACGTGTCGCGGTAGTGCTATAATGTAGTGAACATGAATGATGATGTTATATTATGAAAGGTGCTGCCATGAGATGAAGTATGAAAGAAAAAGGTTATTTTACAAATATCCATAATTCTTGACTAGTCTAGGTTCATATCATCACTACTATATGTATCAACTCTTACCTATGACTTGCTGAGTACGTAAGTGCTCACCCTTGCAACCTACAAATCAATAGATGGAGCGTTCAATGATCAAGATGAAGGCCTGGAGAACTTCTTGGATCCAGAAGGAGAAGCGTCAGTCCCGTCATTGCCCTGATGTGTGTTGTTCTGCCGTCCACTTCTCTTTGTGGGTGGGTCACCTATCTTCTGCTGTGTAGTTGTTATTTTGCTAAACCATGTATGCCGCGAAGGCATTGTAATCTTCTTATGTAATATCAAGGCCAGCAGGCCACACTGCTTAACTATTTTGTAAGTTACTCTGTTGCAATGTGATATACTCCTGTGCTTGACTTATCCTGGGAAGTCAAGGGTATGTGTATGCTATGCATATATGGGACTAGCTGCAGCGAGCTAGGTCTCTACAGGAGTAGTCATAGTCCCAGTTTCGGGACGCGACAGGTGAAAATTATTGCTATTGGAAAATTAGGATGGCGGTTTATCTTGAGTCCATTAGTCTTGATGTTTGGAGAGTCACTAGAGATAGATTTAAAGCTCCTGTTGATTTAGAAAATCTTACATCTCTAGAAACAAAAAATCTTCAAGCAAATGCTCAAGCAAAAATGCTATTTTCACTGGACTAGATTTAAATGAGTTCAACCGCATCAGTAATCTTGAAACGTCATTTGAAATGTGGAAAAACTTAGAAGTAATTCATGAAGGTACCTCTAAGGTTTAGGAAGCTAAGTTAATTAAATTAACTAGAGAATACAATTCTTTCATTATGGTTGAAAATGAAAATGTGAGTGACATGTTCACTCGACTTAACCTTTTAATCAATGATCTTAAAGGTTTAGGTACAAAGTTTGAGGACATCGACATTGTGCGCAAGATGCTTATGATTTTACCGATGAGCTTTGACACAATTGTGACCGTGCTTATAAATGGTGACCTCACATCTACAACTCCAACCGAGCTTTTGGGTACTCTCATTACCCATGAAATGCAAAAGGTGGAGAAGAAAGGAATTGTGGAAGCCTCCGGATCAAAGAAGAAAATTTTGGCTTTTAAGCCCAAAGTCGAGGAGGCCAAGGAGGATAGCTCGGATGATGGATCCGATGGTGATCAAGCCCTCCATGTGAGAAAAACCCGAAAACTCCTAAATAAAATCAACAAGAAGGGTTTTGACTTTGAAAAGAGGCGAGGTCCGCACAAGAAAACCGGATTTAAGAACATAACATGCTATGAGTGCCATGAGAAGGGGCATTTCACTTCTAGATGTCCGAACAAGAGGAGTGATCATCAAAGATCACAAGAAAGGAAAGATGGCGGAGAAGGTTCGAAGGGCAAAAAGATGCTCTTCAAGAAGCTCTACAACAATAGAGGTAAGGGCGAAGCTTTCATCGGAGAGTGGTACTCCGGATCGGAGGAGTCCGACTCGGATGATGAAGCTCCATCAACCTTCAAGAAGATGGCGGGAATTGCCATTGGGAATGCCTCTTCCTTTGGAGATGAGTGATTGCTTTGCCTCATGGCAAGTGACGACGCAAAGGTATCAGATCCCAAACCTTGTTATGATGAACTTGTTGACATGGTTATGGAAATAGATGAGGCACTAGGTAAGTTAAGTAAGGAAAACAAAATGCTTAAAAAGGAATATTCAACTCTTAGTAATTTGTATGTTGAACTAAATGACTCACATGAGGCACTACTAGTTAAGGAATTTGTTGATTCCAAACAAACTAGTGATATAGGAATTACTTGTGATATTCTAAATGAATCACCTCAAATTGTCTCCCAATCAATATCGACTACTTGTGACATCTAGGAATTAATCCTGAAAATGCTTGTGATTCGGTCGTTAATAATGATTCAAATTTAATTCTAGAAAATCTAGAACTGAGGGCACAAGTGGAAAAATTAAATCTAGGATTAGCAAGATGTTTTAAATGCAAAGAAGTCCTAGATAAACTTTTTAGTGAGCAACGATGCTCATTTAGGAAAGAAGGTTTATGATATGAACCGAATAAAAGAAAGAAGTTGTGTACTAAAGTAACTTTTGTTAAGGCTACTAATATGTTTTGTCACAAATGCCATGATATATATCATTTACCAAATGCTTGTCCCTCAACTTCTAAAGCTAAAGAAAATGTGTCTCACTCCCATTACATGCTCAAGAAAAATAAGTTTGGAAAAGTGATTGCTAAATTTATTGGTATACCTCACCTAAATAAACATAAAAAGAGGATTTGGGTTCCAAAAACTCTTGTTGCTAACTTCCAAGGACCCAAACAAGTTTGGGTACCTAAAAGTGTCTAATCTTTCTTTTAGGTGAACTACAAGACCGGTGGGAGGCATTGGATGCTTGATAGCGGGTACACTCAACACATGACCGGTGATGGAAATCGTTTCTCCTCTTTTGAGAATGGTTGCAATGACATAGAAAAAATCACGTTTGGTGATAATAGCAAAGGAAAGCTAATTGGATTAGGTAAAGTTGTGATCACTAACAACCTTTCCAGCTCAAACATAATACTTGTTGAATCCTTGAATTTCAATTTGATTTCAGTTGCAAATATTTGTGATTTGGGTCTTAGATGCATTTTTGAACCAAATGGAGTTACTATTGAAAGTTAAGAAGACAAATCTCTAGTGTTCAAAGGTTTTCGATATGCATATTTGTATTTCGTGGATTTCGGTTCAAAAGATTCTTGCATTTCAACTTGCTTGGTTGCCAAAAATTCTTTGGGATGGCTTTGGCATCGTCATTTGGCTCATGTTGGAATGCATCAATTGAACAAGCTTTCAAAAAGAGATTTGGTTTTAGGGATGAAAGATGTAAAGTTTGGAAAGAATAAACTTTGTAGTGCTTGTCAAGTGGGAAAACAAGTTGCTAGTACTCACCCCGCTAAAAATGTTTTATCAACATCTAGACCACTTGTGCTTTTGCATATGGACTTGTTTGGTCCACCCGAAACCCAAAGTATTGGTGGTAGCAATTATTGCTTTTTCATTGTTGATGATTTCTCCCGATTTACTTGGATTTTCTTTTTAAATCATAAGTCGGAAGCTCCAAGTGTTTTTAAAAGATTTGCTAAATGCGTTGAAAATGAATTTGAATTCTTCATCAAGAAACTTCGAAGTGATCATGGTGGAGAGTTTCAACATTCGGAATTTATTGAACTTTGTGATGAATCCGGGATTAAACATGAATTTTCCATGCCATACACTCCTCATAAAAACGGTGTTGTGGAAAGGAAAAATCGAACATTAATCGAAATGGCTCGAACCTTGTCAGATGAGTATAAAACCCCCACTAGGTTTTGGGCCGAAGCCGTCAATACTATTTGTTATGCTATAAACCGGCTTTACACTCATCCACTTTTAAACAAAACTTCTTACAAGCTAATTGTTGGAAGAAAACCAAATATTTCATATTTTCGAGTCTTTGGTTGCAAGTGTTACATTCTTAAAAAGCGCATGCATCTTGGAAAGTTTCAAAGACGTGTTGACAAGGCCTTTCTAGTTGGATATTCATCAACTAGCAAGGCTTATTGTGTTTTTAACACAATAACTGAATGTACTGAGGAAACTTGCAATGTTGAATTTGATGAAACTAACGGCTCTCAAGAAGAGCATGAAAATCTTGAGAATGTAGGAAATGAGGAAATACAAGAAGCAATGAAGAACATGACGGTTGGGGACATCAAGCCTAAAGATGAAGATTCAAAGTCACCTGTTCAAGAAAATGTCGCTCCTATGGTTTCGGAGACCGCTATTCAAGTCGATCTTGCTCCAGAGATGAAGGAAAATGAAGATCAAGCATTACAAAATCCAAGACTTCATCAAACCATCACTAAGGATCACCCCATCAACCAAATAATAGGTGATGTTGGTAAAAGGTGTTCAAACTCGTTCTAAAATCGCATCTTTTTGTGAGCACGCATCATTCATTTCTAGTCTTGAGCCCAAATGCATTGACGAAGCTCTAGCTGACCCAGATTGGGTAAATGCCATCCATGTGGAATTGAAAAATTTTGTTGGGGGAAATCTCCGCGAGACTAAGTCCAGGTAAGTTGCGACACATTTGCCCGGGGACGTGGCCCCCGGTGCCTGCCCCGGGCGATGCCTTTTGGCTCCTGGGACCCGGCCTCCGGCGCCGGTCCCAGGTGCCGCCATTCGCCCGGGGACGTGGCCTCCGGTGCTTGCCCTGGGCGCCGCCTTTTGGCTCCCGGGACCCGGCCTCCGGCGCCTGTCCCGGGCGCCGCCATTTGCCCAGGGACGTGGCCTCCGGTGCCTACCCCGGGCGCCGCCTTTTGGCTCCCGAGACCCGGCCTCCGGCGCCGGTCCCGGGCGCCGCCATTCACCCGGGGACGTGGCCTCCGGTGCCCGCCCCGGGCGCTGCAATTTGCCCGGGGATGTGGCCTCCGGGGCCTGCCCCGGGAGTCACCTTTTGGCTCCCGGGACCTGGCCTCCGGGACTTGGCCTCTGGCGCCGGTCCCGGGAGCCGCCTTTGGCCTGGGGACCTGGCCTCCGGTGCGTGTCCCGGGCCTCGTCGTCCTTCTAAAGGTAAAGTCTCTGGTTGTTGATCACGTGCAGGCCACGCGAGGAGCGCCTCGGGAATCAACGACCACCTGTCAAGCATCCAAGGCGTTTGACCGGGAGAAGGACGTTGCTACCCGTCAATCCGACGGTGGCTTCCGGGGTAGATAGGTCTTTTTGCTTCTTTTTGGGGCTATAAATAGCCCTTGTACCCCTCAGTTATAAGCAAGTGATTCATTTATTGGAATAGCCAAAACTCACAGGTGTGCTCCGGAAGCCTCTCCCCCGGAGAGAGCCTCCCCAGCCGACTCCGGTCGGGAGCACGCCGACAAGACTAGGGCCCCCACCGGGACCCGAACCTGTATAAATCCTCGTGTCAATTCTTGTGTTTGTCTGGCGGGGGAGGACCGGTCACCCGGTCAGCCCGCGCCGCGTAATCTTCCCTAGGATCGTTCACAAAACCTGCCGGGGTATTCGCAATACCACAACAGTTGGGGCCGACCGTGGGGACTCGTGACAAGACGCCATGGCTCCCCCAAGAACAAGGGCTCGCACCCATCCCGGTGACGCCGGTCTCGGAGACCCGGCGCCGCCCGTCTGGGACATGGCTGTCCCGGCGCTTCCTTACGGAGGCGGTCAGGCCCAGGTACCGCCTCCCGCCTTTCCTCTTCACTTAGGTGCTTTTACCTCCAGGTCGCTCTCGGTGACCTCGGGGACCTCGGCCAGGACCAGTCTCCCCCCGACGGCTCCCCCGGCTCCCCGGGACGCCCTGCTTGAGGCTCTCGTGGAGGGCCAGCTCCGAGCCCAGCGCTCTATGGATGAGCTGTTCAGCGTGTTGGCGCGGCCTCCGGCCCCCACATTTGCGTCGCACCCATAACCAGGGACTGTGCCCCCGTTTATGGGTTACCCGGCGGCCCCTCCGGTCTACGGAGGTCTGGCCGCCCCGTATGATCCCGCCGGGGGGTTCCCTCCCCCTGCGGGATATACGCCCAGACCCTTCCCGGCACCCGGGCCCGTCCCGGTCCCGGGGGGCTACTTCAAGCCCGGGCCCTTCGTGGCACCAGGGGGGTACCCCGTTCCGGGCCCATTCCCGGGGTCGGGGTCCCATTTCATGCGGGGGGTTTTCCCTACGCTGGGAGCTAGTCCCGCCCCTCGCGTCGCGTTTACCGCATCGGGGGCGGTCGACAGAGCAGCTACCGTGCCTCAGCGGACTTCCCCCCACATCGGCTCCCTGGTCCCGGACGTCGCCGCGGGGGCTCCCCCCTCGCCGGTCCCAGATGTTACAGGGGCTTCCCCCTTTCCGGTTCCGGTCGTTGCCACGCGGGCTTCCTCCACTTCGGTTCCAAACGTCGCCGTGGGCGCCCCCTCCCCGGTTCCGGATAATACAGGGGCTCCCCCCTTTCCGGTCCCAGGGGTCTTCGCGGGGGGCTCCTCCCAGCCGGCCCCGGAAGCCTCCGGACCGGTAGCTACAGTGCATAAGCTCCCTCCCTCGGCGGGACAGGTCCGTTTCGCCCGGGGGGAGGTCGAGCGAATGCATTCACCTGAGCGCGTGGAAGAACTTCCCCCTGGCCGTGGGCGTGGGGAGCCTCGCTCTCGCACCGGTCGGGGGAAGAGACCCACTGAAGAGCCAGCCTCTCCGGAGGAGAGCCCGGATGTCCGAGAACTCAGCCCCGGTCCAGAAGAGAAGCGTCGCCACCGCCACTCCGGCGGACCCCTTGGACCGCTCCCAGACTCCGATAACGAGGGTGTGTCCCCCGTCAAAGAAAACAGCGACCGGGGCTCTCCCCGGGAAGTGCGGGGGGCTAACCAGCCCCTATGCCAGAGACTTCGCAGCATCCGGTGGCCGCGGCCCTACCGTCCTCCACACATCGAGCACTATAACGGTGAGGCAGACCCTTACGAATTTGTGCAGGTATACTCCACCGCCATCTCCGCGGCTGGGGGGGACGAGATGGTACAATGCAACGTCTTCCCCCTCTACCTCACCGGCATTGACCGCTCCTGGTTCTACAACCTGAAGGCCGGCTCCATCAAGTCTTTCACGCAGCTCAAGCGGGAGTTCTGCGCGAACTTCCAGGGGAATTACTTGCGTCCCCTGGACTCCTTGCTGCTGTACACCGTCCGGTAGAGGACTGGGGAAACCATCAGAAGCTTCTTCAAGCGCTTTGCTGAGGTGAAGAGCAAAGTGGACCACGTCCCCGACTCTACGGTCATCGAAGCCTGCAAAAGCGGGATCCTCCCGGGGGAGCTCCACCGAAGGCTCTCCCGGAGCTGCCCCTCCTCTGCTGACGAGCTCTTCAACGTACTCGAAAAGTACGCTCGGGCGGAGGAAGACGACATCTGGAAGAAGACCCAGGGGGCTCCCGCCCCCGCCGACCGGGGGGCCAAGGATCCCATCAAGCGCCCCAGACAAGGGGGGCGTAACGAGCCACGGCCTCGGGACACCTTTGTCCTCGAGGGCGGAGGCGGCTCACGCGACCCCCCAAGGGGCAACCGCCCCTTCCCCAAGCCGAAAGGCCATGGGGGAGGACAGTCCTCGCGCGGCCGGGAAGGCCCCGCGGGGAGAAGCCGGGAAGGACCGTGGTGCAGCTTCCACGGGTCCAGTACCCACGCTACCCGAGATTGCCACCAGCTGCTGCAACACTTCGCAGTGTTCCTCGATCAGCGCGGGCAGGGGGGACTCCGACCTCCTTGCTCCCTCGGCCAGCTGTTCCGGCCCTTCCCGCTCCCGCGGGGGGTCAGCAGACGCAGACGCAGGAGGGGGAGCCTTCAGAAGCTCTCCCCTTTCAAACTTCTCAGCGCCGCATCAACGTCATCGTGGGAGGTTCTGCCCCCGGGCGGGACTCTAAGCGCCAGCGTAAGGAGTACGCGCGCGAGGTTAAGGTCGTGGGGGTGCTACACAGGTCTCCGCCACCCAAGTGGTCGGACGTCCCCCTCACCTTCACAGCAGAAGACGCGCGAGGGGTTCGTTTCCCCCACGACGACGCGCTCATCGTCTCCACGACCATCTACAATTGCCACCTGGCCCGCATCCTCGTGGACGGCGGGAGCTCTGCCGACGTCCTATTCCTGAAGGCCTTCAAGGAGATGCAGGTGGATGAGAAGCTCCTGCAGCCCGCAGCCAGGCCCCTGCAAGGTTTTGTCCCGGGGAAGGTGATCCACCCCGTGGGCAAGGTAGATCTCCCTATGACGTTCGGCACTCCGAAGAACTACCGGACCGAGCTGGTCCGCTTCGACGTGGTGGACCTCCCCTCCTCCTACAACGCGATAATGGGGAGGACCACAATCAACCGGCTGGGGGCTGCCACCCATCAAAACAACCTCTGCATGAAGATCCCTGGGCCGCATGGCGTGATCAGCGTCCGAGGAGACCAAGACATGGCCCGTGCTCTGTACGAGCGCGCTGCCGCCACAATCGGAAGCGTCAACCTCATAAAGACGCCCAGGGGGGAGGCCTCTCCCCCGAATCCAGAGGTCGTTGCGCCACCGCCCGGGAGGCCCCTCCTCAAGCCGCATCCAGAAGGGGGCCTCCGGAAGGTCCTGCTGTCCCCGGGCGACGAAGACAAAACCGTCCGGATCGGGCCGGAGCTCCCTGAGGAGCATGCAACGTAACTTACGGCTTTTCTGTGTGAAAACTCCGATGTTTTTGCGTGGAAGCCTTCGGACATGAGGAGATCACCCTGCTTCGAGAGGCGGGGTTCATTCGGGAGGTCCTGCACCACGAGTGGCTCGCGAACCCCGTCCTCGTCAAGAAGTCAACCGGCAGGTGGTGGATGTGCATGGACTTCACCGACCTTAACCGCGCCTGCCCCAAAGACAACTTCCCGCTCCCACGGATTGACCAGCTCGTCAACTCCACCGCGGGGTGCGAGCTCATGAGCTTCCTAGACGCCTACTCGGGCTACCATCAAGTCCGGATGGCGGAAGGGGACGAGGAAAAGACAAGTTTCATAACTCCCCTCGGAACCTTCTGCTACGTCCATATGCCCTTCGGGCTCAAGAACGCGGGAGCAACCTTTCAGCACCTCATGACGCTGGTTTTCAAAGATCAAGTCGGCCGCAACGTCGAAGTCTACGTAGACGACGCGGTCGTCAAAAGCCCCCGCGCAGCCTCCCACATCGACGACCTGGCGGAGACCTTCCGCAACCACCGCGCGTATGGGCTCAAACTCAACCCAGAGAAGTGCGCCTTCGGGGTGCACGAGGGGAAGCTCCTAGGTTTCCTCGTGTCCCAGCGGGGCATTGAGGCAAACCCCGAGAAGATCTGGGCATTCTTAGACATGCCCCCGCCACGCTCCGTCAAGGACGTCCAGCGGCTCTCCGGTTGCCTAGCCGCGCTTAGCCGCTTCGTCGCTCAGTCGGGGGAGCGAGGCCTGCAGTTCTTCAAGATCCTCCGAGGGCTCAAGGGGTTCTGCTGGACCCCCGAGGCCCAGGAAGCCTTCAACGACCTCAAGAAGTACCTCACGAGCCCTCCAATGCTCGTGAGCCCGTCTCCAGAAGAGCCCTTGCTCCTCTACCTTGCCGCGACCCTCGTCGCCGTCAGCGCGGTCTTGCTGAAGGAGCAAGGGGGGCAGCAGCGTCCCGTGTACTACGTGAGTGAGGCCCTCCAAGGGGCCAAAACTCGGTACACGGAGATGGAGAAGATCTGCTACGCCCTCCTGATGGCGTCCCGGAAGCTTCGCCATTATTTCCTGGGGCACCCCATCACTGTCCCGTTGTCCCTCCCCCTGGGGGAGGTACTGCGGAACAAAGAAGCCACCGGCCAGATTGGGAAGTGGGGGGCCGAGCTCGCCCCCTTCTCCCTGTCCCTCACAGGTCGCTCAGCCATCAAGTCGCAGGTCCTCGCCGACTTCGTCGCAGAGTGGACTCCAGCCTCCGGCTCAGGGGACGAAGACCTCCCTGTGCCGCATCGACGTAGTGACCATTGGACCCTCATGTTCGATGGGTCGCTGTGTCTCGCTGGGGCCGGTGCGGGAGTAGTCCTCCGGAGCCCGGAGGGGAAGGAACTCGAGTACGCCGCACGGCTGGAGTTCCCTGCAACCAACAACGTCGCCGAGTACGAGGCTTTGCCCCTCGGGATGCGCCTTGCGCGCTCCCTGGGGATCCGGCGCCTCCTAGTGAAGGGAGATTCTCAGCTCGTTGTTTGCCAGATGGACAAGTCTTACCTGTTCCATGACGCAAACTTGAGTCTTTATTTGCAGAAGGTGCGAAAGATGGAGAGGCATTTTAACGGCCTCGAGGCCCGGCATATCCCGCGAAGGGACAATGACTGGGCCGACGCCCTGGCCCGGGCGGCCAGTGCCCGGGAATCACTCCCCAAGGGGCCTTCTTGGAAATCATCACGAAGCCCTCGGTGGCCTCCCCGGACACGGGTGACGAGCCTCACGTCCCGGAGGTCGCCGAGATCACCCGGACTCCGTCATGGATGGACCCCCTCATCTCCTTCATCAAGGGGGAGGGGGACCCTCCTAATGGGACCGAGGCTAAGCGTCTCCGGGCCAAAGCCCGTGCATATCTCCTACTGGAGGGGAGGCTCTACAAGTGGGGGGCTTCCACCCTCCTGTGTTGCCTCCCCCGGCCTGAGGGACTCCAACATTTCTCGAAGACATCCATGCGGGGAGCTGTGGTTCTCACCTAGCCCCGCGTGCCATCGTGGCTAAGGCTCTCCGACAAAGCTTCTACTGGCCCACGGTCATGCGCTACACGCGAGACTTTGTCTCCGCGTGCGAAGCATGCCAGAAGATGGCCAAGGGCTCGAACCTCCCCCCTGTAGCACTGCAGACTATCCCCATCACTTGGCCCTTCGTGCGCTGGGGGATGGACCTCTTAGGGCCCTTCCCCCCAGCGCCCGGAGGATACAAGTATGCGGTGGTCGCGGTCGACTACTTTACAAAGTGGGTTGAGGCGGAACCCTTGGCCAGCATCACGTCCCGGGCCGTTCAGCGGTTTTTCTGGAAAAACATCGTTTGTCATTTTGGTGTCCCCCGGGAAATCACCGTGGACAATGGGACCCAATTCAACTCGACTTATTTCCGGGAATTCTGCAAAGGCCTGGGGCTCGTCATCCACTTCGCCTCAGTGGCCCATCCTCGCAGCAATGGGGCCGTCGAGAGAGTCAACGGCGTGATCCTACAGGGATTGCGCCGGAGACTCGAGCAAAGCGCTTCTAAGCGGGGTGCATGGGCAGAGGAGCTCCCTAGCATCCTCTGCTCCATGCGTACGACCCCGTCCTGGGCGACGGGGCGTACTCCCTTCTCCCTGGTCTACGGGGCGGAGGCAGTCCTCCCCCCAGAGATAGGCTTCCGGTTGCTGCGGGTCGAGCTCCTAGACGGAGCCACGACCGCAGCGTACCAGGCCAATGAGGCCAACCAGCAACTGGAAATCGACCTCATGGAGGAGGAACGCGACCGAGCGCTCCTCCGCCATGCCATCTATGAGAGCGAGATGGCGCACGCATACAACCAGCGCGTGCGCGAGAGACCTTTTCGCCTTGGGGACCTTGTCCTCAAGCGCGTGACGGACCCCCAAGCCCAGGGTAAGCTCTCCCCCAAGTGGGAGGGCCCCTACAGGATCTCCGCGGTCCTGGGCTCGGGGGCCTACAAGCTCTCCAACCTTCAAGAGCAGGAGCTGAAGCACACGTGGAACTTGCGTTTACTTCGCAAGTTCTATGTTTAGCCTTGCGGGCCTGTCCCCTCCCCCGGAGCGATCACGCCGGAGGGGGAGGAGGGACACTGTATTTGCTTTTCCCTCCCCCTTCGCGGCTTCGCAGGGGGAGACACTGTATTTTATTTTGTTATCAATACATAGATCTTGCTCTTCAACTGTCTCATTGCAGGTCCTTCTTATCATTACCGCCCCTAACGGCGATGCCCTCCCCGCGAGGATGCCCTCCCCGTGAGGAAGCCCTCCCCGTGAGGATGCCCTCTCCGTGAGGAAGTGGGCCCAGACCCAGCAAGTCCCTCCTGTAGGGCGGCTTACGATTAGCCCTCGCGGACTGAGGGTGTAAGCGGCAACCCGGTCCCTAGTGGCCGTGGTAACGAGTCACTTTGGGAGACTAGTCCCCTACCCAAACTCTCAGACCCGTCATCGGGCACTTCCTCCTCCGGGAGTAGACGCTCTCCCCAGCGGGACGTCTAATGGCTTTCTTGGATATCTTTTCCCCGGAGACTTTATTCCCGGCTCCCCGTTCTCACGGCAACCGGACGATTGTCTCCCGGAAGGATTTTCTCCGGAATCTTCCTCAGGATTTCTGGCCTTATTCCCGGCTCCCCGTTCTCACGGCAACCGGATGATTGCCTCCCGGAGACCCTATTCCCGGATCCCCATTCTCAGGGCGACCGGATGATTGTCTCCTGGAGAAGTTATGGATTTCTTGGACATTTCTTTCTCGGAGACCCTATTCCCGGCTCCCCGTTTTCACGGCGACCGGACGATCGTCTCCAAGGAAACTCGCCTCCACAAATCTCATCAGGTTTTCTTGGGTTTCTTCCACACGAGGCCTTATTCCCGGCTCCCCGTCCTCACGACGACCGGATGATTGTCTCCTGGAAGGTCTTTCCCTTGGAAACCTCGTTTTAGAATTTTCTAACTTGGAAAAATTCTTATGCTACAGGTTATCTTCACCCCGGGGGCCTTGCTACCCCCACAGCGCGCGGAACTACCCTCCGGCCCGCTGTGGGCGGGGGGGATAAGGAACCCCCGGGTGTCGACCACACCGACCACGAGCAAACTTAGCTCATTCTTGTCAAAAGGAATCGTCCAGACCATCCAAGAAGAAAATAAAAGGACTCAAAGAAAGCAACAACACAGCTTTATTGATCACGACCCGGAGGACATCTTCCCCTCCGGTGGGCAGCGGAAACGGTACAACCCGGGCTCTAAACCGGGGGATCCTCTACATCCTAAGGCTCCTATGCCTAATAGTCCCGGAGGCCCTCCACTAGCGCCCGGCCCAAGTCCCGGTACAATGCGCGTACGCGGCGTCGAGCTTCTCGGAGCACATCCTCGGGCCAGTACTCGTAGCCCGCCGATGGAAGAATGCGAAGTGGGGGGAGCATCCGGAACCCCGGACGCGGAGGGGACAATTCGGCGCGATGATTGTCAAAATTGTCCAAGTGCCACTCTGGATGCCACCTTAACCGGACGGGCTCCCGGACGGTGTCCCCGTTGAGCTCCCTGGAGATGGGGCTTAGCAAGATTAAAGCCACTTGGGTGTCTCCGGGGAGCCCCTCCCAGAACTTCGCCCGGGAGTAACCTCCCGGGAACCCTGGTAACATTGCATTCAATTCAAGACTTAGAAAAATTTCTAACTCTGTTGCATTTCAAAATGTCTATTTACAAGTGTCCGGGGCTTCTTCTAAGAAGCTATTGGGATCAAAATCCTAAGAAAAGTAAAAAGGGCCCTAACTAAGACCCGGGGGGAGGCTCATACTTTTTCATTTGTGTCCTCCCCCCGGGGGGCTTCCGTTCGGGCCAGGGCTGAGCCATCTGCTGCCGGAGGAGCTGGTGCCGGGAACCTCACACAGATGATCTGGTCGTAGAAGCCCCCAGCGAGCTGCTCCACCTCCCGGCGCGAGGGCTCGAAGAACTCGGGGAAGCTCCGGGGGATGTGGCCCCCGATCGCCCGGGCACCAACCCCCCGGTGCTCGACGAGTCCGGCCGCGGCTGCAATGACGGGGATCGCCCGGCCTCGCGCCCGGGCGACCGCTGCCTCTGGAATCACGGAGACTTGCGTGTTAAGAAAACGCACAGCCTCCGCGAGCGTGGCCGGGGGCACCTCTGAGCCACCCCCGGAGCCTAGGCTTACGCCAAGGCTCTCGAGGGCCGAGCAGACGGAGCAGCCCGCGTCCACCACCGCCCGGACGCTTGATCCCTCGAGCTCCCGGAAGGCCTCCTCCTTCGCCTTCGCCTCTTCCCGAAGGCGGCTGTTGACGCTCTCTGAGACATGGACCTGGGCTCAAACCCGGGCCAGCTCCTGGAGAGCTTCATCCCGCTGACACAAAAAGGAGGCGGCCCTGTCCTCCGCGTCCTTGAGCAGCCGG
The DNA here is from genome assembly GCA_019359835.1 of Pharus latifolius. Lineage (NCBI taxonomy): Eukaryota > Viridiplantae > Streptophyta > Magnoliopsida > Poales > Poaceae > Pharus > Pharus latifolius. The sequence goes on from CM033326.1 coordinate 49,408,187, forward strand.
ATGACGCACTGCTCAACACCCCAGGTAATTGCCGCCCCCTACAAATTCCAGAGTTAGAAAAATTTTGGATGCAGGGAGCCAAAAGAAAGCGACAACCGCCTCGGGTGAATACCTGGACTTGAAAGGACCGGAGCTCCGCGAAGCGCTCGTGGTGCGTCCCCTCCGCGACGAAGGCCTGGACCTTTGGGGTCTGCAGGCCTTCCGCGTAACGCTCGACCTCCCCTGCGGAAAGTAGGGGGTCTCCCGCCCGGCTCTGGTCCCGCCGCGGCCGGTAACGGGCTCCCGGACCTGGGCGCCCGGCATGACCTCGGTCGGGGTAGCGGTCGTCGTCGTCTTCGTCGCCGAAGTGCCCCCCGAGGAAGTGGCTGAGGATGTTTCGGAGGGGGCCCCTTTCCGGGGGGGATCATCAGACCTTTCCCCTTCCCGGGCGGGAGGGCCCCCGGAACCTCCACTTCCGGGGGGACCTCATAGACCGAGGGGCTCCCCCCCTCGTCCACGGGCCACTCCACCCGCGGAGGTGAGGCCTCCGTGAACCTCACCTCCGGTTTCTCAGGCTCCAAGGGTACCGGGGGCGCCGGGAGGGCCGCTACCGAAGGCGGCGACGGGGCGTAGTCCGCCGAATCAGACGCCGCCCCGCCCGCGGCCGGCTCCTTCCCCCGGGCCGCAACCGGGCTCTTCGGGGGAGGGGGTGTTACTTCTTTCCTGGCCGGCGCCAGGGCGCGCCCGGTCCCGGGGGTTTCTTCCCTGGGCTTCGCCGGTGTTGAAGCCGGCATCATCGATGGGCCGGGGGCTTTTTGAACTCTGGCCTTCTTAGGCACAGAGCCCCCGGCGACGTCTTTCCCCCGCTTGTGCGACCAGAGGGTGGGGAGTGGCTTCCTCTCCGGCAGCTTCAGCCCATAGGCCTCAGCTACCAAGTTCCGGGGAGGGCCCTCCCCCACGAGGCGCACAACGCGCTCGTGCTCGTCGGTGAAGTACCTCCCTAGGAGGTTCTCCGCCTTCTCCCGCGCCGCCGGGTACGGCCGGACTACAAGAGGTAAAGAGTTAGTCAAATTTCCAAAAATTTGTAAATGCAATGAAGCAGGTAACGGACTTACGTCGGGTCACTGGCTTGACCAGGGGCCGCTGCTCCGGGCCCATGCCGATCCCCCTTCTCTTCCCGCGTGAGAAGGGGGAGATCCTTAGGAGCATCATCTCCTCGGCGGCGTCCCGCATAGAGAGGGTCCGTCGGGAGATGATTACCTGGCCGAGGAGCTCAAGCTCCTCGTCCGTCCACACCGGAGGCTTCGGTGCGGACGATCTGCTGTAAGACGGGGGCTCCGGGGCATACGCCACCTCGTCGTCCCGGACCCGGAGGTAGAACCACCTCCGGATCCAGTCGCCCCAGTGGTCCCGGGAAGCCGCCGCCGGGTAATCGGCCACCCGGGATGGCAGCATTTGCACCATCACCGAGCCAAAGGGGGACTTGGGTCCCCCCTTCACCAGGTGGGAGCTCCTCGCCGCCGATTCGTAGAAGTACCGGAAGGCGCGTAGGGTGGGCTCCCACCCGGTCGCCGTCTCGTAGAGCCAAATGAAGAGGACCATCCAGATGATCGCATTCGGGTGAGGTGGTTGAGGGCCACCCCATACTACTTCAAAAACTCCCGGAGCATTTGATGCACCGGAAGCCGGAGCCCCGCCTCCAGGAAGGCCTCGAAGGCCACAACCTCTTCGAGCCTGGGGCGGGGGGCTCTGTCCTTCTTCACGGGGACCCGGATGTCCCCGTCCTCAACGACCCCGCGCTCTACCAGGGACTCCGTGTCCTCGACCGTGAACTCGGAGGCCCAGATGAAGTCCGGAGCGACCTCCTCCGGGGGCACCTCGGTCGTCTTCGCTCGACCCTTCGGTGCCATCAGGTTTGTTTTTTCCGGTGGCTAACGTTTCAGGAGGCTACGCCTAAAGGTTCCGGACGCCTGCTACCGGGAGCTAGTTACCGGGAGAGAGCCACCGAGAGAGAGCTACCGGGAGAGCTAAACGCGCAAAGGCTGAGAAGTTTGGAATGAAGTTCCCGGGCCCCCCAAGGCCCTATTTATAGGGGCGAGCCGTGATCCAGATGGGCGCCACGTGGCACTCCGCGGAGCAATCTGGGCCATCGAAGTTCAAACCGTGCGTGGGAAACGAAGGGACTGGCGCGCAAATCGAACTGCAAGCACATTTATGGCGAAGCGGCGGTCATAAGCGCACGGAACGGGAAACGAAGCGTCACGGCTCCGGTGGCTTGGTCCGGAGATTTTCCCGGTGACATGTACCATTCCCACCGGGGACTCGAGCATCGTCCCCGGGGGGCATGGGGGGCTGCTGGTGGGGGAAATCTCCGCGAGACTAAGTCCAGGTATCGCGCTGGGACGTGGCCTCCGGGGCTTGCCCTGGGCGTCGCCTTTTGGCTCCCTGGACCCGGCCTCCGGCGCCGGTGCCGGGAGCCGCCGTTGGCCTAGGGACCTGGCCTCCGGTGCGTGTCCCGGGCCTCGTCGTCCTTCTAAAGGTAAATTCTCTGGTTGTTGATCATGTGCAGGTCACGCGAGGAGCGCCTCGGGAATCAGCGACCACCTGTCAAGCATCCAAGGCGTTTGACCGGGAGAAGGACGTTGCTACCCCTCAATCCGACGGTGGCTTCCGGGGTAGATAGGTCTTTTTGCTTCTTTTTGGGGCTATAAATAGCCCTTGTACCCCTCAGTTGTAAGCAAGTGATTCATTTATTGGAATAGCCAAAACTCACAGGTGTGCTCCGAAAGCCTCTCCCCCGGAGAGAGCCTCCCCAGCCGACTCTGGTCGGGAGCACGCCGACAGGACTAGGGTCCCCCACCGGGACCCGAACCTGTATAAATCCTCGTGTCAATTCTTGTGTTTGTCCGGCAGGGGAGGACCGGTCACCCACGACCTCACTATCCCCACTTCTGGATGATTAAGAGAGATCGTGGGGCACACCTTTAGGAGAACAGTCGACAACCTCTTCGACAAGTACAAAAAGGCCTTCAAAGGGAGGATCAAGGGGGATTAGCTAGCTACTCATTGTAAAGAACCATTCTGTAATCTTTCTTCCAAATAATCAATCTCACAGGACGTAGGGCTATTGCCTAGCTTAAAGGGGGCCTGAACCTGGATAAACCCTGCTCCCGTGTCCTTAGATTCATTAATACCCTAAACATCTTGCGAATTTGTCTGATTGGCTCCATCTCTCCTCACCTCCTTCTTCGCATAAGTATAGCAGAGGGACCCTTGGTTCCAATCGTCGACAGATGGTGCCCAGCGTGGGGCCCTGAAGACATTTTCATCATGATTCATTGTATTCATGGATCATTTCCATGCCTACACGATTCTGAGAACGATTTTGATCTCGAAGATTACTTAGATGAAATGGATGAAGATACCGTCCCCGCTAATGGTGACAATGATGCCCTTACAGTTTGTCTTGGGGAAGCGTCCGCTTCGGTCCCAACCACATCAGCTCAACAGGAATCGGGTCAGGTGATTCACTTACCCTCAGTAGAGGGCGGGTATGTGCCGAAACTGATTGCATTGGCCAACTTGGAAGGGGACGACCTCTACATCCATCTGGAGAACTTCTCCCTAGACAATATGAAATCTCTCTTTGATTTCGAGTCCGACTCAAACAAAGAGGAGATGCTTTCTTCGTCTGTGAACTTGATCCCTAGAAAAATTGCTGCAATTTCGAAAGAAACTCTAGAGCAGCGTGATGCTAGGCAGGAACGAGAATGAAAACAGAAAGAGGATCAAGAACGTGAACGGCGAGAGGCCAAGGCTCGCAAGGTCGCAGAAGATCTTGTACGACCAGCAACCACATGCCAAGGCACCGTATTTCGCGACCCTGGTTGTGAAACGTCTCGACAACCCTCTCTGAGAGGTCACGGCCGTGATTACACGCCTATTCCCTCTCTGGACTACTCTCCACTGGCAGGGGCGACCTCACCAGGAACTCCACCGGCACCTCAAAGGAATCCGGAGGATCGTCTCCAGAGAATTTCATACGCACTCTGTAATCCGTCCTCAAGTCTCACAAACGATGACAGGATTATATTCACAAGTCTGCTTCCAGATAATCTTGACGACGTTGCCCTTGGGTTTACTCCAGGCGTCATCACGTTTGACGACCAGAGGACAGGCCGGTTCACTCCATGGGCCTAAGAGACGTAACCCTACATAGTCCCGGCATGACAAGACCAAACGAACAAGAACTTCAAGCGACCATGGGCTCATCCTTGCCAATACTTTCAAGGCGACGGGCAAAATAGGCTGCTGATGAGATATGAATTTTGCCTAACATTGCCCACAAAAATTCGACCTCGGTTCTAAAACTTTGTCTTGATTACTATCACTACCCAAAATTGTCTCGGCCATGAGACGCTGTAAATTGTGAAAGGCAAGATTGCCAATTTTGGCAGACTTGGATTTACTAGGTCAAAAAAGATGTTGCTCTTCCTCAAATATAGCACCCCAAATTTCACTGGGGTGCAAATAATAGAAGAATGAAAAGTTCCCCTTGGTTTTAACCCTAACAAATTTGCAAATTCATCAATTGAAAAGTCATAATCCACATTTGCAAACCTAAATCTTACACCTTCAGTTTGATAGGGAGGAATACGAATGGTATTATGTTCAAAGGAGGCTAGAATCTCCCAAACGACTTCGTGAAAATTCAGAAACGGAACCCCTATAGGCATGTCCCAACCCACATTATGCAATAGGTGCAAAGCATTCATCTTCTATCCCAAGAGATCTAATGGCATGAACATCCAAAAATCTAGTATGGCCACAAAGGTCTCTTTTTAGGTGCATGAAACTAGCAAGATGATCAAGGTTTGTAAAGTAAATGTGTGTAAAATTAGGACCAAAGAAAGTTTGACGAGATATACCTTGTTTGTGCTTCGTAACCTTCTTGATGTTGCGTCGGGGACTCGTTATTGCCATAGAAAACTTCAAATCCGTGGGTGTCGAGGCGCGAGAAGTCAGAATCCATAGTTGGATCAAAGTTTGGATGGTTGGATTCGGAGTTCTAAGGCTAGGTATGTGGAGATTTTTTAGGAGCTTTGTGCTAAATAATGGGGGTGTGGCTGTTTGGAAAAGATGGGTGGTCTTCTATAGGTTGGTAGGTGAGAGTCGTAAAGGTTTATGGGAAGAAAAACACAAGAAAACACATAAAGATTACTTTCAGCCGAAAAACAAGGTGAAACCGAGCCTAGCACGACAACGAGCATGGGGCGTGCCCGATTCATGAACGAGGTGTGCTCCGGGTCGTGCTCGGTTCGGGTTTTACCCGTATTCGACTAGTTGGTCGCATCGACAGAAGCACGACTACAAGCACGGTTCGTGTTTGACCAGGTCACGGGACGTGGCACTGGTCGTGACCGTTTCGGTCCAAAAAGGAAATTTTATTTTTTTGAAAAATTTTCAACCCGAGCCCAGCACTGTTCGTGCCTGTGGTCATGTCGTCTTGGGAAGTTTTGAAAACACTTATTTTTTGAAAAAAAAATCAACATGAACCCGGCATTGCTCATGCCTAGCTCGAGTATTTTGAAAAACTTAAAAAAAATTTGGAAAATTGACCCGAGGCCAGCACTGGTTGTGACCGGCTCAGGTAAAAAGAAAATTACCAAACTGAGCCTAGCACTGGTTGTGCTGGTGGTCGTGGTCGGTTCGGCCCTTTTGAAAAATTTTATTTTTTTGGTTTTTTTCAAAAGAGTCAGCTCTTGTTTACGAGAATAGGTTTTGGGTGGTCAAACGGCATCAGAATTGAGTGTTTTCTACACCGCTGTGTTCATAAAAGAGAGGACTACATGTTAGTATACCAGTTTGCCTTCTGGCTGGCACTAGCTTAACGTCTCGCTCGACAGAACGTTCTCAGCCATTTAGAAGTATATATAATTGTAAGAATTGACCGAGTTTAGTTTACTTGGCTGGTCTCCCGCATTGTATAAATTGATATGGTGCATGTTTACCTTGGAAGTGGTGTCGTCTTGTGCTCGAAGCTCCACGACACCATACGGGAAGACTTTCTATCACGTATGGCCAAGTCCATCGCGATTTCAATTTTCCTGGGAATAGTTTCAACCGTTTATTGAATAATAGAATCAAATCACCTGGTTTGAATTCACGGTTGAGGATCCGTTTGTCGTGCCACTTCTTCTTGCTGTCCTTATAAATCAAGGCATTTTTGTAGGAGTTGTTCTGAAGCTCTTCTAGTTCATGCAATTCGAGGATTCACCTTCCCCTCGCTTTGTCAAAGTCCTAATTGAGTTCTTTTAACACCCATAACGCCCTGTGTGACAATTCAACAGGCAAATGGTAATTCTTACCAAATAAATTTTGTAAGGTGTCATACCTAGTGGAGTCTTGAATGCAGTGCGATATGCCCAAAGAACATCAGAAAGTTTGAGCGCCCAATCCATACGAGACGGAGCCACCACATTATGCAAGATCATTTTGATTTGTCTATTCAAGACTTCAACCTGTCCACTTGTTTGAGGGCGATATGCAAGAGCAACTTTATGAATAAGCCCATATTTCATTAACAATATCTGAAATTGGTAATTAATGAAATGTGCACCGCCATCACTAATTACTGCTCGCGGTATACCAAATAAAGGAAGATAACTATTTTGAAAAGCTTGATCACATGTTTTGATTCATTTGTTGGCATAGAAACAGTCGCTACCCACTTTGAAACATAATCAACCGCATCAAAGATGTAGGAGGTGCCCATAGAAGATGTAAGAGATCCCATATAATCTACTCCCCATACATCAAAAAGCAGAATTTCAAGAATATCTGTTGAGGGCATTTCATGTCTTATACTCAAATTTCTTGAATGTTGGCAAGGATCACAATTTTGCACAAAGTCATAAGCATCTTTAAATAAAGAAGGCCAAAACAAACCTGATTGCAATACCTTTGTCGCTGTTTTTGAAGCTCCGGCGTGTTCACCACATGGAGATGAATGACAATGTTCAAGAACGCTTTGAATCTCGTGGTCGGGTACACATGATCAAAAGATGTTGTCAACTCCCTTTTTGAAAAGGTTCAGATCATTCCAATAGTACCGTTGGATGTCGTGGAAGAAGCGCTTTCGTTGTCTACTCGTCATCCCTAGAGGAAGTTCATGGTTAAATAAATAATTTGCATAATCAGCATACCATGGTTCTTGTTGAATCAGGTAAAGATGCTCGTCGGGTAAAGCATCGTTGATGTAAACGTCGGCGGTGTCAATGAAGAGTCGTGAAAGATGATCGTCGACGACATTCTCAGCACCATTCTTATCTTCAATCTTCAAATTAAATTCTTGCAGTAGTAGGATCCATCGTGCAAGTCATTGCTTGGTTTCCATCTTGGTCAAAAGATACTTAAGTTCAGCATGATCAGTATGCACAATAACTTTTGAACCAATTAAATATGGATGAAATTTGTCTAGGGCATAGACTACAGCAAACAATTCTTTTTCAGTTGTAGTATAATTACTTTTAGCATCATCCAATGTTTTGCTTACATAGTATATAGCATGTAAAACCTTATTTATTCTTTGCCCTAAAATAGCGCCAATTGCATAATCACTAGCATCACACATCAATTCAAAGGGTTCATTCCAATTTGGGGGTTTTTATGATGGGAGTAGTAGTTAATGCAAGTTTCAGTTGATTAAAGGCATCCAGACATTTTTCATCAAAATTAAAGGGCGAATCTTTACCAAGCAAATGAGTGAAAGGTTTAGTAGTTTTGGAAAAATCCTTAATGAAATGATGGTAAAAACCTGCATGTATGAAGAAACTGCGTATGCCCTTTGTGGGAGCCACCACCCCGTACCGAACAACACAATACGAAACACGCTCCCCTGTCGCAACTTCCCAGGGTTCAGTTGCGAACCAGGAATGAGTACCACAACAACCAGCAGATTACATAAATAGTTCACAAAACATTACAGGTTCACAGTCAATAACAGCACGGGGGCCTTACATAAATTAGCACAACGAGGTAGAAAATAACATTTCATGTTTTTAGAAAAACGCGGAAGGAGCGAAACTCTAGTCTTCTCCCACAGTTGCTCGACTGGGGAACGCGACGCCTAGAAGCTTGGATCATACTCGAAGAAATCTTCAAAGGGCTCAGGCTCACACTCATTAGAGCCCAAGTCATTGGGTTCTTCAACCTCTGATGGTGTAATTCAGTCACGGGTGAGTACAGGGTACTCAGCAAATCACCACTTAACAAATGCAAGTATGTATAACATGACAGGGGATTCAAGGAAAGTAATTGATGTTCTTTTCCAAACCTTATTTACAACCTAACAGTTGATATTCATGAAAAGCATTCAAAACATTCTTTGAAAACTTACCTTATATATATAACAGTTCAAGAGTGAAGAAATTTAAATCAATTTATGAAACAGTTCATTTAAAACTACTTGGGCCTTGCAACATGGATAAAATCCATTGACCATAACACACTCCTAAAACCGGGAGCATGGAGTATTTAAATATATTTTAAACTCTGCAGAGGGGTACCTCTTTATCCACAAGATTTCTCAACTACCACTGTTGACCACGACCATAGGTTTTAGCTCAATCGCGCTACTTTAAGCATATGAGACTCCTATGCCTGGTTCGATCACACTGCTTTAAGCGCGCCACTGAGTTGAGAATAACACACTTTTCACCTTGCCTTGCCATTATACTAGCTCTGTCCTGTAAAAGCTTCACCACCAGGTAGTGCCTCAAGGAAATATCACCTCCGGTCGGGGTTCCTAATACAGCTGTGAAGCATTGTAAGGATCTTCCCTCTCATACCTTCACCCTAACCCTCACTCAGTATTGGCCCGCGGCGGGAGGGACCTTCCCTCTCCTCCAATAGTGAGCGAACTCAGAGGGGTTTGTGCTGGGAACCACTTCTAACACTCATGCATGGGAACCACATCCGCCACGATCTCCGACGAATCGGCTAGGATATTCCCAAAACCTTTAGTGTAAGTGCTGTCAATAGGGATCTCCTCTCACTGACCAAGTGCCAGATTAGTGCAACTTTATTATTATTGTTATGGAATCTATGCAGAGCTAGGGAAATAGTTTGGCAAGGATGCTTGGTCATACCCGTCCTATACCAGACTTGTGGAGGTACGATAACATGCTACTGGATGTTTAGCACAAATTGGTTAGTCCTTAACTACTCTAGAGAGGAGTTCACACTACTCAACTTTATACACAATGATCACAACATTATCATGTTACCAACATTATCATGTTTCCAACACTACCATGTTTCCAACATTACTGACTCACATACCTCTCCTCTCTAGAATAGACATTTTTAAAAGGCATATTTAGTTTTGGAAAACTATTTTGTTTATTCATGTGGATAACTCATACTACTTTTATAACTTAACCTTGGGCTTCAAGGACGTTATACATGACTTGAGAATCAAGAATGGCTTTTCAATGTGAGACAATAACTAAGCAGGTATATTCAAACATACACAATTTACTCAAATAACATGCATAATATTTACGAAACAAAATACTTAACTAATTTGAAAACATAGGATCAACATGATCATAAAGGTGGTGACTTGACTTGATTTCCCGCGACAAAATCTTCTGCAATGTCTTTGATCGGCTGCTCCTCGATCTCCGAATGAGCGGTTTCTAGTGCAATAAGAACACCGAATCAATCAAAATGCATAAGTATGAGACTATAAAATGCAGTTCTAATTCCTAACAAGTCTAGGTACTGTCGCCCAAGAATTGGATTCGACCAAGGTTAGAAAGCTGAAGTTTCAAAAATAGAGTAAGAATTTGAACTGAAAGTGATGGAAATGAGATTTGAGACTTGGATCTGAGAGAAAACTACAGACTTGGAAGGTTTGGGCTGAGACGAATCAAACGGCGTAGACGGATCTTCGATCAGAAGCCTCTACGCTGGATTCGACAAGATCGAGACGAAAGCATAACACTGCTTAACACAGCTGATCTGAGATTTGGACATCGGACGGAAAAGAAAAACACAGATCTTCGAAGAAAACGATGAGATGAACAAAACGACGCAATCGGATTTTCAATCGGAGCATCACAAGGTTGAGAATGGCATTGCATGTCAGTGACACATGCACACATTGTAGCAGTGTCTGGGGCTGGCACTGGACACAGCCGCTGGCACAGGCGGCGCACAGGCACGCCAGCGGCTAGCCAGACCATGGCTGGGGCTGAGCTTTAAGGGCTGTGGAGCTGGGACAGAGGGGGAGGCGAAGGACACAGATGGTGAAGGCGGCGCTCGGCGGACGAGCTCCAGATCGGCGACGAAGCTCACACGGTGACGGCCGGCGACGGAAACAACGGTGAAGCAACCAAAAACAGCAGAGGAAAAGTCTAGGAGTATGCTGGAGGTATGGGCAAGGCGATGGTGGGGTTGGATTGGCCGGCGAAGCGGCCAAGAGGGCTCTCCACGGCGAGGCGGCACGGCACACCGCGTGCCGCGACCAGGACGACGATGGCAGCTCACTGGAGATGACGAGGTGGTCAGGATGGCACGGGAAGGCGATGGTAACGAGCTGGCGATGGTGAAACAGGAACGAATCGACAAATGGCGGCCGGGATCGACTGATTCTCCACGGCGGCCGGAAACAGGGAAGAAGATGGCTCGCCGGCGAATCTGCGGCGAGGGGCCTCGACACGAGCTGAGACTTGACAGGACTGTGATTGGTACAAAAGTGAATCTGGTGACACGGGTGGTTTTTGAAATGCGCGGCCGGAGCAACAAGGCGTCACGGCGGCCGGCGGTGACAAACATGCATGCAACAAAAATGCCACGGCAGTCGGCGCTGGAGCGCGCTCTGGGCTGCTGACAGAGCGACAGAAAGCTTCAACATGTCATTTTGTGTGCGAAAAAGGTATGAAATGCAAAATTTTCAAAGGCACTAGATGTCTAAGTGCAAGAACTACTATCCTACTGCTGTTTTCTGCAAGAATGAGCTGAAATGAGCTGGTTTCATCTAAATCTTGATATATATGCAATAGCATAGTAGTGGTAGTTTGTGGGAGGAGGTTTTGCTTTGAGGTGTAATGCATCCAACAAGGTTATTTTGGTCTTTACACTGTGTTGGCAGTGAAGTGAGTGAGGTTAGAAGTGGAAATGCACATAAAATATTACTTTTGTCTTGTCTAGGGCCTTATTTGGGATTTCTAGAAACAGTGGGGCCTGAAATGCAAAGTGTGCATGTATGAAAAGCAGCAAATCCTGGTTAGTTGTGCAATTAAAATATTATAAAATTTTTTTAAAGAATTTTCTATGCATTATAGAATTTAAAACAAACCTTATATGTGTCGCGCCCCGAAACTGAGACTACGACTACTCCCGTGGAGACCTAGCTTGCTATAGCTAGTCCCATATATGCATACCTTTGACTTACTAGGATAAGTCAAGTACAGGAGTACATTCACATTGCAGCAGAAAAACTTACAAAATATTTAAGCAGTGTGGCCTGCTGGCCTTAATATTACATAAAGAGATTACAATACCTTTGCGGCATTCGAGGTTTAGTTAAAGTAAAATAAAAACTTTTACACAGCGGATGATGGGTGTCCCCTCCACAGTAAGAAGTTGACGGCAGAACAACATATCAGGGATCTGGCAGATCTGGCTCTCCTTCATCTTGGTCCAAGAAGTTCTCCACTCCTTCTTCTTGATCATGGTACGCTCAATCTACTGGGTTGTAAGTTGCAAGAGTGAATACTTATGTACTCAGCAAGTCATAGGTAAGAATTGATACATATAGTAGTGTTGTTATGAACCTAAACTAGTCAAGAATTATGGAGGTTTGTAAAATAATCTTTTCTTTCATATCTCATCTCATGGCAGCACTTTTCATAACATAGCATCGCTATTCATGTTCATTAAATTATAGCACTACCGCGACACATCGACACACGACAGCCCACGGCAGCACCCCTTATAATGAAAACACATGTCATTTGGGTAATCTTCACTTATCAAATTTTATTTAGAAAACATACTTATGCCACACCCCGTGGATTTAATCCACCGCGGCAGACTCCTATAAACCCAGGAGCTCGGAGTATTCGAATACGTTTTTAACTCTGCAGAGAGGTACCAATTTACCCGCAAGAAACTCCACTTTCATGCCCATCCTATCAATATGATTAGACCCTTCCTCACTGCATACTGTGAGTGGTAAGGTGGAGATAACAGGAACTTTTGTTATGTTTCACTCACAATTCATCCCTAACCCTGTGGATCTCTCGCGAACCACAGTTGTGGCGGGCTATACCCCCACCCCCAAGCCTCTTCCCATTACTGGGTCAGCGTGCATGATCACATTCAGTGATACGTGGAGGAGCCGCACTCCGTGAAATTAGTGTATTGTTTTCCATCTTATGCAGGGGTTTCATTTGCGATCCACACAAGTACTTGTCCAAGCCTGTCTCATACCAGGCTTGCGGTTAGCACGTTGGTCACGCCACTAGACGCACAACACAAGGTTCTAGTCCTTATATGCCAGCGACCAGATCATACTACAAACCATGCACCTACAATGCCTACACATCCAGTGCAGCCAAGCACATCCAGTGCTAGTACCACCATTCCATACCAAAACCCTGGTCACGGCTAGGGTTTTATTTCATGAATATATATAAGTACATATATATTTATTCATGGCTCACTATTTGATCATTCCATTTTTAACAAGCATCCAGCTTAGTACTGTCAAATTATATCTGAACCATTCTTTCACATGCAATATTACTTATATTCAAAGTCATATCATAGCAACTCATAAAATATCGGTTCAAGATGATCAAGACTATGACTTGCCTTCCGCGTCGTAAAATACAGCAGTTGATGTCGGGTCGGCAGTGAAGTCCTCGAACTCTGGCTCTGACTCTGAGCAAAGATCAAACAAGCAACCAAGAATCACAACCTTTTCAATACATTATTATGCTACATATAATAATGCAAAGATGAAATGTCTTGATGATTCTGGAATAATTGGGTTTAGAAGTTGATTAGGGCTAACTCACAAGATTAGGGCTGAAGATGGGTGCTAGGATTTTTAGGGTTCCAGAGTATGGAAATGACATTAAGTCCGCGGCTGGTTTGCCTAAAAATGACGAACGTCTTTAGGTCGACATTCGGTTTAAGGCATCGACAAAGGATTAATGGTTGATAGAGGGCTCAATTCAAGTTGTGATAGAAGAAGGAATTGTAGATCACAACCTCAGGAATCTAAGGGACAAAGTTATTTTCAAAATACACATGTGGAAGGAAGTGAAAATGGCTAATGCCATTGGCTGGCATAGATTGGCATTGGACTGACATGGCCAGAAATTAGGGTTTGCCATATCTTTTGATCTAGGGCTCCAATTGATGCACCACTTTGTCTGGGAGATAGGCCTTGATAACAGGAACAATTTGCTCAACAGGATCTAGGGCAGGAGATGGCCGGAAAGTGGTGAAAACCGGCGAAGAACACGGTGGCGACACGGCACAGTGAAGCCACTGGACAAGATCTTGGCATAGCAATAACTGGCAATTTTGTGTAGATTCAGGAATCGAGCTAGTAGAGGAAAGTGTTTAGGAGATCAAGGCGAATATGCTAGACAAGGTGGCATCGACGGCGGTGGCCGGTGGCGACCGGGCGGCACACTGGTGGTACGGCAACGAAGGGTAAAACACGTAAGTTGCGATCTGGTGTTGTGCTGCTGAAACCTGGCGTTGCTGGAGCTAGCTAGGGCCAAGTGGTACTGTTTGATGCAGTGGGCTCAAGTGGAGATGGCACGGCGGTGAACGGCGACGAGCGGCGCCGGAGAAGAGAGCGGCGCCGGAGAAGAAAACGGCTTCAACGGCCACAGAGCGATGTAGTGAATCAAGCTCCAATTTGAAGGAATAATTGAGTTCCTTGGTAGCTTCAGTTAGTGTGGATTAAAAGAATCAGCCTAAGGCGGCGTCGGAGAGGAAAACAACACCGCGGTCGGAGAAGAAGACATTGATTTGGGTATTTCTGCTGTGGGGCTTTGGAATTCAATTCCTTGCTGTGAGAGTGAAAAGGAGATGTGGGATAGCTATGGGTGGAGTCAATTTGGTCGGAGGCTCGCCGGCGTGGCCTGGCGACGTGAGCCGGTCACCGGTGGCGCGCGAGAAAGGGGAAACTCCAATTCGAGCTTAATTTCGAAATCTTGATGCACAGACTTGTTGGGAATACTTCACTGATCAATTTCTTCCACTACGGCGAAAGCTAATTTGAACTGGAGTAGATGCAATTGCTGGAACAGGGCGTTTGCTAATTACGGCGATCGTTGGCGATAGAATTCACGGGGGCTCGATTAAATGCTGTAATATGATAAGGTAAACAGGAGACATGTACTGGTCACTTCAAATTAGAGGTTGATACAGTGAAATGGCTTGGCGGCTTGCTCTTCCTCGGTAGTTCGCCGGAGATGAAGACGACGAAGAAAAGGTGGATTTAACGGCTAAAATAGCTCTGAAGTGCAATGGTGAAGACAAAGTTGATTTGGGCGGGTATATAGGCGCGGAATGATGCTTGCTACGCTGGAGGCCGTGGAACTTGTGCCGGTGAAGCTTCCAGTTGAAGCAACGGCTGCAATGGCACACGCACGCGTGCAGGTTCAACTTTCCCGCTGGCGCGCTCTCGCCGCTGATGCACTGGACACTGACTGCCAAGGCGATGGCTGAGGTGCAGACATGTGCACCCATGCAAACTCAGGTGAACACGAGCACTGCGAAGGTCCACGGCGACGACCACGACGACACGGCACACCTGGTCGCGGTCGCAGCGGCGCTGATCAAAGCGGTCGTGAGTTCCAGTTGTGGTCGAGCACAGTGCCGGCTGTGGTCGAAGGAGCTGGGAGCTCTGGTCGCGTGCTGGTCGCGAACTGCAGCTCTGGTCGATCCATGGACCTGGTTGCAAAGATCTTTGGTTGAATCTTGGACTAATTTGTAATTCTGACTTAGAGAGGGGTAATCTACAATATGATTTTACAGATGAGTATAAACTTATACCTTATGCTCGTCCAGCAAGAAATTTGATAAAATTAGGCATGATTTGATAGTTTTTGATATAAACCGAAAATAGGGTATTTAGGGTAATTAAGATCTGAGTTTCGATCGATTTCGAATTCTGGCATCTAGGATGAGATTTTGAAATCTGGACAAAAGGGAAAATTGTATCAAATAGCATTTGGAAGAGATTTGCTGAAGAAATTCTGAATTTGGAGTTAATGTGAAGATTTCAGCCTTTTTGGGTTTCCAGATATCAGAAAAAGGACTGATTTGCGATACAATTTGGACTAACCTGTGAAAAAGGCTTAAATGATGAAATCTGGCTGCCAACTTTCTGTATTAAGGTATTGGCATACCCATGATCATAATCCAAGAATAATTTGATCTGGATTAGGTCAAGATTTGGCTAAATCTGAGTTCAAAGTATTTAAGGTAATTAGGATATTAATTAGAATCATGTTTCGAAAACAGAAAAGATTGCAAGATCTGACAGTTAGAGATAGAATTGAATCTAACTTCTGAAGGCTTTTATGTTCAAAGTAACTAATAGATCACATCTGAGAAATCTGATCTTGATTTGGGTTCACAGGAAAGATTTTGAGATATTTGGGGCTTAGGATAGATTAAGGTTGAACTGATCTTGCTACTACTACAGAGATACATGCATGCATGATGTTCATGAAAAAGAGAGTTTTTACCCCTAAACTCAGGGTGCTACAGATCTACCCTCCTTAAAGAAATCTCGCCCCGAGATTTACCTAAGACAAGAAAAGATAAGGGTAGGTTTGCTAGAGATCTTCTTCCTTCTCCCAAGTGGCTTCCTATTCTGAATGATTTCCCCACTTAACTTTACACAGCTTGATCTTCTTTCTTCTGAGTTGACATTCATCAGTGGCTAGGATTCTGATCGGGTGCTCAAGGTAAGTAAGATTCTTCTGTAATGATATGTCTTGTACATCTATCTGGTCAGTAGGTTCCTTTAAACATTTTCGGAGCTGAGAGACATCAAACGCATCATGTACTCCTGTTAATCCTGAGGGTAATTCCAGTTTATATGATACCTCTCCTTTCCTCTTGATTATCTTAAATGGTCCAACGTACCTAGGAGATAGCTTTCCCTTCACTTGGAATCTCTGTAATCCTTTGAATGGCGTGACCTTGAGATAAACAAAATCTCCTGGTTCAAATGATAATTCTCTCCGTCGATTGTCCGCATAACTCTTTTGTCATGATTGTGCTGTCCTTAACCTTTCTCTAATGAGTTTGACATGAGCCTCTGCCTCTTCTACTATCTCTGGTCCTATGACTCTTCGTTCTCCTGGCTCATTCCAATGCAATGGGGTTCTGCATTTGCGTCCATATAAAGCTTCAAATGGTGCCATCTGTATACTAGCTTGATAACTGTTATTATATGTAAACTTTGCAAATGGTAAACATTTGTCCCATGATGTTCCATAATCTAGTATACAAGCTCTTAGGAGATCTTCTAGAATTTGGTTTACTCCTTCTGTTTGTCCTCCTGTCTGCGGGTGATATGCAGTACTGAAATCCAACTGAGTTCCTAGGGCTTCATGCAGTCTATTCCAAAACTTGGATGTAAACTGTGCTCCGTGATCTGAGACAATCTTCTTCGGAATACCATGCAATGCCACTATTCTTTGCATGTATAACTCTGCCAATGTACTGCCATCATAGACCTTTTTGACTGGTATAAAATTAGCTACCTTGGTGAGTCTATCCACAATATTCGGTAACAATCCTGCTGGTCTCTGATGCTCGGCCTTTATCCTCTGACATGTGTCACACTTTGCCACATATTCGGCAATCTCTCTTTTCATGCAACCCCACCAAAATTGACTCTTCAAGTCCTGATACATCCGAGTACTCCCGGGGTGAATAGAGTATGGAGTGTTATGAGCCTCTTTCAGAATTAGTGTCTTGATCTCCTTAACATCTGGAACACATATCCTTTTACCATGCCAAATTGTATCTTGCTCATCCTCCCAAAATTCCATTGCCTTTCCAATCTTCATATTCTCTCTGATCTCTTGAATTCCTTCATCACTTCCTTGTGCCTTTCGAATATCTTCCTCCAAGGTGGGCGTAACTGTCAATGTGGCCAAAAATCCTTGATCTACCAATTCAATCCATTGCCGATGCAAGTCCTCCATTAACTCTGGTGCAACAGTAGTGCTGCAATAAACCTTTCTGCTCAGGGCGTCCGCAATGACATTAGCTTTGCCAATATGGTAATGTATGCCTAGGTCATAGTCCTTTATCAACTCTAGCCATCGACGTTGCCTCATGTTCAAGTTCTGCTGGGTAAAGACATACTTCAAGCTCTTGTAGTCTGAATAGATTTCACATCGATTCCCTAGTAGGTAGTGTCTCCAAATCTTGAGTGCATGAATCACTGCTGCTAACTCCATGTCATGGGTCGGATAATTCTCCTCATGTGGCCGCTGTTGCCTAGATGCAAATGCGATTTCTCTTCCTTCTTGCATTAAGACACAACCCAATCCGTGCCTAGATGCTTCACAATATATTCCAAATTTCTTCTTATTATCAAGTAGTACTAAAATTGGTGCAGTTGTTGGCCTTTGCTTCAATTCTTCGAAGCTCCTTTGACAATCTTTTGTCCACTCAAATCGGACATCCTTTTTCAACAAACTAGTGAGCGGCTTGGCTAGCTTGGAAAATCCTTCAATGAATTGGCGATAGTACCCAGCTAATCCTAGAAAACTTCTGACTTCTGTCACTGATTCTGGTTGTTTCCACTCTTTCACGGCCTCGACCTTAGTTGGATCCACTTTTATCCCTTCACCTGTCATTATGTGACCTAAAATTGAAATTTCCTTCATCCAAAATTCACACTTATCCAACTTGGCAAAAAACTGTCACTCCCTTAGCCTATCCAAGACTTTCTGTAGGTGGTTAGCATGCTCCTCTTGGTCCTTGGAGTATATCAAGATGTCATCAACAAACACTACGAAAAACTTATCCAGGTAATCCAAAAATGTCATGTTCATCACATTCATAAAGGCTGTTGGGGCATTGGTCAATCCGAATGGTACCACTGTAAACTCATAGAGACCATACCTAGAAGTGAAAGTAGTCTTAGGTATGTCTTCTTCCTTTATCTTCAACTGATGATATCTAGACCTTAAATCAATCTTTGAAAAGACTCCAGCTCCTCTAAGCTGATCAAACAGGTCATCTATTCTCAGTAGAGGGTACTTGTTCTTATCAGAGCTCTATAATCCACACACATGCGAAGTCCACCATCCTTCTTCTTTGTAAACAACACTGGGGCTCCCCAGGGTGATATGCTGGGTCGTATAAAACCTTTTGCCTCCAATTCCTCCAATTGCTTCTTAAATTCCTCTAATTCCTTGACTGACATCCGATATGGCCTTTTTGATATGGGTGTCATCCCAGGCTTTAATTCTATACTGAGTTCAAAACCTCGATCTGGGGGCATTCCTGGTAACTCTTCAGGAAACACACTCAGGTATTCTTCAACTACGGGAATCTGGTTCACCTCTTCCTTCAAACTGTGCAGAATTTGGGTTGGGTGCTCTACTGGCATCCTCTCAGTGTGGAACAAAACTTCTTTCCCATTAGGACTAGTAAGGGTAATGGTCTTACGCTCACAATCCATTTGTCCTTTATGTTCCGACAACCAGTCCATTCCAAGTATGACATCTAAACCTTGTAGTTCCAAAACTAGCAGCTTAGCAGAGAACTCCTCTCCACATATATTAAGTTTCACTCCTCTACATATGGACTTTACTGGCATCCTTTGTAGTATCTGTTCTAACATCTGAGCTCGTGCTGTCTGATTATACTTCAGCATCTGAGCTTGCATGGCTTGCATCATCTGGTTCTGGGCAGCTTGAGCTTCTTGTCTGCTCATCTCCATCCACATCATAACTTATGCCATACTGGGCTGAGCTCCAAGTGATTCCACGCGTTCCTGGGATTGAGGTTGTGGTTTTTTTTCACTTGCTGCTCTTCCTTGTGACGGGATACCTGTCTCGCATCCACTGCTCCTTGAGTGACTCCTTGTGTTTGTCATCTTGCTTTCACATCACTGCCAGGGTAATTAAGGCTGAGGTTGCAACAAGGGAATAGAATAGGGGGGAGAGAGAGAGAGAGAGAGATGAGGAGAGAGAGCTACGAACCTATATGCAGACACTAAGCACTTACAAATAGTTATACAGTATAGCTTAGCTTTAATAGTTCCAAAGGAAGCAATTGGCATAAAATGTACTACCGATTACAAAAATGGGAGGAGGCGATTCTGGGGGCGATTTTGGAGGCGATCTTGGTACTGAGGAGTCCTTCGATAGAGCTTCTCAGTGATTTTTGCCTGGCTTCTCCTTGTTTGTTTCTGGTGTCCCTCTTCTCCTGTTTTCTACTTTCCTCTTTGGTTCTTGTGGTTTTCTCAGTTTTTCTTTGGTGGTGGTTCTGTGAATCATGTCGTTCGACTCTTCGTCTTTGAATTGATCTACTGGTAAAGATTTTGCCAACCTTGCGCCACCATTTGCCCGGGGACAAGGCCCCCCGGTGGCTTGTCTCGGGCGCCGCCTTATGCCCGGGGACAAGGCCCCCCGGTGGCTTGTCCAGGGCGCCGCCTTCTGCTCGGGGACAAGGCCCCGGTGGCTTGTCCTGGGCGCTGCCTTCTGCCGGGGGACAAGGCCCTCGGTGGCTTGTCCCGGGCGTTGCCGTCCTTCCGGAGACAGGGGTCTCCGGTCCCGGGTCACGTGAGGGTCACGCGAGAAGCGCCTCGGGAATCGGCGGACACCTGTCAAGCATCCAAGGCCCCTGATCGGCAGAAGGACGTTCCTACCCCTTGATCCAACGGTGGCAGGCGGGGTAGTTTAGTCTTTTTGCGTCTTTTGGGGCTATAGAAGCCCTTGTAACACCTCATGTAAAGAGGACAATTCATTATTACTGGGAATAGACAATCTAACAGGTGTGCTCTGGAGCCATCTCTCCCCCCAGAGAGCTCCCCTAGCCAACTCTGGTTGGGAGCACGCCGACAGGACTAGGGCCTCCACTAAGGCCCAAACCTGTATAAACCTTCGTGTCATTTGCTGTGCTTGCCCGACGGGAGAGGACCGGTCACTCGGTCAGCTCGCGTCGTCTTTTCTTCGCTAGGATCTTCCACAAAACCTGCTGGGGTATTCGTAATACCACAACAGTTGGCACCGTCCGTGGCGACTCATGACGAGACGCTATGGCTCCCCCAAGAACGAGGGCTCGCGCTCTTCCTGGTGACGCCGGTCCCGGTGATCCGGCGCCGCCCGTCCGGGACGCGACCGTCCTGGCACTCCCGCCCGGAGGCGGCCAGACCCAGGTACCTCCTCCCATCTTCCCTGTTAATTTCAGTTGTTCGACCTCTGGGTCAGTCCCGGTGACCGCGGTCGCCTCGGCCGGGACCAGTCTCCCCCCGACTGCTTCCCCGGCTCCCCGGGACGCCCTGCTCGAGGCCTTAATGGAGGGCCAGTTCCACGCCCAGCGCTTTATGGACGAGCTGCTCCGTGTCTTGCCGCGGCCACCGGCCCCCACTTACCCACCGTACCCCTTCCTGGGGCCTATGCCCCGTTTATTGGTCACCCGGTGGCCCGGCCACTCCGTACGATCCCGCCGGAGGGTATCCTCCCCCGGTGGGCCATCTGTCCGGGGCCTTCCCGGCGCCGGGAGCCTTCCCAATGCCGGGGGGTTACCACATGCCCGGGGCCTTCGCGGTACCAGGGGGACACCTTGTTCCGGGCCCACTACATGCCAGTGGTTTTCCATGCACCGGGAGCCAGTCCCGCCCCGTAGGTCGCGTTGACCGCACCAGGGGCGGTTAACAGAGTAGCTCCTGCATCGCAACGGGCCTCCCCCAGCAATGGCGCCCCGGTTCCTAACGTCGCCGCGGCGGTTCCCCCCTCTTTGGTTCCAGATAATACAGGGGTTCCCCCTTTCCGGTTCCGGACGCCGCCATAGGGGTTACCCCCTCTCCGGCCCCGGTAGCCCCCGGGCCGGTAGCTGTAGCGCATGAGCTCCCTCCCCCGGGCCGCCCCGGAGGGCACCTCCGGCGGAGCAAGTCCGCTTCACTCGTGAGGAGGTAGAGCAAATGTGTACAACCAAGTCCGGGGAGGAACTTCCCCTGGGTCGTGGACGCGGGGAGCCTCGCTCTCGCTCCGGCCCGGGGAAGAGACCCGCTGAAAAGCCAACCTCTCCGGGGGAGCGCCCGGACGTCTTGGAGGTCAACTCCACCAACCCGGAAGAAAGGCGTCGTTACCGCCACGCCGGCGGACCTCTTGGGCCCCTTCCCGACTCCGACAACGAGCGCGCGTCCCCTGTCCAAGGAGACAGCGACTGGGACTCTCCCCGAGAAGTGGAGGGGGCTAACCAGCCGCTGTTCCACAGACTCCGGTGCATTCGATGGCCGCGGCCTTACCACCTGCCGCACATTGAGCACAACAATGGTGAGGCCGATCCCTTTGAATTTGTGCAGGTGTATTCCACAGCCATCTCGGCGGCTGGGGGGGATGAGGCGGTGCAATGCAATGTCTTCCCCCTCTACCTGACTAGGATCGCCCGCTCGTGGTTCTACAACTTGAAGGTCGGCTCCATCAAGTCGTTTGCGCAACTCAAGCGTGAATTCTGCGCGAACTTCCAGGGGAACTACGTGCGTCCCCTGGATTCCTCGTAGTTGTATACCATCCGGCAGAGGATGGGGGAGACCATCCGCAATATTTTCAAGCGCTTTTCTCAAGTCAAGAGCAAAGTGGCTTACGTCCCCGACTCCACGGTCATCGAGGCATGAAAGAGCAGGATCCTCCAGGGAGAGCTCCACCGGAGGCTCTCCTGAAGCTGCCCCTCCTCCGTCGATGAGCTCTTCAACGTACTTGAGAAGTACGCACGGGCGGAGGAGGACGACCTCTGGAAGAAGAACCAGGGGGCTCCCGCCCCCACTGATCGAGGGGCCAGGGACACCCTCAACCGCCCCAAGTAGGGGGGTCGTAGCGAGCCACGGCCTCGGGACACCTTTGTCCTCAAGGGCGGAGGCGGCTCGCGTGACGCCTCCAAGGGCAACCGCCCCTTCCCCAAGTTGAAAGGCCGTGGGGGAGGACAGTTGTCCCGCGGTCGGGAAGGCCCCACGGCGGGAAGCAGGGAAGGTCTGTGGTGTACCTTCCACAGGTCCAATACCCATGCCACCCGGGAATGCCATCAACTGCTCCAATAATTCGCCGCATTCCTCAACCAACATGGGTAGGGGGGGACTCCGGCCTCCTTGCGCCCTCAACCGGCCTTACAGGCCCTTCCTGCTCCCGCGGGGGGACAGCAGGGACGAACGGAGGGGGAGCCATCAGAAACTCTCCCCTTCCATACCTCCCAGAGGCGTGTCAACGTCATCACGGGAGGGTCCGCTTCCGGGCCGGACTGTAAGCGTCAGCGCAAGGAGTACGCGCGCGAAGTGAAGGTGGTGGGGGTGTTGCATATGTCCCAGCCACCTAAGTGGTCGGGCGTCCCCCTCACCTTCACGGCAGAAGATGCGGGTGGGGTTCGTTTCCCCCATGACGATGGGCTCATCGTCTCTGCCACCATCTACAACTATCATCTGGTCCGCATCCTCGTGGATGGCAGGAGTTCCACCGACGTCCTCTACCTAAAAGAGTTTAGGGAGATGCAGGTGGATGAGAAGCTCTTGCAGCCCGCAGCAGGGCCTTTGCAAGGATTCGTCCCGGGGAAGGCGATCTACCCCGTGGGGAAGGTGGATCTCCCCATGACCTTCGGCACCCCGGACAATTACCGGACATAGATGGTCCGGTTTGATGTGGTAGACCTCCCCTCTTCTTACAACGCGATCATGGGGAGGACCACAATCAACTGCTTGGGGGCCGCGATACACCAGAACTATCTCTGCGTGAAGATCCCCAGGCCTCATGGCATGATCACCGCCCGGGGAGACCAAGACGTGGCCCGCGCTCTATACGAGCGCGCCGCCGCAATGATCAGGAGCGTCAACATCATCAAAACCCCGGGGGGAGCCTCTCCCACAGAGTCAGATGCCGCCGTGATACCTTCCAGGAGGCCCCTCCCCAAGACGCGTCCGGAAGGGGGCCTCCCGAAGATCCCATTGTCCCCGGATGACGAGGACAAAACCGTTAAGATCGGGGCGAACCTCCATAAGGAGCACGCGAGGCAACTCACAGCTTTCCTGTGCGAAAACTCTGACGTTTTCGCCTGGAAGCCTTCCGACATGCAAGGCGTCGCCCGAGATGTTATCGAGCACAAGCTCGTGGTGACCCCTGGTCACCTCCCGATCAAGCAGAAGTTGAGGAAACTCTCCCTCAAACACCAAGAGGCGATCAAGGTAGAGATACCCCGGTTTCGGAAGGCGGGGTTCATTTGGGAGGTCTTGCACCCCGAGTGGCTTGCGAACCCCGTCCTTGTGAAGAAGTCGAATGGCAAGTGGCGGATGTGCGTGGACTTCACTGACCTCAACCGCGCTTGCCCCAAGGACAACTTCCTGCTCCCACGAATTGACCAGTTGGTCGACTCGACCGCGGGGTGCGAGTTGATGAGCTTCCTGGACGCATACTCGGGCTATCACCAAGTTCGGATGGCGGAAGGGGACGAGGAAACGATGTGTTTCATAACTACCCTCGGAACCTTCTGCTACGTCCAAATGCCCTTCGGGCTGAAGAACGCCGGAGCGACCTTCCAGCAGCTCATGACGCTGGTCTTCAAGGACCAAATCGGTCGCAACATTGAAGTCTACGTCGACAACGCGGTTGTCAAAAGTCCCCGTGCGACTGCTCACGTCGACGATTTAGCGGAGACCTTCCGCAACGTCCGCGCGTATGGGTTGAAGCTCAACTCGGAGAAATGTGCCTTCGGCATACGCAGGGGGAAACTCCAGGGCTTCCTTGTGCCCCAGCGGGGCATAGAGGCAAACCCCGAGAAGATCCGGGCATTCCTGGACATGCCCCCGCTGCGCTCGGTCAAGAACGTTCAATGACTCACCGGCCGCTTAGCCGATTGAGGCGCTTTGTCTCGCGGTCGGGGGAACGCGGCCTCCAATTCTTCAAAATCCTCCGGGGGCTGGAGGGGTTCCGGTGGACCCCTGAGGCCCAGGAGGCCTTCGACGGCCTGAAGAAATACCTCACAACCTCCCCATGCTCGTGAGCCCGTCTCCAGAAGAGCCCTTGCTCCTTTACCTCACTGCGACCCCGGTCATGGTAAGCGCGGTATTGGTAAAGGAGCAAGATGGGCAGCAGCTTCCCATGCACTACGTGAGCGAAGCCCTCCAAGGGGCCAAAACTCGGTACACGGAGATGGAGAAGATCTGCTACGCCCTCCTGATGGCGTCCCGAAAGCTTCGCCATTACTTCCTGGGGCACCCCATCACCGTCCCGTCATCCCTCCCCATGGGAGAGGTGCTCTGAAACAAAGAAGCCACCGGCCGGATAGGGAAGTGGGGGGCCGAGCTTGCCCCCTTTTCCCTTTCCCTCACGGGGCACTCCGCCATCAAGTCACTGGTCCTCGCCGACTTCGTGGCGGAATGGACTCCTGCCTCCGGGCCCGGGGACGAAGACCTCCCCGCACTGCCCCGACGTAGTGACCATTGGACACTCATGTTCGATTGCGCCCTGTGTCTCACCGGGGCTGGTGTGGGAGTAGTCGTCCGGAGCCCCGAGGGGAGGGAACTCGAGTACATGGCGCGGCTCGAGTTCCCCGCCACGAACAACGTCGCCGAATACGAGGCTTTGCTCCTCGGGTTGTGCCTTGCGCTCTCCCTGGGGATTCGACGCCTCTAGTGAAAGGGGACTCCCAGCTCGTAGTTTGCCAAATGGACAAGTCGTACTTGTGCCATGACGCAAACTTGAGCCTTTACTTGCAGGAAGCGCGCAAGATGGAGAAGCACTTCGACGACCTAGAGGCTCGACACATCCCGCGAAGGGACAATGACTGGGCCGACGCCCTAGCCCGGGCAACTAGCACCCAGGAATCGCTTCCCAAAGGGGCCTTCTTGGAGATTATTGCGAAGCCCTCGGTGACCTCCTCGAACGCGGGTGACGAGTCCTACGTCCCGGAAGTCGCCGAAATCACCCAGGCCTCGTCTTGGATGGACCCCCTTGTCTCCTTCATCAAGGGGGAGGGGGACCCTCCCAACGAGGCCGAGGCTAAGCGCCTCTGGGCCAAAGCTCGGGCATACCTCCTCTTGGAGGGGAAGCTCTACAAGCAGGGGGCTTCCGCACTGCTGCGTTGCCTTCCACGGCCGGAAGGGCTCCGGCTTCTCGAGGACATTCACACGGGAAGCTGCGGGTCTCATCGAGCCTCGTGTGCCCTCGCGGCCAAGGTCCTTCACCAGGGTTTCTATTGGCCTATGGTGATCCGCGACACGTGAGATCTTGTCTCTGCGTACGGGCCTGTCAGAAGATGGCCATGGGTTCGAACCTCTCCCCGTAGCACTACAGACTATCCCCATCACTTGGCCCTTCGCGCGCTGGGGGATGGACCTCCTAGGCCCCTTCCCCCCAGCGCCCGAGGGCTACAAGTATGCGGTGGTCGCGGTCGACTACTTTACTAAGTGGGTAGAGGCTGAACCTTTGGCCAGCATCACATCCCGAGCAGTACAGCGGTCTTTCTGGAAAAGTATCATGTCTCGTTTTGGCATCCCCCGAGAGATCACTGTCGATAATGGGACCCAATTCGACTCGGCGTATTTTCGGGAATTCTGCAAAGGCTTGGGGCTCACCATCCACTTCGCTTCAGTGGCCCATCCCCAGAGCAACGGGGCCGTTGAAAGGGTCAACGGCGTAATCCTACAAGGGTTACGCTGACGGCTCGAGCAAACTGCTTCCAAGTGGGGTGCATGGGCAGAGGAGCTCCCTAGCATCCTCTGCTCCATGCGCACGACTCCGAGCCGAGCGATGGGACGTACTCCCTTCTCCCCGGTATACGGGGCTGAGGCAGTCCTCCCCCCGGAGATTGGCTTTCGGTCGCTGCGGGTCGAGCTCCTAGATGGAGCTACGACCGCGACATACCAAGCCAATGAGGCAAATCAACGATTGGAGGTCGATCTCGTGGAGGAGGAATGCGAACGAGCGCTCCTCCGCTACGCCATCTACGAGCGTGAAATGGTGCGCGCATACAACCAGCGCGTGCGCGAGAGGGCTTTCCGACTCGGGGACCTTGTCCTTAAGCGCGTCACAGACCCCCAAGCCCAGGGCAAGCTCTCCCCCAAGTGGGAGGGCCCCTACAATATCTCGGCAGTCTTGGGCTCGGGGGCTTACAAGCTCTCCAACCTTCAAGAGCAGGAGCTGAAGCACATGTGGAACGTGCGTTTACTTCGCAAGTTCTACGTCTAGTCTACAGACGCGTCCGCTCCCCCGGAACGATTACGCCGGAGGGGGAGGAGGGACATTGTACTCACCGTTCCCTCCCCTGTCGCGATTTCACGGGGGGAGGCGTTGTACTTCGGTTCATTATCAATACAACTGGTTTTTTCTTCAGCTCTGTCTCAATATAGGTTTTTATATTACCGTCTCTCACAGCGATGCCCTCCCCGTGAGGATGCCCTCTCAATGAGGATGCCCTCCCCGCGAGAAAGTGGGCTATCACGACCCAACAAGTCCCTACAACGGGAGTCCCACTCCCGTAGGGCGGCTTACGATCACCCCTCGTGGACTGAGGGTGTAAGTGGCAACCCGGTCCTCAAGGACCACGGTAACGAGTCAATTTGGGAGACTAGTCCCCTACCCAAACACTCGAACCCGTCATCGGGCACATCCTCCTCCGGGAGTCAGTTATCTCCTTAGTGAGATGGAATTCTCGGATACTCTTTCTCAGAGATCTCGTTCCCGGCTCCCCATTTCCACGGCGACCGGATTGTTTTCTCCCGGAAAAATTATCCCCGGGAATTTCGCCTTCTTGGATTTTATTGGATGTTCTTTCCCGGAGATCTCATTTTCGGCTCCCCGTTTTCACGGCGACCGGAGGGTTTTCTCCCGGGAAAATTCCCAGAAACGTTGGGACTCCCGGAAAGCCCCTTCCCGGCTTGACGTTTTCACGGCGATCAGAGGGTTTTTTCCCCGGAGAGAATTTATTGGAATTCCGGGAGACATCGTTCCCGGCTCCCTGTCTTCACGGCGACCGGAGGGTTCGTCTCCCGGAAAAATTATTCTCGGGAATTTCACGGATTTCCTTGGACGTTCTTCCCCCGGAGACCTAATGCCTGGCTCCCCATTGTTACGGTGATCGGAGGATCCCACTGGAGCTTTCAAAAAATCGTTCCCAGAAATTCTTATAACCCTGGGAAAACTTGAAGAATTCTTAAGCGAAGGGTCCTCACCTCGGGAGCTTTGTCACCCCCACAACACGCAGAGCTACCCTCTGGCCCGCTGTGGAGGGGGGGATAAGGAGCACCCGGGAATCACCCCGTTCCGAACCATCTAAGAATGAAAAGTACACGAGCAAACTTAGCTTTATCAAAGAAATCAAAGTGCACAAGCAAACTTAGCTTTATTGAAAACATTCAACCAGAGGACATCTTCCCCCTTCGGTGGGCATCATTACATCAAACATCATACAACCCAGAGTGTAACCCAGAAAGTTCCTACGTCTAATAATCCCGGAGCCCTTCCGATATCACCCGGGCTAGGTCCCGGTACAAGCCGCGTATGCGACACTGGGCCTCTGAAAGGGATCTAGGATATCGACTAGAGGGGGGTGAATAGGCGATTTTAACAATTTAGCAATTAATCAAACAATTTATAGATAATGAGAGCAAATAACTAACACAATATGAACAAAGCACAATTCCAACACAAGGATATAACCCGTTGTCTCGGTGATTTGCCGATCACCCCTAATCCACGTTGAGGCAAACTCAAATCTCTAACCGCTCCTCTATCTAGTCAACCTTCTCTCGAGAAGTGACCTAGATCTTGAGCCGGATTAGTGTGATGAGTTATCCAAACCTCGTTTTCACTAAGAATGCACTTTACCGCTCCGGCAAGGTGTGCTCAACCCTTTCACAAGACGTTTTGAGGCTTCTTCACAATCTTCCTTGAAGAGCTCTCCAAAACCCTTCTCCTAGCCGTCTAGGAGCCGGCAAACTCCAAGAGTAACAAGCCGGTGATGATCACTTAGCCTTCTTCTAGTGCCACGAGGATGATTTAATGATCTAGATGCAATGCACTAGAGGATCTCAAATGCACACTCTCGCAAATTCGAGAATTTGAACCCTAGAATGTATGAAATTGCTAAAGCTCTCAAGGATGATGACAATGCTCAAATTATGCCAAGGGTTGTGAACAGGGCCAGGCACGGGAGTATATATACCCCCCACAATTAATATAGCCGTTACAGGCCGTTGGGAGAAAAAGATCACCTGGCGGTCAGACCGCAGGCACAAGCTCGGTCAGACCGCCGCAATTGCAACGGTATTAAACAGGCGCAATAAATGCTCAATTGCCCGTGTCAGGCACACACACGGTCAGACCGGAGCCTATTTCGGTCAGACCGTGAAACTGTCCAGAGACGACATAGTTTCTGGACACCTTATACGCTCAGGCCGATATATACGGTCAGACCGGCCATACGGTCAGACCGTAGTACAAAAACACGGTCAGACCGATTTCGCGGTCAGACCGGTATAATAAAACGGTCAGACCGTAATAGCTCAAAACAACAGAAAGATAGTTCATGAGGTTCCAGGAGACTGACTTAGGTTTAAACTACGGACAGACCGACCTTATAAAGGTATATACTATACTAAGACATAACGTCGGTCAGTCCGAGAATTCTAATCGGTCAGTCCGTGAATTCGGTCAGACCGGTCCAACATACGGTCAGACCGACTGAGACAGTGCTGAGCAGAATTGAGCTGAAGCAAGCATTTTCAAAGTATATGACCTTCTAGTATGCAATGCAAGTTGATTTTATGATTTGTGGCACATAGATGAAGTATTTTGTGATACACCACGTGCTCCTCTTAATAGTACGGCAACTATCCTAAAATCCGGTCAAAATTCTTCTCTAATCAGCTTAGACCGGTAAAAAGGAAAAGACCATATTCCGTACCTTTGCCTTTTTGATCAATGCGCCCTTTCTTCATCCTGAGGCTCTTTCTTTGCCTTTCATTAACCTGTCTTTTAAGTATCTTCTTGACACAACTAGGCAGGTAACGTTAGTATATCATTTGTAGTTGTCATTAATTATTAAAACACTCTATAGGGGCCTAGAAGCTACAGCCTCCCGGAGCAGGTCTTCGGGCCAATATTTGTAGCCCGCTGGTGGAAGTATTCGAAGCGGGGAAACCCTCCGGGACCCCGGTTGCGGAGGGGACAGTTCAACGCGGCGATTATTGAAGTTGTCCAGGTGCCACTCCGGATGCCACCGCAATCGGATCGTCTCCCGGGAAACGCCCCCGTTGCATCCCCCGAAGAATAGAATTAACAAAATAAAGGTGGCCTGGGCATCCCCCGGGTGACACCCGTCGGGGCTCAAAGCCTAACCCCCGGAGAGTTTCTCCGGCACCTTCGCCCGGGAGTAACCTCCCAGGTAACCTGGTACATTTCATTCAAAGACTTAGCAAAAAATTCAATTTCTATTTCATAAGAATGTTTTTTGTACAAGTGTCCGAGGCTTCCTCTAAGAAGCTACCGGGAACAAAAAACCTAAAAACAAAAAGGGCCCTATCTACAGGCCTGCGGGGGAGGCTCATACTTGTTCGTTGGCGTCCTCCCTCGGGGGTGCTCCCGCCGGAGCCACAGCATCCGCTCCCAGAGGCGTCGGCGCTGGGAATCGCACGCGGATTATCCAGTCGTAGAAGCCGCAGGCAAGCTGCTGCACTTCTCGCCGCGATGGCTCGAAGAATTCCTGGAAGCTCTGGGGGATTCGGCCCTCGATCGCCCGGGCGCCCACCACAAGGTGCTCCACGAGCTCGGCTGCGGTGGCCACCACTGGGATCGCCCGACCTTGCGCCCAGGCATCAGGGGCCTCCGGGATCACGGAGACTTGTGCGTTGAGAAAACGCACAGCCTCCGTGAGCGTCACCGGGGCCTCCTCGGAGCTGCTCCCCGAGCCCAGGCTCACCCCAAGCCCCTCGAGGGCTGAGCGAACGGAGCGGCCCGCGTCCGTCACCGCCGGACACTGGAGCTCTCGAGCTCCCGAAGGGCGTCCTCCTTCGCCTTCGCCTCCCTCCGGAGCCGGTCGTTGGTGGTCTCGGAGGTGTGGATTTGGGCTCGGGCTAACTCGCAGAGGGCATCGTCCTGCTGCTCCAGATAGGCAACGGCCTTGTCCTCCACATCCTTCAACACCCGATTGAAGCGCGCTTCAATCCCCCAGGTTATGGCCGCCCCCTACAAGCGCAAGAGTTAGGAAAAATCGGAGTTGGGAGCACCGAAGGAAACCTCCCACCGACTCGAGAAAGTACCTGGATCTGGAGGGATTGAAGCTCCCCGAAACACTCGCAGAGTGTCCCTTGCGAGACGTAGTCCTGGACCTTCCACATCTACAAGCTCTCCGCGTACCGCTCGACCTCCCCCGCGGACTGCAGGGGGGTCTCCCGCTCGATGACGCCGGACCCATCGCGGCCGACGGCGGGGCCCCTCGCGAAAGATGCCGGGGTGATGTGGACCGGGGTGGCAGTGGCTGGCGTCCTTGCTGCCGAGGAAGTGGCCGAAGAGGGGGCTGACGAGCTTTCAGAGGGGGTCCCTCCCCGGGGGGGATCAGGAGCCCCTTCCCCTTTCCAGGACGTGGGGCTCTCGGGACGTCCATCCCCGGGGGAGCCTTGTAGACCGAGGGGCTCCCCCCCTCGTCTACCAGCCACTCGACACGGAGAGGGGAATTAGATGCCCCCCCGTCATTGGCTGGTTCCTTCCCCCAAGCCTCTCAGGGGTTCTCCGGTGGAGGTGGCGTCGCTTCCTACCAGGGAGGCGCCCGCGCGCGCCCTGACCCGGGGGCTGCGTCCCGGGCCTTCACGGGCGTGGAGCCCGGAGTCGTCGATGGACTGGGGGCTTTCTGAGCCTTGGCCCGCTTTGGCTCAGAGCCTCAGGTGGTCTCCTTCCCACTCTTATGGGAGCCGGGGGTGGGGAGAGGTGTTCTCGCCGGTAGCCTCAGCCCGAAGGCCTTGGCCACCAAGTTCTGGGGAGGGCCCTCCCTGGCAAGGTGCACGATGCACTCATGCTCGTCGGCGTAGTACCTCCCGAGGAGGCTCGCCGCCTTTTCCCGGGCAGCCAGATATGGCCGGACTGCAAGAGGTAAAAAGTTAGAAAAATTCACGAAAGAAGCGAGCAAAGTAACCGGGAGCTTACGTCGGGTCACCGGCTTCTGCGGGGGCCGCTGTGCCGGGCACATCCCGATTCCCCTCCTCCCATGCGTGAGAGGGGAAATCTTCAGCAGTGTTAGCTCCTCGGCGCCGTCCCTCAAGGAGCGGACGCCCCGGGAGCCCACCACCTTGCTGAGGAGCCTCAGCTCGTCTTCAGTCCGCACCGGGGGCTTGGGGGCAGACGATCGGCTGTAGGAGGGAGGCTCCGATGAGTACACCACCTCGTCGTCCCGGACCAGGAGGTAGAACCACCTCCGAATCCAATCCCCCCAGTGGTCCCGGGAGGCTGCCACTGGGTACTCCGCTACCCGGGATGGCAGGAGCTGGACCATCATTGAACTGAACGGCGACTTCGGTCCTCCCTTCACCAGGTGGGAGCTCCTCGCCGTCGGCTCGTAGAAATACCAGAACAACCAGAGTGTCGGCTCCCATCCGGTGGCTGTCTCGAACAACCATATGAACAGCCCAATCTGAACAAAAGCGTTCGGCGTTAGGTGGTTCAGTGCCACCCCGTACTCCTTCAAAAACTCCCGGAGCAATGGATGCACCGGGAGCCAGAGCCCGGCCTCGAGGAAAGCCTCGAAGGCCACCTCTTCCCCGGGCCTGGGGCGTGGGGCTCCATCCTTCTTCGCGGGGATCAGGACGTCCCCGTCTGCAACCACCCCGCGGTCCACCAGGGACTCCAGGTCCCCGGATGTAAACTCGGAGGCCCAGAGGAAGTCTGCGGTGACTTCCTCCGGTGGCACCTACGCGGCCTTGGCACGGCCCTTGGGTCCCATCTAATTTTTCTGGTGGCTGAGGCTCTAGGAAAAAGGGGGGCTTAGGGGTTCCGGAGGCTAAGCTTCCGGGAGTGAGCTTCCGGAAGAGGGCTACCGGAAGAGCTAAGGGCGCTAAGGGAGTTTGAAGGTTTGAAGTTTGGAATGATTTCTCTGGGCCCCCCAAGGCCCTATTTATAGGGGCCAAACGCGGCCCCAATGGGTGCCACGTGGCCCTTCGTGGGGCATCCACGCCGTTCAATTCAAGCAGCCCGTGGGAAAAGCTTTAAAAATTATTTATAACCTTTAGGCGTTTTGCGTTATGTCTCCTTAGATAGTTTTCGTGCCTCAGTAGTCTACGAGATCCCATAACGTGGAGTTGGACCTGATGGACGCAGATGAAGATCAGGAGGACTCAAAAGAGGTAGAGCCTTACGGTTCTTCCAATGCCGACATATGATCCCAGACTCTCCTTGGTTTAACCTTTTGTGCCTAACTGCAACAGACGTTAGATCTTCTGTGTAGTAGTTGCTTGTCTTGATGTGTGTTGGTTGCTAAATATTCCTATAAGCCATAGAGGCAAAACTATGTATTTTATGAAAATTTAATTTATGAAAAACATCTTGCAATTTCCAATCCCTGTCTCATGGATTGATCTCAGCTCTCCGTTTGTACCCTATCTGTGTTTCCCTTCGAGTCAGCAATCATTTCTTTGACCGCCTGTTAGAGCAGTTTGGTTAACACTAGAGGAAGATCTCATGGAAGAAAACCAGAGGAAGATACCAGTAATATGAGACCTATATCTGGGAACAGAAACTGTACCAACCAAAATTAACCCGGATCAACATCTGTTATACCGCAAGGAGGAAATGTCAATGATGTACCGATTTGAATGGAGCAAAATAGACAGCAGGCAATGTCAGTGCAGAACCAGATCTTAGAGCACTCTATTCTAATCCAATCCAATCCCCTAGAGCTAGGATGCCAATCAAATCCATCTATAGAAATATTGCCTTTTGTATCGGCAACCTAGAATTCCTGGCAGATTTGCTAGTTCTGAATCTTCAAGAGTTAGACATCATTCTTGGAATGGATTGGCAAGCAAAACACAGAGGCCAGATAGATTGTGATAAGAAGACCGTCACTCTAACCAATGCCGAAGGAGAACAAGTCCTATTCTGCGCGGAAAAAGAAAAAAAGAAAAGAAGAAAAGAAAAAAAAGAAAAGAAAAGCAGAAAAGAGAGATCACCACTAATCGACCGTATGGACAGCTTGAACAATGTTGAAAAGATCAAATTCAAGAAGGTCCCAGTAGTCAACGAGTACCTGTAAGTTTTTCCTGAAAGAATCCCTTGGAATGCCACCAGACTGAAGTATAGAGTTTGCCATCAAGTTGGAACCTCAATCAGCCCCATACGCAAGGAAACTTGCATGTATGACGAACCAAGAATAAGAAGAACTGAGAAAGCAAGTAGAAGAATTGGAAGAAAAAGGATTCATCAGAACAAGTTCTTTATCTTGGGGAACCCCAATGCTGTTTTTGGATAATGAACCCCAATGCTGTTTTCCAAGAAGAGAGATGGTAGTCTGTGACTCTGTATCAACTACAGGAAGTTGAATGATATGACAATAAAAAACAAGTACCCTCTGCCAAGGATCGATGATCTCTTTGGTCAACTCAGAGAAGCAAAAATATTTTCAAGGATCAACTTGAGATCCAGTTGTCATCAACTGAAAATTCGAGGACAGGATATCCCAAAGACTGTATTCATGACAAGATATGGATTGTATGAGTTCACAGTGATGCCATTTGGACTAACGAATTCACCAGTAGAATTCATGAACTTGATGAATAAAGTCCTCATGGAATACCTAGGCAAGTTCGTTATTGTGGTTGTGGATAATATTCTCAATTTCTCCAAGACGGAAAAAGAGCATGTTCAGCATCTCAGACTAGTGTTAAGGAAGCCAGCAGACCATCAGTTGTATGCCAAGTTTGATGAGTGTGCCTTCTGGTTGAAGGATATTCCTTTCTTGGGCCACATCATTTCAGGTGAAGGAATATTCATGCATCCGTCAAAGACCCAAGCTACATCGCAATATCAACCAAATCTACAGTACCCAAGACCCACGACAGCCAAGTACCCGGCTTGTCACAGAAGCCACTATCAGCATGATTGTCCCCACACTGCTATCATTGTGGATGATTCGGTCATCGTCAAGAGAAATTCCCTAAAGGAATTTGCCAGATCCAATAGCCAAGAGAAGAAGTGAAGGTCAACAACAGCCTGCAGTTCAGACACAAATCCCAATGCCTGCCCCAATACAACAGTATGGACGAGAAGCTCCAGCTGCAAGAGAAAGATTTCCAACTAACCATAGAAGAGATCGAGGAAACCCAACACCAACTCAAGGTAGACTCAACTATGTCACATCAGAAGAAGAAGCAGGCCCTTCAGACATAAAATTTTTGTTATTTAAAGTGGACTGAATATAACCTGTCTAGAGTATCCTATCACTATTCAGTTTCCTGACTCTAGGATGTCAGTAAAGTCAGTGTACGAAGGAGTAAAATTTAATATAAGCAGAAAGAAGTTCTCTGTTAAACTACTGGCACTAGAACTACAAAGTTGAGATGTTATATCTGGAATGGACTGGTTGTTGGAACATAAAGGACAAATGAATTGTGAGCGTAAGACCGTTGCCCTTACTAGTCCTAATGGAAAGGAAGTTTTGTTCCAATCCTGAGAGAATGTTAGTAGAACACCCAACCCAAAATCTGCACAGTTCGAAGAAAGAGGTGAACCAGATCCCCGAAGTTGGAGGATACCCGAGCGTGTTTCCAAAAGAGTTACCAGAAGTACCCCTGATCAAGGTCTTGAACTCAATGTTGAATTGAAACTTGGGATGGCACCCGTATCAAAAACGCCATATCGAACGTCAGTCAAGAACCAAGAGGAGCATCCTAACCACCTATGAAAAGTTTTGGATAAACTAAGGTAGCAACAATTTCATGCTAAGCTGGATAAGCGTGAATTCGGACACAGGAATTTCATTTTTAGGTCACCTGACGACAGTCAAAGGGATACAAGTAGATCGAGTTAAAAGTCGAGGCCGTAAAAAAGTGAAAACAACCAGAATCAGAGACAGAAGTCAGAAGTTTTCTTAGATTAACTGAGCACTATCACCAATTCATTGAAGGATTTTTCCAAACTAACCAAGCTGCCCACTAGTTTGTTGAAAAAGGATGTCCAATTTGAGTGGACAGAAGATTGTTAGAAGAGCTTCGAAGAATTGAAACGAAGGCTAACAACCACACCAATTCTAGTACTCCCTGATAATAGGAAGAATTTTGAGATGTAGTGTGATGCATCTAGGCATGGACTAGGATGTGTCTTAATATAAGGAGAAAGAACAGTCGCATTAGCATCAAAGCAACTACAGTCGCATGAGAAGAATTACCCGACCTGTGACGTGATGTTAGCAATAGCGATTCATACACTCAAGAATTAGAGACATTACCTACTAAGGAATCGATGTGAAATCTACTCAGACCACAAGAACTTGAAGTATGTTTTGCCCAGTATAATTGTCGTGTCTGCCACGACTGTGACATCACCTGTGAGGAGCCCAGCTCGGTGCAGCTGGTCTCATAAACCACTTGACTTCCCAGGATGAGTCAAACACAGGAATATATTGAAGCAGCAAAATATTACAGTAGTCATAATTGTATGGCCATCAGGCCTTAGTACAACACGGGGTATAGTGCCTTACAAGGCACAAAGGTACAGAAAAATAAATCATCTAATCGGCGGAAGCTAGGGCCCAAAAGTAATCCACAGGAAACAGAGGTTGACAGCAAGACAGCACCACATCAGGGCTCCGGAGGAAACTGCTCATCACCTCCTGGGTCTGCAGCATCTTCAGGATATCCTCCAAGGTCGTAGAACGCTCCATCTATTGATGAGTTGTTGCAAGGGTGAGTACTTATGTACTCAGCAAGTCATAGGGAAGGTGGAGATATATTTACAGTATAAATGACATGAACCTATGCTATTGGGGAAAGAGTGAAGGGTTTTTCTCAAAATACATTTCTTTCTCATTCCTATTCATCTTTCAATCATACTCATGGCAGTAATTAAATCATATTGATGGTGATACATATATCCCATATCCAAGGCGATATATCCTCATATCACATTATTTTTATTCAAGCCTTTCAATCTTATACTCATAGCAGTATCTCATATACTTTAGGGCAAAAACCACATGCCTCTTAGTTATCATATGATTTCTATATTATGGTATTACCGCGACACGTCAACACATGACAGTCCACGGTAACGCCCCTTATCGTGACAACACATGCCACTTGGGTAATCTTGAGCTAACAAATTTTAGTTTATAAAATGATATTTGTGTCACACCTCGTGGATTTAATCCACCGCGGCATACTCCTAAAACTCGGGAGTACGAAGTATTCGAATACATTTTTAACTCTGCAGAGGTGTACCTCTTTTTAAATCCACTTTTTCACTCTACTTTCAAGTCGGGCCAACTCCATGCGACTTATACGCATGTGACAAGGCCGAGATCACACAACGTTTTACAGTCTAGTATTAACAGTATCTCTGCCCGGTAAATGGACAATTCAGTCCCAAGTACCGTT
Organism: Pharus latifolius; assembly: GCA_019359835.1. Taxonomy (NCBI): domain Eukaryota; kingdom Viridiplantae; phylum Streptophyta; class Magnoliopsida; order Poales; family Poaceae; genus Pharus; species Pharus latifolius. The sequence goes on from CM033326.1 coordinate 49,445,019, forward strand.
GTGGGTCCTTCCCACTGCCTTACTTCCTAGCCTGGGTCTATGTTCCCGCAGGACACATAGCCTCTTTTGATTACAGTCGCGCATGACTTAATCTGGCGTAGGGTGTCTTCCTTCTTTACACCTTATCCTCTCATAATTTTTCTGATCTCACATCCCTCATGGACGAACTGCGTCCCACCAGTTTCCACGCGAGAAACCGGATCGACAAGCCATGCAGGGAACTGCTAATACCAAGAAAGCTACTAGATTGCGCCTGTCCCATACCAGGTAAGTGGTTGGTACGTTTTTCATGCCACTAGACGCACAACACAAGGTTCTAGTCCTTATATGCCAGTGACCAGATCATACCACAAACCATGCACCTTCAGTGTCTGCACATCCAGTGCAGCCAAGCACCTCCAGTGCTACCACCATTCCATACCAAAACACTGGTCACGGCTAGGGGTTCTATTTCATGAATATAAATGTATATGTATATACTTTTATTAATTCATGGCTTGCTATCTTAACAAGTTTACATTCCTCAAGTATTCAATCTATCACTGCCATAATATCATTGATCTCAACACATGCAATATTAATGAGATATCTACTCGTGGAATAGCATAGCAATTCATAAAATATAGGTTCAATATGATCAAAGTATGACTTGCCTTCCACGTCGTAAGTATTAGCAGTTGATGACGGTTCAGTGACAAGGTCTTCAACCTCGGGCTCTTGCTCTGAACAGAATCAAACAAGCAAACAGGCATTACAATCAATCCTACTCTTACTAATCCACTACATGCAATGATGCAAGGAGAAATACTCTGGTGATACAAGATTTGTAAGCGATTTGAGTTTAACTATGGTAACCAGGGTTAAGATTAGTTGTTAAGGTTTACAAGGTTCCAAAATATCAGGGTAATATCAAGGTGGTGACTGGTTCACCCAAAAACAGCGAATGTCTTCAGGTTGGCATTCAGTTCAAGGCATCGACATAAGGTCGATGGGTGATAGAGGGCTCAACTCAAGTTGTGACAGTAGGGAAAAGTGTAGATCACAATGTCAGGAGTCTAAGGGACAAAGTTATTTCCAATGTTCATGGCTGGAAGTGGGTGAAAAGGCTCAATGCCACTGGCTGACACAGCCTGGCATAGGGTTGACATGGCCAGAAACTAGGGTTAGCCTTATCTTTTTACTCAAGGCTCCAAATGATGCACCACTTTGTCTGGTAGTTAGGCATTTGTAGCAGGAACAAATGTCTCAACAGGATCTAGGGCAGGAGATGGCTAGAAAGTGATGAAAACCAGCGAAGAAGTTGACTGGTCTAGAGTACCTGTAGCACAAACAGTACAGCAACTAGGGCGTAGCCATAACTCCTGTTCTAGGCCGAATTAGGGGTCGTGGTAGAAGACAAAGTTGCTCAAAATGGTCCAAAACATCGAAATGGCAAGGTGGTTTGAGCTGGAGTGGCTGAATTTAGAAGATATTGGCTGGAGGAAAGATGAACTCAATCTTGATTTGGGCATTTCTGTTCTAGGGCAATTGAACTCGAGTCCTTGCTTGAGGAGGGTCTCTGGGGCATAACAAAGCTAGGTGTGAAGTCAATTTAATTGGAAAATCACCACAGAAGCTTAACGGCGAGTTCCAGTTTGCATGCAAGGTGTAAACTTGGGGTTTTTGATATTTTAACGAAATTGGTGATTCTGGTTGCTTAGATGTGTTCTACACAGTCCACTGATCATGTTTGATCACAGGCTCAAGAGCTAACTCACCCTGGTTAGAGTTTAATTGCTCGTCGGAGCTGCTGGAGAGAAAAGGAAATCGCCGGCGACTGGAGAGGTTTCAAGTTAATTCCATGCTCGGGTAGGATGAGGGAGGTAAGAGGAGCTTACTAAAGTAGCTGTAGTGGAGGGGGAAGCAGTGTAGAGGCTTGGCACCGTAGCTCCTCCTTGCTGCTCACCGAAGAAGAAGAAGACACGATGAAGGGTGGCGATTTCTGGTTTTTGCTGTGTGGTGGAGTTGGCTAAGTCCCGAGGGGTATTTATAGGCGATTTGGGGAGGTGCTGCAACGGCTGGAAATGCACGGGGAAGTGAAGCGGGCTGAGGTGACAACTCGGCTGAATCCCGGCGAAGTGACGGCCTACATCTGGATTAGGGGCTTTAACCTACTGCTCTGGTGGAGGTGAAGGTGAATAGATGTTTGGCTTCGGCATGGACTCCACGTGGCCGGGTTTTCCTGTTTGAAACGTTGCCGGTGGCGTGCACAATCGGGGAGAATCAGCCGGCCGTGAGGTGAGCCCGAGAAGATCCACAGTGCCAATCATCGAGCACACACGTGGCGGCAAGTGATCGGATGAAGTACTGTAGCTGGAGGTCGAAGCAATGACAACAGCTGGTCAAGTGAACAGTAATAGGTCTATGCTACAGTGCTCGTGATCGATTCAACAGGCGCGGTCGAAACCTGGAGCTGTGGTCGATTGAACGGCCTGGTCGTGAATAGGAGGTGTGGTCGAAGTCGAACTGAGTGGTCTAGTAGTGAACAGTAGCCCGTGGTCGAACCAGGGGCCTGATTGTGATGATTTTTGATGGGCTTTGGACTAAATTGTAAATCTGGTCTTAAAGAGGATTAATTTGAGATTTGATTCCATGGCTGAGTATAATATTTCTATTAATACTCATTTAGCTCAAATTTGGAGAAAGTTTGATAAGATTGGAGGGATTTCACCTATTTTCGAAAATAGGGTAAAATAGATTTGGATTTTGTCGATCTCGAATTCTGGTGATTGGAGAGAGATTTTGAAGCCTGATCAAAAGAGAGATCTGTATCAAATAGCATTTGGGAGGTTTTCCCTGAAGAAATTCTGGAGTTGGAGTTGATTGGTAGATTTTAACCTTTTCAGGCTTCCAGGTAAACAGAAAAGGACCTATTCGCAGTAAAATTTGAACTAATCTGCGAAAAGTGTTTAGATGAATTAATCTGGTTCCCAACTTTTTGGAGTAAGTTGAGGATATAACTGGAAACATAATCCAAGAGACACTTGAGTCTGGATAGGGTTAAATCAAGATAACTCAGTTATCTGGAAACTGGGGTACTTAGGGTAAATCTGGATTTCCTGTTTTCGAAAACAGAAAGAAACTTAGATACTGGGAGTTAGGGTTAGAATTCAATCTGGCTCCTGAAGACTTTTATCTCCAGAATAACTAGTAGGTTAAATTTGGATGGTCAGATCTTGATCTGGATCTAGATAATAGATTTGGAGATTTTTAGGGTTTGAGAGAGATTAGAGTTCAGCTGATCTGGCTACTACTACAGAGATACATGCATGCAGGGTTTTTATGCAAAACTTTTCACCCCCAAAACTAGGGTGTTACAATAATTTGAACATGAGGCAACGTCGATGGCTAGAGTTAATAAGGAACTGTGACCTAGACATGCATTACCATCCTGGTAAAGTTAATGTCATTGTAGACGCTTTGAGCAGAAAGGTTTACTGCAGCACCCTTGTTGCACCAGAGTTAATGGAGGATTGCATCGGCAAATGATTGAATCAGTGAATCAAGGTTCTGTGGCCATGTACATTGTAAGTTGCACCTACCTCGAAAAAAGAGATTCGAAAATCATGAGGAAGTGATGAAGGAATTCAGAAGATCAAAGAGAATATGAGGATCGGAAAAGCAGTAGAATTTTGGGAAGATGAGCAAGGTGCAATTTGGCATGATAAAAGGACGTGTGTTCCCGAGGTTAAGGAGATCAAGACACTAATTTTGAAAGAAGCTCATAGCACCACATACTTTATTCACCCCAGAAGTATTCGGACGTGAAGAATCAATTTTGGTGAAGTTGCATGGAGAGAGATTGCCGAGTGTATGGTAAAGTGTGACACATGTTAGAGGATGAAGACCAAGAATCGAAGACTAGCAGGATTGTTACAGCCACTAACCATACTAGAATGGAAATGAGAAGTTGGAATAAACTTTATCACAGGACTTCCGAAGACTAAGAATAAATGACTCCGTGTGGATGATCGTGGATAGACTAGCAGAAGTAGCGTACCTCATACTAGAGCAGATGACTTACGATGGTGCCAAGTCGGCAGAAATTTACGTGACCAGGACTATGACGCTACATGGTATACCCAAGAGGATTGTATCAGATAATTCACTTCAAGATTTTGGAAAAGTTTGCATGAAGCCCCAGAAACAAGGTTGAACTTCGGCACAGCTTACCACCCTCAGACTGGAGAATGGATAGAACTAGTGAATTAAATACCGAAGGATAAGTTGCAAGCATGTGTGCTCAAATATAGAATTTCATGGGAGTTATGCTTGCCATACATAGAATTCACCACAGCAATAGCTACCATACTAGTTTGCAGATGTTCTCACTTGAAGCTCTATACGGTTGCAAATGCAGAATGCCTTTACATTGGTCAGAAGTTGGAGAAAGGCAACAAATCGGCTCAGAAATAGCTCAAGACATAGGAACTCGTGTACGGATCATTAGGAAGAAGCTGAAGATTGCATAGTCAAGATAAGAAGAGTTATGCTGATAACCGACAACAGAAGAAGGGAATTATCTTTCGAGAAAGGTGAATACGTATATCTCAAAGTAACACCTTACGAAGGAGTACGTCGATTTAAGATGAAAGGAAAGCTAAGCCCAAAATGCTTTGGAACCTACAAGATTCTAGAGAAACAAGAAGTAGCATACAAATTGAAGCTACTACTCGAATTAGTAGGAGTTCATGACATATTCATGTGTCTCAATTAAGGAAGTACCTAAAGAAGCCAACATAACAGATATCTCCTAAGGAAGAAACCAGACTTGACATATCAGGAATACCCAGTTAAAGTGTTAGAGGTCGGTGAAAGGAAATTGAAATCAAGGACCATTCGACTCTGCAGAAATTCAATGGAACAACCCCCCCAGAAAAAGAGTCAACATGGGAAAGGGAAGAGGGACTGCATCAAGATTTCCCTTACCTGTTTTCAGATCTACCGGAATCTCGAGGACGAGATTGTTTTTAAGGAGGGTAGGTTGTTGACGAGGATTGTCACCCGGGTCACTTCTAATAGACTTTTGGTTCAAGACAGGTTCGAACCAGACATGTATTTGGCGATGCGAACTCGAGCTATTCCGAGGGGCATCACCATGAGGTCGCAAGCTTTACGTGATCAGGCCACGGGCTTCGTGCGATCAGGTCGACAGCTTTGCGCGGTCAGAAGTTCGTATGCTATACGCGAACTGGATATCCGGGATGTTGCGCGGTCAGCCCACATTCCGCGGTCAGAACATTCTCGACCAGGGTGCTTGGAGTTTATTCGGTTATCCGTATAAAAGGATATTCCAAGCATCCCGAAGATAACTCCACGTTGAAAACCAACCGTCAGAAGTTAATATATGCGGTTATTCATGATTAACACGTGTTAATAACCTCCGTGGAAGTTAACAGCAGTTCTCCAAAAACTGCATCCAACCATTTGGTGCAGTTTTCTTCATATGGCACCCTTTCGACCAGTATAAAAGGGTGGTGTAGAGGTTCTAGAGGGGAGATCCGCTCCAAGACATTTGGAAGAACAAGACCCCTGATACAAGTGAGATACAACGTATCTCAACCACTCAAACAGCCAAGCCCATTTGCCCTGTTTCCCCAATGCTGTTCGATTCATCCCAAATTGGCCTTCGTGTTAGTAGAGAAAAGGGATCAGTGAGCTTAGTAGAGCAAGCCTGTGGAATCAAAATCTTCAATTGTGCCCAAATCGAAGAAATCCCGATCTGGAAGTTCATCAGTTTGCTGGACCTCGTCGCCGAGCTTCTCCGGCCATCCTCCAGCAAAATTAACTTGTCCAGTAGCCTTGTTGTGCCCTAGAGATCATCCTCAAGCTTGGAATTGAGCTCATTCGCCTTGTATCAAAAATCCCCAATTTCAAAGTCGTCTTCTCCGGCACAGTTCACCGGAATTTGCTTCCCGGCCGATTCAGCCGACACCACTTTGTCCCTTAGCTTTGCCTCACCTCCCTGAGCATTTTCTTCCACTAGCTCGACATCTGGATCTGCCTAGATTGTGAGTTATGCCCTTGTCAAGCTCTTGTCCAGATCAATGTCTGTGCCGTGTCGCCACCGTGTTTGCTCACCGGATTTGGCCGCCCTCCGGCCACTTTCAGCCCTTGTTCCTGTTGAGTATCTTGTTCCTGTTATCAAGGCCTACCTCCCAGACAAAGTTGTGCATCAATTGGAGCCCTGGATCAAAGGTTAAGCTTTGCCCTAGTTTTTGGCAATGTCTGCACTATGTCAGTGCATGTCAGCCACTGGCATTAGCCTTGTTTGACCCCTTCTGGTTGAGCAATGGAAATGTCACTTTGTCCCCTAGATTCCTGGAGTTGTCTTCTACATCTTTTCCTTCTGTCACTTCTCCAGAAAACCATCCTAATACCAGTTTGAAGTTATGCCAAAGCCGTGAACTGAATGTCGACCCTTCGACGTTCAATCCTTTTTAGCCGTTTCTTCGACCAGAGCCCTTGTGACCTTGCCCTAACCTTTTCCCCTGCATGCATGACTTATTTACTTAATATTTTCTATGGAAACTATTTTATGTATGCTTATGTAGCGTATGTGTTGTATTGCTTGTGTCCGCCGCAGAGCCCGAAGCTGAAGGAGCGAAGAAGTCTTTGAAGATTCGTCCGAGTAATTAGACCTAGCAGTGCAAGGCAAGCCTCATTCCTTTGATCATGTCTCACCCAATATTTTCATATGAAGTATATTCACTGTTTCTTACTGTGCATGCTTATTTGAGATACAAGTTATGTTTGAATGACATGAGTAGATATTACCTAACGAATCATGAAACCCCTTTCGTTATTGAACCTTCATATATATGCTTTTGTCACCCTAGGACTCATATACTGAATATCCACATTAAACTTGAAATGGTCAAATACATGATAAGTTATAATGAAAACCGTTTTGTCAAGAAAACTGATAAAAGGGATCAGTAGTGAGGATTGGATTGTATAGAGAGGGTGCGGTGCGCACCAGGGAATGTGAATGCTCCTCACTATTGGTTCATAAGGACGAGAACCTTGTGCTGTGTCTCTATGCGAATTGTAAACGTACCAACCACTTGCCTGGTATGGGACAGGCACAACTTAGTAGCTTTTTGGTATTAGCAGTTCCCTGCATGGTTTGTCGATCTGGTTTCTCGCGTGGAAACTGGTGGGCCACAGTTCGGCCATGAGTGATGTGAGTTCAGAAAAATAATGAGAGGAAAAGGTGGAAAGAAGGAAGGCGCCCTAGACCTGATTAAGCCGTGAGCGGTTGTAATCTTGAACGGTCATATGTCTTGCGTGGACACAGACCAAGGCTATGTGTCCTGCGGGAACATAGACCAGAGGCTAGGAAGTAAGGCAGTGGGGAAGACCCACAACGGTACTTGAGACTTAACTGTCTATTTACCGGGCGGGGATACTGTTAATACTGAACTGCAAAAGCGTTGTGTGATCTCGGCCTTGTCACATGTGTATAAGTCACATGGAGCTGTACCGACTTGAAAGCCGAGTGAACCAGTGGATTTAAAAAGAGGTACACCTTTGCAAAGTGTAAAAGAAGTATCAGATACTCTGTACTCCCAGGTTCAGGAGTCTTTTCGTAGTGGATGTTATTCATGGGTTATAGCACAAGTAATGATTTGGAATGTTTTCATAATATGGGTTAAGAAAAATGATGACTCATGGGAGACCATCACATAACGATTTCTAAAGTATAAATTAAGATTTTAAAGTATTACTCTTGGAAACTAAAAGCCTTTCTTTATGATTTTAGAGTGAAAATCTACTCTATTCATATATATATATATATATATATATATATATAAAACCAAAACCCCTTTTCTTGATCACTCCTCATCTATATACCTACATTTTTGTAACGAGACTTGCTGAGCATTGTGTAAAAACATGCTCACCCTTGCCTTTGCAAACAAATTTAGAAGAAGGATTTGAGAATTCCGTTTTCCCTGGCCTTGAGCACCAAGAAGAGGAAAGAGCCTTTCCAGACGATTTGAGCTTCTAGGAGGGTCATGAGCCAAGTTGAGTCTGATGTGGAGGAAGCCCTTCCAGAGCCGCTGCAGAAGGAATTGAAGACCCTTGTGGTTGCTTTTTGTGTTGTCTCTCTGTGTTCGGTACTTCGATACCGATTCTTGATTTTGAAAAACTCTCTACTTTTGTATCAACTTTAATTAGTGCTACCCTTGGCATTATGATATTGTAATAGCGGTCCTCGTGACCTTGTACTTGCTTTATCTACCAGCTTTATTATTTAAAGTGAATCCTGTTGTTGTGAGCTTGTGATGTACCTTTCTGTGCGCAATCTACCTGGGCGGTTGCCAAGGTGATCCTCAAATGGGGGTCTCACATACATTCTCATAACGAGACTTGCTGAGCATCGTGTAAAAACATGCTCACCCTTGCCTTTTCACACAAATTCAGAAGAAAGGATCTGAGGATTCTGATCCCTTTAGCCTTGAGCGCAAAAAAGAGGAAGGAACCTTTCCAGACGATTTGAGCTTCTAGGAGGGTCATGCACCAAGTTGAGTCCGATGTGGTGAAGGCCCGAGCCAACCGCTGCTGAAGCAAATGAAGACCTTTGTTGTTGTTTTTGTGTTATCTCTGTGTTCGGTACTCCAATGCCGATTCTTTTTGATTCTCGATTTTGAAAAACTCTCTACTTTTGTATCAACTTTAATTAATGCCATTCTTGGCATTATGATAATGTAATAGTGGTCCTCGTGACCTTGTACTTGTTTTATCTATTTGCTTTATTGCTTAAAGTAAATCCTGTTGTTGTGAGCTTGTGATGTACATTTCTGAGTGCAACCCACCTGGGCGGTTGCCACCGGATTCCTCAAATGAGGGTCCCACACAAGGCCCCCCGGTGGCCTGTTCCCCGGGCAGAAGGCGGCGCCCGGGACACCGGGTGGCTTGTCCCGGGCGTTGCTGTCCTTCCAGAGACAGGGGTCTCCAGTCCCGGGTCACGTGAGGGTCATGCGAGAAGCACCTCGGGAATCAGCGGACACCTGTCAAGCATCCAAGGCCCCTGACCGGTAGAAGGACATTGCTACCCCTCGATCCAACGGTGGCAAGCGGGGTAGTTTAGTCTTTTTGCGTCTTTTGGGGCTATATAAGCCCTTGTAACACCTCATGTAAAGAGGACAATTCATTATTACTGGGAATAGACAATCTAATAGGTGTGCTCCGGAGCCATCTCTCCCCTGAGAGAGCTCCCCTAGCCAACTCCGGTTGGGAGTACGCCGACAGGACTAGGGCCTCCACTGAGGCCCGAACCTGTATAAAACTGTGTCATTTGCTGTGCATGCCCGACGGGAGAGGACCGGTCACTCAGTCAGCTCACGTCGTCTTTTCTTCGCTAGGATCTTCCACAAAACCTGCTAGGGGATTCGTAATACCACGACAGAACTCGTTTCATTCCCCAGTCACTAAGGGTGATAAGTTTGCTTCCAAGGATTTCTTCCTTGTGGCTACCTTTGGCAGAAGAAAATTTTGTCCTTCTGAGGATTCGCTTGGTGTTGTTCTTGTTGCCTATTTGGGTGGGCAGGCTCTTGATTTTAGAGTCTGTTCTTTAACTTCTCTGAGTTTTAGATTCTCTGTTTGTGATAGAAGAGTTGGTTTTGCGGTTCTTAAGTCGAACAATCTGCTTCATAATGATTTTGCTGTTTTCTTCTCTCTTTGGAGAGATGGGGGTCCTAATTGGCGGAAAGAATATAATCTTTGGCTTCTGGAGCAAAATCAAGATTGGAATCCAGTCTAAGAAGAGATCTTCTCGCTGTAGGGTTTCTGTTTTTGATAGACTTCAGTTTGAGAATCTTGATTCTCTGGCGACCTTCGGTCTCTTTGGTTTTTAATCGTTTGCAGAACTCCCTTAGGCCTCCTCCTTTGCAGAAGCCTAGTAGTGGTTTTCCTAATCAGCCTTCTTCCTGCTGTTCTAGAGCTCATATCACCTGTCATAATTGTCTGGCTCCAGGTCATTTCAAAAATGAGTGTGGCTCCTCAGTTAGATGTCTAAAATTCTTCAATTACGGTCATTTAAGGCTATCATGTTTTAAGCGCACGCTAGGTTGGAAAAGGAAGAGTCTATTGGTACCCAAAGCATTTCATGTTAATGGTGGTGGTGCGCTTGCCTCTCCTTTCGCGCCCTTTTCTGGAGGAGTCTCTTCAGATCCTATGACTCTGATTTGCCCTTTATTTGGAACCAACTTATCTCCTTCGGCCAGGATTGGATTTTGCAAGGGCAAGCAGGTTATGCGTTGCTTGGATTCTTTCACCGAGTTTTTTGGGTTCTGTGGTAACCCTCCTGTCAATCGTAGTACTGCTTGGTCTTCTTCTTCCTCCAGTGGCACTACTGATCAATTTGTGCTGGCTTCTTTTCTCGCTATTGCCATACTTGCGAATTCTCTCAAAGTGATGGCTAATTATTGGGTAGACCCAACTCCTTTTCTAAGAGAAGGATTAGGAGAGAGAATTGTGACTGGAAGACCCCTTCGCTCTAGATGTGTCTCTACTCAATTTGAGGTTAATGAGAATTTTGCTATTGTTAGCATTGCTCCTGAAGCGGTGGCTCAGAGACAAGTGGCGAGAATTACTTCCAAAATGCTAGAGGAGTTCTGGTGCATGTGTCTCCATCTGGTCTAGGTGATGCTCTGGTGCGCTTCCCTTCGACTCTTCCAAGGGACATCTTGTTGGATGAGGGGTTACATGTTGATGCTGACTTCATGTTCTTCCTTAATCGTCATGATGAAGGCTTAAATTTCAGGAGGGTTAGTTTTAACCAAGAGGTTTGGCTGCTTCTTTTAAACTTTCCTCTGGACTTTTGGTCGTTGAATAACCTAAGCAGAGCGGTCTCTTCCTTTGGCTTTCTGCGTAAATGGGATAATAAGTATCAGAGAATAGGGGACAGGTCTCATGCCTTGGTAAAATGTTTAGTGACTACTCTGGTTGACATCCCCCGCTATCTGATCATTACTGAACCTAATGAAACACTTGGAAAAAGCTGGACAGTACAGGTCGTTACCTGCCACTCTCGTTCTACGGGTGCCTTTGATGGCAATGAAGATGACCTTGAAGACCCTCACCTCCCTGAGGATGGTTTCAATAATCAAGATAATGATGATGATTTTGGAAACCTCAATGATGAAGTTATGAATGATCAAAAAATGGATGCCAATCTAAATGGTAATGATGAGGTGGGTGATCCAGTTTGGGACGCTCTGGGGCCTCAACTGCTGGAGGTTTGGGATGCCTGGAGTTTGATTGATGACTCATCTTCTTCCTCAGATATAGCTCCCTCTCGGTGGATTGTGTTGGGTGTAGGATCACGGATGCCGACTAGAGGGGGGTGAATAGGAGGCTTTAAAAACTTCAAATACAAACTAGTTTTTGCAATGAAAAGAACCAAAAGCAATTTAATATATTAAAGAGAGAAGATAGAGAGAACAGACACAACGATTTTTACCGAGGTCTCGGAGACTCGCCCAGTCTCTCCTAATCCTCGTTGAAGCACTCAAGCAAATTGAGTCTTGCTCCAATATCCACGAAGGATACTATCCACTAGTGGTCGCTCCTGGTCCACTCTGGAAAGGCAAGCACCGATGCCTTGTACAAATGCGCCGAGTCTCTCCGACAATCTCTGAACTGGAGAGATCTGAAACTCTAAGTATGCAAAATGCATCGAACGAAAGCACTCGGTGGATCTAAAAACTCTCAACTTGATCAACAGATCAAGATTTTCAACTATAAAACAAATGCTCAAGTGTATGTATGAGTAGAGGGCTGCTTGTTGTGAAAAATACGAGCTCAAAGTCTCTATTTATAGCCTCAAGGATCAAAAGAACCGTTGGAGCTCGGGCTAAAATTCAGCAACTCAAACTGACAGTCAGTTACATACACAACGGCCGGCAAAATTTACGGATAAAAAATAGCTAGCCGTTTGTGGTCGTATATGGAAACTGAAACCCTAAACTGACAGTCAGTTAGGCAAACTGATAGTCAGTTCAACCAAAACATCAACCAGATCAAATAGAAACTCAGATAAATCACTCGAGGTCGAAATGCAAACTAACAGTCAGTATGGGCACACTGACAGTCAGTTTAGTACAAAAAATTTCAGCTCAAAAAACACACTCTCTGGACAACTGTCAGTTTAACTGAACTGACATTCAAATTGACAGTCAATTTAGCAAACTTACAGTCAGTCTGAACAAAAACAATCATAACTTTAAAACCATAAGTCCAAATTGAGAGTTTAATAGTTCGTTTGAAAGATAATTTTATGCACTATATTTTTGTCAATAGAAGCAAAAGCCAGATCGGCCTAGATATGACTTTAAAAAAGTGAAAATCTCTTCTACTGTCAAAAACTCAACTGAAAATCCAAATCTTTCAATACCAAAATTAAATCAAATCCAACCAAAATGATGCAATGCAATGACCTAGTAATTTCTCGGTTCATGTTGGAGATTAAGAGAGGACTTGCAACCCCTCTTTATAGTACGGTTAAAACTAAAAACAAATTTTCCTAAACCGATCAATGTCCTTACGTCGAGATCGATAATTTACCTTAGGTCCTTTGCATATTCATGTTTGCGTCTCGTCTTTGCTCTTTTGCACCTTGTGCTTCTATTTAATGTCGGGTTCATCTTGATCATCTTGCGTGTTTTCCCGAACAAGCTCTATATCAAAACTCTCAGAAGCACAGTTAGTCTGAAACACTTTATTTTTATTAATCATCAAAATTAGGTTAGGCATAAATGCCTAGATGCAACATTGGGGAGTTACCAGTTTTCTTGGGGATGCTTGGTCCCCAGCTATGGAAGGCTTATTTGTGGGATGAACTCCCTTCTCTGCCTAAGTCGTTCCTGGTGTTTATTCAATGTTTCTACCCCTAGGAAGGACTCCACTGATTGTTTCTCTCTGAAGCCGCTCAAGATTCAAAATTCAGTCGCCTTCAAGAGATACAAGAGAAGGGCTCCTTTGCTTTGCTCTAGCTTCCGTCGCAGTCCTAGCTAGGTTGGCGGAAAATTCAATGGGTTCAAGCCTGGGACGTCTCCGATCAAAGCTTCTACTCTGACTGCTCCTAAGCTTTCGATTGAACTGCTTCAAGAATTTGGCTCCTTCTGTGGTATTCCTCTGGAGTTGATCTCCAAGGAAAAACTCTTGGCTCCTTTAATCTTAGACCTTGATGATTAGTTCAGCTAGAGCAATTAACATGTCACTTTGTAATGGTTTTTGGAACATCCTTTTTAGTTATGCTTTTTTGGTCATGACTTGGTGTTGTCATGATCCTCGCTTAGTTATCTTTTGGTTTTGTCATGAATCATATTAAGAACTTTTGCATTCTCAACTGGAATATTAGAGGTCTCAATGCTCTTGATAAGAAGATTGTTGTGCGTAGAAAAATTTTGGATGAAAATTGTTCCATCATCTGTCTCTAAGAAACCAAAATTTAAGAGTTTAACCTCTTCCTGATTAAGTCATTTTGCCCTAGATTCTGGAATGATTTCGAGTTCATCCCTTCTAGTGGTAGTATTGGTGGAATTCTTATTGCTTGGAACAGCAATATTTTTCAAAAGGAGGATGTTGTCTATAATGATTTTTGTCTCATGGTAATTCTTAAACATAGATTTTCTGGGAAATGTTGGATGATTTCTAACGTTTATGGACAATGCTGCTCTCAGGATAACTTGGTTTTTTTATCTTGGTTCCATAACATTTCGGTGCCGGATCATATTCCTTGGCTGATTATGGGATATTTTAATCTTTTAAGGTTTCCCTCAAATAAGAATAGAGGTTACTTTAATCATGGTGAAGCTTAGTTGTTTAATGATGCGATTGATCATTTACATCATGAGGAACTTGTTCTTAAAGGAAAAGATTTAACTTGGTCTAACATGCAAGCCATTCCTACATTGGAGAAGCTAGATTGGTTTTTTTGTGAATGAGGGTTGGTTGAATGCTTTTCCTAATACTTTTGTTAGAACCTCTTCAAGAATTTTGTCTGATCACTCCCCTTGCATTGTTTCGGTCTCGTCTGTTATTCCTCATGCTAAATTGTTTAGATTTGAAAACTTTTGGGTAGACTGTCCTGGTTTTCTGGACTTAGTCGAGAAAACTTGGAATTCTTGTCCAAAGGATGACAACTTGGCCAGAAGCATTAATGCTAAATTCAAGCTCCTGAGAAGATCTTTAAAGTTTTGGTCTAAACAATTTAAGATCTCTCGTTATCAAGTTGATAACTACAGTTGCATTCTTTCTCTTGTGGATAGTTTAGAAGAGCAGAGATGTCTTTTCAGATCATAATTCAACTTCAGAACCATTCTTAAGAGACATTTATCTGTGTTACTTAGAATAAGAAATGATTACTGGAAGCAAAGAGGTCGTATTCGCTGGGCTAAATTGGGAGATGAAAATACTAGATACTTCCATTCAGTTGCTTCTAACAACTTTCGAGTAAATTTTATTGTCTCTTTGGAAGATGACTCTGATAAGATGTTGTTTGATCATTCTGATATGGAGGAACATCTTTGGCTTTCTTTCAAGGAGAGAATTGGTTTTCTGGATTACCAAGGAATGCAATTTAACCTGGATGAACTAATTACTCCTCTTTGGGATGATTTATCCAGCTTGGAAGCTAAGTTCTCTTTTCAGGAGATTGACTCTATCATTTTGAACTTGCCCAGGTGCAAAAGTCCAGGCCCGGATGGATTTAATGGTTCTTTCTTTCGTTCTTACTGGCACATTATTAGGGAGGATTTTTATGATCTCATTCATCAGTTTTTCGAGGGCCAAGCGGACCTTGCTAGGCTCAATTCCTTTTTTGTGGTCTTAGTTCCGAAAAAAGATGGTGCGAAAAAAGTCTTTGACTTCAGGCCCATTTCTCTACTTAATAGCTCTTTGAAACTGATCACTAAACTTCTTTCCAATCATCTTCAGAAGGTGATCACCTCTTTGGTTCATAACAATCAATATGGATTTATTAAATCTAGATCGATTCAGGACTATGTTGCTTGGGCTTTTGAATACTTGCACATTTGCAAATCTTCTCAGGAGCCCTTGGTGTTGCTGAAATTATATTTTGAGAAAGCCTTTGATCTCATTGAACATGGAGCCATTTTGGAAGTATTAAAGGCAAAAGGGTTTGGAGATAAATGGATCACTTGGATTAAAATGTTGCTGGACTCCGGTAGTTCCAATATTCTGTTAAATGGTATCCCTGGGAAACAAATTATTTGTAAGAGGGGTGTTAGACAAGGTGATCCTCTTTCCCCTCTGCTCTTTGTGTTGGTAGCTGACTTATTGCAATCTAGTTTCAATTCTGCTAAGGAAAAGGGTTTGCTTAGTCTTCCTGTTCAAGTGGAAGGAAATGTTGATTTTCCCACTATCCAATATGCAGATGATACACTCATCATTATCAAAGCGATTGCCTCTGAAGTTTTCCTCTTAAAGGCCTTGTTACACTCTTTTGCTTCTTCGACTGGATTGAAGGTGAATTTTGTTAAATCCTCTTTGATTCCCATTAATGGCTCAGGGGAGCAGGCTTCCAACTTAGCTGGTATTCTAGGATGTCAAATTGGATCCTTTCCATTCACTTATCTTGGCCTTCCCCTCAGCCTTTCTAAGCCTAAGAGTGATGAGGAACGGTGTCCCGATCTTCCGACAGGTAGGGGATAGTTCGATTGGTGGAGACTCGACGTTGATGATCCGACTTTCGACCAGAACTGATCTAGGCCTGCAATCGCGACACCACTGCTCCGTTCGTTATCAACCGTACCGAGGCGCGGTTGACCTAGCCATGAAGGCCTGTTCCTGCAAGCGAATCGAAGAACACACGCAAGAACACAGAAGAAGCAATCTTGAATTGCAAGTATATATTAAGATCACGAAGTGTTGGGGTTCCACAAACCGAAAGACAGCGAACTGCGAAAGCAGAAAATTCTAAGCAAAACCCGAGTCTAACAATGACGGCTACGAGGTTTTAATATGCGAGAGGGGTGACGTCTAGGGTTTGGGGCACACCCCCCCACGCGGGATACATGGGCCGAGGCCCAATAGACAGGTGACGCAGCACCGCACGGCCCAACAGAATCTGGTCTCCAGTTGTTTCAACGATTGTGATTGACTCCGAGGAATTTTGGATGTGGGACCAGATCCGTTGGAAAGGTCTCGTCGAGGGCTTCTCCGTAATGTACTTGAACGCCCCAAACGGAGTTCGTATGCATCTGCTACGCCCGTCTGGAGACAGGCTGCTCCGCCGTGGCCGACCCTGACTCTAGCTCGCGGTAGACTTGATTCCCGACCCGTCTTGGCGCAAAGTGACACCCTCGCTAATCAACACCATGATTCCTGAGCACAAGCACAATATTATTAGGTAGTAATTCGCTCTTGTCAATATTCTCTCGTGTACTAAGAAACGAGCTCACCTGGTGATTTAGTTGATGTGCACGTGCCCTTGTTATTGGTCCTTGCACAACGGGTGTTGGAAGAATGGACGCATCGTTAGGGGTGATGTCCTCATGAAAGAGTGATAATTACAATAAGATGGTTGAAAGGATTGAGAAAAGATTATCTTGTTGGCAATTCTCCTTCCTTTCGTTGGGTGGGAGACTAACTTTGATTAATTCAGTCCTCTCTTCGTTACCGATGTTTCTGATGTCCGTGCTTAAAATTCCTATTACCATCATTGGAAGGATTGATAGAATTCGAAGAGCTTTCCTGTGGAGGGGTCTCTCAAGTTGTCATGGTGGTCATTGCTAGTTGCTTGGGACAAAGTTTGTAGACCTAAGAGAATTGGTGGCCTTGGGATTATTAACTTGAGAACTCAAAATTTAGCACTTCTCTTAAAATTCCTATTTAAGTTCAACAAGTCCCCATCTCCTTGGGTTCAGCTCATGTGGTCCTTTTATTACTCAAACAAACTTCCTTCGGATCTTCATTTAGTGGGTTCCTTCTGGTGGAGGGACATTTTGCGCCTCTTAACTTTCTTCAAAGGCATTTCTAAATGTCTGATTGGAAGGGGTGAAACTTGTGAGTTTTGGAAAGAAATCTAGTATTTGGAAATTCTTGCTCACAAATGGGCTGAGTTATTCTCCTTTTCAAATCAGAGTTTCTCTGTCAGCAATTCCGAAATATGGGAGATGGAGAGGTTTATTTTCAGTTGCCTTTATCGGACTTGGCCTTTGGACAATATCAAAGCTTTCTCTCTTTGCAATTTGATCTGCCCAGAGACTCAAGTTTGAATGATTGATGGATGCTGATTAACAGCAATCTCCCGAGGTATGAGACAAATAAGGTTTATAAATCTTTGATGGGAGGACTTCCTATTCATCCCATTTTGAATCTCTGTTGGAGAAATCACTGTCTTCTCAAGATCAAAGTCTTCTTTTGGATTTTTCTTTTGGGAGAAATTGAATACCAGAGCCATGTTAGAAAAGAGAAATTTTACGATCCAATCTAATTATTGTGAATTATTTGTGCATGGGATGCTTGAAACCCAGCTTCACATCTTCTTTGAATGCCCCTTTGCTAAAAGCTGTTGGAATCTTATTGGTTTTAATTGGCCCCTCAATACTTCTTTTCTAGATATGATTTGGTTGGCAAAGGGTAATCATGCTGCTCTTAAGGATTTTGTCATGGAGATCATCATGGTAGCAATTTGGAACATTTGGAAGATTCGTAATAAGAAGATTTTCCAATCCAAAGAGCATAATGCTCAAGATTGGAAAAGGGCTTTCATTTTTGACTTAAATCTGGCAGCTTTTTGTTTACCGGAGTGCATTAGACCTCAAATTGTTAGATGGCTTGACCTTCTTTAATCTTATGTAATCTCCTTTTTCTTTTCTATTTCTTGTATTTTGATTGTTACTACCTTCTCTTCTATATTTATTAATATATTATTAACAGTAGGCTTCTTGCCTACTGCCTTTGGTAAAAAAAAACTGAATTGGCATTCAAGTTCACCAATTCCAAGTCATAGTGGGCGAGGATCTCCCGGAGGAAATCACTTTCTGGTAGACGAAATCGACAACACAGAAAGTCCTCAAATATCACTAATTCGCCCTTCTACACCACAGGGCTCTCTTCATTCTCCCCAGTAGGACGCCAGGGGATCAGCGAGCTGGAGGGGAGATAACCTTTTGTCTCCAAAGCCAATAGATTTTCCTCTGTTCGGTGGCTAGAACACATCCAGCAAGCCATAGGTTCAGGTTTTTGAGAGAAGAAGAAGAAGGCTAAATACTCAGAAGAAATTCGAGAAAACAAAGGGCTCTGAGAAAACTAAGAAAATTTTGAGAATGGTTTCGTACCAAAGAAATCTCAAAACCTGAAGTTTTAAGGCAATTTCCTCAGGTTCCCAACCGTTGTATTCACACCAGATGATTTCCATTCGACAAAAGGTTTCTTGCATTTAATGCCTATCACAACAAACTGACACGTGCACCAATAGTTTTTCTTGGATTTTGCAAGAATTTGAAACAAAAGACGCCTTTTAAGTACTTGAAACGCCTTTTCAAGGAAAAGAAACCTTGTCATTTTGAATTCGGGGGCTAGCTGACGATGATTATTACTCGAGTTAAACAGCTCATGTGTTTCCAAGGTCGCGCATATCATTCCATGATGGCCCATATCGTTCCATGGTCGCGTATGTCGCTCCATGGTCGCACATACCTTTCTAATGTCAAAGGAAACCATAGTGAGAGATTAAAACTACCTGACAATACCTTTTCATGGTCGCAGAAGACCAAGGGAAGAGGTAATGGGATAATCCAAGGATATTCCGGATATAAGCCATCAAAGATGCTTGACTCCCATATTTCTATAGTCTTGATGCTCATTGTCGCAGAGTCGATAGTCCTATATTATACCTGTAAGTATTATGTTCATAGAGATATTTTCCCTCGATCATACCATGTCGCAGAGATAAAATCAGATACCAATATATGGTTGTAGTCAATATGCGACCATAATATTGAAGACTTACATTACAATATGGAGATCATGTAATTAAGTCACCATTCACAAAACTGTCCCTTGATCCTTATAATTATTTCTGAAATAATCCCTAACAAAATAAACGTCGAAGAAGATAAAGGTGGATGAGTAGTTTCTATAACCGCAAGTTAAAGAAACTGACAATCAATAACCAACCATAACCTACGACAACTGCTATACAACAGTTGAAGATGATCTCCAGGTGTCCCTTCAAAGAAGAAACTGACGTCTCTTCGACAAGTATAAAAATACCTTTAGGGGAAGGATTCAAGGACACGAAAACAAGCAAGCAAAAAAACAAGGCAATAGAGAACTAGACAATACTTTCTCTTTGTAATCCTTTTACACTCATAGTGATAAACCAATAGGAGTAGGGTTATTACTCAAATTTTGAGGGCCCAAACCTATATAAATCTCCATGTCATTGTATCCATAGATATTGTGATTTCTCTGGTGATTGTCTAGATTGTCTCCCTATTAAACAAACTAAATTCGTGTAGGTTCGACTAGGAACCCTAGGTTCCAATAGTCGACAAGTATGGATGGAAATATTGTGATAACACATTTGATTTCCTTAACTTCTAGAAATGTATATTGCATGGTAGACAACACATTGGGACATTCATCAATGGCTTAGAAATATCTTGACTTGTCTTGACAACTCAGACATGATTGAATTGCATTGGCTCTCCTTTTGACTAACCGGATGGGAGCTTTTCAAGCCTTTGATCGACATAGAACTTGGTAGGATATTTTTTGGACAGATCTTCGTTTGTTCATCAAAATTTTATGATCAATCAGACCGTCGGATTAGAAACTATCTTCATTGCATTGCTCGTACATCAAGCTGGAATTTAGCGAGACAAAGCTGGAATTTAGAGAGACAAAGCTCGTACATGTCACCGGGAAAATCTCCAGGCCAAGCCACCGGAGCCGTGATGTTTCGATTCTCGTGCCGCACGCTTATGACCGCGCCGTTTGGCCATAAATGCACTCACGGTTCGAACCGGTGCCTCAGTTTGCGTGCCCGTCCCTTCGTGTCCCGCGCGCGGCTTGAATTCCAACGGCCCAGATGTACTGCGAAGTGCCATGTGGCGCCCATCTGGGCCACGCTTCGCGCCTATAAATAGGGCCTCGGGGGGCCCGGGGAGCTCATTCCAAACTTTCAAACTTCAGTGCCCTTAGCTCTCCCGGTAGCGAGCTCCCGGTAGCCTAGCCTCCGGAACCGTTAGGTGTCACCAAACCGAATGGCGCCGAAGGGTCGAGCGAAGATGACGGAGGTGCCCCCGGAGGAGGTCGCTCCAGACTTCCTCTGGGGGTCCGAGTTCACGGCCAGGGACTTAGAGTCCCTGGTCGAACGAGGAGTTGTCGAGGACGGGGACGTCCAGGTCCCCGTGAAGAAGGATGGAGCCCCCCATCCCAGGCCAGGAGAGATTGTGGCCTTCGAGGCCTTCCTTGAGGCGGGGCTCCGGCTCCCGGTGCACCCATTGCTCCGGGAGTTTCTGAAGGAGTATGGGGTGGCCCTGAACCACCTCACGCCGAACGCCATTGTCCGGATGGGCCTATTTATATGGCTCTTCGAGACGGCTACCGGACGGGAGCCCACCCTACGAGTCTTCCAGTACTTCTACAAGCCGGCGGCGAGGAGCTCACACCTGGTGAAGGGGGGACCCAAGTCCCCCTTTGGCTCGGTGATGGTGCAGATGCTACCGTCCCGGGTAGCCGATTACCTCGGTGGCGTCCTCCCGGGACCACTGGGGGGATTGGATCCGGAGGTGGTTCTACCTCCGGGTCCGGGACGACGGGGTGGTGTACTCCCCGGAGGCCTCGACTTACAGCCGGTCGTCTGCACCGAAGCCCCCGGTGTGTACGGACGAGGAGCTGGAGATGATGTTTTTGAGGATCTCCCCCTTCTCTCGCGGGAGAAGGGGGATCGGGATGGGCCTGGAGCAACGGCACCTGGTGAAACCGATGAGCACGAGCGCATCGTGCGCGTCGTGGGGGAGGGCCCTCCACGGAACCTGGTAGCCGAGGCCTTCGGGCTAAAGCTGCTGGAGAGGAAGCCCCTTCCCACCCCAGGATCGCACAAACGGGGGAAGGAAGCCGCCAGGGGCTCTGAGCCTAAGAAGGCTAGAGTTCAAAAAGCTGCCGGCCGATCGACGACGCCGGCCTCGACGACGGCGAAGGTCCGGGACGAGACCCCCGGGACCGGGCGCGCCCGGGCACCGGCCCGGAAGGAAGCAACGCCCCCTCCCCCGGAGAGCCCCATTGAGGCTCGGGGGAAGGGATCGGCCGCGGGCGGGGCGGAGTCCGATTCGGCGGACTACGCCCCCTCGCCGCCTTCGGTGGCGGCCCTCCCGGTGCCCCCGGCACCTTTGGAGCTGGAGAAGCCGGAGGTGAGGTTTGCGGAGGCCTCGCTTCCGCAGGTGGAGTGGCCGGTAGACGAGGGGGGGAGCCCCTCAAGTCTACGAGGTCCCTCCGGAAGTGGAGGTCCTGGGGGCCCTCCCGCCCGGGAAGGGAAAAGGCCTGATGGTTCCTCCCCGGAGAGGGAGCCCTTCCGAGAGCTCCTCGGCCACTTCCTCAGAGGCCACCTCGTTGGCGACGAAGACGCCGACCACCGCGGCCCCGGCCGAGATTATGTCGGGCGCTCAGGTTCGGGGACCCCTCATCGGCCGCGATGGGACCGGCGTCGGGCGGGAGAGCCCCCTGCTATCCACGGGGGAGGTCACCCGCTACGCGGAGGGCCTACAGACCCGGAAGGTCCAGGCCTACGTCACAGAGGGGACGCTCCATGAGCGTTTTGGGGAGCTCCAGTCTCTCCAGATTCAGGTAACCCGAGTCGATGACGCTTTATTTCGGCCTCCTACACTTGAATTTTTTCTAACTCAGGAGTTTGTAGGGGGTGACCATTACCTGGGGCCTTGAGCAGCGCATCGGCCGACTGCTGAAGGACATGGAGGAGAGGGCCGCCACCTACCTGGGGCAGCACGACGAAGCCCTCCAGGAGCTGGCCCGGGTCCGGGCCCAAATCCACGTCTCCGAGGCCATCAACGGCCGCCTCCGGTAGGAGTCCAAGGCGAAGGAGGAGGCCTTCCGGGAGCTCGAGGGTTCGAGCGTTCGGGCGGTGATGGACGCGGGCAGCTCCGTCCGCTCGGCCCTCGAGAGCCTTGGCGTGAGCCTAGGCTCCGGGAGCAGCTCGGAGGTGCCCCCGGCCACCCTCGCGGAGGCTGTGCGTTTTCTTAACGCACAGGTCTCCATGATCCCGGAGGCCGCAGACGCCCGGGCCCGAGGCCGCGCAATCCCCGTGGTTGTGGCCGTGGCCGGGCTCGTGGAGCACCGGGGGGTGGGCGCCTGGGCGATCGGGGGCCGCATCCCCCGGAGCTTCCCCGAGTTCTTCGAGCCCTCGCACCGGGAGGTGGAGCAACTCGTCGTGGGCTTCTACAACCGAATCGTCCGAGTGAGGTTCCCAGCACCGGCGCCTCCGGCAGCGGGCGCCCCGGCCCCGGCGGAAGCCCCCCGGGGGGTGGACGCCAATGATAAAGTATGAGCCTCCCCCGGGTCTTAGATAGGACCCTTTTTGCTTTCTTAGGGTTTTGTTCCCGGTATCTTCTTTGAAGAAGCCCCGGACACTTGTAAAAAGACATTTTGAAATGCAATAGAAATTGAAAATTTTTCTAAGTCTTGAATGAATACATTGTTACCAGGATTCCCGGGAGGTTACTCCTGGGCAAAGGTCCGGAAGATGCCCCCCGGGGGACACCCAAGCCGCTTTGATCTTGCTGAGTCTCGTCTCCGGGGAGCGTAGCGGGGACGCCGTCCGGGAGCCGATCCAATTGAGATGGCATCCGGAGTGGCACTTGGATAATTTTGACAATCATCGCGCCGAATTATCCCCTCCACGTCCGGGGTCCCGGATGATCCCCCCTCTTCGGATACTTCCACCGGCAGGCTACGAGTATTGGCCCGAGGATGTGCTCCGGGAAGCTCAATGCCGCATACGCGCATTGTACCGGGACCTGGCCCGGGAGCTAGCGGAGGGCCTCCGGGACTATTAGGTGTAGGAGCCTTAGGATGTAGAGAATTTCTGGGTTATGACCCGGGTTGTACCGTTTCTGATGCCCACCGGAGGGGGAAGATGTCCTCCGGTTGAATGTTTAATAAAGCTGTGTTTGCTTCTTGTTGCTTTGAGAGTCTTCTTTTAATATTTTTCTTGGATGGTCTGGACGACTTCTCTTGATAAGAATGAGCTAAGTTTGCTCGTGGATGGTGTGGTCGACACCCGGGGGCTCCTTATCCCCCCCGCCCACAGCGGGTCGGAGGGTTGCTCCGTGCGCTGTCAGGGTGACAAAGCCCCCGGGGTGAAGATGAAGACCTGTGACATAAGAATTTTTCCAAGTTAAAAAATTCTAAAACGAGGTTTCTGGGGATAAACCTTCCGGGAGATAATCGTCCGGTCGCGTGAGAACGGGGAGCCGGGAATAAGGTCTCAGGGGAAGAAACATCTGAGAAAACCCGACGAAATTTTCGGAGGTGAGCTTTCCGGGAGACATCGTCCAGTCGCCGTGAGAGCGTGAGCCGGGAATAGGGTCTCCGGGGAAGAAATATCCAAGAAAGCCTGAGATGAGATTTCCGGAGATAAACCTTCCGGGAGACAATCGTCCGGTCGCCGTGAGAACGGGGAGCCGGGAATAAGGTCTCCGGAGAAGAATATCCAAGAAATCCGTCCCACTGGGGAGACTATCGACTCCCGGAGGAGGATGTGCCCGATGACGGGTCTGAGTATTTGGGCAGGGGACTGGTCTCCCAAAGTGACTCGTTACCACGGTCCCAGAGGACCGGGTTGCCACTTGCACCCTCAGTCCACGAGGGCTGGTCGTAAGCCGCCATGCAGGAGGGACTTGTTCGATCTGATCCCACTTCCTCACGGGGAGGGCGTCCTCGCGGGGAGGGCATTGCCGTTAGGGGCGGTAGTGTGAAGAACCTGCAATGACAGTTGAAGAAAAAAATCCAGTTGTATTGATAATGCAACAAAATACAATGCCTCCCCCTGCGAAGTCGCGAGAGGGGAGGGAAAGGTAATTACAATGTCCCCCTCCCCCTCCGGCGTGATCGTTTCAGGGGAGAGGACAGTAGGTACGAGGTCCCCCTTCCCCCTCCGGCGTAATCGCTTCGGGGGAGGGGACGGGCCTGTGTAGGCTAGACGTAAAACTTGCGAAGTAAACGCAAGTTCCACGTGTGCTTCAGCTCCTGCTCTTGGAGGTTGGAGAGCTCGTAAGCCCCTGAGCCCAGGACCGCGGAGATCCTATTGGGGCTCTCCCATTTAGGGGAGAGCTTACCCTGGGCTTGGGGGTCTGTGACGCGCTTGAGGACAAGGTCCCCAAGGCGAAAGGCCCTCTCGTGCACACGCTGGTTGTATGCGCGTGCCATCTCGCGCTCGTAGATGGCATAGCGGAGGAGCACTCGGTCGCGTTCCTCCTCCATGAGATCGATCTCCAGTTGCTGGTTGGCTTCATTGGCTTGGTACGCTGCGGTCGTAGCTCCGTCTAGGAGCTCAACTCGCAGCGACTGGAAGCCAATCTCCGGGGGGGAGGACTGCCTCCGCCCCGTAGACTAAGGAGAAGGGAGTATGCCCCGTCGCCCTGCTCGGGGTCGTGCGCATGGAACAGAGGATGCTAGGGAGCTCCTCCGCTCATGCACCCCTCTTAGAATCGGCCTGCTCGAGTCACCGGTGCAACCCCTGTAGGATCACGCCGTTGACCCTCTCGACAGCCCCATTGCTCCGGGGATGGGCCACTGAGGCGAAGTGGATGACGAGCCCCAGGCCTTCACAGAATTACCGAAAATAAGCCGAGTCGAATTGGGTCCCGTTATCAACAGTGATTTCCCGGGGCACACCAAAACGACACACGACGTTTTTCCAAAAAAATCGCTGGACGGCCCGGGACGTGATGCTGGCCAAGGGTTCCACCTCTACCCACTTTGTAAAGTAGTCGACCGTGACCACCGCATACTTGTATCCTCCGGGGGCTGGGGGGAAGGGCCCTAGGAGGTCCATCGCACAGCGCACGAAGGGCCAAGTGATGGGGATAGTCTGCAGTGCTACAGGGGGGAGGTTCGAACCCTTGGCCATCTTCTGGCAAGCCTCGCACACGGAGACAAGGTCTCGCGCATCGCGCATGACCGTGGGCCAATAGAAGCCCTACCGGAGAGCCTTGGCTGCGATGGCACACGGGGCTAGGTGAGAGCCATAGCTCCCTGCGTGGATGTCTTCGAGAAGTTAGAGTCCCTCCGGCCGGGGGAGGCAGCGCAGGAGGGCGGAAGCCCCCTGCTTGTAGAGCTTCCCCTCTAGCAGGAGATATGCCTGGGCTTTGGCCCGGAGGCGCTTAGCCTCGGTCTCGTTAGGAGGGTCCCCCTTTCCCTTAATGAAGGAGACGAGGGGGTCCATCCATGACGGAGTCCGGGTGATCTCGGCGACCTCCGGGACGCGAGGCTCGTCGCCCGTGTCCGGGGAGGCCACCGAGGGCTTCGTGATGATTTCCAGGAAGGCCCCCTTGGGGAGCGATTCCCGGGCGCTTGCTGCCCGGACCAAGGCGTCGGCCCGGTCATTGTCCCTTCGCGGGATATGCTGGGCCTCGAGGCCGTCGAAGTGCCTCTCCATCTTTCGCACCTCCTGCAAATAAAGACTCAAGTTTGCGTCATGGCATAGGTAAGACTTATCCATTTGGCAAACTACGAGCTGAGAATCTCCCATCACTAGAAGGTGCCGGATCCCCAGGGTGCGCGCAAGGCACAACCCGAGGAGCAAAGCCTCATACTCGGCGAGGTTGTTGGTTGCGGGGAACTCGAGCCGCGCTGCGTACTCGAGTTCCTTCCCCTCGGGGCTCCGGAGGACTACTCCCACACCAGCCCCAGTGAGACACAGTAACCCGTCGAACATGAGTGTCCAATGGTCACAGCGTCGGGGCGGCGCGGGGAGGTCTTCGTCCCCGGACCTGGAGGCGGGAGTCCACTCCGCCACGAAGTCGGCGAGGACCTGTGACTTGATGGCAGAGCGGCCTGTGAGGGACAGGGAGAAGGGGGCGAGCTCGGCCCCCCACTTCCCGATCCGGCCGGTGGCCTCTTTGTTCCGCAGCACCTCCCCCAGGGGGAGGGACAACGGGACGGTGATGGGGTGTCCTAGGAAGTAGTGGCGAAGCTTTCGGGACACCATCAGGAGGGCGTAGCAGATCTTCTCCATCTCCGTGTACCGAGTTTTGGCCCCTTGGAGGGCCTCACTCACGTAGTACACGGGACGTTGCTGCCCCCCTTGCTCCTTCACCAATACCGCGCTAACGGTGACTAGGGTCACGGTGAGGTAGAGGAGCAAGGGCTCTTCTGGAGATGGACTCACGAGCATTGGAGGGCTCGTGAGGTACTTCTTGAGGTCGTCGAGGGCTCCTGGGCTTCGGGGGTCCATCGGAACCCCTCGAGCCCGGGAGGATCTTGAAGAATTGGAGGCCTCGCTCCCCTGACCGCGAGACGAAGCGGCTTAGCGCGGCTAAGCGGCCGGAGAGCCGCTGGACATCCTTGACGGAGCGCGGCGGGGGCATGTCCAAGAACACCCGGATCTTTTCGGGGTTTGCCTCTATGCCCCGCTGGGACACGAGGAAACCCAGGAGCTTCCCCCCGCACACGCCGAAGGCGCACTTCTCCGAGTTGAGCTTCAGCCCATACGCGCGGAGGTTGCGGAAGGTCTCCGCCAGGTTGTCGACGTGGGCGGCTGAGCGGGGACTTTTGACGACCGCGTCATCTACGTAGACTTCGACGTTGCGGCCGACTTGATCTTCGAAGACCAGTGTCATGAGGCGCTGGAAGGTCGCTCCCGCGTTCTTTAGCCTGGAGGGCATGTGGACGTAGCAAAAGGTTCTGAGGGGAATTATGAAACTCATCTTTTCCTCGTCCCCTTCCACCATCCAGACTTGATGGTAGCCCGAGTAGGCGTCCAGGAAGCTCATCAACTCGCACCCCGTGGTGGAGTCGACCAGTTGGCCAATCCGTGGGAGTGGGAAGTTGTCCTTGGGGCAGGCGCGATTCAAGTCGGTGAAGTCCACGCACATCCGCCACCTGCCATTTGACTTCTTCACGAGGACGGGGTTCACGAGCCACTCGGGGTGCAAGACCTCCCGAATGAACCCTGCCTCTCGGAGTCGGGCGATCTCCCCCTTGATTGCCTCTTGGCGTTCCAAGGAGAGTTTCCTTAGCTTCTGTTTGACGGGGGGGTGATCGGGGGTCACCGCGAGCTTGTGCTCAATGACCCCCCGGGCGACGCCCCGCATGTCCGAGGGCTTCCACGTGAAAACGTCAAAGTTCTCGCGCAGGAAAGCCGTAAGTTGTGCTGCATGCTCCTCGGGGAGCTCCGCCCCGATCCGGATGGTTCTGTCCCCGACGTCCGGGGACAGCAAGACCCTCCGGAGGCCCCCTTCTAGGCACGGCTTGGGGAGGGGCCTCCCGGGAGGTATCGCCGCGACAGCTGGTTCCGGGGGAGAAGCCTCCCCCCTGGGCGCCTTTATGATGTTGACGCTTCCGATTGTGGCGGCGGCGTGCTCGTATAGAGCACGGGCCATGTCTTGGTCTCCCCGGACGTTGATCACGCCGTGCGGCCCGGGGATCTTCATGCAGAGGTAGTTTTGATGGGTGGCAGCCCCCAGGCGGTTGATCGTGGTCCTCCCCATATCGCGTTGTAAGAGGAGGGGAGGTCCACTACGTCGAATCGGACCATCTCGGTGCGGTAGTTCTCCGTGGTGCCGAATGTCATTGGGAGATCGACCTTCCCCACGGGATGGATCGCCTTCCCCAGGACGAACCCTTGCAGGGGGCCCGCTGTGGGCTGCAGAAGCTTTTCATCCACCTGCATCTCCCTGAAGGCCTTCAGGCAGAGGACATCGGCGGAGCTCCCGCCATCCACGAGGATGCGGGCCAGGTGGCAATTGTAGATGGTGGCGGAGACGATGAGCGCGTCGTCGTGGGGGAAGCGTACCCTGCGCGCTTCTTCCGCCGTGAAGGTGAGGGGGACATCCGACCACTTGGGTGGCGGAGACGTGTGCAGCACCCCCACCACCTTGACTTCGCGCGGATACTCCTTACGCTGGCTCTTAGAGTCCCGCCCGGAGGCGGACCCTCCCACGATGACATTGATGCGGCGCTGGGAAGTTTGGATGGGGAGAGCTTCTGAAGGCTCCACCTCCTGCGTCTGCCCCTGCTGACCCCCGCGGGAGCAGGAAGGACCGGAACAACTGGCCGAGGGGGCAAGGAGGCCGGTGTCCCCCCTGGCCATGCTGGACGGAGGAGGGGCAGCTCTGGGAGAGCCTCCGGTGGAGCTCCCCCGGAAGGATCCCTCTTTTGCACGCTTCGATGACCGTAGAGTCGGGGACGTGAGCCACCTTGCTCTTCACTCGGGTGAAGCGCGTGAAGAAGCTTTGGATGGTCTCCCCCGTCCTCTGACGGGCGGTGCACAGCTGCGAGCAGTCCAGGGGATGCACGTAGTTCCCCTGGAAGTTCGCGCAAAACTCACACTTGAGTGGCTCGAAAGACTTGATGGAGCCGGCCTTCAGGTTGTAGAACCAGGACAGGGCGATCCCGGTGAGGTAGAGGGGGAAGACGTTGCATTGCACCGTCTCGTCCCCCCTGGCCGCGGAGATGGCTGTGGAGTATACCTGCACAAATTCGTAAGGGTCGGCCTCACCGTTATAGTGCTCGATGTGCGGCGGGCGGTAGGGCCGCGGCCACCGAATGCTCCGAAGTCTGCGACATAGGGGCTGATTAGCCCCCTACACTTCCCGGGGATAGTCCCGTTCGCTATCTTCTTTGATGGGGGACAAGCCCTCGTTATCGGAGTCGGGAAGCGGCCCAAGAGGTCCACCGGAGTGGCAGTCGCGACGCTTTTCTTTCGGACCAGGGCCGAGTTCCAGGACGTCTAGGCTCTCCCCCGGAGAGGCTGGCTCCTCGGTGGGTCTCTGCCCCCGACTGGTGCGAGAGCGAGGCTCTCCGCGCCTGCGGCCAGGGGGAAGTTCTTCCCCGCGCTTGGGTGAATGCATTCCCTCGACCACCTCCCGGGAGAAACGGACCTGGTCCGTCGGGGGCACCCTCGGGGGTAGCCCCGGGGGAGGAGGGAGCTCATGCACTATAGCTACTGGCCCGGAGACTATCGGGGCCGACTGGGGGGAGCCCCCTGCGAAGACCCCCAAAACCGGAAAGGGGGAAGCCCCTGTATCATCCGGAACCGGGGAGGGGGCACCCGCGGCGACGTTCGGAACCGAAGTGGAGGGGGCCCCCGTGGCGACGACCGGAGCCGGAAAGGGGGAAGCCCCTGTAATATCTGGAACCGGCCAGGGGGGAGCCCCCATGGCGACGTCCGGAATCGGGGAGCCGATGCGGGGGGAAGTCCGCTGAGGCACGGGAGCTGCCCTGTCGACCGCCCCCAGTGCGGTAAACGCGACACGCGGGGCAGGACTGGCTCCCGGTACAGGGAAAGCCCATGGCATGTATTGGGCCACCGACCCCAGGAATTGGCCCGGAACGGGGTATCCCCCCGGTGCCACGAAGGGCCCGGGCATGAAGTACCCTCCCGGCACCGGGAAGGGCCCGAGTGCCAGGAAAGGTCCGGACGTAAGACCCGCAGGGGGAGGGTACCCCCCGCTGGGGTCATACGGGGCGGACAAACCTCCGGTGGCCGGAGGGACCGCGCCAACACGCCGAGAAGCTCATCCATAGAGCGCTGGGCGCGGAGCTGGCCCTCCACTAAAGCCTCGAGTAGGGCGTCCCGGGGAGCCGGGGGAGCCGTCGGGGGGAGACTGGTCCCGACCGAGGTTCCCGCGGTCACCGGGAGCGACCCGGAGGTAGAAGCACCTAAGTTAAGAGGAAAGGTGAGAGGCGGTACCTGGGCCTGGCTGCCTCCGGGTGGAAGCGCCGGGACAGTCGTGTCCCGAACGGGCGGCACTGGGTCTCCGAGATCGGCGTCACTGGGAAGGGCGCGGGCCCTTGTTCTTGGGGGAGCCATGGCGTCTTGTCACGACTCCCCACGGACGGCGCCAACTATCGTGGTATTGCGAATACCCCGGCAGGTTTCGTGGATGATCCTAGCGAAGAAAACGCGGCGCGGGTTGACCGGGTGACCGGTCCTCCCCCGCCGGACAAACATAGCAAGTGACATGAGGATTTATACAGGTTTGGGTCCCGGTGGGGGCCCTAGTCCATCGGCGTGCTCCCGACCGGAGTCGGCTGGGGAGGCTCTCTCCGGGAGAGGCTTCCGGAGCACACCTGTGAGTTTGGCTATTCTAGCAATAATGAATGACTTGTTCTTACAACAGGGGGTACAAAGGCTATTTATAGCCCCAAAAAGAAGCAAAAAGACTAAACTACCCCGGACGCCACCGTCGGATCGAGGGGTAGCAACGTCCTTCTCCCGGTCAGGTGCCTCGAATGCTTGATAGGTGGCCGCTGATTCCCAAGGCGCTCCTCGCGTGACCTGCACGTTATCAAGAATCAAAGACTTTACCTTTAGAAGGGCGACAATGCCTGGGACAGGCACCGGAGGCCACATCCTCAGGCAGGTGGCGGGGCCCGGGGCAGGCACCGGAGGCCACGTCCCCGAACAAAAAGCGGCGCCCAGGATAGGTCCCGGAGACAATGTCCCTGGGCAAATGGCGGCGCCCGGGACATGCACCGGAGGGAATGTCCCCGGGCGGAAGGTGGCGCCCGGGGCAGGCACCGTAGGCCACGTCCCCGGGCAAAAGGCGGCGCCCGGGATATGCCCCGGAGGCAATGTCCCCGGGCGAATGGCCGTGCCTGGGGCATGCACCGGAGGCAATGTCCCCGGGCAAATGGCGGTGCCCGGGACATGCACCGGAGGCAACGTCCGCGGGCCAAAGGCGTCGCCCGGGACATGCCCCAGAGGCACTGGCCGGGTCCCCGGGCAAAAGGCGGCGCCCGGGCCAGGCACCGGAGGCCAGGTCCCCGGGCCAAAGGCGGCACCCGGGACCGGCACCGGAGGCCAGGTGCCCGGTCGAAAGGCGGCGCCCGAGACATGCCCCGGAGGCAATGTCCCCGGGCGGAAGGCGGCGCCCAGGACATGCCCCGGGACCGGCATTGGAGGCCAGGTCCCCGGGCAAATGTGACGCAACTTACCTGGACTTAGCCTCACGGAGATTTCCCTCAACACATGTTTACTATTCTTTGTTTTCTTTCTTTGCATTCTTTGCATTGCTTTAGTTTTCATCCTTGTCCTTGGTTTCTAAAAATAGCAATAGTACTTCCTATATCTCCATTTCTATACTAGAACTATTATGTTAGCCTTACCTTGTCGAGATAGACCAGACCTGTGCCTGGATTTTCTCCTGATATCAGAATCCAATCGTCCCGATTGGCTTCGCCATCTTTTCGTCCGGGGGGAGGGAGGAGATGGTATAGTAGGTCCAGACAGAGATCTTTGTTGGCTTTGTCGGGGGTTCCAAGGTCGCGTCACCCTTTTAGCCGTGTGAAAGGCGTTTGGTAGGCTTAAATCGATTGACAGGAACACTTCAAATGAATGAGGTTGATCTTAATTGTGGGAATTGTCCTTGTCGTTGACTAGAAACTATCCATTAATCTCTCTTTAATGCTAAAAGGTGTCTTGAGCACTACTGATCAGGTTGTAGCCTCAAGCAGTGAGGAAAGGTCTGTTAAGACAATGTCAATTAAAAATTGTTCTTCCATATGCTTTGCACATATAGAGAAGAGTATTACTAATTGGGAGATACCCAAGGTTAATATTCGAGAAATATATCATATAGGAGCTTTTAGTTTAAGATCTGATTATTATATAAAAACAATTGATGAAACACTCACTATTAGTTCTTTACATGAAACATTGGATCTTTTGTCTGAAAATGAAATTGACTGTATCAAAGCTAAACCTCAATATAATTATTTTTTTGACAAGGAAACAATAGGAAAACCTACTGCAAGAATATATTATCAAGGAGATAACCAAATAAAATACAGATCCAAAAGAAAAAGAAAAATTACAAAAGATCCAACCATCTTTTTAAACAATCCTTTTTAACTGGCTTACATTTGACAAGGATCAATCCTAGATCTAGAATAAAGATTTTCAGCCCTTCTGTAATTGATTATGCATGATTTTGTAATATAATATTATTTCTAGATTTCCATAGACTCCAAAAAGCTATTATGATAATTTCCTAATAACATATTTCAATTTCTTTAATTTGCTTCTTCCCTGATAAAAGCATGTCCCAGATGTGATTGTCAAGTTCCCAGCTGATACCAATACATCTCCAGCAAGCTTTTGCAAAAAGGGCAAGAGAAGAACAAATGAACTTGGTTTCCAATTCTCCAGAGGTATAGAAAACATAGTCCAGAGTGTCCATATTTATTTGCTTCCTCAATAGTAATTCTTTTGTATTCAATCTTTCATGAAGAAAAATCAAAAAGAACACTTTCTGCTTGAGGAGACAACTATTTTTCCAACATTTAGCGAAGATTGAATGATTCATCATATGCCCAGAAACTGAATTATAAACCTTCTTAGTGACAAATTCTGTTTTTTGGGCACCTATTGGTATCCATTCATCTTTATCTCCTATTTCATCTCGAAGTCTTTGATGAAGTTTCTCAAGAAAAAAAATTACTGATGGGCTATTGGCGAAAGAGGGAGCATGAACAAATCAAGAATCATCTTGCGCCAGAAAATTACCTATTGAAATTTCATTCCTTGAAAAAGAATAAAGTTCAGCCCAATCCTTAGATAAAATATTACAATGCTAAAAATTAGTCCATAAGCTAGAAGTAGACCCATTTCCCAAGGCACATTTGAATAAACCTTGAAAGAGTGATAAATATTGAAGTATATCTTTCCACCAAAAAGATCCTTTATCAGAAGACCATTGAGATAAACTTAAAGAATAGTAATGCTCCCAAAGTAACTTAGACCAGGGTAAATCCTTTCTGTTAAAGAATTTAAAAAGGAATTTCAACAATAGAACTAGATTTTGAGTTAACCTTTTCTCAACCCTATTGCTGATCCTTTCAAAGTCTACTACTTTTGGTCTAGAAGTTCCCAAAGGTAGACCTAAGTAGTTGAAAGAAAAGGATCCCAACTTACATCAAAGAATCCCAACTAAATTTTCTGCAACACACTAATCACAATAAATTGGGACCAAAGAAGACTTATCAAAATTGACCTTCAGACACGTTGAAGAAGCAAAAGAATGTAAAAGAGTTTTTAAAAAGAAACATTTCTTTAGAAGAGGCTTAAGATAATGAGGGTATAATCTGCATATTGAATAATAGGAAAATCTTGGCAAGAGAAATTTGGATTGGAAGCTCCAATAATACCTTATTTTTGGCTGAGTTTAAGATGCTCTAAAGTAAATCTGCCAGTAGCACAAAAAGCAACAGTGAGAGAGAATCACTCTGCCTAACTCCTCTCCGACAGTTAATTATTTTCCCTGGGATGTTATTTAAGAGAATATTTGGAGTGCCTAATTGAAAAATTAACGAAATCCAATTTATCCATCTGGAACAAAATCCTCTGGCCTTCAAAACTGCCAAGATTGCTTCATACTCAACTGTATCAAAAGCTTTCTCAAAGTCTAGTTTAAGTATAACTTTTGGATATTTTGTAGGACCAAGCTAAGCAATCTTGAATTGAACGATGTTGAATAAAACCATATTGGTTTTTGTGAACTGCTTCCACAATTCTTTTTTGAAGACAGGAAGCTAGAACTTTCAAAATCAGTTTGATAGAACTATTTACTAAAGAAATAGGCCGAAAATCATTAACCTTCGAAGCTTCTTCTTTTTTAGGGATGAGAATAATCCAAGAAGAATTAAGACTCTGCAAAGCCACTGTGCCCTCGAAGAAACAATGAAAGAGTTTGTAGAAGTTCCATTTAATGATCACCCAACAGGACTTAAAGAACTGTCCATTAAACACATTTGGACCTAGACTTTTACTAATGGGCATGTGTTGAACAATATGGTCAATTTCAGATGAACTAAAAGGACTTTCAAGAAGACAAAAAATCCCCTTTGAGATCAAGTAACAAATCCTCTAAATCAAAAAAAATATTATTAAAATTGGAAACCCAATTTTACTTTTGAAGGCCGTCCAAAGCTAAGCTTCCATTTCTTGCTGAGAGACAATCATAATATCATAATCATCCGTTATTGCAAAAATGAATTTGGTTCTGAAATTCTTAGAGGCCACTACATGAAAAAACTTAGAATTTTCATCCCCAAACTTTGCCCATCTATTCTTCCCTCTTTGTCTCCAATATTCACTATTGGATTTTAATAAAAGCTTTAGATGTAATTTAACAAGGATTTTGAACTTAAATTCCAAGGGGCTAAGAATCCTTTGTTCTTCCAAGCCGTCCAATAAAGATAACACCAAATTAGTGTTGCCAATCCAAATGTTAATTTGATGAGAACTTTTACTCCATGTTTTTAAAGCATTTCAAAGCTTCTTGAATTTTGCAGTAATTAATTTTGCAATATTATCCTCTCTTATTGAAGAATTCCAAACAGAAGAAACCACTTCATTAAAGCTTGACCAATTTATCCAGTGGTTTTCAAATATGAAAATATAACCCCTAGGCAAATTAGAGTCAATTCTTAAAACACATGGTGCATGGTCTGTAGTGGATTTCCCTAAGATGGAAACCGAAGCATTAGGAAAAGCTTCAATCCAAGCACCATTAGCTAGGAACCAATCCAATTTTTCAAGTAAAGGATTATCTTGCATATTAGACCAAGTGTACATTCTTCCTTTAAAAGGGATTTCTTCTAGTTGGAGGGTGTTAATGGCAGAGTTAAACCAGTCCATCTCCAAAGTATTAACTCTTCCTCTATTTTTATCTGCAACTGGTCTCATAAGATTGAAATCTCCTAGCACTAAACAAACAAAATGAGGAGGCATCTCTATATTCTGAAACCAGTGAAGAAACTCTCTTTTTCCTTGAGGAGTGCAAGGTGCATATATGTTGGTTATCACCCATGTCTTTCTAGAAAATTTATGGAGTAATTCAACTGTCACTGAAAACCTATTTTTGAAAAACTTCTGAGTCTTGAAAAACTTTCGAATTCCATATAGTTAGGATTCCCCCTGAATTGCCAGTTGAGGGTAAATAATCAAAACCCAAAAATTTCTCTGGGCAACAGCTCAATATAATTATTTGCATATTGGCTTGGTCCAAATTGCAATCAAATCATTGACTGGAAAAGGTTGAATATCTCTATGCTGGATTGTTTAAGAGATAGCAGAAATAAAAAATTTTCTGACTCGTTATTAGGACTGGTTGAATCTAGCCTTAGTAATGGGCTAGTATTTTTCAACACATTCCCTGATTTTCCTATTTCTCTTACAGATGCTAATATCAAAAAGGTTTTGACCCTAAATCTCTAGACGTTTGTCTTTGACCTTGAGCTTGGTAGCGAAAATATCTTTGTTACCCATCGAGTTTATTACAAAGCCATGACCACTTTAGCCCCTTGTTCCAAACAACATACACCAAAGGGCTTGACCACTTTGCTACAAGCCAATCTCAAAAACAATTCTATCACCCGAAAAACATTAAAATGGGATGAGATCTCTCTTCCTAAAAAATGTACTTTTTTCCAAGTTGTTGATCATAAGCCTCTGCAACAAACTGAGATAGAATCCTTGATTGAGACACCAGATGGAGATGTTGAGGTAGTTTTCTCCTCACAAAGAAAGACCTTTATTCAGTCAAGACCTTCCATGAGATATAAAAGAAGACCAGCTAATCCTCAAAATGTCACCTTTGCCACCTATGAAGATAGAACCTATGAGTTTTATGTCTCATATTTTGAGGTCACCACCATTGAATTTGTTCAAAAGTCTAATTTTGAAATAGATAAATCTCTTCTTAAATTAGAGTTTAATCTTCCTAAAAACAAGATTAAACAGGAAAGATTTTTCAATAAAGTCAAAAAACCTTTTCAAAATTAAAATCAGAGATCTTTGGTATGCTGATATGAAAAAGCAACAAAGAAACATATAAGAATCTTCGACTAGTATGAAGATTCTTTCTGGATTCACATGAAAGATTACTTGTTTGAGAAAACAGAGCAAGTCTCAGTTATCAAGGGAGATTCCACTAATTGGAAGACCTCTAGTGGAGAAGTGGTGCAATCAATTCATCCACCTTTTGAACCTGTCCAGATATCTAAGAATATCAAAGCCTGTCCCCTAAAGGTTATGAACTAATGTTTTTGGATTGAGGCTACCAGGACGGAGCATATTAGTCATCTTATGGAACAACAAAACTTTGCAAATGTTTCTCTGCATGCATTGGGAAAGCAAACTAATAGGATTGAAAATATTTTGGTGGAAGGATGCAAACAAAATAGATCTGAGGTAAAGGTTAATACGCCTTCGAGCTCTAATTTTGCTTTGTCCATTTTTATTCCTCAAAGTTTAGATCCTAATACCAAATTAGGAAAGCAAAAGGCTTTTGGGTTGGGAGATCTTATTTTTTGAGTTGACTAGCAGAATGAATAGCCTCAAATTTTACAAACCTATCAATCATATTTTGGATGGTGAGGTAGAAAATAAGAATGAATTAGTTAACAAACTTTCAGCCTTAAAACCTGTCACACTCACTTATAGGACAAGAAATTATTATTCTAGACCAACCTTTGCAAATATATAGTTTGAAGAAATGCCTCAAGTCAGTTCTATAGTTTCTTTTTGTGGAAAAGAAATTGTAGAATGGAACCTTGATGGTCTGACTGAATATCAAATATTTACCCTTTGTCATCAAATGGTTATTGATGAGGATTATCACCCAAGCTAGTTTATGTAACTTATATCATGTTTAAGTCAAGTTCGGATATGATATATGTCTCTATGCCCTAGTAGCCGCATGGTCGCAGAGGGATAATTTCCTATACGCGATCAGAAGGTCGCGCACACAGAGTCTGTCTATGATTCGCAGTACTTGTGCGGTCATGAGGTTGTAGGCTATGCGCGACTAAGATAACCTGGGGGTGTTTGAGCTTCTACTGAGTACGTTCTCAGAGTCAAGATAACTTCCCCACATGTGAGGTTAACCGTCAAGGAGTTATGGTGTGTTGTTATCAATAACTGTACATGTTAACCAGCGAAGAAGACTGGTGCAGTTGTACGAACTGCACTTTGGCAACCGACTAGAATCGCTTCACGTTGACATCCTTTCATTCAGTATAAAAGGATGGCTGATGTACGGTACAAGGGACGAAGATAGAGATATAGATACTTAGAGATAATTCATAGACATAAGTATAGAGAGAGTATCGCCTATGACAGTCTCTCCTCCCTGTAAACTCTTTTACTTATAGTGAAATCACAATAGGACGTAGAGCTATTACTCCCACCATCGAGGGCCCGAACCTGAATAAGCCCTCGCGTCTCCATATGATAAATCTCATATTTGTGCTTATTTTCTATATATTTTCCCCTCATACATGCTCATTTTAGTCATGAATATCATCAAATACTCAAGTATAGCTTTATTTGTTGTCGTTCGACCTCGACTGTGTGGTTTGCTCATTTTAATCACAGGTCAATGCAATTCGGGAGGAGCTTCGCCGATTGGATCTAGCCAACGGATGATTCCGTACAGAAGAACGCGTTGCTATGGACATGTAGGAGTTGATCGAATCAAAATCGGAGTCTCCGGGAGGCTAGAACAACCAAACCTAACAGCTTAGGGCCCATCTGAAATTCCCTAAAATCCAAGCCCCTATCTGCAAATTAGCCAAGACTCAAAATTCCTAACCCTAATGGTGCAAGGGCTATTCTGGTAATATCCTAAAATGCGTAGACTTATTTGCAAATTGGCCATAGCTTTACAAACCCTCAGCCGCCATTGTGAACAATTCGGCCTGGCACACACCCAAAAAAACCCTCACTTCTTCTCTCCCAACCCTGGCAAGCTTGCCGCCACCGGCCAGGTCCACGCCGGAGGTAAGCCGCTGGTCTTCTTCCCCAATTCTACCTCCCCTTTTCTTCTTCTTCTCCCTCTCTGGTGAGCCCCCGGTCATCTCCCCCTTCATCCTCTTTCACCACATTTCGTCTCCTCCTCTCTCGTTTGTCTTCACCGCCGATGACCTCCCCTTGTCTCTCCTTCCTCTTTCTTATTCCTCCCTTCTTTTTCCTCTCCATTCCTCCCTCTCTCCACTGCTCCACTCCCGCACTGATCCACCACATCCCGCGCCGCTGCCACATCCCGAGCCGCCACTGCCACCGATCCACCCGACGCCACCTCTACTGACCAATCTCCCGCCTCCCGCTGTCGGACCCGCGTCGCCGCCACCGAGACACCGCCGCCCGCTTCCTCTGTTCACCAGCGCCACGCCTCCCAAGCCGGAACCACCTCCGCCACCAGATCTGGCCATCCCGCTACCGGACCCACCTCGCGCCACACCGGAGCAGCCGTTGTTGCCGCCTCCCTCGCCCATCTCGTGCCTCCCGTGCCCGATCTACGCCGCCGAGCCTCCCGTGCCCGTTCATCCTGATCTACCAGATACGACCCCCGTGGAGGTTCTTCCTACCCAAACTTCGCACCATCCACTATTCAGGTAGACTTGAAACCCCTCTCATGTCATTCTGAGCTGGTTAGTTCTGATGAGGTTTGTTATATCCCTTTGAGTTGTCATTTACCTTGCATCGACATATGCCATCCTCCTGATGTGTATTGTCGATTAGTCGATGTGAGGGGATTTTCGTCAGTTGACCTTTTGGAGGGCCTTGTACCTACCATACACACGTGCTTGTTCTTTCTCGATCTTATTTGCAGGTTAGCATGTGTGACTCATCAACCGCGAGTGGACTTGCTCTGAGTCGATATTCCTTGGGATCCAGGTGGATTCCCAGGCATGCTGATTCTAACCGGAGGGTGGACGTGGAGCTTCTACTACGTCCCTCACTAGCCCCTCCTCCTGCGCTTCAATTCCATATCCTTTGAGGGTCGAGCTTCAAACCTAAAAGAAGCACTTCTCGGAGACAACCCGAGCCATTCCTTTCTTTATTTCTTTTCATTATATTTTTTAAATTGTAGTTAGTTTTTCTGTCTTTTTCTCTTTTTAGGACCTACTATCATCCGGACATGTGCATGAGATCTTCGGAATGGCTCGTCGTCACGATATTGTCTTCATCATATACCCAGTGAGCTGTCTCGGACCTCATGTAACCCAATTGTGCACAAACTTCCTTTCTAGCATCCACCCAACTTGTTTTGCATTCATGTATGCTTCGAGACTATGCATGTTTTAAGCTTGGGGGGAGTGCATTCAAATCTGAAATTTGGGTTAAATTTTTGAAAAATTCGGATGATTTTAGACTGAAATTGGGCAATTGTGCATATATGAGCTTCAATTCTCTATATTAGTGTAAATGTTGTGATTTATGACTATTTGTGCATGCTTGTACTTGTGTATGCGATTGTTGGCTATCCAGCCGTGTGGGCTCATATATTGTGTGCATGTGATGTATGTTCTGTATTGAACTGTTTGTCCGACAACCTAATTACAAGAGAGGTCATGTCAAAATTTGTCATGAATTACGTTTAAATTACCCACACTAGCGATGTTTTGAATGTTTTGCAAATTTGTGTGCTAATTTTTGCATCCTTGTTACCATGAATTTCCTGTGTATATAATATTCAAGAGACTAGTTTAGATCATTTACTTGCTTGGTTTGTGTACTTGGCCTCCTAGATATCACTTCTAGTTACTTAAACCATGCTTTTACAAAACTTTGTAAAATAAGGTTGCAAATGCTGCTCTCTACCTAGTAGGCAACTTCCATTTCACCGCTAAATAAAAACTCCTCTACTCTCCACTCCTCTGAGCTAGTCGATGTTTGACTTGTTTTTGCATTATTAAAATGTTAGCTTGTCAATTAATCATCAAATTGAGCTCATGAGAGTGTTGATCACTCTATGGAACACATCGCCTAGTGCGATGAACCTAGGGTAGAGTATGAAGAGACCTACAATTAATAAGCCGAACGGGAAGGAGCTAGCTAAAGCACCAGATTTCAAAAAAAGTTTTCAATAAGGTTAGAAAGTGATTAGCATGATGTCTAGGGAGGCTAAATCATGTAATCATTGCAATTATCTGATTTCTAAACTCTTCATTTGATATTCATATGCTAGTATACATCGGTAACTTGTCTATGTTTTTCACTCATTCTTTCTAAATTCGAGATATGATTGGTCGTGCGTAATTTATACATGATTCATAATCATTTACGACCTTTTCTTTGAGCCTTCCGTGTTTGCGGAATAAATAGCTATAATACACTACATTGTCGCATTCACGCATTACTTGCTGTCCTTCTTCATTTTCTGATTTTATTTTTCTTGAGGACAAGCAAAAGTTCAAGCTTGGGGGGATGATAAATCTTATATTTGTGCTTATTTTCTATATATTTTCCCCTCATTCATGCTCATTTTAGTCATGAAAATCATCAAATACTCAAGTATAGCTTTATTTGTTGTCGTTCGACCACGATTGTGTGGTTTGTTCATTTTAATCGCAGGTCAACACAATTCAGGATGAGCTTCACTGATTGGATCTAGCCAACGGATGATTCCATATAGAAGTACGCATTGCTACGGATGCGTAGGAGCTAATCAAGTCAAAATCGGAGTCTCTGAGGGGCTAGAACAACCAAACCTAATAGCCTAGGGCCCATCTGAAATTCCCTACAATCCAAGCCCCTAACTGCAAATCAGCCAAGAGTCAAAATCCCTAACCCTAATGGTGGAAGGGCTATTCTGCTAATATCCTAAAATGCGAGGACTTATTTGCAAATTGGCCATAGCTTTAGAAACCCTCAACCGCCATTGTGAACAATTCGGCCTGGCACACACCCAAAAAAACCCTCACTTCTCTCCCAACCCCGGTGAGCTTGCCGCCGACGGCCAGGTCCACGCCGGCGGTAAGCCGTCGGTTTTCTTCCCCAATTCTACCTCCCCCTTTCTTCCTCTTGTCCCTCTCCAGTGAGCCGCCAGTCATCTCCCCCTTCATCCTCTCTCACCACATTTCGTCTCCTCCTCTCCCGTTCGTCTTCACCGCCGACGACCTCCCCTTTTCTCTCCTTCCTCTTTCTTTTTCCTCCCTTCTTTTTCCTCTCCTTCCTCCCTCTCTCCACTGCTCCACTCCCGCACCGATCCGCCACATCCCACGCCGCCGCCACATCCCGAGCCTCCACTACGACCGATCCACCCGACACCACCTCTACTGACCGATCTCGTGCCTCCCGCTGCTGGATGCACGTCGTCGCCACCGAGATACCGCCGCCCGCTTCCTCTGTTCACCAGCACCACACCTCCCAATCCGGAACCACCTCTGACCGATCTGTGTTGCCGCGCCTCCACAGACCGCGCCGCCGCCTCCACACTCGCGCTGCCCTTGCTCCAGTACCACAACACCACCACAGCGCCGACCACGTGCCGTGGGTCGGCGACGGAGGCCTCTCCACAAACTACCGCACCGGCGCCGCACCGAGCTCGTGTGGATCAGTCGACCTGTGCTACTTCGACCTTGACCGGTCCTCGACGGTGACCTCAGCCTCGGCACTTCTCCTTTGTCCTCAGTGCCAACAGCCACGCTCCTCTTCAACGGTGATCTTCATCGACTCTGACGACTCCTCGGGCCACGACCACCTCGACAGCTTCAACCAACACCTCGACCACTTCTTCCTCGACACTGCTCCCGCGACCAGAAGCCATACAGTAGGCAATATTTGGTGTTCAGTTTCTTCTCCCTCTGCCTCTCAATTGCTCTGTGATGGATAATTGTAAATTGTAGGTTGAACTGTAATTCACAGTGATGAACAGAGCAAATTTCCATGAATTAAATGATGAGTTTTCTGTTCGAATGAATTGTTACTTTTCTGTGGAACTGCAAATCAGTTGTCCTCCATTTGATTGTTTCTCTTTGTTGATTTCCTCTGATGAACACCAGAACATGCTAAATTGTTAATTCCAACTTCTGATTTTTCTGTGATGCAATTGTCCTAGTCTGGAATTGCTTGCTGTCTATTTGCAAAATCCCTGTCATGATGTTGGATTGGAAATCCTTGTGATTAAGCCTCATATTGTGGTTTGATTTCTAAATTTTTGTGTTTCTTTTCTGTTAATGGACAGAACTGGAGTGTTTGAAGGTTGAAACTAAAGTTTCTTTTGTTGTGAATTGTTTTGTGTGCATCTTGGTTGCTTGTGAACCTGAATGTTTCTCCATTTCTTGTGTTTTCCGAGGATCAGTTCGCCAGAGAGTATTGAGGCGATTCTGCTTGTATTGAACCCAACTTACATTTCTGGATGGAATGCAAATGACTGTGAATGAAAGATTGTGAGTCGAGTTCTCAATTGGTGTTGTGCTTGTTGTTGCTGGAATGAGAGGCTGTTAGGGAATGGTTTGTGCCATCTCTGTATGCCTATTCATTGATACCGTCGAGAGACGTACTCATTTTAGTTGCTTTCACTACCCTTTTTGCAGAACCACTAAACGATACGATTCTATCGCATGTATTCACGATGACGCGTACTGACCCAGCACTAACTAATGGTCGTAGTGTGATCACCTCTCTCTTTCTTTGCATTTCTTCGGACATTTTCTCCGTCTTTGTCTCGTCTGTTTTAGTTTCATTTGCGATCAATTTAGTTTAGTTTTACATGTTTTGCTTCTTTAGTCCCTTAGGAAAGAACGACTGAATACTCGCCCACTGCATCGTCCACATTCTCTTGCGAGATGGTCTAGGCCAGTATCACCATTTCATTGCTTATCTTAACTTACCTAATAGCACCCTGAAAGGTCTCACATGCAACTCACAAATCTACATAAGATCGATAGAGAACCCCGAGTCCAAATCGTTGACAGCTGGCGCCCACCGTGGGGCCTATCGACGATTCGGACTTGGGGTTCTTAGCCGAACTTATGCAAAATTTGTAGGTTGTGAGACCTTTCAGGGTGTCCCTCAGGGAAGGTATGATGAATTATAGAGAACTAAAGCACAGAGAAGTTTATACAGGTTCGGGCCCTCGATGGTGGGAGTAATAGCCCTACGTCCTGTTGGGATTTCACTATGTATAGTAAAAGGATTTACAGAGTTGTGGAAAA
This sequence comes from Pharus latifolius, assembly GCA_019359835.1. NCBI lineage: Eukaryota > Viridiplantae > Streptophyta > Magnoliopsida > Poales > Poaceae > Pharus > Pharus latifolius. Next base: position 49,488,228 of record CM033326.1, read on the forward strand.
GATCTTCACAGGCAAAGATTTTCCCTATATGTTTGTACAACACAAAGCCTGGAGGGCTTTGTGAAGGCTATCTAATTTAGACTTCTATCTTTGGGTTGCTTTTGTCTGATCTGGTTCGATCAATCGATCTCTCCCTCTTGATGCATTGGACTACCCCTTTTATACTGGTCGAAAGGGCGCCAAGTCATAACGGCATCAAACAGTTGCTTAGATGCGGTTTCGTCAACCATTCTTAACTCCCACGCAGGTTCAACACGTGTTATTCATGGATAACCGCACGTATTAACCTCCTGACGGTTGTTCCCCTTCGTGGAAGAATCTTCGGGATACTTGGGATATCCCTGTCACAGGGACAAAATAATCCCACTTCCTCTGGTCAAAAGCACTCTGACCGCAGGATGTTGACTGACCGCGCAGCATCTGCAGTCTTCTATTCGCGTATAGCACACGAACTCCTGACCGCGCACTAGCTGCGGTCTGATCGCGTAAAGCCTGCGACCTCGTGCTTGTGCTCCTCAGAATGACTCGAGTTCGCACCATCAGGAGCGTGTCTGGTTCCAATCTATCCTGAACCAGTCGTACATTTATTTGAACTGACTCGGGTATCAATCCTCGTCAGCTAACCCCCAAATTTGAAGAGAACGAAGGGACGTGTTTACTTCAAATTTCAAGACTTACATCGGATATTTAACCCGAAGCTTCGAATCTTCCACTTAGTGGCGCACTAAGTGTGGCGGTTGGTTCTCCGAGACAAGCTCTAGGTAATATGTGACGGGTAGTGATGGCGCCGTTGAAATGTTTTTTAACCCGAGGTAAAATTATAAATGCTTTAAAAACTCGAGGCGTTCGAAAACCGAACCGTCACCCTGGCGGCTATAAATACCGAAGCCTTCGGATTTCAAAGCTTCACAACTCCTCTTCCCGGCTAAGTCTCTTTTAAAGCCATCTTCACTTTTCTTCCCATACACCTCTCGATGGCAGACCACAATATCATCGAGATTGAGAGTGATGAAGAAGAAGTTTTCGAGCAAGAATTACAGATGCCCGAAGATCCATCACCTGCAAGGATGAAACCCAAGGTTGACGAAGGATCCTCCAGCAGAACAAAGGTGAAAGACGCATCATTGTTCTTTCTTCCTTCAGTTCCTCTAGTTCTTCCTATCCGTGCACCTCGGTAGGTCGAACTTTCATCTCCAACTTTGGAGGGACGTTCTTCTCAGCTTTCTCTATTTCATCCCAATACTCCCCGTTTTTGTTCTGGTGATCAATTTTCTGGTTGGAGGGCTGTTACTCCTCGACTAGATGATCCTCAACTTGGGTTGGGGAAGCAATCTTATGGTGGGAAGGCCGCACTTTCACCATATGATGATCCTTGAACTTTATCAGGTGATCTACTTTCTGGGATGCCTATATCAACCTGTCACATGCAAGGATGGGTAATAATCTCTATCTCCTTTTGCTTGTTGTTATAATTAGTGTGACTAACATCTGCAAAATGTAGGAGATTGGAGCCCCCAGTGATCAGCCTGCTGAGATCCTGCCTCCCCCCCTCGGACAGACTCTCCAAGGGGAAAAAGAGGCTCTGGAGAAGAAGACCGAAGAGATGTCTTCGGCGATTCTGCACCTGGCAAAATGTTTTGAAAGAACCCGTGAAGAGGCGCGCCAATTCTGTCGGGAGAGGGATCACGCTCAGGAACAGCGAGAACTCTCTGACTTGATTAGGAATAATAGTGCATCTCTTGTTAGGGATGATGTAGATAGGCTTAGATTAGTTGCTAGTTCCCTGGGGGGTTGCCAATGTAGACCCTACGGACGACAACATGTCCCTAGGAGAACTTTGCAAACTGCTTTCGGATCAGGTCGACGCTCTGGTCGCCGGTATCCCTTTTGTATGTAAAGAATGTCAGAAATAAAGATTTCTTTTTCTTCATATCATATGAATATTCTTTACAACTTCTGTGTGAAAACATGGCCATAAGTAACACTCTTACGACTACTCATACACAGGTAACTTCAATTCTGCGACCAGAATCACATTTTAATGTTGTACCGCAACCAGTACTGATACTTCGATTAGACTTAAAACCGCGGTTAGAACCGAGGTTTGATTTGGAAGATTACCGCGGTCAGAACCAAAATTCGATCAGACTATCACTTCGATTAGAATCGGAGCTCAGTCAAAGACATAGTTCTGATAACACAGTAACCTGATCAAAAAACATCCGTACGTCCAATAATTGGGCCATAGGATATTTTCATGATCAATTCGTGAAGGTTTGCAAAAATCATGAAGGAAAATGTCCTCCGAAAGCCTTTGTAGAACTCTTCACGTTTTTATATTCTCAAATCTGAAGCAAAGAAGTCCTTTCGTTTCAGATCCAATACAGGGAACGCCTAACTGGTCCGCCAGAGAGTGTATCCATTATGGGAAATGAATAGAATATTAAATGGAACGTTACTCACAGTAATGCACCTCCTCGGGCCTATAAAAGGAGCAGGTGGCTTCTTGAGGAAGCCACACAGCCAGAAACCCTGCCTTAATACTTCCGCTGCACAAAACCCTCATTGTTCACCGCCTCCATCTTCACCAAAGTCGCCACCTTTCCATATGCAGGTTCCGATTCCCCTAGAGTCGGTTCCTGAAGGGGATCTTGGAGCATTACGGTTGGAGTTGGTGAATCTCCACCCGAATGCGGTCTTGATCCTGGTAGTGTTCCAGCACTTGTGTGAAGCTTTCGTCGGAGTGTATCCCAGCGTGGATCTCTTCCGATGTTTCTGCTACTCGGCGTGGTCGAAGAGCGCCAACGCCGCCGGATGTATCTACTTCCGGATAAGGGAGAAGAAAGAGTATCCCTTCCCACCCCTGTGAGACTCTGTGCATGGATGGTACTAGAAGTGGTTTTACTGTACCCCTCCATCCGAGAGTGGGTTGTGGTTCGAGAACTCACGGCTAGAGAAGCCAAGCAAGTTGGATTCTCCCCCTGCTCTGAATGCAGAGTACAGGAAGCACGTCGAAGTGATTCTTCACTTGCTCCAACAGGGACTAACTGCTCGCGATATCATTCGCGATATCTTGAAGAATTGGGTGAGCCCCTTGTGTGAAAGGTCTCATCCGGCTTGGGAGATAAAGTCCATGGCGGACAGCACCCTGGGCTACAACAATGGTACATGACTTTGACAGCGAAATCTTATAACTTTGCTTCATATTTACTAACTGGTCTGCTGGGGACACAGTCCTGCCTTCACCCGAAATCGAGAGGCGGACAAATTACCTCCTCAAGGCCTACAGTGTCGAAGTGGAGGGACCCAAGGGATCGCCCCGCCCACAAAGCCTAATCCATGCCGGTGACGACCTCAAACAAGAACGTCAGAGGGTACATTACCTTCCATCAAGTTCCATTCGTAAGTCTTATGTACATCTTGTACTAATGAGGACACCGGAATGGCATAGCTCTTGGGGAGATTCGCCGAGGCGACGTTCCCGAGCGAAAACGTCGGTCTCCTGGGAAAACCGACGGTGAAGAATGTGAAGAAGATTTCTTCGAAGCCCAGGGCGAGAGATTCTGCCCCCAAGAAATCCAAGAAGATCCTCGAGGAAGGGTCTTCACGCAGAACTCCCCTTACCACAAAGAAAACTGCGGTAAGATATCATATGCCTCCTGTTACCCCAGGTACAAACTGGAATCACTTCTTCGCCGTACAGGGTGAAAGGAGCGAGGAGGAGGAGGATGACGTTCCTCTAATCCGTCATAAGAGCAAGATAGCCACTTCTCAATCCGGCTAGACACTACCTTGCCCTGCCGAGACAAAGGCAGTTGCAGCAAACCCCACGGCCACTGGGGATCCCGTGGTCGCGGGCGAGATCCTGCTCCTGAAGCCCTGGAGGCTTCAGGTTCTGTAACTTCTCCCTCCCTGGTCGAAGGGACGACCACGGTAAAATTCCTCGCGATCTTGAATTTTCAATTTCATCTGTATGTGTGTTCACCGAGTTACACTTATACAGGGAGAAGAAATTCCTCCCGTGACTCCTGCGAGTCCCAGGGAAGCGAATACTCCACTCCTGGCGGCAGGAGCAGAAGTAAGAGAGCAAGATTCCGCGACCAACCTCAAGGTCGTGGATGAGGTACCAGCTCCAACAGTCCAGGAGACATCCAGACCTTTGGGCGCATCCCTGCCAATTGAGCAGGTTATCCCGGTATGAGTTCTTACCATTCAGGTCTTCATCATTCCCTATAGATATGCTTACATGATGAGATCTACAGGGAGAAAAGGTCTTGTTTACGAAGAGAAAGACCAGGATGGACAACGACTATCCTCTTTCTCTCGGCGAACCATCCTTGAAGTCCCAAAAGCTAATGGGATTTCAGTTAAGGTAAGAATTTCATTTTGTTTGTTCTGGATTAGGTTGTGGCAACCATCAGTGAGACTGACAACCACTTTTTCTTACTTAGGCGTAGAGCTGCAGCACCTAACCCTTCAACAGCCTCGGAGAGGGTTGAAGTCTCTGCCGGTGCTGAAGCCTCCGGTGAAGAAAGCTCTGTCCCTTCGGTCCAGGAAGTCGTCCGGGCCGTTAGGATGAGTTGGGTGTGGAGACCCAATTGTAAGCATTGAAACCTGCAACTGAGGTTTAGCAGGCGTATCCACCTGCTGCTCCCGTCGAGGATGAGGCAAGTCCCTTGACAAGGCCTCCAGCCATCCCGAAGGATAAATCATTCCAGGAATATACAGAGGTATGTTGAACATCCCTCATGATACCTGAGTTTTGCATAGAATACAGCTGACTTCCCTCTGTGTCACAGCAACTATCCCGTATGACAGCCAGATCATTTGCTATGGTGGAAAGCATCGAGGCCATTCAAGAGGAGAGAAACTGCTTGCAAGAGTAAGGAGAAATGCCCTTTAGTTTGCAAGAATACAAACTTGTTATAACAATTTTTTATCGCAGGGAGGTTGCTTCTCTGAAGAAGAGCTTTGCCGATCGGGAAAATGACGAGCTCAGGGCGGCCACCATGATTTCACATCAAGAGGCAGAGCTCAAAGAACTACGATCGCAGCTCTCAGGTAAGCCAACTTCTAACCAGAATGACTTGACTTTGTCGTTTAGACTGTTTGTAACGATCTCCTTATCACAGCGCAAGCAAGTCAAATATAACATCTTGGGCAAGAGAAGACATTCCTCCAGTTGACCATCGACTCTATCCGAAGGGCGAATAGAGACCTGAGCCTATCCATCTTCGAAAAGCTGAAGATGGTGGCCCGTCTTCTAAGGGCTGATGTGGTCGAGACCACAACAGACGACCTTAGCCCAGGTGATTGGTCAAAACTGGTCATAGCCCAAGCGGAATCACTACTCGAGTATCTTCCTGAAGATACACGGCGACAACAAGAGGCGATCAGAACTAGAGTCCGATCAGCAGCCTCCGCCATTCTCTGTCGGTTTCGTCTCCACCATGGCCCAGATCTGGATGTAAATCCACTGGAACGAACGGTAGAGATCGAGAGTGAGGAACAACTTGAGGCCATCATGGAGGAAATTAAGCCTCTTGTAGATAAACTCTTGACCTGTACAGACATAACTTATAGAATGCAATGCATGTATATTTTTTCTGATTTTGTTTCGAAAGAAAGCGTTTTTTTTTTGTTTTGAAAGAAAGCGTATTTTTTGTTGTTTCATATAACCATATTCCCCTAGCCCCCGCTTGTGATTATATATACTAGAGACTTAGTATTATAAGCACAGGGAAAATACGAGTGTAACGACCAGGAATATGCGATCAGGCCAGCAATTATAATCGATGCAATGCCTAACCTTGTTGCAAACCGGAAGCCACTCGAGTGACCAAGGACACGCCAGCAAGCCCCGTGTGCGTTGAGAAATGGCTTATTGAGGGGTTTCTTGTCTGGAAGTGGTCATGAGATCGGCCAGTGAATCCGATTAGGACGTTGTGGCGATATAACCACCGGCGACCAGGAAAAGAGATTGAGTACTTGCGTAGTTGATCGATGTTCCAAGTATTGGACAAAATTCGACCATCCTCCATCGCTAATCGAACTGATCTTCGTCGCGGCACTGAAACAACAGTGTAAGGGCCTTCGCACTTCGGTGAGAACTTGTTGCGATTAGATTGGTCTTGAATTTTTCGTAAAACCAGATCGCCCACGTGTAGACTACGTGGTCGCACACTTTTGTTATGGTACTTGCGCAAAGCTTGCAAGTATACCGCGAACTTGATCAAAGTGCGATCACTCTTTTCTTCTAAGAGGATGAGATCCTGTGATCGCTGTTCAGCTTGATCAACTGTTTGAATTGTTTTGTCCGAACAGATCCAATACTAACTTCCATAGGCAATACGGCCTCAGCCCCGTAAACCAGATGGAAGGGTGTCTCACTGGTGGCTCGACTAGAAGTAGTTCGTAGTGCCCATAGAACGGTATAGAGCTCGTCCGCCCAAGCCCCTAGCGAGTTTTAAGGAGATCAAAAACTCGTTTCTTGATGCCCTGCAGTATCTGCCCATTGGCACGTTCCACGGCACCATTGCTCTATGGGTGAGCCATAGAAGCAAAGTACACCTTGGTCCCGATCTGATCGCAGTAATCCAGAAAAAGACCACTAGCGAACTGAGAACCATTGTTTGTGATGAGACGGTTTGGAACACCAAATCGAGCAACAATGTTCTTATGGAAGAACTTTTGTACTGCTGCTGCGGTAATATTTCATACCGGTTCGGCCTCAATCCACTTTGTAAACGTGTCAATAGCTACGAACAGAAACTTGTATCCATTGACTGCTTGTGGCATAGGACCGACAATATCCATCCCCCAGACCGCAAAAGGCCATGCAAGGGGAATGGTTTGTAACGCATAGGTAGGTTGATGAACCTGTCTCGCATGAAACTAACACTGAGGACACATCTTGACCATACTCTTGGCATCATCAAGTGCCGAAGGCCAGTAGAATCCTTGTCGAAAAGCTTTCCCGACCAGTGTCCGATGTGACGCGTGCGCACCGCATACACCCTCGTGTATTTCTTTCAGGAGGGATTTACCTTCCTCCTGAGATACGCAGTGCATGAATACTCCTTGAGCACCCTTTCTATATAAAACTCCTTCTATGAGCTTGTATAGACGCGCTTTTCGAATCAACCGATCGCTTTCGGTTTCATCCTCGGGTAGGGTCCCTTATTCAAGATAGACTCTCAATGGATGAGTCCAATCCTGTTCTTGATCGAGGTTGGTAACGCAGACTGTTACCGGATCATCTTCGACCGAAGTCATAATCGAAGGATGTTCCAAGTGTTCAATGAACACTCCTGCCGGAGCGAATGTGTGTGAGGACCCAATTTTGGATAATTGGTCTGTGAGAATATTGTCCTTTCGCGGGATGTATTGGACTTCCAAATGACTGAAGTGTTTTTCCAATCTCCTCACTTCCCCCAGGTAATGAGCCATTGTCTCATCGGAGGTGCTGTACTCCTTGTTTACCTGGTTTACGACCAGCTGTGAGTCTCCCCTCACCACTAATCGACAGACTCCGAGAATTTTGCTACCCGGAGCCCTGCAAGAAGACCTTCATACTCTGCTGCGTTATTGGTCGCAACAAAATGTAATTGGAAGACAAACTTAAGATGTTCGCCCTGAGGTGTGACTAAGACCACTCCAGCCCCCAAGTGTTGAAAACTACGAGAACCATCGAAGTACATTGTCCAGTGATCGAGGCATTCCAATTCTTCGGGCACCTGTATGGGTGCCTCTGGGTTGGTCCATTCGACCCCTAAGTCGGCCAAGACATGAGACTTAACCGCCGTGCGGGGCGTGAAATGGATATCGAAAGCACCAAGTTCGACCACCCATTTGGCGATCCGACCAGATTTCCCCGGATTTCAGACAATATCCCCCAAAAAGAGGAGGGTACTGTGATCTTGTGAGCTTGGAAGTAATGTCGTAGCTTATGGGAAGCCATCAGTACTGCGTAAAGTATCTTCTGGACCTCAGGGTATCGCTCCTTAGGGCCATGAAGTACCTCGCTTACATAGTAGACGGGTCTGTGTATTCCTTCCCTATCCGCGATCAGGACAGCGCTGACGGCGTGCGGGGTGGCCGCCAAATAGAGAAGTAATGGTTCTCCTTTGTCGGGAGACACAAAGACTGGTGGACTAAATAAATAGGCCTTCACCTCCTGAAACGCTTTTTGGCCTCATCGGACCATGTGAAATTGTGATGTTTCCGCAGGGCCTTGAAGAAAGGTAGTCCCCTCTCGCCTAGTCTCGATATGAAACGACTTAAGGCTGCCATGCGACCAGCCAGGCGTTGAACATCTTTCATGGTCGAGGGAGACCTCATCTGTTTGATAGCCCTGATTTTTCAGGATTGACTTCAATACCTCTGGAACAAACAAGAAATCCAAGGAGTTTTCCTGAAGAAACCCCAAAAGAACATTTCTCTGGGTTCAATTTTATTCCAAAGCGATTCAAATTACAGAAGGTTTCAGCGAGATCGTTCAAATGAGACAATCTCTTAGTGCTTTTTACAACCAAGTCGTCTACATATGCTTCGAGATTACGCCCTATCTGGGAAAGAAAAGTCTTTTGCATCAAGCGCTGGTACGTGGAACCTGCGTTCTTGAGACCGAACGGCATTCTGACGTAGCAAAAGGTGCCGAACGGGGTGATGAAGGTAGTCTTCTCTTCATCTTCTTCTGCCATGCTAATTTGATGGTATCCTGAGTAGGCGTCCAGGAAGCTCATCAGTTCGCAACCCGCGGTTGAGTCGACCAGCTGGTCGATGCGGGGAAGGGAAAGTCGTCCTTCGGATAGGCACTATTGAGGCTGGTGTAGTCGATGCACATGCGCCACTTACCGTTTGACTTGCGGACCATGACTGGATTTGCATGCCATTCCAGGTGATCGACCTCGCGGATAAACTCGGCTTTTAGGAGTTTTTCCAACTCCTCTCGGATGGCTTCTTGTCGGTCGACAGCAAAACGCCTGAGCTTTTGCTTTATTGGTCACTGTCCAGGTCGAATTGCTAACCTGTGCTCGATTACTTCCCTTGGGACACCGGGCATGTCGGACGATTTCCACGCAAACACATTTGCGTTTGCCCGGAGAAAAGTAATGAGCTCGAGTTCCTATTTGTCATCCAGGCCTGATCCGACCTGAATTGTCTTGGATGGATCGTCTGGGTACAACAGAACTAGTTTCAGTTTCTCATCTAGTTGAGGAGCAGCCTTGATCGCGTCAGCGGCGACTGTGGCGACCTGAGCGTCCCGGAGGGGAAGTTGGTCCACCATCTCCAAAGATAGCCGGTCACACGTTAGTGCCACGTTGCGACTACCTCGGATCGAGATGACACCTTTGGGACCAGGCAACTTGCCGCACTGATAAGCATAGTGCGTTGCCATCATGAATTTAGCAAGAGTTGGCCTGCCAAAGATTGCATTGTAAGCTGAATCACAATCAATTACATCAAAGGTAACCAATTCTGTTCAAAAGTTATCCGGTTCTCCCAGTGTGACCGAGAGGACCACCTGTCCCAACGGTATCATGGAGGGACCAGGGATTATCCCATAAAACGGATGGATTATGGGATTAATCTTGGAACGAGGAATTTACATCTCGTCAAGCGCCTTGACCAATAAAATGTCCAAGGAGCTTCCTCCGTTGATTAGGACCCTTTCGACTCTCGCATTACTGATGATCAGGGTAATGACCAAAGGAAGCCTCAGTGGTCGAGTAAGCCCCACAGGACAATCGGTGCGATCAAACGTCAAAGGTGTATCTGACCAACGGGGGTACTGAGGTTCACCAAGGGATGTCTCCGTTTGGTTAACCTCTCGATAAACGGCCTTAAACTGCCTTTTGGAAACAAAAGAGGAGGAACCTCCAAAAATAACATTAATATGACTATGAGGTACCTGGTAAGACATCTCTTCGTCCCTGTCGGCGTCTCTAAGCCCGCACGCTTGTTCCTTAGTCGGTAAGGTCGGCATTGGTCCAATCCCCTGGTAGAAGTCATCTAACTGCTTCAACCAACTCCTACAGTTTTTTAGGTCGTGGCCTGCGGAGTTGTGGAGCGGACACCATTTCTTGCCTTCCTGCGGGTTAGTTGACTTCTCTGGCTGGTCGGCACTACGACCGCCATAAGCAGTTTTATTTTTAAACGAAGGCTTGTTACCTTTGGTCGAAGGAGGCTTCTCTGCAACTACGACCTCGCGGTACTATCCAGAGTGATTCCTTTTCGACTTCTTCGACTTCCTGCCCGACAAAGATTCCGGCTTCTTGCTTGGATCTTCCTTTCTAGCATCCTTTAGACCTGGTTGAGGCGGTAGGTTACCTTTATTGACCATCCGGTTCCATTCGACAGCCTCGGCTACGTCGGAACATCGATCAGCCATATCAAAGAGATCGGCTACTGATCGAGGAGGATGGATGAGCAAGTCTTCGGTGAATCTCCGATATCGAACGGCATATTTAAATGCCCTAATAACGGGGCTGTCAGATATGTTCGGGATGGTATTCCTCACCCCGACAAATCTCTTGACAAACTGACGAAGGGTTTCGGTCGAAGTTTGCCATAGTCGATGGAGGTCGTCCTCTTTACCCGGCTTCTGATAACAATTTTGGAAATTGCTGAGGATAGCGTCGCACAGCATTTCCCAGTTATAGATAGAACCTTTGGGCTGATTAAACGACCAGGTTCTTGCCGGCCCTTCAAGGACTGTTGGCAGGTAATTGGCCATGACCTAGTCATCGCCTCCTGCCGCTTGGATGGCAGTAATGTAGATTTGAAGGAACTCGGATGGGTTCTGAGTCCCGTCGAACCTTTCTATGGCCCCTGGTCTAAACTTGTCCGGCTAAACGACCCCACGAAGGCCAGGCGAGAAAGCTTTACAACCAACGTAGGGACCGTGAACTGTCCTATGACTTTCGACCGGATCGCGGGCGACCTCACAGAATGGAGAAGGCACTCGCGGTCCTAAGCGAGAGTGGATAGGGACTCGATCCCTATCACGAGAATCCTGTGCCTGCCTGGACTTGTCCTGCCAGGATGGTACAGGCGGCGGGTAACTTCGTCGACCAGAGCCAGAGTGAGAACGCTCTCGGTTGTGGGAACGTGTTACCGACTGGGAAGAGGCCGTGGGGGTCGCCTCAGATGCGACCTCATCCAACCTCTCTGCCAGGATTCTGGTGAAGGCCGGTTTCTGCGCATCTGTGACCGTAGGAGGAAAATTACGCACGACCTCGGTGATAGATCGGAGTCGACCATGTGTACTTCTCCTAGGGGCACCAGGTGTCACCGTTTCTTCGTCCACTGGGAAACGCTCCGGAGGCAAAGAAGGGGTCTGGTCACGTCTGCGACCACGTGACCGTCGAGAAGAACTCGAAGCAGCATCGTAACGAGCCTGCGCATCTTGAAGAGGCTCTAGGGCAGTTCTGCGTAGTTTGTTGTCTTGTTGCTCGAGATCTTGATCCTCCTTCTGTTTGCGCTCCTGTTCTTCCCTAGCAACCCGTTGATCAGGAGTTTCCTCCGATAAGGCAGCAAACTATCTAGGGAGAGAGGTCACCGAGGGAGAAAACATCTCGGTTTGTTCTGAGTCAGACTCAAAATCGAAAAGACGATGGAGGTTATCAGGGTCGAAACTCCCCAGGCTGATCTCCTGGTCGATATCATCCTTCCCGTCAGCGGGGTTGTATGATGGACCGGACTCACCCTCTAACGCATTAAGAACCTCGGTGTGTTCTGACCTTGCGCTAGTCGCCCCCTGGTCGATGGACATGACCTGGAGAGTCGATTCGACCTCTGGGAGATTTTCGCCTCCAATTTTCTCCATCGGAACAGGGTCGCTCGGAGAAGGCATCGGAATGTGAGCATCATCCTCGAGATCAAAATTGTTCTCGGAATCATAAGCTCCAGCCATAATTCAGTGAACCTCCGGATGAAAATTAGGACACCTTGAGAAAGGCCCCACTGTGAGCGCCAGCTGTCGATGATTCGGCCTCAGGGTCCTTAGCCGAACTTATCCAAAATTTGTAGGTTGTGAGACCTTTCAGGGTGTCCCTCCTAGAAGGTATGATGAATTATGGAGAACTAGAGGACAAAGAGGTTTATACAGGTTCGGGCCCTCGATGGTGGTAGTAATAGCCCAACATCCTGAGGAACATCCTGAGGATGCATCTTCTCTGACTCAAGTCTTGTCTATCGACCAAGAAACAGAGAAGATAGACCAGGTGCCTCATGTGAGTTCTGCCACATCGGAGGCTGAATATGTGCTCCAACACATCGCTTCAGAGGATGTGGATGATGGCAACATAGAGCTTAGTCCTGGAAGATTTGACCCTGATAACCTTCAATCTCTCTTTGATTTCGAATCTGATTTGGAACAGACAGAGATGTTTTCTCCTTCTGCGACCTCGCTCCCCCGAGAATTTGTGGCTTTATTGGTGTTGGGGGAAATCTCTGCGGGACTAAGTCCAGGTAAGTTGCGTCACACTCGCCCGAGGACGTGGCCTCTGGCGCCTACCCCGGGCGCCGCCATTTGCCCGGGGACGAGGCCTCCGGTGCCTACCCCGGGCTCCGCCTTTTGGCTCCCGGGACCTGGCCTGCGGCGCTGGTCCCGGGCGCCGCCATTTGCCCGGGGACCTGGCCTCCGGTGGCTGCCCCGGGCGCCGCCTTTTGGCTCCCGAGACCTGGCCTCCGGCGCCGGTCCCGGGCGTCGCCATTTGCCCGGGGACCTGGTGATCCGTTTGGGACCTAGTCTTGGTTTTCGCACTAGGCTCGCCCAGATTCTAATATGCGGAATAACGGGATCTTACTCGGAAATACCGAAACCCAAAGTAAGTGCACAACTCTTTATTTCAAAGAGGGCTTTACACGTCGAATGTTAGACACACTTGTCCACGTCGAAGGAACTATAAGTGTCTAAAACTCAAATAAGTTCTATGACTCTTCGATTGAGTTCGATGATCTAAACTAGACCTATTACAAGGTATTTATAGTCCAATCGTATGAGTACGTATCAGACTTAGAGATCTAAACGTATTAGACTCATATAACTAATCCTAAACAGATAAGCTTAGTTATACACATTCGGATCGGATTACAATTCCGAACAGGGAACAAATTCCTTTTCCTGGTCGTGGACCAATCCATGGTCGCGGACTCATCCAGGTCGCGAATCCTTATGCGATCAGGACTTGGTCGCGAAGCCACATGCGTTCAGGACTTGGTCGCGAAGCCGCATGCGATCAGGACTTGGAGATCCTCCCGGATCATGACTCCCTTGTTGAGAAGGAGCCAACCCCTGTTGCGACCTCTCAATCAAACTGGAGATGTGGAAATTGGGCTTGTCCATCTTCTTTGGTGTACCACTTTGCCGCACGTGCTCGTTGATCTTTCCGACCGATTCGAAAAGTCTCCTTGGTACCACTGCGGGTGGTAGTCACCTTATTTTCCAGAATCACATCTTCACGTAGAGGTTTATCTCGTTGATAGACCAAGTCTTCAACAGATGGTACTATGGTATCTGGCTCATCATCCAGCATTGAAGGCTCGAAGAGTTTGAATCCTTCCCAAGGTCGCAAACCTTTCCAAAGTCGCAAACCTTTTCGTGGTCGCAAATCCGTTGCGAACTCGACCTGAGATCCTCCCGGATCATGACTCCTCTGTTGAGAAGGAGCCAACTCCCGTTGGTGACCAACTGTAAAGTTGTAGAGAACGACTGGGAGTTTTTGAACCAACACACGATGAGCAATGGTACAATCGTCGAATCGAATGTATGGATAGGCGCTCATAGAGCTTGGCACCTCCGTCATGGATTGTGGCTTTGGCCACTCGCGGATAGCCTTCCCCTTGTCGAGGTTAATACCATCACCGATCCCAAAGCTAGGATTGCGAAGTTTGAATAGTGGCGCCGTAGAGACAAGTTGTATGTCGTTTTCAACTAGTCGTTGTGGTGATCGACGATATACCTCTGCGAACAGCACGTTGTTTTCCGCAGGCAAGCTCGCCAAACAACCATCATTTTCCATACTCGATGTGTCACAATCCCCTTGGCTAACTGGACGCATCACGCTCAGCACACACTTTGAGCATGCATTGACAATCCGTTTTGCCTTATTTGCTGTCAACAAGTCCTTGGTGTCGACATGGTCGTTTTTGCTGATGATAAATTTCGTCCCATCCTTTGTGAGGTCGTAGTCTTGAGCTCTTCGGTGGTAATGGGCGTCACGATCGTACAAGAACGGACTTCCAAAAATCACTTGGTAAATATCGATGGGGATGACATCGCATTGAACCTCGTCGATGTAATGAGCAGATATTGCAAACTTTAGAGTACATTGACTCTTGATCTGCTGATTCACGTCAGAAGTGAACCATCCCAGAGGATACGGTCGAGGATGTTGAGTCGTCTGCAAACCAAGTCGTCGAACCAGCCCAGAGGAGACCAAATTCTTTTGGCTTCCGGGGTCGAAGATGGCTGCGACCACCTCGTGCTTCACCTGTATGTTAATAGTGAACAATTCCTCTGTCGGGTTGTGGTCAGTTGATGAACCCGAACCTTTCTCTATCGGCATTGCCATTAGAGACAAGGTCGTATCCGCCTTTTCAACCGAATCCAACTGGACAATTTCCTCTGCGAGCGGAATAGAAGTAACCATAGCTGTTCGTGTGCTTGGTTCATCCCTCCTTTTTCTTTCTGGTCGCAGTTCAGGATGAAGTTTATAACACTTCTCTTTTGTGTGCCCAATAACATGACAATGCTCACAAGTGTTACCCGTATCGTGGGTACCCTCTCCGGAGCTCGTCGTGGTTGAAATCTCCCTCAAGTTCTTGTCGTTGCGGGTCTTATTTTTCTTCTCAATCGCCAAAGCAGTCGTACTCGCGGTCGAGATGTCTTGGACGCCGAACAGACTTAGCTCAGTACTGATCGATTTCTGAAGTCCAGATGTGTACTTCCAAAATACCTGAGGGTCGGATAGTGAGATGCCAATGACCATTGCTTGTCGCCGAAACTCTGTCGTATAGTCTTGGACGGTCTGGTCGCGCCGTTGGTACAATCTGTGCCAACACTCCCATCTCTCCTCAAGGTAACCCATCGGATAGAATTCTTGTCGCAGAAGTCGTTTGAATTGACCCCACGCAAGGTCGTCAGCTTCACCACTGGCGACAAGGGCCTTCCACCATGTCTTGGCGTGGTCCTTCATATTCAAAGGTGCAAATTTGACCTTTTGAGCGCTACTGAACCCTTTCAGGTCAAAGTAGGTCTCAAGTTGATCTATCCAAGAATCCAGCTTCTCGGCATCGATCACCCCATCATATATGGGTATATCAATCTTAGCGTCGACCTTAAAAGATCCGACAGCTAAGGAGGTGTTGGCAAGGTCGTCGGTCTTGTGGTTGCCTTCGTCTTCATCTTCGTCTGTCCTGCGCAAGTCTTCACCAGTCTTCGCACCCATACCCTTCCCTACTTCAGAAGGTACAATCATGGCCTGCTGCTTAATCCAAGCAAGCACGGTTTCCATGTCGGTGGAGAGTTTAGCCACTTGTTCGGCTAGGTTTGCTTGAACGGAGGTATCGCCAGACATTGTCGAAGACGCGGCTGTAGGAACCGTCAATTGATCGCCTGGAGTTTCGCCGGAAGTTTTGTAACCCTGGCGAGTCTTCACCATCCACAGGATAGGAAAGTCGCTCTGATACCAACTTGATCCATTTGGGACCTAGTCTTGGTTTTCGCACTAGGCTCGCCCAGATTCTAATATGCGGAATAACGGGATCTTACTCGGAAATACCGAAACCCAAAGTAAGTGCACAACTCTTTATTTCAAAGAGGGCTTTACACGTCGAATGTTAGACACACTTGTCCACGTCGAAGGAACTATAGGTGTCTAAAACTCAAATAAGTTCTATGACTCTTCGATTGAGTTCGATGATCTAAACTAGACCTATTACAAGGTATTTATAGTCCAATCGTATGAGTACGTATCAGACTTAGAGATCTAAACGTATTAGACTCATATAACTAATCCTAAACAGATAAGCTTAGTTATACACATTCGGATCGGATTACAATTCCGAACAGGGAACAAATTCCTTTTCCTGGTCGTGGACCAATCCATGGTCGCGGACTCATCCAGGTCGCGAATCCTTATGCGATCAGGACTTGGTCGCGAAGCCACATGCGTTCAGGACTTGGTCGCGAAGCCGCATGCGATCAGGACTTGGAGATCCTCCCGGATCACCTGGCCTCTGGTGGCTGCCCCGGGAGCCGCCTTTTGGCTCCCGGGACCAGGCCTCCGGCGCCGGTCCCGGGTGCCGCCATTTGCCCGGGGACCTGGCCTCCGGTGCCTGCCCCGGGCGCCGCCTTTTGGCTCCCGGGACTTGGCCTCCGACGCCGGTCCCGGTCTCGGAGCGCCTCGGGAATCAGTGACCACCTGTCAAGCATCCAAGGCGTTTGACCGGGAGAAGGACGTTGCTACCCCTCAATCCGACGGTGGCTTCCGGGGTAGATAGGTCTTTTTGCTTCTTTTTGGGGCTATAAATAGCCCTTGTACCCCTCAGTTGTAACCAAGTGATTCATTTATTGGAATAGCCAAAACTCAAAGGGGTGCACCGGAAGCCTCTCCCCCGGAGAGAGCCTCCCCAGCCGGCTCCGGTCGGGAGCACGCCGACAGGACTAGGGCCCCCACCGGGACACGAACCTGTATAAATCCTTGTGTCAATTCCTGTGTTTGTCCGGCGGGAGAGGACCGGTCACTCGGTCAGCCCGGGCCGCGTAATCTTCGCTAGGATCGTTCACAAAACCTGCCGGGGTATTCGCAATACCACGACAGTTGGCGCCAACCGTGGGGACTCGTAACAAGACGCCATGGCTTCCCCAAGAACAAGGGCTCGCACCCTTCCCGGTGACGCCGGTCTCGGAGACCCGGTGCCGCCCGTCCGGGACACGGCTGTCCCGCCGCTTCTGCCCAGAGGCGGTCAAGCCCAGGTACCGCCTCCCGCCTTTCCTCTTAACTTAGGTGCTTCCACCTCCAAGTCGCTCCCGGTGACCTCGGGGACATCGGCTGGGACCAGTCTCCCCCCAACGGCTCCCCCGCCTCCCCGGGACGCCCTGCTTGAGACTCTCGTGGAGGGCTAGCTCCGCGCCCAGCGCTCTATGGATGAGCTGCTCAGCATGTTGGCACGGCCTCCGGCCCCCACATTCGCGTCGCACCCATACCCGGGGACTATGCCCCCGTTTATGGGTTACCCGGCGGCCCCTCCGGCCTCCGGAGGTCTGGTCGACCCGTATGATCCCGCCGGGGGGTTCCCTCCCCCTGCGGGATATACGTCCGGGCCCTTCCCGGCACCCGGGCCCGTCCCGGTGCCGGCGGGCTACTTCATGCTCGGGTCCTTTGTGGCACCAGGGGGGTACCCCGTTCCGGGCCCATTCTCGGGGCCGGGGGCCCATTTCATGCCGAGGGTTTTCCCTACGCCGGGAGCCAGTCCTGCCCCTCGCGTCGCGTTTACCGCACCGCGGGTGGTCGACATAGCAGCTCCCGTGCCTCAGCGGACTTCCCCCCGCATCGGCTCCCCGGTCCCGGACGTCGCCGCGGGGGCTCCCCCCTCGCCGGTCCCGGATGTTACAGGGGCTTCCCCCTTTCCGGTTCCGGTCATTGCCACGGGGGCTCCCTCTACTTCGGCTCTAAACGTCGCCGTGGGCGCCCCCTCGCCGGTTCCGGATAATACAGGGGCTTCCCCCTTTCAGGTCCCGGGGGTCTTCGCAGGGGGCTCCCCCCAGCCGGCCCCGGAAGCTACAGTGCATAAGCTCCCTCCCTCGATGGGACAGGTCCGTTTCTCCCAGGGGGAGGTCGAGCGAATGCATTCACCTGAGCGCGGGGAAGAACTTCCCCCTGGCCGTGGGCGTGGGGAGCCTCGCTCTCGCACCGGTCGGGGGAAGAGACCCGCTGAAGAGCCAGCCTCTCTGGAGGAGAGCTCGGACGTCCGGGAACTCAGCCCCGGTCTAGAAGAGAAGGGTCGCCACCGCCACTCCGGCGGACCTCTTGGGCCGCTTCCCGACTCCGATAACGAGGGTGTGTCCCCCGTCAAAGAAGATAGAGACCGGGGCTCTCCCCGGGAAGTGCAGGGGGCTAACCAGCCCCTATGCCGGAGACTTCGTAGCATCCGGTGGCTGCGGCCCTACCGCCCTCCGCACATCGAGCACTATAACAGTGAGGCAGAACCTTACGAATTTTGTTAAATCATGCTAATTGAAAAGGAAAAAGGGTTGGGGAACTTACATGTTAAACTTGCGTAGTTGATCAATGTTCCATGTATTGGATAAAATTCGACCATCCTCCATCGCTAACCGAGCCGATCCTGATCGTAGTACCGAGACAACAGTGTAGGGACCTTCCCATTGAGGGGAGAACTTGTTACGATTAGATTGGTTTTGTACTTTATGTAAAACCAGATCACCTACGTGAAGGCTACGTGGTCGCACCCTTTTGTTATGGTATTTGCGCAGAGCTTGCAAATACACCGCGGACTTGACCAGAGCTCGATCACGCTTTTCTTCTAGGAGGATTAGATCTTGTAATCATTGTCCGTTCTGATCAACTTGTTCGAATTGATCTATTCGGACAGAACCAATACTAATTTGCATAGGTAACACAGCCTTAGCTCCGTATACCAGATGGAAAGGTGTCTCACCAGTGGCTCGACTAGAAGTAGTACATAGTGCCCACAGAACGGTATAGAGTTCATCTACCCAAGCCCCCGAGTGTGTCTTAAGGTGAGCAAAAACGCACTTTTGATACCCTATAATATTTGCCCGTTAGCACGTACAATGGCACCATTCTTCTGCGGATGAGCTACAGAGGCAAAGCACACCTTGGTTCCAATGGTGTCGCAATAGTCTAGAAAGAGACCGCTAGCGAATTGGGAATCATTATCAGTGATGAGACGATTTGGAACACTGAATCGAGTCACAATGCTCTTATGAAAGAACTTTTGTGCAGCAGCAGCAATAATGTTGCATACTGGTTCGGCCTCAATCCACTTTGTAAACGTGTCAATGACTACGAACAAGAACTTGTATCCATTGACTGCTTGTGGCATAGGACCAACAATAACCATCCCCAAACCACGAAGTGCCATGATAGAGCAATAGTTTGTAGCGCGTAGGCAGGCTGATGGACCTGTCTCACATGAAATTGACACTGAGGACATGTCTTGACCATATTCTTGGCATCATCAAGTGCCGAAGGCCAATAAAATCCTTGTCGGAAAACCTTCCCGACCAGTGTTCGGAATGATGCGTGCACAACGCATACACCGTCATGAATTTCTTTCAAGAGGGATTTACCTTTCTCTTGGGACACACAGCGCATGAATACTCCTTGAGTACCCTTTCTATACAGAACTCCTTTTATAAGTTTGTATAAACGTGTTTTTCGAACTAACCGATCACTCTCAGTTTCGTCCTCGGGCAAGGTCCCGTGTTCGAGATAGACCCTCAATGGATGGGTCCAATCTCGCTCATGTCCGAGGTTGGTAACGCAGACTGTTACCAGATCATCCTCGGCCATAGTCATGATCGAAGGATGTTCCAAGTGTTCGACGAACACTCTTGCCGGGGCGAATGTGCGTGAGGACCCAATTTTAGATAATTGGTCTGTGAGAATGTTGTCCTTTCACGGGATGTATTGGACTTCGGAATGACTGAAGTGTTTTTCCAATCTCCTCACTTCCCCCAGTGATACAGGCCTAGACCGTCTCGCAATAGAATGAGATCGGAGCAGTAGACGAGTATTCTGTCGTTCTTTCCACAGGGACTAGAGAAGTAAAACATGTAAACTAAACTAAATCGGTGGATAACAAAACCAAAATAGACGAGAATGAGGAAGAAAACGTCAGAAGAAATGCCAAGAGAGAAAGAGGTGGTCATCTCGACAAGTAATCCGTGCTAAATCAATACACGTGTTCATGAATACAGATGATAGGGTCGTAATCGTTTAGTAGTCTCACTGCAGGGAGGTGAAAACGACTAAGACGAATGCGTCCATCAACAGTATCAATGAACGAATGCGTGAAGAAATACCACAGACTGTTCCCCGACCGCACTCCTTCAGCCACAGGCACAACCACAACAGATTCAATCTAGAGAAAACAAGCCAATCTAAACTGAACAGAAGTAAGTTTAATGTCTGGGAAATCAAAGAGTTGCACCATAACACCACTTCTCTATATAACCCAAGTGCATGGTCAATAATGGGATAACTAGAATTGAATATTGCAAGATCATCACAAATCACCATACATAATCAGTTAAATTCCCAACATTCATTTAGAGAGAGATTCACAATAGTCTCAAAGAGCATCCCAGATGACAAGCACATTCACAACAAGCACATTCCGGTAAATGATTCACAGTGGAAGCCAAAATTAAAAGAGCAATGCAAGATTAAAAGAGCAATGCGATATTAAAACAGTGGAGTTTGCAATTGATTAGCTACTGTTTGATATCTTCAAGGGGCTGTTTGGTTGAGTGATGATCTCAGCCTGGCCAAGTTCAGCCTGACTGAGGGCAAGCAGGCTCAGTGCATGCAGGTATTGAGATGATGTTTGGTTGACTGTTTAGGAGCCACAAAATTTGAATTTTAAATATTTGAAATTTACATAGAAGTGTGGTCTAGTTTTGTTCAAAAAAATGTTAGGAATCCATTTTTGAAATCGGTTCGGTAATCAGATGTGTTAATCAAAAGATAAAAGAAAAAAAGAAAAAGACTTACCTGCACCTCCGCAGCGAGCGCTGCATGAAAGCCACCGGAAGCAGATCGCTGCAGGTGGGCCAGCTGGGGAGAACATGATGCACCTTTATCCTGCCTCGCGAGAAACGGCCGATTAGCTCGTTCGCGGTGAGCCTGGCCAGTACAGGGATTTTGCATCCCCTGAGCCTGGCTCCAAAGGGCATGCAGTCATCCAAACACCGGTTGCCTGCACGCGGTGAGCGTGCCCAGCCCGCGTGCAGGCAACCAAACGCGTCCCAAACTGCACATAGCAAAAGGATGATTTCATCTCATCATTGGATAGGCAAGGTGGCTGTAACACAATACCACAAATTACTTGAACTTGAACTGATAAATTTGATATGGTTCAAGAAGAGTTAATCATTCAACTCAGTATTGACATTTCAAGGGATCACAGTTACAATTTCGGTTCATCTCATACAAGCATTGCCAGTTGAAACAGTTCATAGGATTCAAGAACAGGAGAAGGGTGAAAAGAATTGAACCAGTTATGATGGCTGCTGGAGTAGCTGGAGAAGTGGTCGAAGTAGATGGCCGCGATCAAGGGAGCTGTAGCCGTGTCGAGGAAGACGTCCAAGTGGACGATGGAGAGGCCTCCGTGACTGGCTGGAGCTGCCCGAGGTCACCGTCGAGGATGAGGCTGAGGATGAGATTGTCACGGCGTAGTCGTCGTCGGCTCACAAAACGTGGTCGTGGAACCTTGGCTAGGCCATGACGGCTCACACCAATGACGAGATTGAGCAACGGTGGAGGACCGGGCGCAGCAGTGGCGCAGCACTGGAAGGAAGGCGGTGCTGGAGCGGCTGAGATGTGGAGGCGGGGCGACTCGGTGAGGATCCGGCAGCGGTGATGCCGGCGAGAAGTGGAGGCAGTGCACCGGCCGAGGGAGATGGCGGGATCTCGGGCGGATCTGCGACGGGATGGTGGGATCGGAAGTGTTGGCGCTGTGGAGGAGCGGACGGCAAGGACGTGCGACGCTGGACCAGTGGCGGCTCAGGGGTTGTGGAAGGTGGATCTGCCGGCGGAGGCGGTTGGAGGCGCGGCTCCGGTGGCGGGATTGAAGGCGACGGCGTTGGAGAGGCGGCGTGGTGGAGGCAAATCCCGAGGCGGCTCGGTGAGGAGAGGCGTGGAGGTTGGAGGCGCAACTCGAATCCGGCGGTGGGAGGTGGATTTGTGGTGGTTAATGGCGGCCGAGAAGGGAGGGGAGGAGTGGAGGATTTCGGGGAAGAAGAGGCAGGAAGAATAAAGGAGGAAGGGAAGAAAAAGGAGGAGGGGAGAAGGAACGAGGAAAAGAAAAGAATAAAAGTGGGAGGAAAGGAAACAGATAAGAAGGAGGAAAGAAAACGGGAGCACTCCGGCGGTGAGGAGGAACGGGAGAGAAAAAGATGAAATGTGTTGAGAGAGGATGAAGAGGGAGAGGACCGGTGACTCATCAGAGGGGGAGAAGAGGAAGAAAAGGGAAAGAAGATCGGCGGCTCACCGTCGGTGTGGACCTGATCGCCGGCAGCAAGTTCGCCGGAGTTGAGAGAGAAGAAGGGGGTTTGAGGGTATGGGCCAGGTTGAGGAAGAACTATGGCGGGTGAGGGTTTTTTTTATGGTTTTGGTATTTTTGCAGAAAAACTCTCAATTTTTGAAGAAATTATGAACTGGTCCTCGGCTACTAGGTTTGGTTGTTTTGGACTCCCGGAGACTCCAATTTTGACGCGGTCAGCTCCTACGCGTACGTAACAACGCACACTTCTGTACGAAATTGTCTGTTCACCAGATCCAATCGATGATACTCATCCATTCAGCCGTAAATTGCCCAAATTGCGTCGACCTGCGATTAAAATAAACAAAACACACAGTCGAGGTCGAACAAGAGCGAATACAAATATATTTGAGTATACGATGATCTTTATGGCTAAAATGAGCATGAATGAGGGGAAATATACAAAAAAATAGACAAATATGAGAATTATCACCAAGGTAATGAGCCGTTGTCTCATTGGAGATGATGTACTCCTTGTTTATCTGGTTTACGACCAGCTGTGAGTCTCCCCTCACCACCAATCGACGAACTCCGAGGAATTTTGCTGTCTGAAGCCCTGCAATAAGACCTTCATACTCTGCTGCGTTGTTGGTCGCAACAAAGTGTAGTTGAATGACGTACTTCAGTTGGTCGCCCTGAGGCGTGACTAAGACCACTCCAGCCCCCGAGTGTTGAAAACAGCGAGAGTCATCGAAATACATTGTCCAGTGATCGGCGCATTCCAAATCTTCAGACTCCCGCACGAGCGGATCAGATTAGTCCATTCGACCAAGAAGTCGGCCAGGACTTGAGACTTGACCATGGTGCGGGGTGTGAAACGATGTCGAACGCTCCGAGTTCGCCAGCCCATTTGGCGATCTGACCAGATTTCTCTGGATTCCGGACAATGTCCCCCAAAGGAAAAGATGAGGGCACTGTGATCTTATGTGCTTGGAAGTAATGTCGTAGCTTACGGGAAGCCATCAGTAGCGCGTAAAGTATCTTCTAGACCTCAGGGCATCGCTCCTTAGGACCATGAAATACTTCACTTATGTAGTAGACAGGTTTGTGCACACCTTCTCTTTCTACGATCAGGACAACGCTGATCGCGTAAGGTGTGGCCGCCAAGTAAAGGAGTAATGGTTCCTCCTTATTGGGAGAAACCAAGACCGGCGGACTGGATAGATATGCTTTAACCTCCTGAAATACCTTTTCGGTCTCATCGGACCATGTAAAATTATGGTGTTTGCGCAGAGCCTTGAAGAAAGGTAGTCCCTTTTCGCCTAGTCGCGATATGAATCGGCTTAATGCTACCATGTGACCTGCCAGGTGCTGAACATCTTTGATGGTCGAGGGAGACCTCAATTGTTCAATAGCCTTGATTTTTTCAGGATTGACCTCGATTCCTCTAGAACAAACATGAAAACCTAGAAGTTTTCCTGATGAAACCCCAAAAGAACATTTCTCCGGGTTTAATTTTATTCCAAATCGATTCAAATTATAGAATGTTTCAGCAAGATCGTCTAAATGAGACGAACTTTTCAAACTTTTTACAACCAAGTTGTCTACATAAGCTTCAAGATTACGCCCTATCTAGGAAAGAAAGGTCTTTTGCATCAAGCACTGGTACGTGGAACAAGTGTTCTTGAGACCAAACGGAATTCTGATGTAGCAGTAGGTGCCGAATGGTGTGATGAAGGAAGTCTTCTCTTTATCTTCTTCTACCATGCTAATTTGATGATATCCTGAGTATGCGTCTAGAAAACTCATCAGTTCGCAACCCGCAGTAGAACCGACCAGCTGGTCGATGCGGGGAAGGGAAAAATCATCCTTCGGACAGGCACTATTTAGGCTAGTGTAGTCGACGCACATACGCCACTTGCCATTTGACTTGCGGACCATGACCAGATTTGCAAGCCATTCCGAATGATCGACTTCGCGAATAAATCCGGCCTTTTGGAGCTTATCCAACTCCTCTCGGATGGCTTCCTGCCGATCAACAGCAAAACGCCTGAGCTTCTACTTTGTTGGTCACTGTCCAGGTCGAATTGCTAACCTGTGCTCAATTACCTCCCTTGGGACACCGGGCATGTCGGATGGTTTCCACACAAACACATCTGCGTTAGCTCGGAGGAAAGTAATGAGCTCGGGTTCCTATTTGTCATCCAGGCCTGATCCAACCCAAATTGTCCTGGATGGATCATCAGGGTACAATGGAACCAATCTACTGTTTCATCTGGTCGAGGAGCGGCCTTGATCGTGTCAGTAGACATTGTTGCAATCTGGGCTTCTCGGAGGGGAAGTTGATCTACCATCTCCAGAGATAACCAATCACATGTCAATGCCACATTGCAGCTGCTCGGACCGAAATAACGCCCTTGGGGCCAGGCAACTTGCTGCACTGGTAAGTGTAGTGCGTGGCCATCATGAATTTAGCAAGAGTTGTCCTGCCAAAGATTGCGTTATAAGCCGAATCACAATCAATTACATCAAAAGTAACCAATTCTGTTCGGAAATTATCTGGTTCACCCAGCGTGACTGGGAGCACCACCTGTCCCAATGTCATCATAGAGGGACCAGGAATTATCCCATAAAACGGATGAATTATGAGTTTGATTTTCGAACGAGGAATTTGCAACTCGTCCAGTGCCTTGACCAATAAAATTTCCAAGGAACTACCTCCGTCGATCAGGACGCTTTCGACTATCGCATTACTGATAATTGGGGTTATGACCAAAGGTAGTCTCAATGGTTGAGTAAGCCCCACAGGGTAATCAGAGCGATCAAAAGTCAAAGGAGTATCCGACCAACAGGGGTACTGAGGTTCACCAAGGGGAGTCTCCGTTTGGTTCACCTCTCGATAAAAAGCTTTGAATTGACGTTGAGAAACAAAAGAGGAGGAACCTCCGAAAATAGCATTGACATGATTACGAGGTACCTGGTAGGACATCTCTTCGTCCCCACTGGCGTCTCTTAGCCCACAACTCTGTTCTTTCGGTGGCAAGGTCGGCATAGGTCCGATCCTGTCGCACCCCGAAACTGGGACTACGACTACTCCTGTAGAGACCTAGCTCGCTGCAGCTAGTCCCATATATGCATAGCATACACATACCCTTGACTTCCCAGGATAAGTCAAGCACAGGAGTATATCACATTGCAACAGAGTAACTTACAAAATAGTTAAGCAGTGTGGCCTGTTGGCCTTGATATTACATAAGAAGATTACAATGCCTTCACGGCATACATGGTTTAGCAAAATAACATCTACACAGCAGAAGATAGGTGACCCACCCACAAAGAGAAGTGGACGGCAGAACAACACACATCAGGGCAATGACGGGACTGACACTCCTCCTTCTGGATCCAAGAAGTTCTCCATGCCTTCATCTTGATCATTGAACGCTCCATCTACTGATTTGTAGGTTGCAAGGGTGAGCACTTACGTACTCAGCAAGTCATAGGTAATAGTAGATACATATAGTAGTGATGGTATGAACCTAGACTAGTCAAGAATTATGGGTGTTTATAAAATAATCTCTTACTTTCATACCTCATCTCATGGCAGCACTTTTCATAATATAACATTGATAATCTTGTTCACTAGATTATAGCACTACCGCGACACGTCGACACGACAGCCCACGGCAGCACTCCTTATCATGAAAACACATGTCATTTGGGTAATCTTGATTAAACATATTTTATTTTGAAAATAGTACTTGTGTCACACCCCGTGGATTTAATCCACCGCAGCAGACTCCTATAAACCCGGGAGCTCGGAGTATTCGAATACGTTTTTAACTCTGCAGAGAGGTACCAATTTACCCGCAAGATATTCCACTTTCAAGCCTTTCCTATCATAACAAAATGATTGGACCCCTGACTCACTTCATATTGTGAGCGGCAAGGTGGAAATAACAAGAACTTTTGTTATGTATCACTCACAATTCACCCCCGACCCTGTGGCTCTCCGCGAGACACAGTTGTGGTAGGTTGTACCCTAACCTCCACCCCTACATATATTTCCATTACTGGATCAACGTGCGAGATCACCTTCAGTGATATGTGTGGGAGCCGTCCTCTGTGCCCAAACGTGCATCACTACACAATTCCAGCAGGGGTGTCATGTGTGATCCACATAAGTACTTGTTTAGGCCTGTCCCATACCAGGCTTGCGATTAGCACGTTGTTCATGCCACTAGACGCACAACACAAGGTTCTAGTCCTTATATGCCAGTGACCAGACCATCCACAACCCTGCACCTTCAGTGCCTGCATTCCTTCACAGTTTAGCACTGTCGGGGGAAATCTCTGAGGGACTAAGTCCAGGTAAGTTGCGTCACGATTGCCCGGGGACCTGGCCTCCGGTGCCTCCCCGGGCGCCGCCATTTGGCCCCCGGGACCCGGCCTCCGGCGCCGTCCCGGGCGCCGCCATTGGCCTGGGGATGTGGCCTCCGGCCCCTCCCCGGGCGCCGCCATTTGGCCCCCGGGACCCGGCCTCCGGCGCCGTCCCGGCCGCCGCCGTTTGCCCGGGAACTTGGCCTCCGAGGCCTCCCCGGACGCCGCCTTTTGGCCCCCGGGACTTGGCCTCCGGCGCCGTCCCGGGCCTCATCGTCCTCCTAAAGGTAAAGTCCCGAATTGTTTGTCACGTGCAGGTCACGCGAGGAGCGCCTCGGGAACTAGCGACCACCTGTCAAGCATCCAAGGCGTTTGACCGGGAGAAGGACGGTCCTACCCTTCAATCCGACGGTGGCTTCCGGGGTAGTTTAGGTTTTTTGCTTCTTTTTGGGGCTATAAATAGCCCTTGTACCCCTCTGTTGTAAGGGATCAGAACACTTTTATTGGAATAGCTAAACTCATAGACGTGCTCCGGAAGCCTCTCCCCCCGGAGAGAGCCTCCCCAGCTGACTCCGGTCGGGAGCGCGTCGACAGGACTAGGGCCCCCACCGGGACCCGAACCTGTATAAATCCGTGTGTTATTTCTTGTGCTTGTCCGGCGGGGGAGGACCGATCATCCGGTCAACCCGCGCCGCGTAATCTTCGCTAGGATCATTCTCAAAACATGTCGGGGTATTCGCAATACCACGACAGTTGGCGCCGTCCGTGGGGACTCGTGACAAGACGCCATGGCTCCCCAAGAACAAGGGCTCGCACCCTTCCCGGTGACCCGGGTCTCGGAGACCCGGCGCCGTCTGCCCGGGACACTGCTGTCCCGGCGGTTCCTTCTGGAGGCGACCTGGCCCAGGTACCGCCTCCCTCTTTTCCTCTTAACTTAGGTGCTTCCACCTCCAGGTCGTTCCCGGTGACCGCGGGGACCTCGGCCGGGACTAGTCTCCCCCCGACGGTTCCCCCTGCTCCCCGGGACGCCCTGCTCGAAGCTCTAGTGGAAGGCCAGCTCCTTAGCGTGTTGGCGCGGCCTACAGCCCCCACATTTTCCTCACACCCGTATCCGGGGAACACGCCCCCGTTTATGGGTTACCCGGCGGGCCCTCCGGCCTCCGGGGGTCTGTTCGCCCCGTATGATCCTGCCGGGGGGTTCCCTCCCCCTGCGGGATATACGCCCGGACCCTTCCCGGCACCCGAGCCCGTCCCGGTGCTGGGAGGTTATTTCATGCCGGGGCCCTTCGTGGCACCAGGGGGGTACCCCGTCTCTGGCCTATTCCCGGGGCCGGGAGCCCACTTCATGCCGGGGGTTTACCCTACGCCGGGAGCCAGTCCCGCCCCCCGCGTCGCGTTTACCGCACCGGACTTCCCCCCGCATGGGCTCCCCGGTTCTGGACGTCGCCGCGGGGGCTCCCCGCTCGCCGGTTCCGGGTGTTACAGGGCCTGCCCCCTTCCCGGTTCCGGTCGCGGCCACCGGGGCACCCTCCACTTCGATTCTAGGCGTCGCCATCGGCGCCCCCTCCCCGGTTCCGGATAATACAGGGGCTTCCCCTTTTCTGGTCCCGGGGGTCGTCGCAGGGGGCTCCCCCCAACCGGCTCCGGAAGCCTCCGGGCCGGCAGCTACGGCGCATGAGCTCCCTCCCTCGGCGGGACAGGTCGGTTTCGCCCGGGGGGAGGTCGAGCGAATGCGTTCACCAGAGCGCGGGGAAGAACTTCCCCCCAGCCGCGGGCGCGGGGAGCCTCGCTCTCGCACCGGCCGGGGGAAGAGACCCGCTGAAGAGCCAACCTCTCCGGTGGAGAGCCCGGACGTCCGAGAACTCAGTCCTGGTCCGGAGGAAAAGCGTCGCCACCGCCATTCTAGCGGACCTCTCGGACCGCTTCTAGACTCAGATAACGAAGGTCCCGTTAAAGAAGACAGCGACCGGGGCTCTCCCCGGGAAGTGCAGGGGGCCAACCAGCCCCTGTGCCGAAGACTTCGCAGCATCAGGAGGCCGCGGCCCTACCGCCCTCCGCACATCGAGCACTATAACGGTGAGGCAGACCCTTACGTGTTTGTGCAGGTCTACTCCACAGCCATCTCCGCGGCCGGGGGGGACGAGACGGTACAGTGCAACGTCTTCCCCCTCTACCTCTCCGGCATTGCCCGCTCCTGGTTCTACAACCTGAAGGCGGCTCCATCAAGTCTTTCTCACAGCTCAAGCGGGAGTTCTGTGCCAACTTCCAAGGGAACTACGTGCGTTCCCTGGACTCCTCGCACCTGTACACTGTCCGGCAGAGGACTGGGGAAACCATCAGAAGCTTCTTCAAGCGCTTTGCTCAGGTGAAAAGCAAAGTGGCCCATGTCCCCGACTCTACGGTCATCGAAGCCTGCAAAAGCGGCATCCTCCCTGGGGAGCTCCACCGAAGGCTCTCCCGGAGCAGCCCCTCTTCCGCCGACGAGCTCTTCAACGTGCTCGAAAAGTACACTCGGGCGGAGGAAGACGACATCTGGAAGAAGACCCAGGGGGCTCCCGCCCCTGTCGACCGGGGGGCCAGGGATCCCCCCAAACGCCCCAGGCAGGGGGGGTAGCGAGCCACGGCCTCGGGACACCTTTGTCCTCGAGGGCGGAGGCGGCTCGCGCGACCCCCCGAGGGCCAACCGCCCCTTCCCCAAACCGAAGGGCCATGGGGGACGACAGTCTTCGCGCGGCCGGGAAGGCCCCGCGGGGAGAAGGCGGGAAGGACTGTGCTGCAGCTTCCACAGGTCCAGTACCCACGCTACCCGAGATTGTAGCCAGCTGCTGCAGCACTTCGCGGACTTCCTCGACCAGCGCGGGCAGGGGGGGGGACTCCGGCCTCCTTGCCCCCTCGGCCAGCTGTTCCGGCCCTTCCCGCTCCTGCGGGGGGTCAGCAGACGCAGAAGGGGGAGCCTTCAGAAGCTCTCCCCTTTCAAACTTCGTAGCAGCACATCAACATCATCGTGGGAGGAACTGCTCCGGGCGGGACTCTAAGCGCCAGCGTAAGGAGTACGCGCGCGAGGTCAAGGTTGTGGGGGTGCTACACACGTCCCCGCCGCCAAAGTGGTCGGACGTCCCCCTCACCTTCACGGCAGAAGACGCGCGGGGGGTTCGCTTCCCCCACGACGACGCGCTCATTGTCTCCGCGACCATCTACAACTGTCACCTGGCCCGCATTCTTGTGGACAGCGGGAGCTCCGCCGACGTCCTATTCCTGAAGGCTTTCAAAGAGATGCAGGTGGATGAGAAGCTTCTGCAGCCCGCAGCCGGGCCCCTACAAGGTTTTGTCCCGTGGGCAAGGTAGATCTTCCTGTGACGTTCGGCACCCCGGAGAACTACCGGACCGAGATGGTCCACTTCGACGTAGTGGACCTCCCCTCCTCCTACAACGCGATTATGGGGAGGACCACAATCAACTGGCTGGGGGCTGACATCCATCAAAACTACCTCTGCATGAAGATCCCCGGGCCGCATGGCATGATCAATGTCCGGGGAGACCAAGACATGGCCCGTGCTCTACACGAACGCGCTGCGGCCACAATCGGAAGCGTCAGCATCATTGAGGCGCCCGGGGGGAGGTCTTCCCCCCCGGAACTAGACGCCGCTGCGCCACGGCCCGGGAGGCCCCTCCTCGAGCCGCCTCTGCAAGGGGGCCTCCGGAAGGACCTGCTGTCCCCGGAACCCACAACGTCGCCGGGTACGAGGCTTTGCTCCTCAGGTTGCGCCGCGTGCGCTCCCCGAGGATCCGACGCCTCCTACTGAAGGGAGATTCTCAGCCCGTAGTTTGCCAAAAGGACGAGCCTTACCTGTGCCGTAACGCAAACTCTAGTCTTTTATTTGCAGGAGATGCGAAAGATGCAGAGGCACTTCGATGGCACCAGGGGGGTACCCCGTTCCAGGCCCATTCTCGGGGCCGGGGGCCCATTTCATGCCGGGGGTTTTCCCTACGCCGGGAGCCAGTCCTGCCCCTCGCGTCGCGTTTACCGCACCTGGGGGGTCGACAGAGCAGCTCCCGTGCCTCAGTGGACTTCCCCCTGCATCGGCTCCTCGGTCCCGGACGTCGCCACAGGGGCTCCCCCCTTTGCCGGTTCCGGATATTACAGGGGCTTCCCCCTTTCCGGTTCCTGTCGTCGCCGCCAGGGGCTTCCCCCTTTCCGGTCCCGGCCGTCGCCTCGAGAGGGCCTTTTGCCTTAAGGACCCTGTCCTCAAGCGCATTAGGCCCCCCAAGCCCAGGGTAAGCTCTCCCCCAAGTGGGAGGGCCCCTACAGGATCTCCGCGGTCCTGGGCTCGGGGGCTTATAAGCTCTCCAACCTTCAAGAGCAGGAGCTGAAGCACACGTGGAACTTGCGTTTACTTCACAAGTTCTATGTTTAGCCTTACGGGCCTGTCCCCCCCCGGAGCGTTCACGCCGGAGGGGGAGGAGGGACACTGTATTTTCCTCCCCTTTCGCGGCTTCGCAGGGGGAGGCCTTGTACTTCATTTTATTAGCAATACATAGGCCTTGCTTTTCAAACTGTCTCATTGCAGGTCTCTCTCATTACCGCCCCTAGCGGCGATGCCCTCCCCGCGAGGATGCCCTCCTCGCGAGGATGCCCTCCCCGCGAGGAAGTGGGCCAGGCCCAACAAGTCCCTATAACGGGTGTCCCACTCCCGTAGGGCGGCTTACAGTCAGCCCTCGTGGACTGAGGGTGTAAGCGGCAACCCGGTCACAGTGGCCGCGGTAACGAGTCACTTTGGGAGACTAGTCCCCTGCCCAAACACTCAAGACCCGTCTTCGGGCACTTCCTCCTCCGGGAGTAGACGCTCTCCCCAGTGGGATGTCTAATGGCCTTCTTGGATCTATCTTCCTCCTACGGGAGTCGACGTTATTCCCGGCTCCCCGTTTTCACGGCGACCGGATGATCGGCCCCTTGTGGTGTGATTGGATCTATCTTCCTCCTACGGGAGTCGACGTTACTCCTGGCTCCCCGTTTTCACGGCGACCGGACAATTGGTCCCCGGTGACCTTATTCCCGGCTCCCCGTTCTCACGGCGACCGGATGAATGCCTCCCGGAGACCCTATTCCCGGCTCCCCGTTCTCACGGTGATCGGACGATTGTCTCCCGGAGAGGTCACAGATTTTTCGGGCATTTCTTCCACGAAGACCCTATTCCCGGCTCCCCGTTCTCACGGCGACCGGACGATTGTCTCCTCGGAAGCTCGCCTCCGGAAATCTCATCGGGTTTTCTTGGACATTTCTTCCATATGAGGCCTTATTCCCGGCTCCCCGTTCTCACGGCGATCGGACGATTGTCTCCCGGAAGGTCTTCTCCTTGAAAACCTCGTTTTAAAATTTTCTAACTTAGAAAATTTCCTATGCTACAGGTGACTTCCATCCCGGGGGCCTTGTTACCCCCATAGCGCGCGGAGCTTTTCTCCGGCCCGCTATGGGCGGGGGGGGGGATAAGGAACCCCCGGGTGTCGACCGCACCGCCCACGATCAAACTTAGCTCATCCTTGTTAAGATGAGTCGTCCGGACCATCCAAGAAGAAGAAAATAAAGAGACAATGAAAGAAGAAGCAACAACACAGCTTTATTGATTGTCAAACCCGGAGGACATCTTCCCCCTCTGGTGGGCTTCGGAAATGGTACAACCCGGGTTCTAACTCGGGGGATTCTCTACGCCCTAAGGCTCCTACGCCTAATACTCCCGGAGGCCCTCCGCTAGCTCCCGGGTCAAGTCCCGGAACAATGCCCGCAAGCGGCGCCGAGCGTCCCGGAGCACATCTTCGTGCCAAAACTCGTATCCCGCCGGTGGAAGTATCCGGAGGGGAGGTATCAACCGGAACCCCGGCCGCGGAGGGGACAATTCGGCATGATGATTGTCAAAATTGTCCAAGTGCCACTCCGGACGCCACCTCAACCGGATCGGCTCCTGGACGCTATCCCCGCCGCGATTCCCGGAGAGAAGATTTAGGAAGATTAAAGCCGCTTGGGCGTCCCCCAGGAGCCCCTCCCGGACCTTCGCCCGGGAGCAACCTCCCGGGAACCCTGGTAACAGTAAATTCAATTCAAAGACTTAGAAAAAATTCTAACTTCATTGCATTCAAAATGTTTCTGTACAAGTGTCCGGGGCTTCTTCTAAGAAGCTACCGGAATCAAAAGTCCTAACAAAACAAAAAAGGGCCCTAGCTAAGGCCCGGGGGGAGGCTCATACATGTTCATTGGCGTCCTCCCCCCGGGGGGCTTCTTCCAAGGCCGGGGCTGGGACGTCCCCCGCCGGAGGCGCCGGAGCCGGGAATCTCGCCCGGATGAGCCAGTCGTAGAATCCTCCGGCGAGCTGCTTGATCTCCCGGCGCGACGGCTCGAAGGAGTCCGGGAAGCTTCGGGGGATGCGGCCCCCGATCGCCCGGGCGCCGACCCCCCGGAACTCAACAAGCCCCGCAGCAGCCGCGACGACGGGGATCACCCGGCCCGGCGCCCGAACGTCGACAGGCTCCGGGATGGCGGAGACCTGTGCGTTGAGAAAACGCACAGCCTCCGCGAGGGTCGCCGGCGGCACCTCCCTGCTCCTGGAGCCTAGGCTTACACCAAGGCTCTCGAGGGCCGACCGGACGGAGCG
Source organism: Pharus latifolius (assembly GCA_019359835.1). Lineage (NCBI taxonomy): Eukaryota > Viridiplantae > Streptophyta > Magnoliopsida > Poales > Poaceae > Pharus > Pharus latifolius. Next base: position 49,521,506 of record CM033326.1, read on the forward strand.
GCCCGCGTCTGCCACCGCCCGGACGCTCGAGCCCTCGAGCTCCCGGAGCGCCTCCTCCCTCGCCTTGGACTCCTCCCAGAGGCGGCCGTTGACAGCCTCGGAGATATGGACCTGGGCCCGGACCCGGGTCAACTCCGCGAGGGCCTCATCGCGCTCCCGGAGGGCCTCCTCGCGCTGCCCTACGGAGGCCGCGGCCCGGCCCACCGCTTCCTTCAGCAGCCGGGCGACCCGCTGGTCAAGGCCCCAGGTAACAGCTGCCACCTACAAAATATATAGAGTTAGAAAAATCTCAAAGTGAAGGGGTTGAATGAAAACGTCATCGACTCGGGTTACCTGGGCCCCAAGGGACTGAAGCCCCCCAAAACGCTCATGGAGCGTTCCCTCCGCGACGAAGGCCTGCACCCTCCGGGTGTGCAGGCCCTCCGTGTAGCGGGCGACTTCCCCCGCGGGAAGCAGGGGGGCCTCTCGCCCGGCGCCGGCGTCGCTGCCGGTGCGGGGTCGACCGGCGTCACCGGCGTCTTCGTGGCCGAGGTCTCCTCCGAAGACGTGGCCGAGGAGCTTCAGGCGGGGGTCCCCGCCCGGGGGGGATCATCAGACCATTCCCCACCCCGGGCCGAAAGGCCCTCGGGGCCTCCTCCTCCGGAGGAACCTCGTAGACCAAGGGGCTCCCCCCCTCGTCCACCGGCCAAACCCGCGGAGGCGAGGCCTCCGCGAATCTCACCTCCAGCCTCTCCGGCTCCAAAGAAGCCGGAAGGGGCAGGAGGGGCTCCACCAAGAGTGGCGGCGGGGCGTAGTTCGCCGAGTCGGACGCCACCCCGCCCGCGGTCGCCTCCTTCCCCCGAGCCTCGATGGGGCCCTTCGGGGGAGGAGGTGTTGCTTCCTTCCGGGCCGGTGCCCGGGCACGTTCGCTCCCGGGGGTCTCGTCCCGGGGCTTCACCGGTGTCGCCGCCGGCGTCGTGGACGGGCCGGGGGTCTTTTGGACCCGGGCCTTCTTGGGCTCCGAGCCCCCGGTCGCCTCCTTCCCCCTTTTGTGCGACCCGGGGGTGGGGAGAGGCTTCCTCTCTGGCAGCTTTAGCCCGTAGGCCGCCGCTACCAAGTTCCGGGGAGGGCCCTCCCCCACGATGCGCACGGTGCGCTCGTGCTCGTCGGCAAAGTACCTCCCCAGGAGGCTCTCCGCCTTCTCCCGCGCCGCCGGGTACGGCCGGACTGCAAGAGGTAAAGAGTTAGTTAAATTTTCAAAAATTTGTAAGTATGATGCAGCAGGTTCCCGGAGCTCACATCGCGTCACCGGCTTCACCGGGGGCCGCTGTTCCGGGCCCATGCCGACTCCCCTCTTCCCGCGCGAGAAGGGGGAGATCCGGAGGAGAGCCATCTCCTCGGCTGCGTCCCGCATTGAGCGGGTCTTCTTGGAGAGGATCACCGTGCCGAGGAGCTCGAACTCCTCGTCCGTCCACGCCAGAGGCTTCGGTGCGGACGAGCGGCTGTAGGTGGGGGCCTCCGGGGCGTACACCACCGCCTCGTCCCGGACCCGGAGGTAAAACCACCTCCGGACCCAGTCGCCCCAGTGGTCCCGGGAGGCCGCCGCCGGGTAGTCGATCACCCGGGATGGCAACATTTGGACCATCACCGAACAGAAGGGGGACTTGGGGCCCCCTTCACCAGGTGGGAGGTCCGCGCAGCCGGTTCGTAGAAGTACCGGAAGGCGCGAAGGGTGGGCTCCCGCCTGGTCGCTGTCTCGTAGAGCCAGATGAAGAGGCCCATCCGGATGAGCGCGTTCGGGGTGAGGTGGTTGAGAGCCACCCCGTACTCCTTCAGAAACTCCCGGAGCATGGGATGCACCGGGAGCCGGAGCCACGCCTCCAGGAAGGCCTCGAAGGCCACGACTTCTCCGGGACTGGGGCGGGGGGCTCCGTCTTTCTTCACGGGGACTCGGATGTCCCCGTCCGCTACGACGCAGCGTTCGACCAAGGACTCGGCGTCCTCGGCCGTGAACTCCGATGCCCAGAGGAAATCTGGAGAGATTTCCTCCGGGGGCACTTCCGTGGTCTTTGCTCGACCCTTGGGTGCCATGAGGTTAGTCTTGTTTTTTGTTCGGTGGCTAACCTTTCAGGAGGCTACTACTAAAACTCCCGGACGTCTGCTACCGGAAAGAGCTACCGGGAGAGGGCTACCGGGAGAGCAAAAATCGCTAAGGCTGAAAATTTGGAATGAGCTTCCGGGCCCCCCAAGGCCCTATTTATAGGGGCGGGACGTGGTCTAGATGCGCACCACGTGGCACCCGCGGAGCAATCTGGACCGTAGAAGTTCAAACCGTGCGCGGGAAACGAAGGGACGGGCGCGTGAATCGAGGCGCCGGTTTGAACCGCGCGCGCGCATTTATGGTGAAACGGCGCGGCCTTAAGCACGGGGAACGGAAACTGAAGCGCCGCGGCTCCGTTGACTTGGCCCGGAGATCTTCCCGGTGACGTGTACCACACCCACCGGGGACTCGAGCATCGTCCCCGGCGTACATGGGGGGCTGCTGTCGGGGGAAATCTCCGAGAGACTAAGTCCAGGTAAGTTGCGTCACGATTGCCCGGGGACCTGGCCTCCGGCGCCTCCCCGGGCGCCGCCATTTGGCTCCCGGGACCTGGCCTCTGGCGCCGTCCCGGGCGCCGCCATTGGCCCGGGGATGTGGCCTCCGGCCCCTCCCCGGGCGCCGCCATTTGGCCCCCGGGACCCGGCCTCCGGCGCCATCCCGGGCGCTGCCATTTGGCCCCCGGGACCCGGCTTCCGGCGCTGTCCCGGGCGCCGCCATTGGCCCGGGGATGTGGCCTCCGGCCCCCCCCGGGCGCCGCCATTTGCCCCCGGGACCCGGCCTCCGGCGCCGTCCCAGGCGCCGCCATTGGCCCAGGGATGTGGCCTCCGGCCCCTCCCCGAGCACCGCAATGGTGGGAGTAATAGCCCTATGTCCTATTGCGATTTCACAATGTATGGAAAAAAGGTTACAAGGTTGGGGAAAAGATCATCACAGGCGAAGATCTTTTTCGTGTGATTGTCTAAAACACGACTAAACTAGCCTATGAAAGCTTGTGGTCTTCTTGTGTTGGATCTCTGCGATCTTTAAGATCTGTTTGATCTTGTTCTATCCGTCTTTGATCTGTTGTACACTTGCTTACCCTTTTATACTGGTCGAAAGGGCGCCCATACACAACGGCTTTGAACAGTTGCTTGGGTGCAGTTTTGATAACCGCACTTAACTTCCACGCAGGCTTAACACGTGCAATTAAAGAATAACTGCACATGTTAACCTCCTGGCAGTTTGTCTTCATACGTGGAAGGATCTTCGTGATTCTCGGGATATGCCTGTTGCAAAGCTTAAGCAATCCCGAGTCATCCTGGTCGAGAGTAGTTAATGACCTTCTGACCGCGCACTGTCTGCGATCTCATGATCGCGCAAAGCCTGCGACCATGTGTTCATGCTTCTCAGGTCGTCTGAGATCATAGCAACGGACCTCCAGACACTTGTCTGGTTCGAATCTATCTTGAACCAGATGTGCATTACTCCAAACTAGCTCGCGTAACAATCCTCGTCAACCTTGTCTCCTCGTGCGAGGCCTGCCAGAAGATGGCCAAAGGTTCCAACCTCCCCTCTGTGGCACTGCACACTATCCTAATCACTTGGCCCTTCGCGCGTTGGGGGATGGACCTCCGAGGTCCCTTCCCCCCAGCTCCCGGGGGCTACAAGTACGCGGTGGTCGCGGTCGACTATTTCACCAAGTGGGTAGAGGCCGAACCTCTAGCCAGCATCACATCCCGAGAAGTACAGCGGTTTTTCTGGAAGAATATCGTGTGTCATTTCGGAGTCCCCCAAGAAATCATTGTCGATAACGGGACCCAATTCGACTCGGTATACTTCTGGGAATTCTGCGAAGGCTTGGGGCTCGTCATCCACTTCGCCTCGGTAACTCACCCCATTGCAACGGGGCCGTCGAAAGGGTCAACGGCATAATCCTACAGGGGTTACGCCGACGGCTCGAGTAAGCCACCTCCAAATGGGGTGCGTGGGCGGAGGAGCTCCCTAGCATCCTCTGTTCCATGCGTACAACCCCGAGCCGGGCGATGGGATGCACCCCCTTCTCCCTCGTGTACGGGGCCGAGGCAGTTCTTCCCCCGGAGATTGGCTACCGATCACTGCTGGTCGAGCTCCTAGACGGTGCTACGACCGCAACATACCAAGCCAACGAGGCGAATCAGCGATTGGAGGTCGACCTCGTCGAAGATGAATGCGACGGAGCGCTCCTCCGCCACACCATCTACGAGCGCGAAATGGTGCGCGCATACAACCGATGCGTCCGCGAGAGAGCTTTCTGCCTCGGGGACCTTGCCCTCAAGCACGTAACCGACCCCCAAGCCCAGGGCAAGCTCCAAGTGGGTGGGCCCCTACAAGATCTCAGCAGTCCTGGGCTCGAGGGCTCACAATATATCTGTCCAATCTTCAAGAGCAAGAGCTGAAGCACACGTGGAAAGTACGCTTGCTTCGCAAGTTCTACGTCTAGCCTACAAGCTCATCCCCTCCCCCGGAGCGGTTACACCGGAGGGGCGAGGGACATTGTACTCACCATTCCCTCCCCCATCGCGATCTTGCGGGGGGAGGCGTTGTATCTCAACTCCTTATCAATACAACTAGTTTTTCCTCAGCTTTGGCTCACTGCAGGTCCCTACATTATCGTCTCTCACGGCGATGCCCTCCCTGTGAGGATGCCCTCTCCGTGAGGAAGTGGGCTATCACGACCCAAGAAGTCCCTACAACGGGAGTCCCACTCCCGTAGGGCAGATTACGATCACCCCTCGTGGATGAGGGTGTAAGCGGCAACCCGGTCCTCAAGGACCGTGGTAACGAGTCAATTTGAGAGACTAGTCCCCCCTCAAACACTCAGACCCGTCACCGGGCACATCTTCCTTCAAGAGTCCATTTTCTCAGTAAGACGAAATTCTCGGATATTCTCTCTCGGAGATCTCATCCCCGGCTCCCCGTTTTCACGGTGACCGGAGGGCTTTCTCCCAGAAGAATTATCCCTAGGAATTTCAGAGATTTTCTCCCGGAAAAATTATCCCCGAAAATTTTGGAGATTTTCTTCCGGAGAAATCATCCCCGGAAATTTCGGAGACTTTCTCCCGGGAATTTTATTCCCGGCTCCCCATTCTCACGGTGACTGGAGGATTTCACCGGGATTTTTGAAAAGTCGTTCCTGGAAGTTTTAACCTGGCCCCCCTGCCCCCCCGAAATTTCTCACCAGGACCTTTGGAAAATTTTTGGGAAATTTTTACCCCAAGCTTTGTCACCTTCATAGCACGCGGAGTCACGCTCTACCCACTGTGGGGGGGGGGGTAACTTGTGCCTAACTTGTGCCTGGGAATCGCCCTGTTCCGGTACATCATTTGAGAATTCGCAAAAGTAAACAAGAAAATTTCGCTTTATTGAAATATCTAATCGGAGGACACCTTCCCCCTCTGGTGGGCATCGATACATTAAACGCAAGATACAACCCGGAAAGCACCTACACCTAATAATCCCGAAGGCCCTCTGATAGCTCCCGGTCCAGGTCATGATACAAGCCTTGTATACATCGTTGGGCCTCCCGGAGCAGGTCTTTGGGCCAATATTGATAGCCCACTGGTGGAAGTATTCGAAGCGGCGGAACCCTCCGGGACCCCGATCATAGATGGGATAATTCAGCACGATGGTTGTCGAAGTTGTCTAGGTGCCACCCTGGGAGCCACCGCAACCGGATTGGCTCCCGGGAAACACACCTACCATGTCCCTCAGAGAGTAGACTTAGCAAAATGAAGGTGGCTTGGGCATCCCTCGGGTGACACCTGCCGGAGCCCGAGGGCCCCATCTCCGGGGAGGCTCCCCGCAACATCGGGGCGTCCCAAAGGTTGCGCTCAAACCTTGGGGGCTCTCTCTCGGGAGTAACCTCCCGGGGCGCCTGGTAAATTCAATTCAATTCAAAACTTAGCAAAAAAAAAATCATTCTATTGCATCAAAATGTTTGTTGTACAAGTCTCCGAGGCTTCTTCTAAGAAGCTACAGGGAGGAAAAATCCTAAAACAAAAAAAGGACTATCTAAAGGCCCCGGGGGGGAGGCTCATACTTGTTCATTGGTGTCCTCCCCCCGGGAGGCTCCCTCCGGAGCCAAAGCGTCCACCCTCGGAGGCGCCGACGCCGAGAATCGTACACCAATGATCCGGTCGTAGAAGCCACCGGCGAGCTACTCCACTTCTCGCCAGAGCGGCTCTAAGAACTCGGGAAAGCCCCGGGGGATCTGACCCCCGATCGCCCGGGCGCCGAACCTCGGTGTTCCACGAGCCCTGCGGCGGCAGCCACCACCGGGATCGCCCGACCCCTGGCCCAGGCATCGGCAGCCTCCGGGATCACGGAGACTTGTGCGTTAAGAAAACGCATAGCCTCCGCAAGCGTCGTCGGCGCCACCTCAGGGCTGCCCCCCGGGCCAAGGCTCATTCAAGCCCTTCGAGGGTCGAGCGGACGGAGCGACCCGCTTCCGCCACCGCCCGTAGGGCATCCTCCTTAGCCTTTGCCTCCCTCCAGAGCAGGTCGTTGGCATTCTCGGAGGCATGGAGCTGGGCCCAAACTCGAGCCAACACCCGGAGCGCATCGTCCTGCTCCTCGGAGAAGGTGGCGGCCTTCCCCTCCGCCTCCTTAAGAGCCTTGTCGAAGCGCACTTTGATGCCCCTGGCGAGGGCCGCCCCCTGCGAACATGGAGGTTGGTCAAGGCCCGAGAGTTAGAAAAATCCTAAGAAAAACGACCCACCGGTTTGAGAACGAACCTGGATGTGGAGCGACAGCAGCTCCCCACAATGGTCGCGAAGCGTCCCTTGAGAGACGTAGTCCTGCACCTTCCGGGTCTGAAGCCCCTCCGCGAACCTGAAGACCTCCCCCGCGGACAGCAGGGGGGTCTCCCTCCCAACAGCTCCGGACCCATCAACACCGGCGGGCCCCTCACGAAGGTCACGGGGGTGATGTGGACCGGAGTGGCAGCAGTCGGAGTCCTCGTCGCCGACGAGGTGGCCGAAGAAGAAGTCAACGAGCTCTCCGAGGGGGTCCCCCCCAGGGAGGGATGAGGAGCCCTTCCCCTTTCCAGGTTGCGGGGCCCCCGAGACCTCCGTCGCCGCGGGGACCTCGTAGATTGAGGGGCTCCCCCCCTCGTCCACCAACCATTCGACGCGCGGAGGGGAAGCCTCCGTGAAACGAACCTCCGGCCACTCCAACTCCAGCAGTCCTGGCGCCAGCGGAGGTTCGATTGCCGGAAGTGGCGAAGGGGCGTAGTTCGCCGAGTCGGACGCCCCCTCGTCACCAGCCGGCTCCTTCTCCTGAGCCTCTCCGGAGGCCTCGAGAAGGCACACAAGCTCTTGCGCCTCCACCGCACCCCCGGAGTTCTCCACTGGGAGGGGCGGCGTCACTTTGCGCCGGGAAGGCACTCGTACGCGCCCTAACCCCGGGCCTTCAAGGGTGTGGAACACGGCGTCGTCGCCGGACTGGGGACCTTCTGAGCCTCAGAAGCCCCGGCGACCTCCTTCCCCCGCATGTGAGAGCCGGGGGTCGGGAGAGGCATCCTCTCCGGTAGCCTTAGCCCGAAGGCCTCGGCCACCAAGTTCCGGGGAGGACCCTCCCCGATGACGCGCACGATACGCTCGTGCTCATCGGCGTAGTTCCTCCCGAGGAGCTTCTCCGCCTTCTCTCAGGCGGCCGGGTACGGCCGGACTACAAAAGCAAAAAGTTAGCAAAATCAACAAAAAACGAAGAAAGTTGCCCGGAACTTACGTCGAGTCACAGGCTTTTGCTGGGGCTGCTGCGCCGGGCACATCCCGATCCCCCTCCTCCCATGCGAGAAGGGGGAGACCTTCAGTAGTGTCAGCTCCTCGGCGGCGTCCCTCATGGAACGGACTCTCGGGAGCCAACTACTTTGCTGAGGAGCCCCAGCTCCTCCTCAGTCCATACAGGGGCTTGGGGGGTAGATGACCGGCTGAAGGAGGGGGGCTCCGGTGAGTAGGTCACCTCGGCGTCCCGGACCCGGAGGTAAAACCACCTCCAGACCCAGTGCCCCCAGGGGTCCCGGGAAGCCGCCACCAGGTACTCCTGCACCCGTGATGATAGGAGCTGGATCATGACGGAGCCGAACGGAGACATCAGCCCTCCCTTCACCAGATGGGAGCTCCTCGCCGCCGGCTCGTAGAAGTACCGGAACAGTCGGAGAGTTGGCTCCCGTCCGGTGGTTGTCTCAAACAGCTAGATGAAGATACCCATCCGAATGAAGGCGTTCGGCATCTGGTGGTTGAGAGCCACCCCGTACTCCCAGAGGAACTCCCGGAGCAACGGATGCACCGGGAGCCGAAGCTCGGCCTCGAGGAAGACCTCAAAGATGACCACTTCCCCGGGCCTAGGGCGGGGGTTGCTGTCCTTTTTGGAGGGGATCCGGATGTCCCCGTCCGCGACGACCCCTCGGTCCACGAGGGACTCTAAGTCCCCCGAGGTGAACTCGGAGGCCCAGAGGAAGTCCACGGTGACTTCCTCCAGAGGCACCTCGGCGGCCTTGGTGCGACCCTTGGGACCCACTCTCTTCTCCAGTGGCTTGGGCTCTAAGGGAACAGGCTTGAGTTTCTGGAGACTAGGCTTTCGAGAGAAAGCTACCGGGAGAGCTAAGGGCACCGGTAGTGTTTGGGGATTGAGGGTTTGAGTGACTCCTCCAGGCCCCTCAAAGCCATATTTATAGGGCTGTCACGTAGCCCCGATGGGCGCCACGTGGTTCCTCATGGCGCATCTGCACCGCTCAATTCAAACAGCACATGGGAATTGAAGGGGTGAGCGCGCAAAACGACGCGTCACCGGTTTGAACTGCAAGCAGCCATTATGGTCGAATGGCGCGCTCCAATCGAGGCCGGGGGCTTTAATGATCGACGATGCCACCATAAACTCTTGGCACAAAGATTGAAGCGTCGACAAGGAACCGAACATCCCACCCCGGAGGAGATGTTCCCGGTAACATGAACCATCCCCTCCGGGGACTCGAACAACGTCCCCAGAGGACATGGGGGTCTGCTGTTGGGGGAAATCTATGTGGGATCAAGTCCAGGTAAGAGGCAAGCCCCCGGTCATGTCCCGGTCACTTGTCACCCCCAGTCATGCGCCGCCATTTGCGCCCATTTTCCCAGGGACAAGGCCCCTGGTCACTTGTCCGGGGCGCCGCCATTTTCCCGAAGACAAGGGCCCCCGATTTCGGGTCACGTGAGGACAACGCAAGAAGCGCCTCGGGAATTGGCAGGGACACCTGTCAAGCATCTAAGCCTCTTAATCGGAAGAAGGACGCTAGTGCCCCTCAATCCAACGGTTGTGGACGGGGCAATTTAGTCTTTTTGCATCTTTTGGGCCTATATAAGCCCTTGTAACCCCTCATGTAACAGAGGACAACTCTTTTTTACTCTAATACACAAAATCAAACAGGCGTGCTTAGGAGCCATCTCTCCCCGAGAGAACTCCCCTAGCCAACTCCAGTTGGGAGCACGTCGACAGGACTAGGACCTCCACTGAGGCCTAAACCTGTAGAAACCTTCATGTCATTTGCTGCATTTGCTCGACGGGAGAGGACCGGTCATGCGGTCAGCTCGCGTCGCCTTTTCTTCGCTAGGAACCTCAACAAAACCTGCCGAGGTATTCGCAATACCACGACAATACACGACTCAGGGCTAGGAATTTCCTCTGTGGCCACAGTTTCCTCCATGACCACAGGATCCCTTGCCTCAACATTTGCCCCCACCATGGAGGACAATATGTTGGCAATAATGGGGGAGGATGGCTCCTCTGGAACGTCAACCTCCAGAGAGTTCGTCGCTTTCCTCTTACACCGGAGGAGAGGAAATTCGTCTTCCTCATCCTCACTCCCCTCACCCTGTATGACTAAGAAGTAATTCCTATTCATACTTGGCACAACAGGGGGTAGAGAAAATCTTACCGCGGTATCTTTCGCGGTTATCTTCTTCTTCTTCTTCGAAGAAGACCTTCCTATGATCTTCTTGGAAGATTCAGGGGCCAGCTCCTTCACTTTCTTTGCCTTGGAAGACGATTTCTTCACCCATTTCTATGCTGACCTCCCAGAAGGCCCAACATCATCCCCAGGATGTTTTGTCCCAACGGTTCACCCCTTCAGCAGCTGCATCATTTCAAGAATTTTGAAAGAAGACTTACCTTTTGATGTTCTTGTCTAAGATTGTCACTGCTGTTGATCAAGCTCTGAGGTCGAGGTGATCCTCGAGCTCCTTCTGTTGCGGCATTATATGGCCGTAGAAGGTTATTTGTCCATTTCTCAATCTCAGACAAGGATAGAACTACGTCACAAAAAGCACATTACTTGGGATGGCATTTTTTTCATCAATAAAATTGTGTATTTTGTGGACCAGAGGACATACCAGTGTTGTAATCCAAGGTGTTGTCTGCCATGGATTCTACCTCCCAAGCTACATGTTCCCTCTTTTGCAGGGGGACTCATCCTATTCTTCACGAAGTCACAGATGAGATCCCGTGCTGTTAATCCCTGATGAACTAAGTGAAGAATCGCTTGGTCCTACTTCTTCAACTCTTTATTCAAAGCTTGAACGGTATCCATTTCACTGTTCTTCTCCGGGCGATGGTTCTCGAACCAAAGACCACTTTCCAATGGGGGTGCAGTAGAACCATTTTTGGTGCCACCCCTGCACAGAATCCCGCAGAGGGAGAAAGGGATAATCTTTCTCTCCCTCACACGGAAGTATATACATCCTGCGGCACTTACTCTCCTCGACCATGCCGAGAAGTAGAACCGTTGAATGAGATCTACACTTGGTAGCCCTCCGACGAAGGCTTCGCACAAGTGCTGGAAGATCGCCAAAATAAGAAGGGCGTTGGGATGAAGATTCACCAGCTCTAGCCCATAGTGTGCCAGGAAGTCTTGAAGGAACTTGCTTTCTGGGAACTAAAACCCACATCGCAAGAGCTCTTCGAAGATTACCAGTTCGTTCTCATGAACGACTGGGTTTTCCTCATTCTTCTCCGCCGGCCGCCAGTTGATTAGCAGCCGTGGGGGAAGGATCTCTTCTTTTTCGAGCGCCATCAAGCTTTCCTCAGTATGGTGGATTGATCGGCTCCAGGACGCCATTGCTAAGGAGATCTGTGGAAAGCCAACGGCTTTGGAGGCGATGTGAGCAAGGTGCAAAGAGAGGGTTTTTTTGTGGCGAAAGTAGCTAAGGCAAAAGAGGGTTTTTTTCTTCTGAAGCTTCTCAAGCAAGCTACCTCTTCCTTTTATATGCCCGAGACTACTACTCACCAGGTTCATTATTTTAATCAGTTCTCATAATGGGTATCTTCTCTGTTAGAACCCGGTATCATATCTTTAACTCTGTTTTGAATCTGAAACACAATGCATCTTTTTTTGAAATAAATAGATCATTTTATTTCACATTAGGAGGCTATGGTACAGATAATTTTATGAGAATTTTTTGTGGAATTAATACCCTTTGATTCCAGGGTAATTTCATATTTTCAGCACTGCTATATTCTTTAAAGCAAAAATTTGGTGATCACAGTACTATGTTTGATCGCAAGGCTATTTCTGTGATCTCGGTACTATGTATGATCGCAATGCTGTTCTATGACCTCAGTGCTATGTGGGCTCAATGCTATCCTGTAACCGCACTATTCTTCATGGTCTCAATGCTGGTCTATGACCTCAGCGTTGTCCTGAGTTAATCTCAGACAGAAGACTTGATACCTGTGTATGTTCAAGTCACAGAGATATTTACCTGTAACTATCTTTCACACAGAGGGTATAAAGACTTCAATTGGTGATTATAGATTATACATTGTAACATCCCTATTTTCTCAAATCCTAGCTTGCCTCGTCTCTCTCTATTTCAAAATGAGATCCCAGTTGTGCCAGTATCTTACCCCAAAAAGTTGACAATCAAATTCTTTTGTTCAAACCTTTTTCGCAAATCAATCCAAAAGTATCACTGATCAGTCCTTTTCAGATTTGTCAGAAGCCCAAAAAGACTAAAAGTCTCGGACCATCTCCAAATTCTAATCTGATTCAGTGAGTATCTCCCATTCACTTTTCTGAACAATTTTCCCTTCTGGAAGAATTTCAAAATCTCACCCGAAGACCTAGTTTTCAGCCTCGCCAAATTTCAAAGCCCTAATTACCCTAATTACCCTGTCCTCATCTCAGTTAAAAACATGTTAAAATTCCAAATTTGATCATCTGTTGCTGCTAAACAATTTCCTGAGTTTAGTAGACCAAGATGGTGAAATTAGATCCCTTTTTACCTAAGCCATTCATCAGATCAGTCCCTGGAATCAAGTTTCAAAATTGCAAATCAATCCTTTTTCTTGTTTTTCAGCCCCTGTTCGACCAAGCCCGGTCGTTGCCTTTGACCAGTGCCTTCTCCCCTGTTTCGACCGGAGCTGCGCCGTGGTTTCGCGTCGTGTTTCTTCGCCGCTGCCGCCGACTAGATCGTGCCACCCCGTGCGTACGTGACCTCAACTAGAACCTCACCGTGGCAGTGCTGTGACCGGAGGATTTTCACCTGCGCCTCAGCTGCACCTTCGCGCGCGCCTGTGAAGAAGTGTTTTGCATGTGTGTACATGTCGTTGCCGGAGCTGCATCGCTGCCGCCGCATCTATGCCGTCCCAGACCTAATTCCAATGCCCCAACCGCTGCTGGCAAACCTGTTGCACCGCCTGTGCGCCGTCACATCACCGTTCGTCGCAGTCACGCCTGCGCCCGGCCAGTCACGTCCCCGGCTCGATTTCCCTCATCGTTTCCCTCACTGGCTCCATCACGTTGCCTATTTAAACACCTCCCGTACTGTGCAAACTCCACATCTCCAGAATTTGGCTAAGTCCCAGCTCTCAGTTACTTCCCTTTTCTTCCCCGGTGAGCTGTTTTTGAGGCCACCGTCGCCAGAGTAATTCACGGTCCCTTACTCCAATCCAAGCTCACCTGTGAGTTCCTCTCATCCACCTGTATGTGTCGTAGCGGCCAATTGACCGCCGGTCATCTTCATCGCCGGTGATCGCCGATAAAAGCCAGAGCCCCTGTTCCTGCAATTCACGCCCCTCTAGCCAATTTCATCACTCCTTCCAGTGGAACAAATGATCCTCTTAGCTTTTCCTACAAGCCTGCCAAGCCAATTTTTAAATTAGTGCAGTGCTGTGAGTTATCATTTTTCTTCGCGTGCTGCCGTAGGCGGTGCACATCGCCGACTCACTCCACAACACCTCCTGTCAAATTGATTCAACAAAATTCTTCCCAGTATCCTCTAGATCGTGTGATCCAACCCAATTGGCCTGCTTTGCCGTGTATCAACGGCGCCGCTTTGACCGTCGTTACCGAGTCTGGTATCTTCGCCAGTGAGCCCTAAATCTCCTGGAGCTCAATTTCCAGAGACTTTAGCCCTATTTCTCTGTCGTCGTAGTTCATCTTTGTCTCAGGCAACCGACGATTTCAACCTCGTAGTTCGCCGCCGTCAAGTCACCGTTGCTCAATTAACTTCACCCATAGCTCCACCTTGATCCTGCCTACATGTTTGACAAACTTAAACATGCAGCGCATGCGTGGTTTGTCTAGATGCGCGTGCCCTAGTTTGCTGCAGTGTGCTGGCACTCGTTTTTCCTGTGTCAGGCACCTAGCTGCAAATTCTTTGTTTTCCTGGACTTTTCTGTCAAATTCAATTTGTCCATTAGATGCCTTACTGCGTTTGGCACCTAATTCTCCCTTTTGATCTCGTCTTGACTTTTTAGAAGCCCCAGATTAATTTGTCGTGGTATTGCAAATACCCTGGCAGGTTTTGTAGACGATCCTAGTGAAGAAAACGCGACGCGGGTTGACCAGATGACCGGTCCTCCCCCGCCGGACAAACACAACAAGTGACACGGAGGTTTATACAGGTTCGGGTCCCAGTGGGGGCCCTAGTCCTGTCGGCGTGCTCCCGATCGGAGTCGGCTGGGGAGGCTCTCTCGGGGAGAGGCTTCCGGAGCACACCTGGGAGTTTGGCTATTCTAACAATAATGAGCAACTTGTCTTTACAATAGGGGGTACAAGGGCTATTTATAGCCCTAGAAGAAGCAAAAAAGACTAAACTACCCCGGACGCTACCGTCAGATCGAGGGTTAACAACGTCCTTCTCCCAGCTAGGTGGTTCGGATGCTTGATAGGTGGCCGCTGATTCCCGAGGCGCTTGCCATGCGACCCGCACGTGACCAAGGTGCTCATCACGCGACCTGCACGTGACCCGGAACCAAGGCCTCCTATCCCAGGAAGGACGACAGCGCCCGGGAGGCACCGGGGACCACGACCCCGGGCGAATGGCGGCACCTGGGGCAGGCACCGGAGGTCACGTCCCCGGGCGAATGGCGGTGCCCGGGGCAGGCACCGGAGGTCACGTCCCCAGGTGAAAGGCGGCGCCCGGGGCAGGCATCGGAGGCCACGTCCCCGGGTGAAAAGCGGTGCGCGGGGCAGGCACTGGATGCCACGTCCCCGGGCGAAAGGCCGTCCCCGGGGTAGGATGGCGGCGCCCGAGGCAGGCTCCGGAGGCCACGTCCCCGGGCGAATGGCGGCGCCCGGGGCAGGCACCAGAGGTCACGTCCCCGGGGGAAAGGCGGCGCCCGGGGCAGGCACCGGAGGCCACGTCCCCGGGTGAAAGGTGGCGCCCGGGGCTGGCACCGGAGGCCACGTCCCCGGGAAAATGTGGCGTGTCGTGGTATTGCGAATACCCCGGCAGGTTTTGAGAATGATCCTAGCGAAGATTACGCGGCGCGGGTTGACCGGATGACCGGTCCTCCCCCATCAGACAAGCACAAGAAATGACCCGAGGATTTATACAGGTTCGGGTCCCGGTGGGGGCCCTAATCCTGTCGACGCGCTCCCGACCGGAGTCGGCTGGGGAGGCTCTCTCCGGGGGAGAGGCTTCCGGAGCACGCCTGTGAGTTTAGCTATTCCAATAAAAGTGATCCGATCCTTTACAACAGAGGGGTACAAGGGCTATTTATAGCCCCAAAAAGAAGCAAAAAGCCTAAACTACCCCGGAAGCCACCGTCGGATTGAAGGGTAGGACCGTCCTTCTCCCGGTCAAACGCCTTGGATGCTTGACAGGTGGTCGCTAGTTCCCGAGGCGCTCTTCGCGTGACCTGCACGTGACAAACAATTCGAGACTTTACCTTTAGAAGGGCGACGAGGCCCGGGACGGCGCCGGAGGGCAAGTCCCGGGAGCCAAAAGGCGGCGCCTGGGGAGCGGCCGGAGGCCAGGTCCCGGGAGCCAAAAGGTGGCGCCCGGGACGGCGCCGGAGGCCAGGTCCCGGGGGCGAAAAGGCGGCGCCCGGGGAGGGGCCGGAGGCCACATCCCCGGGCAAATGGCGGTGCCCGGGACGGCGCCGGAGGCCAGGTCCCGGGGGCCAAATGGCGGCGCCCGGTGAGCGGCCGGAGACCACGTCCCCGGGCAAAAGGCGGTGCCCGGGATGGCGCCGGAGGCTAGGTCCTGGGGGCCAAATGGCGGCGCCCGGGACGGCGCTGGAGGCCACGTTCCCGGGCAAATGGCAGCGCCCGGGACGGCGCCGGTGGCCAGGTCCCGGGGGCCAAATGGCGGCGCCCGGGGAGGGGCCGGAGGCCAAGTCCCCGAGCAAATGGCGGCGCTCGGGACGGCGCCGGAGGCCAGATCCCGGGGGCCAAATGGCGGCGCCCGGGGAGGGGCCGGAGGCCACGTCCTTGGGAAAAAGGCGGTGCCCGGGACGGCGCCGGAGGCCAGGTCCCGGGGGCCAAATGGCGGTGCCCAGGGAGGGGCCGGAGGCCATGTCCCCGGGCAAATGGCGGCACCCCGGACGGCGCCAGAGGCTAGGTCCCGGGGGCCAAAAGGCGGCGCCCGGGGAGGGGCAGGAGGCCACGTCCCCGGGCAAATGGCGGCGCCCGGGACGGCGCCGAAGGCCAGGTCCTGGGGGCCAAATGGCGGTGTGGGACCCTCCTTTGAGGAATCCCGTGGCAACCGCCCAGGTGGATTGCACACAGGTAGGTTCATCACAAGCTCACAACAACAGGATTCACTTTAAACAATAAAGCAAGTAGATAAAACAAGTACAAGGTCACGAGGACCACTATTACAATATCATAATGCCAGGGATGGCCTTAATTAAAGTTGATACAAAAGTAGAGAGTTTTTCACAATCAAGAATCGGTGTCAAAGTACCGAACACAGAAAAACAACACAAAAAGCAACCACAAAGGTCTTCACTTCCTTCTGCAGCGGCTCTGGAAGGGCTTCCTCCACATCGGACTCAACTTGGCTCATGACCCTCCTAGAAACTCAAATCGTCTGGAAAGGCTCCTTCCTCTTCTTGGTGCTCAAGGTTAGGGGAATCAGGATCCTCGAATCCTTTCTACTGAATTTGTTTGTAAAGGCAAGGGTGAGCATGTTTTTACACAATGCTCAGCAAGTCTCGTTACAAGAATGCAGGTATATAGATGAGGAGTGATCAAGAAAAGGGCTTAAGTCTTATAATCATAAATAGTATAGATTTCAATTCTTTGATCTCTCAAATAAGGGTTTTATTTTCAACAGCGGGGTTTTGTAAATCTTATAAATAGACTTTAAGAAATTGTTATGTGATGGTCTCCCATGAGTCATCACTTTTATCAACCCATATTATCAAAACATTCCAAATAGTTACTTGTGCTGAACCACATGGATAAATCCACCGCGAACATACTCCATGAACTGGGAGTACAGAGTATCCGATACTTTTCTTACACTTTGCAAAGGTGTACCTCTTTTTAAATCCACTTCTTCACTCGGCTTTCAAGTCGGATCAGCTCCACGCGACTTATACGCATGTGACAAGGCTGAGATCACACAACGCTTTTGCAGTCTAGTATTAACAGTATCCCCGCCCGGTAAATAGACAATTAAGTCTCAAGTACCGTTGTGGGTCCTCCCCACTGCCTTACTTCCTAGCCTTTGGCCTATGCTCCCGCAGGACACATAGCCTTGGTCTGTCCACGCGAGACATTTGACCGTCACGATTACAACCGCGCACGGCTTAATCGGAGGCATAGGGCGTCTTCCTTCTTTCCACCTTTTCCTCTCATGCTTTTTCTGAACTCACATCACTCACGGACGAACTGCGCCCAACCAGTTTCCACGCGAGAAACCAGACCGACAAACCATGCAGGGAACTGCTAATACCAAAAAGCTACTAAGTCGTGCCTGTCCCATACCAGGCAAGTGGTTGGTACGTTTTTCATGCCGCATAGAGGCACAACACAAGGTTCTAGTCCTTATTAATTAATAGTGAGGAGCCATCCACATTCCCTGGTGCGCATCGCACCCTCTCCATACAAACCAATCCTCACTATCAATACTAATTTGACATTTCATTTCACAAAAGGGGTTTCAAATCCATTTCTCACATATTAGCCATTTCACATCCAACATGTATACTTAAATAAGATTAAAGCCTAAGCATGGTATCCTAGGGTGACAAGGTTGCATGATGATTCGATATCAAAAAGGGGTTTCCACATGAAAGTTGGGTCATATCTATTCACATATTTCTAAACATAGTTCTATCAAATCTTCAGCATGCATATATGTTTAAAACAGTGAATCTACTTTTATATCAAAATACTAGGTGAGACATGATCAAGGGGTTGAGACTTGCCTTGCACTGCTGGGTCTAATTACTTGAACAAAACCTCGAAGACTTCTTCCGCTCCTTCAACTTCTGGCACTGCGGCGGACACAAGCAATACAACACATACACTACATAAGCATACATAAAATAGTTGCAATAGAAAATAATAAGTAAATATATCATGCATGCAAGGGAAAAGATTTGAACAAAGTCACTTGGGTGCTGGTCGAAGAGATGGGCTCAAAAGAAGTTGAATGTCAAAGGCCGACATTCCGTCCACGGCTAGACATAGCCATAAGTTGGTCTTAGGTAGGTTTTCTGGAGAAGTGGCAGAAGAGAAAGATGTAGAACACAACTCCAGGAATCTAGGGGACAAAGTGACATTTCCATTGCTCAACCAGAAGGGGTCAAACAAGGCTAATGCCAGTGGCTGACATGCACTGACATAGTGCAGACATTGCCAAAAACTAGGGCAAAGCACAACTTTTGATACAGGGCTCCAATTGATGCACAACTTTGTCTGGGAGGTAGGCATTGATAACAGGAACAAGATACTCAACAGGATCAAGGGCTGAAAGTGACCAGAGGGCGGCCAAATCTGGTGATGAACTGCTGTGATCTGGACAAGAACTGGGCTTCTGGACAGTGATCTTGGCAAGGGCATATCTTCCAATTTAGGCAGATCCAGATGTCGAGCTAGTGGAAGAAAATGCTCAGGGAGGTGAGGCAAAGCTAAGGGACAAAGTTTCAGGAGCTAGATCGGCTGGGGAAGAATTCCGGCGACCGGTGCTGGAGAAGACGGCACTGGAGATTGGGGGTTTTCGATACAAAGCATTTGAACTCGATTGCTTGCTAAGAGAGTGAGAAGATGAAGTGTGGAAGCTAATGGTTAAGTCAATTTGGCTGGGGAATAGCTGGTACAGCCTGGCGATTGGAGCCAGATCATCGGCGGCGAGCTAGAACGGAAGAACTACGATTCCAGCTCAATTGTGAAATCTGAGCGCACAGGCTTGCTAGATGGGGTCTACTGATCAAGAAACTCTACTAGAGGGGAAGCCAATTTGGGATGAAACGAACAGCATTGCAGAAACAGGGAGAATCGGGAATCCAGCGATCACCGGCAATGGGGGTCGTCGGGATGCAATTGGCTGCTATGACACAGAGAGGGAGAAGAGGGGAACTCACCGGTGGTATTGGTTTGAAGAATGGTGCAGCGAGCTGGGTTGGCACCGTGAGCTCACTTGCTGGCTCGCCGGAGAAGAAGATTTCACGGCGGAGCTGCGAGCTTAGGTGGTTTCTGGCACTGGGTGAAGATGCAACGGCTACGGAAGGCTTTATATAGGCACGGGCGAGGCAAAAGGGCCGACAATTTGGAGTGTTGCTGCTGCGAGGTGACTTTCAAGCGACGGGACGGGGTGGTGATGGCGAGGCGACTGACGGCGCGGCGTTGCAGCTTTGCAGCTGGACGGTGTAGGTGCAGGCGGCGAAGGCAACGGCGAGGAGACACCTAGCTCGAGCATGGCTGCGACGTGTCGAGCGTTCTCTGCGGTGCTGCGCTGTTGCAGCTAGCGCGCGTGCTGTGTGCGGGGAAAACTTGCAGCAATTGCGCGGTTGAGGTGGCTTCCACGGTGGCGAACGGCGAGGGCACACATGGCGGCAAGGGCACAGGCGACTGCCATGGCGGAGTGAGCACGGCAGCTGGTCGAGGTCGCGCACAGGAGGTTCTCTGGTCGAACAGGGACTGGAAAAGAAGGCTCGGGCTGATTTGCAATTTTGAAACTTGCTCCAGGGACTGATCTGCGAGGAAAAGTTTGAATAGGAAAAGGATCTGATTGCAAATCTGGAGATCTGGAGGGCTGATCTGAAATCTGATTTCAGGAATGAGTTGCATAAGATTAATGGAACTCATCTAGCCAAAGTTTGACAAGATCGGGCAAGATCTGAAGGGTTTCGACAAAAGTGGGGAAAACGACTTTAGGGTAAAACAGGGTAATTAGGGTTTCAAAAACGGCGAGGGTCGAAACTCAGGTTTAGGGCAGGATTTGGAAATTCTTCCAGAAGGGAAAAATATTCAGAATAGTGAGTGGGAGATATTCACTGAATCAGATCAAAGTTTGGAGGTGGTCTGAGACTATTAGTCTTTTTGGGCTTCTGACAAATCTGAAAAGGGCTTATTTGTGAAAAAGATCTGAACGAAAGAGTTTGATTGCCAACTTTTTGGGGTAAGCTGCTGACACAACTGGGATCTCATTCTGAAATAGAGAGGGACGAGGCAGGCCAGGATTTGGGAAAAATCGGGGTGTTACAGGCGGCACCCGGGGAGGGGCCGGAGGCCACGTCCCCGGGCAAAAGACGGCGCCCGGGACGGCGCCGGAGGCCAAGTCCCGGGGGCCAAATGGCGGCGCCCAGGGAGGGGCCGGAGGCCACGTCCCCGGGAAAATGTGACACGGCTTAGCTGGTCTTAGCGCCGCGGAGATTTCCCCCAACAACAGCCCCCCATGCCCCCCGGGGACGATGCTTGAGCCCCCGGTGGGTATGGTACACGTCACCGGGAAAATCTCCGGACCAGGCCACCGGAACCGTGACGCTTCGATTCCCATGCCGGATGCTTATGGCCGCGCCGTTTCGACATAAATGCGCTCGCGGTTCGAACCGGCGCCTCGATTCACGCGCCCGTCCCTTCGTTTCCCGCGCACGGTTTGAACTTCTACTGTCTAGATTGCTCCGCGGGGTGCCACGTGGCGCCCATTTGGACCACATCCCGCCCCTATAAATAGGGCCTTGGGGGGCCCGGAAGTTCATTCCAAACTTTCAGCCTTAGAGATTTTTGCTCTCCCGGTAGCCCTCTTCTGGTAGCAGGCGTCCGGAACTTTTAGTTGTAGCCTCCTGAAACGTTAGCCACCGGAAAAAAAGAAAGCCGAACCTGATGGCACCCAAGGCCTGAGCGAAGACCACGGAGGTGCCCCCGGAGGAAATCCCTCCGGATTTCCTCTGGGCGTCGGAGTTCTCGGCCGAGGACTCCGAGTCCTTGGTCGAACGTTGCGTCGTCGCGGACGGGGACATCCGAGTCCCCGTGAAGAAAGACGGAGCCCCCCGCCCCAGGCCCGGAGAGGTCGTGGCCTTCGAGGCCTTCCTGGAGGCGGGGCTCCAGCTCCCGGTGCATCCCATGCTCCGGGAGTTTCTGAAGGAGTATGAGGTGGCGCTCAACCACCTCACCCCGAACGTGCTCATCCGGATGGGCCTCTTCATCTGGCTCTACGAGACGGCGACCGGGCGGGAGCCCACCCTTCGCGCCTTCCGGTAGTTCTACGAACCGGCGGCACGGAGCTCCCACCTGGTGAAGGGGGGACCCAAGTCCCCCTTTGGTTCGGTGATGGTACAAATGCTGCCGTCCCGGGTGGCCGACTACCCGGCGGCGGCCTCCCGGGACCACTGGGGCGACTGGGTCCGGAGGTGGTTTTACCTCTGGGTCCGGGACGAGGCGGTGGTGTACGCCCCGGAGCCCCCCACCTACAGCCGATCGTCCGCGCCGAAGCCTCCGATGTGGACGGACGAGGAGTTCGAGCTCCTCGGCAGGGTGGTCCTCTCCAAGAAGACCCGCTCAATGCGGGACGCCGCCGAGGAGATGGCTCTCCTCCCGATCTCCCCCTTCTCGCGCTGGAAGAGGGGAGTCGGCATGGGCCCGAAACAGCGGCCCCCGGTGAAACCGGTGACGCGACGTAAGATCCGGGAACCAGCTGCATTATACTTACGAATTTTTGAAAATTTGACTAACTCCTTACCTCTTGCAGTCCGGCCGTACCCGGCAGCGCGGGAGAAGGCGGAGAACCTCCTTGGGAGGTACTTCGCCGACGAGCACGAGCGCGTCACGCCTTGTGGGGGAGGGCCCTCCCCGGAACTTGGTCGCTGCGGCCTACGGGCCAAAGCTTCCGGAGAGGAAGCCTCTCCCCACCCCCGGGTCGCACAAACGGGGGAAGGAAGCGGCCGGGGGCTCGGAGCCCAAGAAGGCCAGGGTCCAAAAGACCCTCGGCCCGTCGACGACGCCGGCAGCGACGCCGGTGAAGGCCCGAGACACGACTCCCGGGACCGAGCGCACCCAGGCCGCGGCCCGGGAAGACGCAACACCTCCCCCGAAGGGCCCCGTCGAGGCCCGGGGGAAGGAGCAGGCCGTTGGCGGGGCGGGGTCCGATTCGGCGGACTACGCCCCGTCGCCACTCTCGGTGGCGGTCCTCCCGGCGCTCCCGGCATCCTTGGAGCTGGAGAGGCTGGAGGTGAGATTTGCGGAGGCCTCGCCTCCGCGGGTTTGGCCGGTGGACGAGGGGGGGAGCCCCTCGGTCTACGAGGTTCCCCCGGAGGAGGAGGTCCCGAGGACCTTCCGGCCCGGGGCGGGGAAAGGCCCGATGATTCCCCCTCGGGCGGGGACTCCCGCCGAGAGCTCCTCGGCCACGTCTTCGGGGGGCACTTCCTCGGCGACGAAGACGCCGGCGATGCCGGCCGCGTTACCGGACCTCGAGGTCCGGGGACCCCCCACCGGCCGCGCTGGCGGCGCCGGGCGGGAGACCCCTCTGCTTCCGGCGGGGGAGGTCGCCCGCTACTAGGAGGGCCTGCACACCTGGAAGGTGCAGGCCTTCGTCGCGGAAGGGACGCTCCATGAGCGTTTCGAGGGGCTTCAGTCCCTCGGGGCCCGGGTAAACCGAGTCGATGACGTCTTCATTTATTTCCTGCACTTGAGATTTTTCTAACTCTATATATTATGTAGGTGGCAACTGTTACCTGGGGCCTTGAGCAGCGGGTCGCCTGGCTGCTTAAGGAAGAGGAGGGCCGGGCCGCGGCCTCCGTAGGGCAGCGTGAGGAGGCCCTCCGGGAATGCGATGAAGCCTTCGCGGAACTGACCCGGGTCCGGGCCCAGGTTCATATTTCCGAGGCTGTCAACGACCGCCTCCGGGAGGAGGCCAAGGCGAGGGAGGAGGCGCTCCGGGAGCTCCAGGGCTCGGGCGTCCGGGCGGTGGCGGACTTGGGCCGCTCCGTCCGTTCGGCCCTCGAGAGCCTTGGTGTAAGCCTAGGCTCTGGGGGCAAGGAGGTGCCGCCGGCGACCCACGCGGAGGCTGTGCGTTTTCTCAACGCACAAGTCTCCGCCATTCCGAAGGCTGCCGACGCTCAGGCGCGTGGCCGGGCGATCCCCATCATTGCGGCTGCTGCGGGGCTCGTTGAGTTCCGGGGGGTCGGCGCCCGGGCGATCGGGGGCCGCATCCCCCGAAGCTTCCCGGACTCCTTCGAGCCCTCGCGCTGGGAGGTCGAGCAGCTTGCCGGAGGATTCTACGACCGGATCATCCGGGCGAGATTCCCGGCTCCGGCGCCTGCAGCGGGGGACGTCCCAGCCCCGGCCTCGGAAGAAGCCCCCCGGGGGGAGGACGCCAACGAAAAAGTATGAGCCTCCCCCCTGGGTCTTTAGATAGGACCTTTTACTTTCTTAGGACTTTTGATCCCGGTAGCTTCTTAGAAGAAGCCCCGGACACTTGTAAAAAAGACATTTTGAATGCAATGGAATTAGAATTTTTTCTAAGTCTTTGAATTGAATGCACTGTTACCAGGGTTCCCGGGAAGTTGCTCCTGGGCGAAGGTCCGGGAGGGGCTCCCCGGGGGACGCTCAAGTGGCTTTAATCTTGCTAAGCCTTGTCTCCGGGAAGCGCGGCGGGGACAGCGTCCAGGAGCCGATCCGGTTGAGGTGGCGTCCGGAGTGGCACTTGGACCACTTTGACAATCATCGCGCCGAATTGACCCCCCCACGTCCGGGGGTCCAGATGATACCCCCTCTCCGGATACTTCCACCGGCGGGATACGAGTTCTGGCCCGAAGATGTGCTCCGGGACTCTCAGCGCCGCGTGCGCCCATTGTACCGGGACTTGGCCCGGGAGCTGAGGGAGCGCCTCCGGGAGTATTAGGCATAGGAGCCTTAGGATGTAGAAAATCCCCCGGGTTAGAACCCGGGTTGTACAGTTTCCGAAGTCCACTGGAGGGGGAAGATGTCCTCCGGGTTTGACAATCAATAAAGCTGTGTTGTTGCTTCTTCTTTCATTTTTATTTCTTCTTCTTGGATGGTCCAGACGACTCCTTTTAACAAGAATGAGCTAAGTTTGCTCGTGGGCTGTGCGGTCGACACCCGGGGGTTCCTTATCCCCCCCCCCCCCCCCCCCCCGCCCACAACGGGCCGGAGGGTAGCTCCGGGCGCTGTGGGGGTGACAAGGCCCCTGAGGTGAAAACAACCTGTAGCAAAGGAATTTTTATGTTAGAAAATTTTAAATCGGGGTTTCCAAGGAAAGGACCTTCCGGGAGAGAATCGTCCAGTCGCCGTGAGAACGGGGAGTCGGGAATGGGGTCTCTGGGAAGGAAAATGTCCGAGAAATCCGCGACTTCTCCGGGAGACAATCGTCCGGTCGCCGTGAAAGCGGGGAGTCGGGAATATGGTCTCCGGGAGGCATTCATCCGGTCGCCGTGAGAACGGGGAGCCGGGAATAAGGTCGCCGGGGACCAAATATCCAAGAATGCCATTAGACGTCCCACTGGGGAGAGTGTCTACTCCCGGAGGAGGAAGTGCCCGAAGACGGGTCTTGAGTGTTTGGGCAGGGGACTAGTCTCCCAAAGTGACTCGTTACCGCGGCCACTGTGACCGGGTTGCCGCTTACACCCTCAGTCCACGAGGGCTGATCGTAAGCCGCCCTACAGGAGGGACTTGCTGGGCCTGGCCCACTTCCTCGCAGAGAGGGCATCCTCACGGGGAGGGCTTCCTCGCGGGGAGGGCATCCTCGCAGGGAGGGCATCCTCACTGGGAGGGCGTCCTCGCGGGGAGGGCATCCTCGCGGGGAGGGCATCGCCACTAGGGGCGGTAATGAGAAAGACCTGCAATGAGATAGTTTGAAAAGCAAGACCTATGTATTGCTAATAAAAATGAAGCACATGGCCTCCCCCTGTGAAGTCGCGAAAGGGGAGGAAAATACAGTGTCCCTCCTCCCCCTCCGGTGTGAACGCTCCGGGGGAGGGGACAGGCCCGTAAGGCTAAACATAGAACTTGCGAAGTAAACGCAAGTTCCACGTGTGCTTCAGCTCTTGCTCTTGAAGGTTGGTGAGCTTGTAGGCCCCCGAGCCCAGGACCGCGGAGATCCTGTAGGGGCCCTCCCACTTGGGGGAGTGCTTACCCTGGGCCTGGGGGTCCGTCACGCGCTTGAGGACAAGGTCCCCAAGGCGGAAAGCCCTCTCGCGCACGCGCTGATTGTACGCGCGCGCCATTTCTTGCTCTTAGATGGCGTGGCGGAGGAGAGCTCGGTCGCGTTCCTCCTCCACGAGGTCGATCTCTAGGCGCTGGTTGGCCTCGTTGGCCTGGTACGCTGCGGGCGTGGCTCCCTCCAGGAGCTCGACCCGCAGCGACCGGAGGCTGATCTCCGGGGGGAGGACTGCCTCCGCCCCGTAGACCAGGGAGAAGGGAGTACGCCCCGTCGCCCGGGACGGGGTCGTTCGCATGGAGCAGAGGATGCTAGGGAGCTCCTCTGCCCATGCACCCCGCTTAGAAGCGGTTTGCTCGAGTCTCCGGCGCAACCCCTCCAGGATCACGCTGTTGACCCTCTCGACAGCCCCATTGCTCCGGGGATGGGCCACTAAGGCGAAGTGGATGACGAGCCCCAGGCCTTCGCAGAATTCCCGGAAATAAGCCGAGTCGAATTGAGTCCCGTTGTCCACAGTGATTTCCTGGGGGACACCAAAACGACATACGACATTTTTCCAGAAAAACCGCTGAATGGCCCGGGACGTGATGCTGGCCAAAGGCTCCGCCTCAACCCACTTTGTAAAATAGTCGACCGCGACTACCGCATACTTGTATCCTCCGGGCGCTGGGGGGAAGGGCCCTAAGAGGTCCATCCCCCAGCGCACGAAGGGCCAAGTGATCGGGATTGTCTGCAGCGCTATAGGGGGGAGGTTCGAGCCCTTGGACATCTTCTGGCATGCCTCGCACGCGGAGACAAGGTCTCGCGCGTCGTGCATGACCGTGGGCCAGTAGAAGCCCTGCCGGAGGGCCTTGGCCACGATGGCACGTGGGGCTAGGTGAGAACCACAGCTCCCCGCGTGGATGTCTTCGAGAAGTTGAAGTCCCTCCGGCCGGGGGAGGCAGCGCAGGAGGGCGGAAGCCCCCCGCTTGTAGAGCCTCCCCTCCAGCAGGAGATATGCCCGGGATTTTGCCCGGAGGCGTTTAGCCTCGGTCTCACTAGGAGGGTCCCCCTCCCCCTTGATGAAGGAGATGAGGGGGTCCATCCAAGATGGAGTCCGGCTGATCTCGGCGACCTCCGGGACATGAGGCTCGTCGCACATGTCCGGGGAGGCCACCGAGGGCTTCGTGATGATTCCCAGAAAAGCCCCCTTGGGGAGCGATTCCCGGGCGCTTGCCGCCCGGGCCAGGGCGTCGGCCCGGTCATTGTCCCTCCGCGGGATATGCCGGGCCTCGAGGCCGTCGAAATGTCTCTCCATCTTTCGCACTTCCTGCAAATAAAGACTTAAGTTTGCGTCATGGCACAGGTAAGACTTGTCCATTTGGCAAACTACAACCTGAGAATCTCCCTTGACTAGGAGGTGCGGATCCCCAGGGAGCGCGCGAGGCGCATCCCGAGGAGCAAAGCCTCGTATTCGGTGACGTTGTTGGTTGCGGGGAACTCGAGCCGCGCGGCGTACTCGAGTTCCTTCCCCTCGGGGCTCAAGAGGACTACTCCCGCACCAGCCCCGGCGAGACACAGCGACCCATCGAACATGAGGGTCCAATGATCACTGCGTCGGGGCGGCACAGGGAGATCTTCATCCCCGGACCCAGAGGCGGGAGTCCACTCTGCGACGAAGTCGGCGAGGACCTGCGACTTGATGGCGGAGCGGCCGGTAAGGGAGAGGGAGAAGGGGGCGAGCTCGGCCCCCTACTTCCCGCTCCGGCCGGTGGCTTCTTTGTTCCGCAGCACCTCCCCGAGGGGGAGGGATGACCGGACGGTGATGGGGTGCCCCAGGAAGTAATGCCGAAGCTTCCAGGACGCCATGAGGAGGGCGTAGCAGATTTTCTCCATCTCCTTGTACCGAGTTTTGGCCCCTTGGAGGGCCTCACTCACGTAGTACACGGGACGCTGCTGCCCCCCTTGCTCCTTCACCAAGACCGCGCTGACGGTGACGGGGGTCGCGGCGAGGTAGAGGAGCAAGGGCTCTTCTGGAGACGGACTCACGAGCATTGGAGGGCTCGTGAGGTACGTCTTGAGGTCGTTGAAGGCTTCCTGGGCCTCGGGGGTCCAGCGGAACCCCTCGAGCCCTCGGAACATCTTGAAGAACTGGAGGCCCCGCTCCTCCGACCGGGAGACGAAGCCGCTTAGTGCGGCTAGGCGGCCGGAGAGCAGCTGGACATCCTTGACGGAGTGCGGCGGGGGCATATCTAGGAAAGCCCGGATCTTCTCGCGGTTTGCCTCAATGCCCCGCTGGGACACGAGGAAACCTAGGAGCTTCCCCCCGCGCACCCCGAAGGCGCACTTCTCCAGGTTGAGTTTGAGCCCGAACGCGCGGAGGTTGCGGAAGGTTTCGGCCAGGTCGTCGACGTGGGTGGCAGCGCGGGGACTCTTGACGACCGCGTCGTCTACGTAGACTTTGACGTTGCGGCCGACTTGATCTTTGAAAACCACTGGAAGGTTGCCCCCGCGTTTTTGAGCCCAAAGGGCATATGGACGTAGAAGAAGGTTCCGAGGGGAGTTATGAAACTCGTGTTTTCCTCGTCCCCTTCCGCCATCCGGACTTGATGGTAGCCCGAGTAGGCGTCTAGGAAGCTCATGAGCTCGCACCCCGCAGTGGAGTCGACGAGCTGATCAATCCGCGGGAGTGGGAAGTTGTCTTTGGGGCAGGCGCTGTTAAGGTCGGTGAAGTCCACGCACATCCGCCACCTGCCGGTTGACTTCCTGACGAGGACGGGGTTCGCGAGCCACTCGTGGTGCAGGACCTCCCGAATGAACCCCGCCTCTCGAAGCAGGGTGATCTCCACCTTGATTGCTTCCTGGCGCTCGAGGGAGAATTTCCGCAGCTTCTGTTTGACTGGGGGGTGACCGGGGGCCACTGCAAGCTTGTGCTCAATGACCTCCCGGGCGACGCCCCGCATGTCCGAAGGCTTCCACTAAAAAACATCGGAGTTTTCACGCAAAAAGGCCGCAAGTTGCGCTGCATGCTCCTCAGGGAGCTCCGCCCCGATACGGACGGTTTTGTCTTCGTCGCCCGGGGACAGCAGGACCTTCCGGACGCCCCCTTCCGGACGCGGCTTGAGGAGGGGCCTCCCGGGCCATGGCGCAGCGGCGTCTAGTTCCGGGGGAGAAGCCTCCCCCCCGGGCGTCTTTATGAGGTTGACGCTTCCGATTGTGGCCGCAGCGCGCTCGTATAGAGCACGGGCCATGTCTTGGTCTCCCCGGACGTTGATCACACCGTGCGGCCCGGGGATCTTCATGCAGAGGTAGTTTTGATGGGTTGCAGCCCCTAGCAGGTTGATTGTGGTACTCCCCATTACCGCATTGTAGGAGGAGGGGAGGTCCACTACGTCGAAGCGGACCAACTCGGTCCGGTAGTTCTCCGGGGTGCCGAATGTCATAGGAAGATCTACCTTGCCCACGGGGTGGATCGCCTTCCCCGGGACAAAACCTTGCAAGGGCCCGGACGCGCGCTGCAGGAGCTTCTCATCCACCTGCATTTCTTTGAAGGCCTTCAGGAATAGGACGTCAGTGGAGCTTCCGCCGTCCACGAGACAATAAGCGCGTCGTCGTGGGGGAAGCAAACCCCTCGCGCGTCTTCCGCCCTGAAGGTGAGGGGGACGTCCGACCACTTAGGTGGCGGGGACACGTGTAGCACCCCCGCAACCTTGACCTCGCGCGCGTACTCCTTACGTTGGTGCTTAGAGTCCCGCCCGGAGGCGGATCCTCCCACGATGACGTTGATGTGCCGCTGCGAAGTTTGAAAGGGGAGAGCTTCTGAAGGCTCCCCCTCCCGGAACAGCTGGCCGAGGGGGCAAGGAGGCCGGAGTCCCCCCCCATGCCCGCGCTGGTCGAGGAACGCCGCGAAGTGTTGCAGCAGCTAGTGGCAATCTCGGGTAGCGTGGGTACTGGACCCGGGGAAGCTGCACCACGGTCCTTCCCGGCTCCTCCCCGCGGGGCCTTCCCGGCCGCGCGAAGACTGTCCTCCCCCATGACCTTTCGGCCTGGGAAAGGGGCGGCTGGCCCTCGGGGGGTCGCGCGAGCTGCCTCCGCCCTCGAGGACAAAGGTGTCCCGAGGCCGTGGCTCACTACGCCCCCCCTGTCTGGGGCGTTTGGGGGGATCCCTGGCCCCCCGGTCGACGGGGGCGGGAGCCCCCTGGGTCTTCTTCCAAATGTCGTCTTCCTCCGCCCGAGCGTACTTTTCGAGTACGTTGCAGAGCTCGTCGGCGGAAGAGGGGCAGCTCCAAGAGAGCCTTCGGTGGAGCTCCCCCGGAAGGATGCTTTTGCAGGCTTCGATGACCGTAGAGTCGGGGACGTGGGCCACTCTGCTCTTCACCTGAGCAAAGCGCTTGAAGAAGCTTCTGATGGTTCCCCAGTCCTCTGCCGGACAGTGTACAGCTGCGAGGAGTCCAGGGGATGCACGTAGTTCCCCTGGAAGTTTGCACAGAACTCTCGCTTGAGCTGCGAGAAAGACTTGACGGAGCCCGCCTTCAGGTTGTAGAACCAGGAGCGGGCAATGCCGGAGAGGTAGAGGGGGAAGACATTGCACTGTACCGTCTCGTCCCCCCCGGCCGCGGAGATGGCTGTGGAGTAGACCTGCACAAACTCGTAAGGGTCTGCCTCACCGTTATAGTGCTCGATGTGAGGAGGGCGGTAGGGCTGCGGCCAACGGATACTGCGAAGTCTTCGGCACAGGGGCTGGTTAGCCCCCTGCACCTCCCGGGGAGAGCCCCGGTCGCTATCTTCTTTCACGGGACCTTCGTTGTCTGAGTATGGAAGCGGTCCAAGAGGTCTGCCAGAATGGCGGTGGAGACACTTTTCCTCCGGACCGGGACTGAGTTCCCGGACGTCCGGGCTCTCCGCCGGAGAGGTTGGCTCTTCAGCGAGTCTGTTTCCCGGACCGATGCGAGAGCGAGGCTCCCCGCGCCCGCGGCTGGGGGGAAGTTCTTCCCCGCGCTCTGGTGAATGCATTCGCTCCACCTCCCCCCGGGCGAAACGGACCTGTCCCACCGAGGGAGGGAGCTCATGCACTGTAGCTGCCGGCCCGGAGGCTTCAGGGGCCGGCTGGGGGGAACCCCCTGCGAAGACCCCCGGGACCGGAATGGGGGAAGCCCCTGTGTTATCCGGAACAGGGGAGGGGGCGCCCACGGCGACGTTTGGAGCCGAAGCAGAGGGGGCCCCAGTGGCCACGACTGGAACCGGAAAGGGGGGAGCCCCTGTAACATCCAGAACCGGCGAGGGGGGAGCCCCCGCGGTGACGTCTGGAACCGGGGAGCCCATGCGGGGGGAAGTCCGCTGCGGCACAGGAGCTGCTCTGTCAACCGCCCCCGGTGCGGTAAACGCGACGAGGGGGGCGGGATTGGCTCCCGGTGTAGGGAAAACCCCCGGCATGAAGTGGGCTCCCGGCCCCGGGAATAGGCTAGGGACGGGGTACCCCCCTGGTGCCACGAAGGGCCCCGGCATGAAGTAACCTCCTGGCACCGGGACGAGCCCGGGTGCCGGGAAGGGTCCGGACGTATATCCCGCAGGGGGAGGGAACCCCCCAGCAGGATCATACGGGGCGGACAAACCCCTGGAGGCCGGAGGGGCCGCCGGGTAACCCATAAACAGGGGCATAGTCCCCGGATATGGGTGCGACGCAAATGTGGGGGCCGGAGGCCACGCCAACTCGCTGAGCAGCTCATCCATAGAGCGCTGGGCGCGGAGCTGGCCCTCCACGAGAGCCTCAAGTAGGGCGTCCCGGGGAGCCGGGGGAGCCATCGGGGGGAGACTGGTCCCAACCGAGGTCCCCGCGGTCACCGGGAACGACCTGGAGGTGGAAGCACCTAAGTTAAGAGGTAAGGAGGGAGGCGGTACCTGGGCCAGGCCGCCTCCGGGAGGAAGCGCCGGGACAGCAGTGTCCCGGACAGGCGGCGCTGGGTCTCCGAGACCCGGGTCACCGGGAAGGGTGCGAGCCCTTGTTCTTGGGGGAGCCATGGCGTCTTGTCACGAGTCCCCACGGTCGGCGCCAACTGTCGTGGTATTGCGAATACCCCGGCAGGTTTCGAGAATGATCCTAGCGAAGATTACGCAGCGCGGGTTGACCGGATGACCGGTCCTCCCCCGCCGGACAAGCACAAGAAATGACACGAGGATTTATACAGGTTCGGATCCCAGTGGGGGCCCTAGTCCTGTCGACGCGCTCCCGACCGGAGTCGGCTGGGGAGGCTCTCTCCGGGGGAGAGGCTTCCGGAGCACGCCTGTGAGTTTAGCTATTCCAATAAAAGTGATCCGATCCTTTACAACAGAGGGGTACAAGGGCTATTTATAGCCCCAAAAAGAAGCAAAAAGCCTAAATTACCCCAGAAGGCACCGTCGGATTGAAGGGTAGGACCGTCCTTCTCCCGGTCAAACACCTTGGATGCTTGACGGGTGGTCGCTAGTTCCCGAGGCGCTCTTCGCGTGACCTGCACGTGACATACAATTCGAGACTTTACCTTTAGAAGGGCGACGAGGCCCGGGACGGCACCGGAGGCCAAGTCCCGGGAGCCAAAAGGCGGCGCCCGGGAAGGGGCCAGAGGCCACGTCCGCGGGCAAATGGCGGCGCCCGGGACGACGCCGGAGGCCAGGTCCCGTGGGCCAAAAGGCGGCACCCGGGGAGGGGCCGGAGGCCACGTCCCCGGGCAAATGGGCGCGCCCGGGATGGCGCCGGAGGCCAGGTCCCAGGGGCTAAAAGGCGGTGTCCGGGGAGGGGCTGGAGGCCATGTCCCCGGGCAAATGGCGGCGTCCGGGACGACGCCGGAGGCCAGGTCCCAGGGGCCAAATGGTGGCGCCCGGTGAGCGGCCGGAGACCACGTCCACGGGCAAAAGGCGGCGCCCGGGACGGCGCCGGAGGCCAGGTCCAGTAACACCCTGAGTTAGGGGTGAAAATTTCCTTTTTCTTCAATAGCATGCATGCATGTATCTGTAGTAATAGCCAGATCAGTATCTATCCTAAGCCCTAAAATCTCCAAAATCTATCCTGTGACCTCAAATCAAGATCAGATTGTTCAGATGTGATCTATCAGTTACTTTGAACTTAAAAGTCTTCAGAACCTAAATCCAATTCTATCTCTAAATTCCAGATTTATCAACTTCTTCTGTTTTCGAAAACAGAAATACCTTATATTTCCCAAATACCCTAAGTTTCAGAAATACAGAATTAATCCGAATCTTGACCAAGTTCAGACCAGATTATTCCTGGAATATAATCATGGGTATGTCAATACCTTAATCTAAAAAGTTGACAGCCAAATTCTATCATCTAGACTCTTTTCACAAATCAGTCCAAGAGTTATCGCAAATTAGTCCTTATCTGTTATCTGAAAACCCAAAAAGGCTAAAATCTCCAGATTAACTTCAAATTCAGAATTTCTTCAGCAAATCTTCTCAAAATGCTAATTGCCACAAGTTTCTCTTCTGTGCAGATATCAAAATCGAACCCTAAATGCCATAATTCGAAATCGACAAAACTTAAACCTTATTTTACCCTAAAGTACCCTATTTTCAGTTTGTATCGAAAACTATTCAAATGTGTCAAATCTTATCAACCATCTTTGCCAAATACCTTGTTGAATATAATCTACCAGATTAGTGAAATCAATTTCAGTTTAAACCTCCCAGAATTCCAGATTTGCATTTCAGTCCAAATCAAGAAATCAAATATTGCAAATCAGCCCAATTTCGACCAGGGCAGTAACCAGTGCACGACCAGAAGCCTCGCCGTGTTTCTTTGCGCCGTGCACGTTCGCCGCCGGTGAAGCTTCGCCTGCAACTTGATCGTGCATGCTGTTGCGCACGTGTCCTCGCCTCAGCCGTCACCGTGGCAGCGTCGCTGCAACGTCGACGACCAGCGCCTGCTTCCCCGCGCGACCAGCAGTGACTGTTGTCAGCATCTTCTTGCCACGTCGCTTGCCTTGCCAGCCGTTGTCGCCACCGCTTTGCACCGCCCGACAATGTGGAGTTCCAAAGAGCCGACAAGCTGAGCAGTAGTCACCTTGCCTGAGCACCGTCGCTTCACCGCTCGCCGTTGTTGCTTCTGCGCCCGGCAAATCTAATCACTGGCGCCAATTTACTGCTATTACTTCCTTGCAAGCTTCGCCCTCTGGTCTATTTAAGCTACCAGTGCCTTGTATCATCTCCTCTTCTTTAGGACTTAACCAAATTCTCAAACTTCTTCGCTGTCGTCGTCTTCTCCGGCGAGTCCAGCAAGAGGCTTCACGGTGCCAGCACTCTACAGATCATCTCCTGCCAAATTAAAGCCATCAGTGAGTTCATCTACTCAACCTCTCTGTGTAGTACTGTCTAATTGCTCCCCGGTGACCTCTAACGCCGGCGATCACCGGAAATGGCTGAAATTCGAAGAATGCCCTGTTCCGGCAATGCAGGCCAAATTACCTCGAATTAGCTCTCGATTCTGTAGAAGAAGTTGATCAGTAAGCCAAATCAAGCAAGCCTATAAGCTTAGAATCCCTAATTAAGCAAGAATCGAACCTTTTCCCTAAATCGAGCTTCACTAGAAAACCGGCGATCGTCGCCAGCCTTCTCCAGTGATCCTCCGGCCAATATAATTGTACCAGAAGCTTCCTTATACCTCCTAGATGCTCTCCAAGCAAGGAATTAAGTTCTTGTTGCCTGTAGCAGAAACCCCCAATCAGCAGCGTTTCTTCTCCGGCGCCAATGATCGGAAAAGTGTTCTCGGCCGTTTCAGCTCAAATCACTTTGTCCACTGTGTGTGCCTTAACTTCCTGAACATTTTTGTCTTCTAGCCCGACACTTAGATCGGCCTAGATTGGAAGATATAGCTTTGCCAAGTTTGTGTCCAGAACTTCTCCAGTGCAGCCAGTTCATCTCAGTTCATCATCAAATTTCTTGCTTTCCAGCCATTTCCTGCCCTAGATCCTGTTGACTTAATTGTTCCTGTTACTCAAGCCTACCTCCCAGACAAAGTGGTGCATCATTTGGAGCTCCAGATCAAAAGTTATGCTAAGCCCTAGTTTTTGGCATTGTCAGCTCTATGCCAGAGCTTGTCAGCCAGTGGCATTGACCTTGTTTACCCACTTCTGGTTGTGTAATTTGAAATCCACTTTGTCCTATGAATTTGTAGAGTTGTGATCTACATTTTCTTCTACTACCACAACTTGAGATAAGCACTCTAGCTTTTCTTAAAGCTATGTCCAAGCTTTGATCCGAATGTCGATCTGTTGACATTCGCTGTTTTGATTAAACCAGCCACAAAATTGTTATCCCTATTGTAATCCTGAAACCCTAAGATTATCTAATCACCATCCTTAGCTCAAATTCCTTGAAACCCTAGAATCTCGACTCAGTTCAGTTTGCAGTTCAAATTATCTCCAGTATAGTTCAATCATTCTTGTTAAGCATTTCTGCATATAAGTCTTAAAACATTTTAAATATTATAACTAATCATTGTGTGTTTGGTTGTCGTCGAGCAGATTCAGAAGCTGACTTTGAAGATTTTGCTGTTGACCCGTCATCGACTGCTGTATTTTACGACGCGGAAGGCAAGTCATATCCTTGGTCATCTTGAACCTATATTTTAAATGCTGCTATAATATAACCTTGAATATAGGCAATATTGCATGTGAAAGATTGAGAATGGTTGATTTATGAATTGGCAGTGCTAGACTGGTTATCTGTGAAATGTGAAATAAACAAGTTTTGAGCCATGAACTATTATATGTATTTATATACTTATATTCATGAAATAAAACCCCTAGCCTGACCAGAAAAATGGTGTGGATGGCTGTAGCACTGGAGGTGCTAGACTGCAAAGGAATGCAGGCACTGAAGGTGCAGGATTGTGGATGGTCTGGTGTAACACCCTAGTTTTGGGGGTGAAAATTTTTGCATAAAAACCCTGCATGCATGTATCTCTGTAGTAGTAGCCAGATCTGCTGAACTCTAATCTCTCCCAAACCCTAAAAATCTCAAAATCTATTCCCTAGATCCAGATCAAGATCTGACCATCCAGATTTAACCTATCAGTTACCCCGAAGACAAAAGTCTTCAGGATCCAGATCAATTTCTGACCCTAACTCTCAGTACCTAAGCCTCTCTCTGTTTTCGAAAACGGGAAAATTCAGATTTACCCTAAGTACCCCAGTTTCCAGATGATCGAATTATTCTGATTTAACCCTATTCAGACTCAAGTAACCCCTGGAATATGTTCCTAGGTTCATCCTCAACTCACTTCAAAAAGTTGGGAGCCAAATTAATCCATCTAAACACTATTCGCAGTTTAGTCCAAATATTAGTGCGAATAAGTCCTTTTCTGTTTACCTGGAAGCCTGAAAAGGCTAAAATCCACGAATCAATCCCAACTCCAGAATTTCTTCAGGAAGCACCTTCTAAATACTATTTGATACAGATCTCCCTTTTGATCAGACTTCAAAATCTCCCTCCAATCGCCAGAATTCGAAATCGACAAAATCCAGATTTATTTTACCCTAATTTTACCCTATTTTCGAAAATAGGTGAAATCCCTCAAATCTTATCAAATTTTCTTTAAACTTGAGTTGGATGAGTACTAATAGAAATGTTATACTCAGCCATGAAATCAAATCTCAAATTAGCCATCTCTAAGACAGAAATTACAAATCAGTCCAGATTTCAAATAAGAATCCTTGCAATTTGGTCCCTGGTTCGACCAGAGACACTGTGCGCGACCAGCAGCTGTGCACGACCGCGACCACTGCGCTGCCACGCCAAGAACTTCGTCGCCGGTGAAGCCCCGTGGTCGCCACCTCTGCCACCGCGTTCCTGCCACGTGTGCGCACGCCGTTCGCCACCGTGGAGCCACCGCGGCCGCACCAGCATCGCCAATTTTGCCCGCGCGCGCACGCCATCGCTGCAGCCACGGCAGAAGCACGATGCCACGTTGCAAGCATGCCGGAGGAGCCCGTCAGTTCGCCGTTGCATCACCTGGGACAGCACACGCCAACCTGCAAAGCCGGCACGGCCGCTGGAGCACGTCGTTTCGCTGCTGTCCCGCCCGGCCAGTCAATTCGCCGTCGATTCACAGCTCCAAGTCTCCAGGCATTTTCCAGCCGTTGCAGCCTCCCCAAATCGCCTATAAATAACCCTCAGGACTTAGCCAACTTCACCACACAGCGAAGCACCAGAAATCGCCACACTCCATCGTGTCTTCGTCTTCTTCGGCGAGCTCGAGAAGAGGCTCACGGTGCCAAGCCTCTACACTGCTTCCTCCTCGATTCCAGCTACTCCAGTAAGCTCCTCTTACCTCCCTCATCATACTCGAGCGTGTAATTGACTTCAAACCTCTCCAGTCGCCGGCAATTCCCGTTTCTCTCCAGCAACTCCGGCGAGCAATTAAACTCTAACCAGAGTGAATTAGCTCTCGAGCCTGTAATCAAACATGATCAGTAGACTGATTAGAACACATCTAAGCAACCAGAATCGAAGAATTTGCTAAAATGTGAAAAACCCCAAATTGGAACCTTGCATATGAACTGGAGCTCGCTGTTCAGCTTCTCTGGTGCATCTCTAGTCAATCTAACTTCACCAGTAGCTTACTTATGCCCCAGAGACCCTCCTCAAGCAAGGAATTGAGTTCAATCACTTTAAATCAGAAATGCCCAAATCAGGTTTGAGTTAATCTTTTCTCCAGCCAATATCTCCTAAATCCAGCCAATCCAGTCATAGAAACCTTGCCATCTAGATGTTTTGGACCATTCTGAGCAACTTTGTCTTCTATCACGACTTCTAATTCGGCCTAGATTGTGAGATATAGCTATGCCCTAGTTTGCTGTACTGTTCACACTGCATGTGCTCCATGCCAGCCAGCTTCTTCGCCGGTTTTCATCACTTTCCGGCCATCTCCTGCCCTAGGTCCTGTTGAGACATTTGTTCCTGTTACAAATGCCTAACCACCAGACAAAGTGGTGCATCATTTGGAGCCCTGAGTCAAAAGATATGGCTAACCCTAGTTTCTGGCCGTGTCAAGCCTATGCCAGGCTATGTCAGCCAGTGGCATTGAGTCTTTTCACCCACTTCCAGCCATGCACTTTGAAAATAACTTTGTCCCTTAGACTCCTGATGTTGTGATCTACACTTTTCTCTACTGTCACAACTTGAGTTGAGCCCTCTATCACCCATCGACCTTATGTCGATGCCTCGAACCGAATGCCAACCTAAAGACATTCGCTGTTTTTGGGCGAACCAGCCACCACCTTGATATTACCCTGATATTTTGGAACCTTGTAAACCTTAACAGCTAATTTTAACCCTGGTTTCCATAATTAAACCCACATCGCTTTCGAACCTTGTATTACCAGAGTATTTTCTCCTTGCATCTTTGCATGTAGTGAGTTAGTAAGAATAGGATTGATTGTAATGCCTGTTTGCTTGTTTGATCTTGTTCAGAGCAAGAGTCCGGGGTTGAAGATCTTGTCGCTGAACCGTCATCGACTGCTGATACTTACGACGCGGAAGGCAAGTCATACTTTGATCATATTGAAACCCATATTTTATGAATTGCTATGCTATTCCATGAATAGATATTTCATTAATATTGCACATGTTGAGATCAATGATGTTAAGGCAGTGATAGATTGAATACTTGAGCAATGTGAACTTGATAAGTTAGCAAGCCTCGAGCTAGTAAAAGTATAAACATGTACAATTATATTCATGAAATAGAACCCCTAGCCGTGACCAGTATTTTGGTATGGAATGGTGGTAGCACTGGAGGTGCTTGGCTGCACTGGATGTGCAGGCACTAAAGGTGCATGGTTTGTGGTATGATCTGGTCACTGGCATGTAAGGACTAGAACCTTGTGTTATGCGTCTAGTGGCATGAAAAACGTACCAACCACTTACCTGGTATGGGACAGGCGCAACCTAGTAGCTTTCTTAGTATTATCAGTTCCCTGCATGGCTTGTCGATCCGGTTTCTCGCGTGGAAACTGGTGGGACGCAGTTCGTCCATGAGTGATGTGAGATCAGAAAAATTATGAGAGGATAAGGTGTAAAGAAGGAAGACGCCCTACGCCAGATTAAGTCGTGCGCGACTGTAATAAAAAGAGGTTATGTGTCCTGCGGGAACATAGACCCAGGCTAGGAAGTAAGGCAGTGGGGAGGACCCACAACGGTACTTGGGACGGTATTGTCCATTTACCGGGCAGGGATACTGTTAATACTAGACTGCAAAAATGTTGTGTGATCTCGGCCTTGTCACATGCGTATAAGTCGCATGGAGTTGGCCCGACTTGGAAGTCGAGTGAAAAAGTGGATTTAAAAAGAGGTACATCTCTGCAGAGTTTAAAAATGTATTCGAATACTTCATGCTCCCGAGTTTTAGGAGTATGCCGCGGTGGATTAAATCCATGGGGTGTGACACAAGTATTGTTTTATAAACTAAAATTTGTTAGCTCAAGATTACCCAAGTGGCATGTGTTGTCACGATAAGGGGCGTTGCCATGGGCTGTCATGTGTTGACGTGTCGCGGTAATGCCATAATCTAGCAAACATATGATAATTAAGAGGCATGTGGTTTATGCCCTAAGTTATGAAATACTGCTAAGAGCATATGATTGAAAGACTTGAATAAGACTAGTGTGATATGAGGATATATCGCCTTGGATATGGGATATATGTATCACCATCAATATGATTTATTTACTACCATGGGTATGATCAGAAGTTGAGTAAGAATTGAGAAAGAAATGTATTTTGGGAAAAACCTTCCACTCTTTCCCCAATAGCATAGGTTCATGTCATATATATATATGTATCTCTACCTTCCCTATGACTTGCTGAGTACGTAAGTACTCACCCTTGCAACAACTCATCAATAGATGGAGCGTTCTACGACCGTGGAGGATACCCTGAAGATGCCGCGGACCCAGGAGATGATGAGCAGTTTCCTCCGGAGCCCTGATGTGGTGCTGTCTTGCTGACAACCTCTGTTTCCTGTGGATTGCTTTTGGGCCTAGCTTCCGCCGACTAGATGTATTATTTTGTTAGACCCTTGTGCCTTGTGCGGCACTGTACCTCGTTTTGTACTAAGGCCTGATGGCCATACAATTATGACTATTGTACTATTTTGCTGCTGCAATGTAATCCTGTGATTGACTCATCCTGGGAAGTCAAGTGGTTAGGGGACCAGCCGCACCGAGCTGGGCTCCTCACAGGTGATGTCACTGTCGTGGCAGACGTGACATAAAATAGTGGTATCAGAGCAGCACAGACCTTGACTATAGGACGGTACCCTTAGGGCTTGGTAGCGCCAGGACATCGTAAATTATTTAAAAATTATTTCTGAAAAATTTTATTTTTGCAAAAGGTTGTTCCTGCTCTTATAAAAATGTTGATTTCAAAATCTTATTTTGCTTCCAAAATTTCTCGGCAGGATGGCCAAGGAGCGTTTTAGCTACATCGAGCGTCTCGGTGGATGGGCCACATTGCTGTGGCATATTGCTCAATTCCTAGGGATTGATGAGCGGCCGATCTGCGAGACCATTTGGGACTATTATGAGGGGCGTCGCTATGGCTTCAAGGCCAAAGTGCTGGTGCATGCTCTCGATAGTCGTGAGGGACAGGTGATCAGGGTGGAGGCCAGCAGGGCAAGCCGACTGGATGCTATCCAAGACGCAGCTCGAGAGGCGGTGCATCGGGTACGCCAGGTGTACTCATGCCGGCTCCAGGAGTCACCTTTCCGTCACGTGCCTTCATCTCCCTCTGGGTTGCCACCCATCGTGGAGTACCCGGACCCGTGTCTGGCAGGCACCGTAGGTCTGTTGAGGACCCTCGACTCGCGCTACTCTACTTTGCTTGCTGAGCATCAGGAGCTCCGCAAGGAGTTGGAGGAGCAGAAGAAACGTGGCCGAACCGCTTCCCCGTCGTTGACTTCTCAGCCTGCAGCTCAGAGACGCCGCACAGTTGAGGAGGTTGCTCCGACAGTTGTCTCCCCAGCTCGTACCTTTGGACCCAGTGCAGGACCTAGCTTGATTCCTCGGAGGGTTGCTAATGCAGCTGGGTACCGACGCTCGTTCTCTACCCCTAGCACCCGCCGGGCAGAGGACAGTGGGTCTGCTCTGCTGTTCCATGAGTCTGGACCACCCGGGTTTGTCACTCTGGAGGAGTCCGACGACGAGATGGAGCCAGAGGAGGTTGAGCCCTGTGGGAGCAGTTAGTTGCCTGTTCTTTTAGATCCTCAGGCCAGGGTAGATTTTCTAGGATTGGTGATGCTTTTGGTTGTTATCATCACCATTACTTGTATTTTGATTGTATCAGACTAAGGCGTTTAGCCGCTTTTGTATCAACTACTTGTGCATTAATGAATCAGTTTCGCATTAATTTCTGCATTATTACCTTAATTCTCCCTTAGTTAGTTAGACCTGTCTGCTTCTCTCTTCAGAAGATCAGAATGGTTCACACAAGGAGAAGGACCCAAGATGACCAAGAGGGCCAAGACCCAGTTACACCACGAAGAGGATCCACACCTCATCCAGGATCGCAGAGCTCACTACCACCACAAGAAGACTCACCAAGTCTCCAGGAAATTCTTCTTTCAATGGAGAGGAGCCGCCAAGAAGCCCAGGCTGCACATACCCAGTTGCTAGCTCAAGTTATTCAGAAAATGCCAGGGACTGCTGAAGGTACTGCCGTCGGAACTCGACTCTCAGACTTCCAGAAGACGCGACCACCAACCTTCGCAAGCGCGACCGACCCAATCGTCGCAGACGACTGGCTGCGGGACATTGAAAGGAAACTGGACACTGTTCGTTGCAATGATCGAGAGAAGGTGTTATTCGGATCACATCAACTCACTGGAGCAGCAGCTGCTTGGTGGATGAATTATCAAGAAGCACACTTGGACAAAGACAACATCACCTGGACGGAATTTAAGGACCAATTCCGAAAATTCCATATCCCTACAGGTGTCATGGTAGCTAAACGCCGAGAATTCCGGAACTTGACTCAAGGGAACCGGACTGTCACTGAGTACCTGCACCAATTCCACCATCTAGCTCGGTATGCGTCCAACGACATCGACACGGAAGAGAAGAAGATTGAACGCTTCACCGAGGGACTCCAGCACTATTTGCAGTATCAGATTGCCTCCCATGAGTTCACAGAATTCCAGACTCTGGTGAATCGAGTATTAAAGATAGAAGAAAAGCGAGGCCTCGGAGAAGAAAATCGGAAGAGAAAGATGATGCAACAGTCGCGACCGCCAACCAGCTCATCTAGGGGAAGGGCCCCAACATCTCCAAATTTTCGTCCGCCCTACCCGGCGCCAAGGCCACAATTCACGCCAATATGCCCCAACTGCAGAGGAGCACACTATCAACGGGATTGCCCTCAATCAAGGACTCAATGCTATCATTGCGGACAGATGGGACACCGCAAAGACAGTTGTCCGTGGATCCAACTCCCAACGGCGATAGCAAGATCGCAAGCTGGAACACAAGCGATGGCACCCAGAACCACAGCTCCACCACCATTGCAGAGCCCCAGAGGAGGTTTGCCCAACAGAGGGGGAAATGCAGCAGGCCGAGGACGAGGGCGAGGAGGAAGACCAATGGCAGGCCGAGGAGGCCGACTGAACTTCACCTCCCTTCAAGAAGCAGACAATGCCTCTGACATTCTCCTAGGTAGATTCTTGATCCAGTCTACATCTGCTTTAATACTGTTTGATCCTGGAGCTACAAACTCATTCATATCAGAAGATTTTGCATTTAAAGTAAGAATACCTATGGTACCTCTAAAGTACCCTATGGCTATACAGACCCCAGGAGCTAAGCTGCCTGTATATTCAGCTTGTCATCATATAACATTCAGAATAGATGGGATAGAGTTCTGGGCTAATCTATTAGTCCTAGAACTGCAAGGCCTAGACATTATAATAGGAATGGATTGGTTATCCCAGCATAAAGGTCTAGTGGATTGTGAGAAGAAAACTCTAAGCCTTGTTAGTAACCAAGGGAAGGAAGTCCTATTCCATGCGGAAAGATCATCGGTCGAAAAATTGCAAGGATCAGTCCATGCACTTCAGGAAGTATGCTTGGATCAAGTGCCCACAGTACAAGAATACCCAGATGTATTCCCAGAAGAACTCCCAGGGATGCCACCTGACAGGGAGATAGAGTTTACCATTGAGCTTAAACCAGGAGCGGCACCTATAGCTAAGAGACCATATAGGATGCCGGTAACGGACTTAGAAGAGTTGAAAAATCACTTAGAGGAACTAGAGGGTAAAGGATTTATCCGACCCAGTGCTTCACCTTGGGGAGCCCCAGTTTTGTTTGTAAGGAAGAAAGACGGAACCCTACGGATGTGTGTAGATTACCGAGCTTTGAATGAAGTCACCATTAAGAACAAGTACCCATTGCCAAGAATTGATGACTTGTTCGACCAACTTCGAGGAGCCAAAGTATTTTCCAAGATAGATTTGAAATCTGGATATCATCAGCTGAAAATCAAGAACGAAGATATACCGAAGACTGCTTTCACTACAAGATACGGGCTATATGAATTCACAGTAGTGCCCTTTGGATTGACCAATGCTCCGGCAGCTTTCATGAACATCATGAACAGTACATTTATGGATTATCTTGACAAGTTTGTCATAGTATTCATAGATGACATTCTGATATATTCCAAGAGTACGGAAGAGCATGATCAACATTTACACCTAGTCTTGGGAAGGCTACGAGAAAGGCAATTCTATGCCAAGTTTGACAAATGTGAATTTTGGATGTCAAGAATTTCGTTTCTTGGACATGTGTTGACAGCAGAAGGAATTTCAGTGGATTCAGCTAAAATCTCCGCAATCAATGAATGGAAGCAACCTACCTCAGTTTCAGAGATTAGAAGTTTCTTGGGATTAGCAGGATATTATAGGAGATTCATTGAAGGATTTTCCCAAATAGCCAAACCTCTCACGAACCTGCTAAAGAAGGATGTTGCATTTGAATGGACCATCAAGTGTGAAGAAAGTTTTCAGAAGCTGAAGCAGAAACTGACAACAACACCGGTCCTCACATTACCAGACAGCAAGGAAGATTTTGTAGTTTACTGTGATGCTTCAAAGCAAGGAATAGGCTGTGTGCTAATGCAACAAGGTCGAGTAGTAGCTTATGCTTCACGTCAATGGAGACCACATGAAAAAAATTATCCGACTCATGATTTGGAGTTAGCAGCAGTGGTACACGCTTTAAAGATATGGCGGCATTATCTCATTGGACATAAGTGTGAGATCTTTACAGATCATAAAAGCCTCAAGTATATCTTCACACAGACAGAGCTCAATATGCGTCAGCGCCGATGGCTCGAACTGATCAAGGACTACGATCTCAGCATACTCTACCATCCAGGGAAAGCCAACGTAGTGGCAGATGCCTTGAGCAGGAAGGCTTATACCCTACAAGGAGCTACACCTAAGAACCCGTGCTTACGGCAGGAATTTCAGAATCTTGAAGTAACCATAGTGCCATCTGGGATGTTAGCTACGTTGACTGTGGTGTCTCGACTCCAAAAGCAGATTGAGGATGCTCAGAAAGAAGATGAGGAGATACATAAGATCAAGAGCCACATCAGATCAGGAAAAACCCAGGATTTCATTGAAGATCATCAAGGAATTGTGTGGTATCGGGGAAGGATTTGTGTGCCCCGAAATACAGACCTTAAGGAATTAATTCTTTTCGAAGCCCATAAAACCCCATACTCACTACACCCTGGAAACACCAAGATGTACAAGGATCTGAAAACGCAATTCTGGTGGAAGGGAATGAAGAGGGAAAT
Source organism: Pharus latifolius (assembly GCA_019359835.1). Classification (NCBI taxonomy): domain Eukaryota; kingdom Viridiplantae; phylum Streptophyta; class Magnoliopsida; order Poales; family Poaceae; genus Pharus; species Pharus latifolius. The sequence goes on from CM033326.1 coordinate 49,565,261, forward strand.
CGCGGAATATGTCGCAAGATGTGACACTTGCCAAAGGATTAAGGCCGATCATCAGAAGATAGCCGGAAAACTGCAACCCTTACCAGTGCCAACTTGGAAATGGGAAGAGATTGGTATGGATTTTATCACAGGACTTCCCAGAACACAAGGGGGATATGATTCCATATGGGTTGTTGTGGACAGACTCACGAAAGTTGCTCATTTTATACCAGTCAAGAAAACGTATAATGGCAACAAATTAGCGGAGCTATACCTGCAGCGAATAGTGACATTGCATGGTATCCCGAAGAAGATCGTTTCAGATCGAGGAACGCAATTCACATCCAAATTCTGGAACCGACTCCACGAAGCTTTGGGAACCCAATTGCAGTTTAGCACTGCATATCATCCACAGACAGGAGGACAGACTGAACGTGTAAATCAAATCTTGGAAGACCTTCTCAGAGCTTGCATCTTAGATTATGGAACCTCTTGGGAAAAGTGCTTACCATTTGCAGAGTTTACTTATAATAACAGTTACCAAGCTAGCCTGCAAATGGCACCCTTTGAAGCTTTGTATGGGCGCAAGTGCAGAACTCCATTACATTGGGACGAGCCAGGAGAAAGGCAAGTCATTGGACCCAAACTCATCGAAGAAGCTGAAGCACACGTCAAGCTCATCAGAGAACGATTAAAGGCAGCACAGTCACGCCAGAAGAGCTATGCCGACAACCGAAGAAGGGAATTGTTGTTTGCACCAGGCGAATCAGTTTATCTCAAGGTTACACCGTTAAAAGGGATGAGAAGATTCCATCAGAGAGGAAAACTGTCCCCAAGGTACATTGGGCCATTCAAAGTCCTTAAGAGGAAAGGAGAGGTATCTTACAAACTGGACTTACCATCAGATCTTGGAGAAATTCATGACGTGGTTCATGTCTCGCAACTCCGTAAGTGCCTCAAGGAACCAACGGATCAGATAGAACACCAGGGAATTCCGCTTCAGAAGAATCTCACCTATCTCACTCAACCACTGCAAATACTGGCTAGCGATGAGCGTCAACTCAGAAGGAAGAAAATCAAGCTTTGCAAGGTTCAATGGGAAGATCACTCAAAAGAAGAAGCGACTTGGGAGAAAGAGGATGATCTGCGGCAGGCTTACCCCTACCTCTTCCCTTCTCTAGGTAAATCTCGGGGCGAGATTTCTTTAAGGAGGGTAGGCTTGTAACACCCTAGTTTTGGGGGTGAAAAGTTTTGCATAAAAACCCTGCATGCATGTATCTCTGTAGTAGTAGCCAGATCAGCTGAACTCTAATCTCTCCCAAACCCTAAAAATCTCAAAATCTATTCCCTAGATCCAGATCAAGATCTGACCATCCAGATTTAACCTATCAGTTACCCCGAAGACAAAAGTCTTCAGGATCCAGATCAATTTCTGACCCTAACTCTCAGTACCTAAGCCTCTCTCTGTTTTCAAAAACGGGAAAATTCAGATTTACCCTAAGTACCCCAGTTTCCAGATGATCGAATTATTCTGATTTAACCCTATTCAGACTCAAGTAACCCCTGGAATATGTTCCTAGGTTCATCCTCAACTCACTTCAAAAAGTTGGGAGCCAAATTAATCCATCTAAACACTATTCGCAGTTTAGTCCAAATTTTACTGCGAATAAGTCCTTTTCTGTTTACCTGGAAGCCTGAAAAGGCTAAAATCCACGAATCAATCCCAACTCCAGAATTTCTTCAGGAAGCACCTTCTAAATACTATTTGATACAGATCTCCCTTTTGATCAGACTTCAAAATCTCCCTCCAATCGCCAGAATTCGAAATCGACAAAATCCAGATTTATTTTACCCTAATTTTACCCTATTTTCGAAAATAGGTGAAATCCCTCAAATCTTATCAAATTTTCTTTAAATTTGAGTTGGATGAGTACTAATAGAAATGTTATACTCAGCCATGAAATCAAATCTCAAATTAGCCATCTCTAAGACAGAAATTACAAATCAGTCCAGATTTCAAATAAGAATCCTTGCAATTTGGTCCCTGGTTCGACCAGAGACACTGTGCGCGACCAGCAGCTGTGCACGACCGCGACCACCGCGCTGCCACGCCAGGAACTTCGTCGCCGGTGAAGCCCCGTGGTCGCCACCTCTGCCACCGCGTTCCTGCCACGTGTGCGCACGCCGTTCGCCACCGTGGAGCCACCGCGGCCGCACCAGCATCGCCAATTTTGCCCGCGCGCGCACGCCATCGCTGCAGCCACGGCAGAAGCACGATGCCACATTGCAAGCATGCCGGAGGAGCCCGTCAGTTCGCCGTTGCATCACCTGGGACAGCACACGCCAACCTGCAAAGCCGGCACGGCCGCTGGAGCACGTCATTTCGCTGCTGTCCCGCCCGGCCAGTCAATTCGCCGTCGATTCACAGCTCCAAGTCTCCAGGCATTTTCCAGCCGTTGCAGCCTCCCCAAATCGCCTATAAATAACCCTCAGGACTTAGCCAACTTCACCACATAGCGAAGCACCAGAAATCGCCACACTCCACCGTGTCTTCGTCTTCTTCGGCGAGCTCGAGAAGAGGCTCACGGTGCCAAGCCTCTACACTGCTTCCTCCTCGATTCCAGCTACTCCAGTAAGCTCCTCTTACCTCCCTCATCATACTCGAGCGTGTAATTGACTTCAAACCTCTCCAGTCGCCGGCAATTCCCATTTCTCTCCAGCAACTCCGGCGAGCAATTAAATTCTAACCAGAGTGAATTAGCTCTCGAGCCTGTAATCAAACATGATCAGTAGACTGATTAGAACACATCTAAGCAACCAGAATCGAAGAATTTGCTAAAATGTGAAAAACCCCAAAATGGAACCTTGCATATGAACTGGAGCTCGCTGTTAAGCTTCTCTGGTGCATCTCTAGTCAATCTAACTTCACCAGTAGCTTACTTATGCCCCAGAGACCCTCCTCAAGCAAGGAATTGAGTTCAATCACTTTAAATCAGAAATGCCCAAATCAGGTTTGAGTTAATATTTTCTCCAGCCAATATCTCCTAAATCCAGCCAATCCAGTCATAGAAACCTTGCCATCTAGATGTTTTGGACCATTCTGAGCAACTTCGTCTTCTATCACGACTTCTAATTCGGCCTAGATTGTGAGATATAGCTATGCCCTAGTTTGCTGTACTGTTCACACTGCATGTGCTCCAGGCCAGCCAGCTTCTTCGCCGGTTTTCATCACTTTCCGGCCATCTCCTGCCCTAGGTCCTGTTGAGACATTTGTTCCTGTTACAAATGCCTAACCACCAGACAAAGTGGTGCATCATTTGGAGCTCTGAGTCAAAAGATATGGCTAACCCTAGTTTCTGGCCGTGTCAAGCCTATGCCAGGCTATGTCAGCCAGTGGCATTGAGTCTTTTCACCCACTTCCAGCCATGCACTTTGAAAATAACTTTGTCCCTTAGACTCCTGATGTTGTGATCTACACTTTTCTCTACTGTCACAACTTGAGTTGAGCCCTCTATCACCCATCGACCTTATGTCGATGCCTCGAACCGAATGCCAACCTAAAGACATTCGCTGTTTTTGGGCGAACCAGCCACCACCTTGATATTACCCTGATATTTTGGAACCTTGTAAACCTTAACAGCTAATTTTAACCCTGGTTTCCATAATTAAACCCACATCGCTTTCGAACCTTGTATTACCAGAGTATTTTCTCCTTGCATCTTTGCATGTAGTGAGTTAGTAAGAATAGGATTGATTGTAATGCCTGTTTGCTTGTTTGATCTTGTTCAGAGCAAGAGTCCGGGGTTGAAGATCTTGTCGCTGAACCGTCATCGACTGCTGATACTTACGACGCGGAAGGCAAGTCATACTTTGATCATATTGAAACCCATATTTTATGAATTGCTATGCTATTCCATGAATAGATATTTCATTAATATTGCACATGTTGAGATCAATGATGTTAAGGCAGTGATAGATTGAATACTTGAGAAATGTGAACTTGATAAGTTAGAAAGCCTCGAACTAGTAAAAGTATAAACATGTACAATTATATTCATGAAATAGAACCCCTAGCCGTGACCAGTATTTTGGTATGGAATGGTGGTAGCACTGGAGGTGCTTGGCTGCACTGGATGTGCAGGCACTAAAGGTGCATGGTTTGTGGTATGATCTGGTCACTGGCATGTAAGGACTAGAACCTTGTGTTATGTGTCTAGTGGCATGAAAAACGTACCAACCACTTACCTGGTATGGGACAGGCGCAACCTAGTAGCTTTCTTAGTATTATCAGTTCCCTGCATGGCTTGTCGATCCGGTTTCTCGCGTGGAAACTGGTGGGACGCAGTTCGTCCATGAGTGATGTGAGATCAGCAAAATTATGAGAGGATAAGGTGTAAAGAAGGAAGACGCCCTACGCCAGATTAAGTCGTGCGCGACTGTAATCAAAAGAGGTTATGTGTCCTGCAGGAACATAGACCCAGGCTAGGAAGTAAGGCAGTGGGGAGGACCCACAACGGTACTTGGGACGGTATTGTCCATTTACCGGGCAGGGATACTGTTAATACTAGACTGCAAAAATGTTGTGTGATCTCGGCCTTGTCACATGCGTATAAGTCGCATGGAGTTGGCCCGACTTGGAAGTCGAGTGAAAAAGTGGATTTAAAAAGAGGTACATCTCTGCGGAGTTTAAAAATGTATTCGAATACTTCGTGCTCCCGAGTTTTAGGAGTATGCCGCGGTGGATTAAATCCATGGGGTGTGACACAAGTATTGTTTTATAAACTAAAATTTGTTAGCTCAAGATTACCCAAGTGGCATGTGTTGTCACGATAAGGGGCGTTGCCGTGGGCTGTCATGTGTTGACGTGTCGCGGTAATGCCATAATCTAGCAAACATATGATAATTAAGAGGCATGTGGTTTATGCCCTAAGTTATGAAATACTGCTAAGAGCATATGATTGAAAGACTTGAATAAGAGTAGTGTGATATGAGGATATATCGCCTTGGATATGGGATATATGTATCACCATCAATATGATTTATTTACTGCCATGGGTATGATCATAAGTTGAGTAAGAATTGAGAAAGAAATGTATTTTGGGAAAAACCTTCCACTCTTTCCCCAATAGCATAGGTTCATGTCATATATATATATGTATCTCTACCTTCCCTATGACTTGCTGAGTACGTAAGTACTCACCCTTGCAACAACTCATCAATAGATGGAGCGTTCTACGACCGTAGAGGATACCCTGAAGATGCCGCGGACCCAGGAGATGATGAGCAGTTTCCTCCGGAGCCCTGATGTGGTGCTGTCTTGCTGACAACCTCTGTTTCCGGTGGATTGCTTTTGGGCCTAGCTTCCGCCGACTAGATGTATTATTTTGTTAGACCCTTGTGCCTTGTGCGGCACTGTACCTCGTTTTGTACTAAGGCCTGATGGCCATACAATTATGACTATTGTACTATTTTGCTGCTGCAATGTAATCCTGTGATTGACTCATCCTGGGAAGTCAAGTGGTTAGGGGACCAGCCGCACCGAGCTGGGCTCCTCACAGGTGATGTCACTGTCGTGGCAGACATGACATCTGGTCATTGGCATATAAGGACTAGAACCTGGTGTTGTGCATCTAGTGGCATGAACAATGTGCTAACCGCAAGCCTGGTATGGGACAGGCCTGAACAAGTAATTATGTGGATCGCACATGAAAGCCTTGCATGAGATGTGTAGTGATGCACGATAAACACGGAGCGCGGCTCCCACACATATCACTGAAGGTGATCAAGCACGCTGACCCAGTAATGGGAATAAGCAAAGGGGTGGAGGTTTGGATACAACCTGCCACAACTGTGCCTCGCTGAGAGCCACAGGGTCGGGGGTGAATTGTAAGTGATACATAACAAAAGTTCTTGTTATCTCCACCTTGCCGCTCACAGTATGAAGTGAGTCAGGGGTCCAATCATTTTGTTATGATAGGAAAGGTTTGAATGTGGAATATCTTGCGGGTAAATTGGTACCTCTCTGCAGAGTTAAAAACGTATTCGAATACTCCGAGCTCCCGGGTTTATAGGAGTCTGCTGCGGTGGATTAAATCCACGGGGTGTGACACAAGTACTATTTTCTACATAAAATATGTTTAATCAAGATTACCCAAATGACATGTGTTGTCATGATAAGGAGTGCTGCCATGGGCTGTCGTGTGTCGACGTGTCGCGGTAGTGCTATAATCTAGTGAACATGAATGATGATGTTATATTATGAAAAGTGCTGCCATAAGATGAGAAGAGAAAGAAAAAGATTATTTTACAAATATCCATAATTCTTGACTAGTCCAGGTTCATATCATCACTACTATATGTATCTACTCTTACCTATGACTTGCTGAGTACGTAAGTGCTCACCCTTGCAACATTCAACTCAATAGATGGAGCCTACTTTGATCAAGATGATGGCACGGAGTACTACGTGGATCCAGAAGGAGGAGAATCAGTTCCGCCAGAACCCTGAAGTGTGTTGTTCTGCCGTCAACTTCTTTTGTGGGAGGGTCACCTATCTTCTGCTGTGTAGTCAAATATTTTGCTAAACCCTGAATGCCTTGTAGGCATTGTAATCCCTTTATGTAATATTAAGGCCAGCAGGCCACACTGCTTAATATTTTGTGAGTACTCTGTTGCAATGTAATATACTCCTGTGTTTGACTCATCCTGGGAAGTCCAAGGTTTGTGGTTTGGGACTAGCTGCAGCGAGCTAGGTCTCTACAGGAGTAGTCGTTGTCCCAGTTTCGGGGTGCGACAGGTCCCGGGAGCCAAATGGCGGCGCCCGGGGAGGGGCCGGAGGCCACGTCCCCAGGCAAATGGCGGCGCCCGGGACGGCGCCGGAGGCCAGGTCCCGGCGGCCAAATGGCGGTGCCCGGGGAGGGGCCGGAGACCACGTCCCTGGGCAAATGGCGGCGCCCGGGGAGGGGCTGGAGGCCACGTCCCTGGGCAAAAGGCGGCGCCCGGGACGGCGCCGGAGGCCCGGTCCCGGGGGCCAAATGGCGGCGCCCGGGGACGCGCCGGAGGCCACGTCCCCGGGCAAATGGCGGCGCCAGAGGCCAGGTCCTGGGGGCCAAAAGGCGGCGCCCGGGGAGGGGCCAGAGGCCACGTCCCCGGGCAAATGCTGGCGCCCGGGGAGGGGCCGGAGGCCACGTCCCTGGGCAATAGGCGGCGCCCGGGACGGCGCCGGAGGCCCGGTCCCGGGGGCCAAATGGCGGCGCCGGGCGAGGGGACGGAGGCCATGTCCCCGGGCAAATGTGACATGGCTTACCTGGTCTTAGCGCCGCCGAGATTTCCCCCAACATGGCGCAACTTACCTGGACTTAGTCCCGCGGAGATTTCCCCCAACAGCAGCCCCTCATGCCCCCCGGGGACGACGCTCTAGTCCCCGGTGGGTATGGTACATGTCACCGGGAAAATCTCTGGGCCAAGCTACCGGAGCTGTGACGCTTCGATTCCGGAGCCGCGCGCTTATGGCCGCGCCGTTTGGCCATAAATGCGCTTGCGGTTCGAACCGGCGCCTCGGTTTGCGCGCCCGTTCCTTCGTTTCCTGCGCGCCGTTTGAATTTCAACGGCACAGATGTTGTCGCGCCCCGAAACTGGGACTACGACTACTCCTGTAGAGACCTAGCTCGCTGCAGCTAGTCCCATATTTGCATAGCATACACATACCCTTGACTTGCCAGGATAAGTCAAGCACAGGAGTATATTCACATTGCAACAGAGTAACTTACAAAATAGTTAAGCAGTGTGGCCTGCTAGCCTTAATATTACATAAAGAGATTACAATGCCTTCACGGCATTAATGGTTTAGCAAAATAACAACTACACAGCAGAAGATGGGTGACCCACCCACAAAGAGAAGTGGACGGCAGAACAACACACATCAGGGCTCTGGCGGAACTGACTTTTCCCCTTCTGGATCCAAGAAGTTCTCCATGCCTTCGTCTTGGTTATTGAACGCTCCATCTACTGATTTGTAGGTTGCAAGAGTGAGCACTTACGTACTCAGCAAATCATAGGTAAGAGTAGATACATATAGTAGTGATGATATGAACCTAGACTAGTCAAGAATTATGGATGTGTATAAAATAATCTTTTACTTTCATACCTCATCCCATGGCAGCACTTTTCATAATATAACATCATCATTCATGTTCACTAGATTATAGCACTACCGCGACACGTCGACACACGACAGCCCACGGCAGCACTCCTTATCATGACAACACATGTCATTTGGGTAATCTTGATTTAACACATTTTATTTAGAAAATATACTTGTGTCACACCCCATGGATTTAATCCACCGCAGTAGACTCCTATAAACCCGGGAGTTCGGAGTATTCGAATAAGTTTTTAACTCTGCAGAGAGGTACCAATTTACCCGCAAGATATTCCACTTTCAAGCCTTTCCTATCATAACATAATGATTGGACCCCTGACTCACTTCATATTGTGAGCGGCAAGGTGGAAATAACAAGAACTTTTGTTATGTATCACTCACATTTCACCCCTGACCCTGTGGCTCTTCGCGAAACACAGTTGTGGTAGGCTGTATCATAACATCCACCCCACCTCATTTTCCCATTGCTGGGTCAAACATCAGATCACCTTCAGTGATAGTGGGAGTCAACCTCCAAGTCAATCATTACAACACAACTCATGCAGGGGTTTCATGTGCGATCCACATAAGTACTTGTTCAGGACTGTCCCATACCAGGCTTGCGGTTAGCACATTGTTCATGCCACTAGACGCACAACACAAGGTTCTAGTCCTTATATGCCAGTGACCAGACCATCCACAACCCTGCACCTTCAGTGCCTGCATATCCTTTGCAGTTTAGCACCTCCAGTGCTACAGCCTTCCATACCATTTTTCTGGTCACGGCTAGGGGTTTTATTTCATGAATATATAAGTACATATATAATAGTTCATGGCTCAAAACTTGTTTATTTCACATTTCATAGATAACCAGTCAAGTACTGCCAATTCATAAATCAACCATTCTCAATCTTTCTCATGCAATATTATCTATATTCAAGGTTATGTTTTAGCAACATTTAAAATATAGGTTCAAGATGACCAAGAATATGACTTGCCTTCCGCGTCATAAGAAACAACAGTTGATGACGGGTCAACAGCGAAGTCCTCAAATTCAGCTTCTGAATCTGCTCGACGACAAACCAAACAATACACACAATGATTACTTATTTTATTAAAATGATTTATGATCTATATGCAGATATGCTTAACAAGAATAGCTAAAAGATACTGGAGATAATTGGGATTGCAAGCTGAACTGAGTCAAGATTCTAGGGTTTCAAGGAATTGGCTAAGAATGGGTGTTAGATGCTCTTAGGATCTCAAGGTTACAATAAGAACACCAATTTTGTAGCTGGCTTGATCAAAAACAGCGAATGTCAGCAGATTGACATTCGGATCAAGGCTTTGACATAGCTTCAAAGAAAGCTAGAGAGCTTATCTCAAATTGTGACAGTAGAAGAAAGTGTAGATCATAACTCTACAAATTCAGTGGACAAAGTAGCTTTCAAAGTGCACAGTCAGAAATGGGTAAACAAGGCCAATGCCATTGGCTGGCATGCACTGGGACAATGTCAAAAACTAGGGTTTAGCAGCAAATATAATTCAAGGGCTCAAATCAAGTTGTGATAGAAGAAGAAATTGTAGATCACAACTTCAGGAATCTAAGGGACAAAGTTATGCTCAAAATGCACATTTGGAAGGGAGTGGAAAGGGCTAATGCCACTGACTGACATAGTCTGGCATTGAACTGACATGGCCAGAAACTAGGGCCTGGGATAACTTTTGATCTAGGGCTCCACATGATGCACCACTTTGTCTGGGAGGTAGACATTGATAACAGGAACAAATCATTCAACAGGATCTAGGGCAGGAAATGGCTGGAAGGTGATGAAAATCAGTGAAGTGTGGTGGCGACATGGCACAATGAAGCCACTGGACAAGGTTTTTGGCATGGCTATAACTTGAAATATGGACAGTTTCAGGGATCGGGCTAGAAGAAAAAAATGCTCAGGAGGTTGAGGCACACCTGAAAGACAAGGTGGATGAAGCTGAAACGGCCGGGAATAGGTTTCCAGTGAACAGCGCCGGAGAAGAAGACATGGAATTTGGGGGTTTTTGCTGTAGGAGGTTTGAACTCAATTCCAAGCTCAGGGAGTATGGGGGAAGCTTAGGAATGCTACTGGGATAGTCAATTTGGTCGGAGGATCATCGGAGAAGCCTGGCGACGATCGCCGGTGATGTGTGAAGTTTGGATTTGGGGGAAAACTTCAATTCGAGCTCAATCTGGAGATCTTGATGCACAGGATTGCTTCAAATAGTTCACTGATCATCTTCTTCTACAGAATCGAGAGCTAATTCGAAGTAATTTGAGCTGTATTGCCGGAACAGGGCAATCGGGATTTCCGGCGATCACCGGCGATAAGATGCAAGATAATTCAATTAAGTGGTACAGCACGATGAGGGAGATGAGGGGAACTCACTGATGCTGTTAATTTGGAAGAAGGTGCTGTGGGATGAGCTGGCATCGTGAGGCTCCTCGACGGCTCGCCGGAGAAGACGACGACAACAAAGAGATTTGGAAATTGGTTGAGTTCTGGTGAAGAGGAGATGATACAAGGTACTGGTGGCTTAAATAGATCAATGGGCGAAGCTTGCAATGAAGTGGCAGCAATGAATTTGGCGTCAGTGACATGATTTGCCGGGCGCAGATGCAACAACGGCGAGCGGTGACGCGATAGCGCTCAAGTGAGGTGACTACTGATCAACTTGTCGGCTCATTGGAACTCAACATTGTCGGGCGATGCAAGCAGTGGCAACAGGAGCTGGCAATGCAAAGCAACGTGGCGCAGTGTTGCTGACAAAAGCTACTGCTGGTCGCACGCGGAAGCAATTGCTGTTCAACGACGCTGCCACGACGATGGCTTGGACACAGACGCGTGCGCAACAGCAAGAGCAAGCATGCACGAGCACAAATGTAGGCGAAACTTGGCCGGCGGCGAGCGTGCACGACACAAAGATCACAGCGAGCTCTGGTCGTGCACAGTAGCTGCTGTCCTGGTCGAATAGGGCTGGTTTGCGATTTCAATTTCTTGATTTGGACTAAATAGTAAATCTGATGATTTAGATGATTTGATCTGAAATTGATTGCATTAATCTGGTAGGCTTGATTCAACAGATGACTTGGCACATATAGAAGATAAAATTTGAGACATTTGGATGATTTTTGATATGAACTGGAAACAGAGTATTTTAGGGTAAAATAAGTCTTAATCTTATTGATCTCGAATTCTGGGATTTAGGGTTTGATTTTGAGATACTCATATAAGAAGAATTTGTGTTGAAAACCATTTGGGAGGTGTTCCCTGAATCAGATTTGAATTTGAAGATGATTTGCAACATTTTTCCTTTTCAGCCTTCTGGAAAATCTGGAAAAGGACTAATCTGCGATACTCTTGGACTGATTTGCGAAAAAGGTTTAGATGGTGAAATCTGACTGCCACATTTTTGGATTAAGGTATTGGCATACCCTTGATCATATCCCAAGAATAATCTGGTCTGAACTTGGCTAAGATTTTGATTAAATCTGAATTTCTGAAACTTAGGGTATTAATAAAATATTTCTGTTTTCAAAAGCAGAAAGGAGTTGATAAATTTGGAAGTTAGAGATAGAATTGGATCTGGGTTCTGAAGGTTTTTAGGTTTAGGATAACTGATAGATCACATCTGGAAAGTCAGATCTTGACTTGGGGTCACAGGATAGATTTGGATATTTTAGGGCTAAAACAGAATAAAGATGAGGCTGCTTTGGCTGATCTAGAAGAGACATATGCATGCATGACTTTTGAGAAAGAAACTTTTCACCCCGAAACTCAGGATGTTACAGATGTACCGCGAAGTGCCACGTGGCGCCCATCTAGGCCACGCTTCAGCTCTATAAATAGAGCCTTGGGGGGCCCGGGGAGCTCATTCCAAATTTTTCACTCCAGTGCCCTTACCTCTCCGGGTAGTTTGCACCCAGAAGCTTAGCCTCCGGAATCTTAGCCTCCGAAACCGTTAGGTGTCTCCCGTTCCCGGAATCTTTAGCCACCGGAAAAAACCCGATGGCGCCTAAGGGCCGTGCGAAGACCACGGAAGTGCCCCCGGAGTAAGTCACTCTGGACTTTCTCTGGGCCTCTGAGTTCACGACCGGGGACTTAGAGTCCCTGGTCGACCGGGGAGTCGTCGAGGACGGGGACGTCCGGGTCCCCGTGAAGAAGGATGGAGCCCCCCGCCCCAGGCCCGGAGAGGTTGTGGCCTTTGAGGCCTTCCTCGAGGCGGGGCTCCAGCTCCCGGTGCACCATTGCTCCGGGAGTTTTTGAAGGAATATGGGGTGGCTCTGAACCACCTCACGCTGAACGCCATCATCCGGATGGGCCTATTCATATGGCTCTTTGAGACGGTGACCGAATGGGAGCCCACCCTGCGAGCCTTCTGGTACTTCTACGAGCCGGCGGCGAGGAGCTCCCACATGATGAAGGGGGGACCCAAGTCCCCCTTCGGCTCGATGATGGTGCAGATGTTGCCGTCCCGGGTAGCCGATTACCTGGTGGCGGCCTCCCAGGACCACTTGGGCGATTGGATCCAGAGGTGGTTCTACCTCCGGGTCCGGGACAACGGGGTGGTGTACTCCCCGGAGGCCCCCACCTACAGCCGGTCGTCCACGCCGAAGCCCCCGGTGTGGACGGACGAGGAGCTGGAGCTCCCCGGGAAGGTCATCATCTCCCGGGGCACCCGCTCTATGCGGGACGCCGCCGAGGAGATGATGCTGTTGAGGATCTCCCCCTTCTCGCGCGGGAGAATGGGGATCGGGATGTGCCCGGAGCAACAGCCCCCGGTGAAACCGGTGACCCGACGTAAGTCTTCGATTACCTGGTTCATTGCATTTACAAATTTTTCAAAATTTTTTTAACTCATACCTTTCGTAGTCCGGCTGTACCCGGCGGCACGAGAGAAGGCGGAGAACCTCCTGGGGAGGTACTTTGCCGACGAGCATGAGCGCATCGTGCGCGTCGTGGGGGAGGGCCCTCCCCGGAACCTAGTAGCCGAGGCCTTCGGGCTAAAGCTACCGGAGAGGAAGCCCCTCCCTATCCCCGGGTCGCACAAGCGGGGGAAGGAAGCTACCGGGAGCTCTGAGCCTAAGAAGGCAAGAGTTCAAAAAGCCCCCGGCCCATCGACGACACTGGCCTCGACGCCGGCGAAGGTCCGGGACCAGACCCCCGGGACCGGGCGCAGGCCCGGAAGGAAGCAACACCCCCTCCCCCGGAGAGCCCCGTTGAGGCTCAGGGGAAGGGACCGGCCGCGGGTGGGGAGGTGTCCGATTCGGCGGACTACGCCCCCTCACCGCCTTCGGTGGCGGCCCTCTCGGCGCCCGCGGCACCTTTGGAGCTGGAGAGGCCGGAGGTGAGGTTCGCGGACGCCTCACCTCCGCGGGTGGAGTGGCAGGTAGACGGGGGGGGGGAGGAGCCCCTCGGTCTACGAGGTCCCTCTGGAACCGGAGGTCCCAGGGGCCCCGCATCCCGGAAAGGGAAAAGGGCTCATGGTTCCTCCCAGGGGAGGGACCCCTTCCGAGAGCTCCTCGGCCACCTCATCTGAGGCCACCTCCTCGGCGACGAAGACGCCGACCACAGCCACCCTAGCCGACATTATGCCGGGCGCTCAGGTCCGGGGGCCCGTCATCGGCCGCAATGGCGCCTACATCGGGCGGGAGACCCCCCTGCTTTCTGCGGGGGAGGTCGACTGCTATGCGGAGGGCCTACAGACTCGGAAGGTCTAGGCCTACGTCTCGGAGGGGACGCTCTGTGAGCGCTTTGGGGAGCTTCAGTCTCTCCAAATCCAGGTACTTACCCGAACCGATTGGCACTTTCTTTCGGTCCCCTACACTTGAATTTTTTCTAACTCTGGAGTTTGTAGGGGGCGGCCATTACCTGGGGGCTTGAGCAGCGCATCAGCCAGCTGCTGAAGGATGCGGAGGACCGGGCCGCCGCCTTCCTGGGGCAGCGGATGAAGCCCTACAGGAGCTGGCCCGGGTCCGGGCCCAAGTCCACGTCTCCGAGGCCGTTAACGACCGCCTCCGGCAGGAGGCCAAGGAGAAGGAGGAAACCCTCCGGGAGCTCGAGGGCTTGAGCGTCCGGGCAGTGATGGATGCGGGCCGCTCCGTCCGCTCAGCCCTCGAGGGCCTTGGCTTGAGCCTGGGCTCCCGGAGCAGCTCGGAGGTGCCCCCGGCCACACTCACGGAGGCTGTGCGTTTTCTTAACGCACAAGTCTCCGTGATCCCGGAGGTCGCAGATGCCCGGGCATGAGGCCGGGCAATCCCCGTGGTTGCGGCCGCGGCCGGGCTCGTGGAGCACCGGGGGTCGGCGCCCGGGCGATCGGGGGCCGCATCCCCGGAGCTTCCCCGAGTTTTTCGAGCCCTCGCACCGGGAGGTGGAGCAGCTCGCCGGGGGCTTCTACGATCGGATTGTCCGGGTGAGGTTCCCAGCTCCGACGCCTCCGAGAGCGGATGCCCCTGCCCCGGCCCCGGTGGAAGCCCCCCGGGGGGAGGACGCCAATGACAAAGTATGAGCCTCCCCCGGGTCTTAGATAGGACCCTTTTTGCTTTCTTAGAATTTTGTTCCCGGTAGCTTCTTAGAAGAAGCCCCGGACACTTGTAAAAAGACATTTTGAAATGCAATGGAAATTGAAATTTTTTCTAAGTCTTGAATGAATACAATGTTACCAGGTTTCCCGGGAGGTTACTCTCGGGCGAAGGTCCGGAAGAAGTTCCCCGGGGGCGAGGCCTTTGAGCCCCGGTAGGTGTCCCCCGGGGGACGCCCAAGCCGCTTTGATCTTGCTAAGTCTCATCTCCGGGGAGCACAGCGGGGACGTTGTCTGGGAGCCGATCCGATTGAGATGGCATCCGTAGTGGCACTTGGATAATTTCGACAATCATCACGCCGAATTACCCTCTCCGCATCCGGGGTCCCGGATGATCCCCCCTCTTCGGATGCTTCCACCGGCGGGCTACGAGTACTGGCCCAAGGACGTGCTCTGGGAAGCTCAGTGCCGCATACGCGCGTTGTACCAGGACCTGGCCCGGGAGCTGGCGGAGGGTCTCCGGGACTATTAGGCGTAGGAGCCTTAGGACGTAGAGAATTTCCTGGTTATAGCCCGGGTTGTACCGTTTCCAATGCCCACCGGAAGGGGAAGATGTCCTCCAGTTGAATGATCAATAAAGCTGTGTTTGCTTGTTGTTGCTTTGAGAGTCTTCTTTTGATATTTTTCTTGGATGGTCTGGACAACTTCTTTTGATAAGAATGAGCTAAGTTTGGCTCATTTTTCTTGGATGGTCCGGGTGACTCCCGGGGGCTCCTTATCCCCCCCCCCCCCCCCCGCCCACAGCGGGCCGGAGGGTAGCTCCGCGCGCTGTGGGGGTGACAAAGCCCCCGGGATGAAGATGAAGACCTGTGACCTGAGAATTTTTCCAAGTTAGAGAATTCCAAAACGAGGTTTCCGAGGAAAAACTTTCCGGGAGACAATCGTCCGGTAGCCGTGAGAACAGGGAGCCGGGAATAAGGGCTCAGGGGAAGAAACATCCAAGAAATCCGACGAAATTTCCGGAGGTGAACTTTCAGGGAGACAATCGTCCGGTCGCCGTGAGAACGGGGAGCCGGGAATGGGTCTCCGGGTAAGAAATATCCTAGAAATCCGTAATTTTTCTGGGAGACAATCATCCGGTCGCCATGAGAACGGGGAGCCGGGAATAAGGTCTCCGGAGAAGAATATCCAAGAAATCTGTCCCGCTGGGGAGACCATCGACTCCCGGAGGAGGATGTGCCCGATCACGGGTCTGAGTATTTGGGTAGTGGACTAGTCTCCCAATGTGACTCGTCACCGCGGTCCCTGAGGACTGGGTTGCCGCTTACACCCTCAGTCCACGAGGGCTGATCGTAAGCCACCCTACAGGAGGGACTTGTTGGGTCATGAGAGCCCACTTCCTCACGGGGAGGGCATCCTCGTGGGGAGGGCATCGTCGTTAGAGGCGGTAATGTGAAGAACCTGCAATGAGACAGTGGATGAGACAAATCCAGTTGTATTGATACTGAAACAAAATACAACGCCTCCCCCCGCGAAGTCGCGAAAGGGGAGGGAAAGGTGATTACAATGTCCCCCCTCCCCCTCCGGCGTGATCGCTCCAGGGGAGGGGACAGTAAGTACGAGGTCCCCCTTCCCCCTCCGGCGTACTCGCTCCGGGGGAGGGGACGGGCCTGTGTAGGCTACACGTAAAACTTGCGAAGTAAACGCAAGTTCCACGTGTGCTTCAGCTCCTGCTCTTGAAGGATCGAGAGTTTGTAAGCCCCCGAGCCCAGGATCGCGGAGATCCTGTAGGGGCCATCCCATTTGGGGGAGAGCTTGCCCTGGGCTTGGGGGTCTGTGACGCGCTTGAGGACAAGGTCCCCAAGACGGAAGAACCTCTCGCGCGCGCGCTAGTTGTATGCGCGCGCCATCTCGCGATCGTAGATGGCGTGGTGAAGGAGCGCTCGATCGCGTTCCTCCTCCACGAGATCGATCTCCAGCCGCTGGTTCGCCTCATTGGCTTGGTACGCTGCAGTCGTAGCTCCGTCTAGGAGCTCGACTCGCAGCGACCGGAAGCCAATCTCTGGGGGGAGGACTGCCTCAGCCCCGTAGAGTAG
Organism: Pharus latifolius; assembly: GCA_019359835.1. Lineage (NCBI taxonomy): Eukaryota > Viridiplantae > Streptophyta > Magnoliopsida > Poales > Poaceae > Pharus > Pharus latifolius. The sequence continues at coordinate 49,582,031 of CM033326.1, forward strand.
GGAGAAGGGAGTACATCCCGTCGCTCGGCTCGGGATCGTGCGCATGGAGCAGAGGATGCTAGGGAGCTCCTCTGCCCATGCACCCTGCTTAGAAGCGGCCTGCTTGAGTCGCCGGCGTAACCCCTATAGGATCACGCTGTTGACCCTTTCGACAGCCCCATTGATCCGGGGATGGGCCACTGAGGCGAAGTGGATGACGAGCCCCAGGCCTTCGCAGAATTCCCAGAAATAAGCCGAGTTGAATTGGGTCCCGTTATCAACAGTGATTTCCCGGGGGACACCAAAACGACAAACGATGTTTTTCCAGAAAAACCACCTGGACGGCCCAGGACGTGATGCTGGCCAAGGGTTCTGCCTCTACCCACTTTGTAAAGTAGTCGACCGCATACTTGTATCCTCCGGGCACTGGGGGAAGGGTCCTAAGAGGTCCATCCCCCAGCGCGCGAAGTGCCAAGTGATGGGGATAGTCTGCAGCGCTACAGGGGGGAGGTTCGAACCCTTGGCCATCTTCTGACAAGCCTCGCACGCAGAGACAAGGTCTCGCGTGTTGCGCATCACCGTGGGACAGTAAAAGCCCTGCCGGAGAGCCTTGGCTGCGATGGCACGCTGGGCTAGGTGAGAGCCACAGCTCCCCGTGTGGATGTCTTCAAGATGTTGGAGTCCCTCTGGCCGTGGGAGGCAACAGAGGAGGGCGGAAGCCCCCTGCTTGTAGAGCTTCCCCTCCAGCAGGAGATATGCCCGGGCTTTGGCCCGGAGGTGCTTAGCCTCGTTCTCGTTGGGAGGGTCCGCCTCCCCCTCGATGAAGGAGACGAGGGGGTGATCTCGGCGACGTCCGGGACGCGAGGCTCATCGCCCGTGTCCGGGAAGGCTACCGAGGGCTTCGCAATGATCTCCAGGAAGGCCCCTTTGGGGAGCGATTCCTGGGCGCTGGCTGCCCGGGCCAAGGCGTCGGCCTGGTCATTGTCCCTTCTCGGGATATGCCGGGCCTCGAGGCCATCGAAGTGCCTCTCCATCTTTCGCACCTCCTGCAAATAAAGACTCAAGTTTGCGTCATGGCACAGGTAAGACTTGTCCATTTGGCAAACTACGAGCTGAGAATCTCCCTTTACTAGGAGGCGCTAGATCCCTAGGGAGCGCGCAAGGCGCAACCCGAGGAGCAAAGCCTCGTACTCGGTGACGTTGTTGGTTGCAGGGAACTCGAGCCTCGCCGCGTACTCAAGTTCCTTGCCCTCGGGGCTCCGGAGGACTACTCCCGCTCCGGCCCCGGTGAGACACAGCGATCCGTCGAACATGAGTGTCCAAAGGTCACTGTGTCGGGGCGGCGCGGGGAGGTCTTCGTCCCCGGGCCCGGAGGCAGAAGTCCACTCCGCCACGAAGTCGGCGAGGACCTGTGACTTGATGGCGGAGCGGCCTGTGAGGGACAGGGAGAAGGGGGCGAGCTCGGCCCCCCACTTCCCGATCCGGCCGGTGGCCTCTTTGTTCCGCAGCATCTCCCCCAGGGGGAGGGACGACGGGACGGTGATGGGGTGTCCCAGGAAGTAGTGGCGAAGCTTCCGGGAGGCCATCAAGAGGGCGTAGCAGATCTTCTCCATCTCCGTGTACCGAGTTTTGGCCCCTTAGAGGGCCTCACTCACGTAGTACACGGGATGCTGCTGCCCCCCTTGCTCCTTCACCAGCACCGCGTTGACAGCGACCGGGGTCGCGGCAAGGTAGATTAGCAAGGGCTCTTCTGGAGACGGACTCACGAGCACTGGAGGGCTTGTGAGGTACTTCTTGAGGTCGTCGAAGGCCTCCTGGGCCTCGGGGGTCCATCGGAACCCCTCTAGCCCCGGAGGATCTTGAAGAATTGGAGGCCCCGTTCCCCCGAACCGCGAGATGAAGCGGCTCAGCGCGGCTAAGCGGCCGGCTAACCGCTGGACGTCCTTGACGGACGCGGCGGGGGCATGTCCAGGAACGCCCGGATCTTTTCCGGATTTGCCTCTATGCTCCGTTGGGACACGAGGAAACCCAAGAGCTTCCCCCCGCGCACGCCAAAGGTGCACTTCTCCAGGTTGAGCTTCAGCCCATACGCGCAGAGGTTGCGGAAGGTCTCCGCTAGGTCGTCAACGTGGGCGGCTGCGCAGGGACTTTTGACGACTGCGTCGTCTACGTAGACTTCGACGTTGCAGCCGACTTGGTCTTTGAAGACCAGCGTCATGAGACGCTGGAAGGTTGCTCCCGCATTCTTCAGCCTGAAGGGCATGTGGACGTAGCAGAAGGTTCCGAGGGGAGTTATGAAACTCGTCTTTTCCTCGTCCCCTTCCGCCATCCGGACTTGATGGTAGCCCGAGTAGGCATCCAGGAAGCTCATCAACTCGCACCCCGCGGTGGAGTCAACCAGTTGGTCAATCCGCCGGAGTGGGAAGTTGTCCTTGGGGCAGGCACGGTTAAGGTCGGTGAAGTCCACACACATCCGCCACTTGCCATTTGACTTCTTCATGAGGACGGGGTTCGCGAGCCACTCGAGGTGCAAGACCTCCCGAATAAACCCCGCCTCTCGGAGTCGGGCGATCTCCACCTTGATCACCTCTTGGCGTTCAAGGGAGAGCTTCCTCAGCTTCTGTTTGATTGGGGGGTGACCGAGGGGCACCGCGAGCTTGTGCTCAATGACCTCTCGGGCGACGCCCCGCATGTCCGAAGGCTTCCACGTGAAAACGTCGGAGTTTTCGCGCAAGAAGGCCACTAGTTGTGCTGCATGCTCCTCGAGGAGCTCCGCCCCGATCCGGACGGTTTTGTCCCCGTCGTCCGGGGACAGCAGGACCTTCCGGAGGCCCCCTTTCGGACGCGGCTTGGGGAGGGGCCTCCCGGGGGGTATCGCAGCGACGTCTGGTTCCGGGGGAGAGACCTCCCCCCCGGGCGCCTTAATGATGTTGACGCTTCTGATTGTGGCGGCGGCGCGCTCGTATAGAGCGCGGGCCATGTCTTGGTCTCCCCGGACGTTGATCACGCCGTGCGGCCCGGGGATCTTCATGCAGAGGTAGTTTTGATGGGTGGCAGCCCCCAGGCGATTGATCGTGGTCCTCCCCATGATCGCGTTGTAGGAGGAGGAGAGGTCCACCACGTCGAATCGGACCATCTCGGTCCGGTAGTTCTCCGGGGTGCCAAATGTCATGGGGAGATCCACCTTCCCCACAGGGTGGATCGCCTTCCCCGGGACGAACCCTTGCAAGGGCCCTGCCGCGGGCTGCAGAAGCTTCTCATCCACCTGCATCTCCCTGAAGGCCTTCAAGTAGAGGACATCGGCGGAGCTCGCGCCATCTACGAGGATGCGGGCCAGGTGGCAGTTGTAGATGGTGGCGGAGACGATGAGCGCGTTGTCATGGGGGAAGCGAACCTGTAACACCCTGAGTTAGGGGTGAAAATTTCCTTTTTCATCAATAGCATGCATGCATGTATCTGTAGTAATAGCCAGATCAGTATCTTTCTCAAGCCCTAAAATCTCCAAAATCTATCCTGTGACCTCAAATCAAGATCAGATTGTTCAGATGCGATCTATCAGTTATCCTGAATCTAAAAGTCTTCAGAACCTAGATCCAATTCTATCTCTAAATTCCAGATTTATCAACTTCTTCTGTTTTCGAAAACAGAAATACCTTATATTACCCAAATACCCTAAGTTTCAGAAATACAGATTTAATCAAAATCTTGACCAAGTTCAGACCAGATTATTCCTGGAATATAATCATGGGTATGTCAATACCTTAATCTAAAAAGTTGACAGCCAGATTTCACCATCTAGACTCTTTTCACAAATCAGTCCAAGAGTTATCGCAAATTAGTCCTTATCTGATATCTGAAAACCCAAAAAGGCTAAAATCTCCAGATTAACTCCAAATTCAGAATTTCTTCAGCAAATCTTCTCAAAATGCTATTTGCCACAAGTTTCTCTTCTGTGCAGATATCAAAATCGAACCCTAAACGCCAGAATTCGAAATCGACAAAACTTAAATCTTGTTTTACCCTAAATTACCCTATTTTCAGTTTGTATCAAAAACTATTCAAATGTATCAAATTTTATCAATTACCTTTGCCAAATATCCTGTTGAATATAATCTACCAGATTAGTGAAATCAATTTCAGTTTAAACCTCCCAAAATTCCAGATTTACATTTCAGTCCAAAACTCAAAGAATTGAAATTGCAAATGAATCCAGATTCGACCAGGCTAGCTACTGTGCGCACGACCAGAGATTGCCGTGGTTGCCATGCGTCGTGCACGCTCGCCGCCGGCCAAGTTCCGCTTGCATTTGTGCTCGTGCATGCTTGCTCTTCCTGTTGCGCATGTGTCCTCGCTCCAACTGGTGTCGTGGCAAGACCGCTGCTACGTCGACGACCAGTGCTTGCTCCCGCGCACGACCAGCAGCGACTTTGTCAGCAATCCATCGCCACGTAGCCTCGCCGCGCCAGTACTTGTCGCCACCACCTTGCACCGCCCGACATGGTTGAGTCCCAATAAAGCACAGCCTTGTCTCGCCAGTGCACAGTCGTGTCACCGCTCGCCGTTGTCGCATCTGCGCCCGGCAACTCATTTCAACTGACACCAATTCAATGCTGTTTAATCTTTGCAAGCTTCGCCCACTGCTCTATTTAAGCCACCAGTACCCTGTGTCATCTCCCTTTCCCCAGGACTTAACCAAATTCTCAAACTTCTTCACTGTCGTCGTCTTCTCCGGCGAGCTGTCGAAGAGCTTCACGGTGCCAGCACACTACGCAGCACTTTCTGTCAAATTAACTGCATCAGTAAGTTTCCCTCATCTCCCTGATTGTGCTGTACCATCTAATTGGATTACCTTGCACCTTATCGCCGGTGATCACCGGGATTGCTAAATGCCCTGTTCCGGCAATGCAGGCCAAATTACCTCGAATTAGCTCTCGATTCTGTAGAAGAAGTTGATCAATGAGTCATTTCCAGCAAGCCTGTGCATCAAGATCTCCAGATTGAGCTTCAATCGAAGTTTTCCCCAATTTTGAACTTCTCCAGAAACCGGCGATCGTCGCCAGGCTTCTCCGGCCATCCTCCGGCCATAGTGATCGTGCAGGTAGCTTCCTCTTACCCATATATCACTCCTAGAGCAAGGAATCGAGTTCAAACGGCCTGTGTTGGAAATGCCCAAATCCAGTGATTCTTCTCCGGCGCCGATGACCGGAAAAGTGTTCCCGGCCATTTCAGCCGTCGAAACCTTGTCATTTAGATGTGCCTTAGCCTCCTGAGTATTTTTGTCTTCTAGCCCGACACCTAAATCGGCCTAGATTGGAAGTTATAGCCATGCCAAGTTTGTGTCCAGAACTGCTCCAGTGCAGCCAGTTCATCTCTGTTCATCATCAAATTTCTTGCTTTCCAGCCATTTCTTGCCCTAGATCCTGTTGACTTAATTGTTCCTGTTACTCAAGCCTACCTCCCAGACAAAGTGGTGCATCATTTGGAGCTCTAGATCAAAAGTTTTACTAAGCCCTAGTTTTTGGCATTGTCAGCTCTATGCCAGAGCTTGTCAGCCAGTGGCATTGACCTTGTTTACCCACTTCTGGTTGTGCAATTTGAAATCCACTTTGTCCACCGAATTTGTAGAGTTGTGATCTACATTTTCTTCTACTACCACAACTTGAGATAAGCATCCTAGCTTTTCTTAAAGCTATGTCCAAGCTTTGATCCGAATGTCGATCTGTTGACATTCGCTGTTTTGATTAAACCAGTCACAAAATTGTTATCCCTATTGCAATCCTGAAACCCTAAGATTATCTAATCACCATCCTTAGCCCAAATTCCTTGAAACCCTAGAATCTCGACTCAGTTCAATTTGCAGTTCAACTTATCTCCAGTATAATTCAATCATTCTGGTTAAGCATTTCTGCATATAAGTCATAAAACATTTTAAATATTATAAGTAATTATTGTGTGGTTGTTTGTCGTCGAGTAGATTCAGAAGCTGACTTTGAAGATTTTGCTGTTGACCCGTCATCGACTGCTGTATTTTACGACGCGGAAGGCAAGTCATATCCTTGGTCATCTTGAACCTATATTTTAAATGTTGCTATAATATAACCTTGAATATAGGCAATATTGCATGTGAAAGATTGAGAATGGTTGATTTATGAATTGGCAGTGCTAGACTGGTTATCTGTGAAATGTGAAATAAACAAGTTTTGAGCCATGAACTATTATATGTATTTATATACTTATATTCATGAAATAAAACCCCTAGCCGTGACCAGAGGTCACAAATTTTTGGCTCAAAAAACATCCACTCTGGACAATTGTCAGTTAACAAAACTGACAGTCAGTTTAGCAAATTGACAGTCAATTTAGCAAATTAACAGTCAACATGGATAAAACAGCCATAACTTTTAATCCAGAGATCCGATTGAAGTGTTTGATAGCTCATTTGAAAGATATTTAAAAGGGATATATTTTGATGAACAAAAGAAGAAGCCAGATCTGCTTAGATCTTTCTAGAAAAAGCAAAAACTCTTTTGCTGTAAAAAAACTCAACTGAAAATCCAAATCTTTCAAAATCAAATCCAACCAAAAAAGATGCAATGCTATGACTTGCGACCCCTCTTTATAGTACGGTTAAAACTAAGAAATAAATTCCTAAACTGATCAACCTCTAAATGCCGAGATCGGTAAAAATAAATACAGATTTCCTCAGGTCCTTTGCATCTTCTTGTTTGCGATTTACGTCTTGTCTTTGTACTGACTTGTGCTTCATGTTGATTCATCTTGATCGTCTTGTACGTTTTCCCAACAATACTCTGTATCAAATATCTTAACAGCACAATTAGTCTGAAACACTTTGTTTTCATTAATCATCAAAATTAGGTCGGGCATAACGGCCTAGATGCAACATCTATAGCCTTGGCAAGGGACACTTGGTGACGCTCACAAGACTTGTGAAGCGTATCGATGTCTATCCCCCTTGGATGAATTTTTCTTCGGACTGATCCCTCTGTTCAATTACCAACTTGACATGCTCTTCTTGTACTAAAAATAAGAAGTAATCACATTAGTTTAATTCATCAAGGTAAGAAATACTCTTGATAAAAGTGAACTTACGCTTCATCTTGGTTTGCTGTTCTTTACAAAGCACCACGAGATGTTCAAATTTTGCTTTAAGCACTTTGTACAATCCTAATACTTGGTTGAAGGTTGCAATTCTTTTCTTGGCCTCTTTTAGCTAGGCTTCAAGGGCCAAGACTTTGGCAAGCCTTTTTTCGGCTTCCGCCAGCTTCTCCTGTAGGACGGTATTTTCCCTACAACCACAAATATTACCACAGTCTCAACAGACTAAACTCAGGAGCAAGGTACTCACAGCTTCAAATGGCTAGTTTCGGCTAGAGCGACCTTCACTCGCTCAATCAATAAACTAGATGCGCGAGCTGTACCCTGCATAACACACGAAATACTAGGAGCAAAATCCCTGGAGGAACAACGCGGAGCCTATAGGTAAAGAATTCTACTCACCTCCAGGAACTCGCGAACAAACCCATCGTAAAGATCTTTGGATCCGCTTGCTTGGCTAGCAGAAGCCAAGCACGAAGGCGCCACTGACGGTTGCAAGTCATCAACAGGACATTAGATTTGGTCGAGATGGTCAGCCGCTGCCTCCCCTCCTTGTTCTCCCAAACAAGAAGGAAGCACATTTCTTTCAACCACAAGGGAAACAGAGATGTTTACCTGTTCATCTGCCCTTATGACCGGCGCTTCAACAGCTGTTTCCGTCACCTCATCCTGGGCAAGGATATCTGATGGGGTATCTCTTCCCACCTCACCAATGATGTGCGCAGACTCTCCACTGATGGCCTCAAAAACCGTGACCTCAGTTGCTGCGGTAGTACTCTCTATGGCCGCCTCCTCTGCTGCCCCACCCATAGACTCAGACGATGGCATCGACAAAGCAGTAGGAGGAGCCATGCATTTCCCAAATACGACTGAGTCTCACGCACTACGCAATACAATTTGGTTAGAGAAAGGGATAAAACATGTACCTAATGTTTAGACCCCGGACCTTGTGAGAACTCGAAGCCACGCCTTTGGGAGACAAGCGTGTGGACAGCACTTCGGGGTTGACGTTGCCAGAAGAAGCCTTTATTTTTCTCCTTGAGAAAAACAGGGAAGTGTCCTCTGCTATGTCACTTCCCTCTCCCTGTACAACCTTCAGATAAGTGGTAGTCTTAACACAAAGATAGGACTTCCGAGATATTATCACAACAACCCTTCAAACTGTTGTGCCCGAGTCAGCCACGGTCGCGGCTGTGGTTGGTCCCTGCACACCTACGGCTCGCATGGTCAAAGCAGGCAAGGTTGTCACAGAAACCCCCACAGCAACGGAAGTCGCGCCCTTCACGGCGGAAGGAGAAGTGGAGATTATTCGTAAAGATCTTCCCTTGGCAATGTCCTTGGCCACAGGGGAGCCTCTCTTCGGCTTCTTTGACGAAGAATCACCAGAAGGTTCAACATCGCCGCCTGCTAGCCTTTTATGTGCTGGTGACCGCGTGAACAGCTACACAACCGAAACAAGTTTTCTTTGCTGAATCAATACCTCAAGACAGGATGTACACATGTTTTCCCAAAAGAGACATACCTTTCGACGCGCCTACCCAAATTCGTCAAAGCTGCCAACAAGGCTCTTTAGTCTGGGTGCATTCGCATCACCTTCCTCGACTGGATTGAATGCTTTCAGGAGGAAACTGTTCCTGACCTCAACGTCAGAAGGAGACAACTTTAAAAGATGATAAAACATCAAACCAACACTTCCAAAGAACATGAAATTGAGACATACTCTACCACTTTGATGGAAACTAAGGAATCAGACACTCACCAGGGCAGCAATCCCTAGTGGCGTCCTCCATCACGTTGATCTCCCACGCCGGGTGATAGGACTGATCCAATTTTTCACAAAATCTAGGATCACGTCCCCAGTAGTTAAGCCCTTGCTTTTCAAGTATTTCAGCACCTAGGCTTGTCTCATCTGCTCATCGTCGAGGGGGGCCAATATCCTTCTCCTTGCTCTTCACTGCCCGCCGATCTGTGAACCAGAGATGACTCTCTTTCGGTGCAGTGCAGTAGAACCACCTCTGATACCACTTCTGAACTGAGTCACGTAGTGAGAAGGGGAGGAAATCCTTCTTCTCCCACAGTCGAAAGTAGACACAGCCTGGTGCTGCTATGACTTTTGAACCTGCCAAAAAATAATACAGGTGGAACAATGTAACACTTGGCATAACCCCAATGTAAGTCTCACACAAATGTTGAAATGTGGCGAGGATCAACACCAAGTTAGCACTCAGATTCACCAACTCTAGGTCAAAGTGGACGAGGATATCCCACAAGAAGTCTCTCTCTGGCAATCAAAAGCCACAGCGTACGAAGTCCTCGAACACCACTAACTCACCATCTTGCACCTTGGGGCTCTCCTCGTTCTCCCTAGCAGGCCGCCATGAAATCGGTGACCTAGAGGGAAGATAACCATCGGCTTCCAACGCCAACAAACTCTCTTCTGATCAGTGGCCAGATCATGTCCAACACACCATCAGGTTAAGTTTAGGTGGGGCAAGATGAGGCCGAGAGAGCTCCGCAAACGAAAGCAACTTGGAGAAAATCTAGGAAATTTCGACGAGAGTTCCGTGCGATGGCAAGGCTCGAGACAAGCGGTTAAAAAACCCACTTCCCTCGGGTTCCTGGCAGCTCTTCACGCTGCACGACAAAAAGGTTTTTTGCATTAAATGCCCATCAAAACAAACCTGACACATGTACTCAACATGCTCCTGGGATTCGACAGGAAGTCGAAATGAAAAGGCGTCTTTTCAGATTCTATAGTGCCTTTCCTAAATAAAGAGAACGTCTTTTCACTTCGACTTCGGGGGCTAGCCTACAACGTTAGTCGTTCTTATGACTGCACATAACCACCCCATGACCGGGACAGTCATCCTGTGATCGCTCATAATGACCCATTGATGAGGACATCACTAGCTCGGATATGAACAAGGCTCCATCCACTCCTTCCACTACTTCCACTACTTCCTCGCCACCACGAGAAGATCAAGGAGAACGGTGAGTCAACATGAATCCATGCGCCGAGCCATTCACTAAGCCCACACCGGAGGACCAGTGAGCTTCATCAAAGGTGGAGCAACCCATGATGCATCAAGCCCAGCCCAAGATCAAGCCCAGCTTGTCCGCAAGTCCAGCTCGGCCATCCAACAGCAATCCAACTTCAAACGGAAGCCCAAGAGACACATGGAGTCCGTTTGGGATGAATGAGCACTTTACGGAGAAGCGCACGACGCCACCTTTCCAACGGATCTAGCCCCACTATCAAATTCCATATGGATCTCCCGCAATCGATGAAACAATTCGTGGACAGATTCTGCCGAGTGCTATGCCACCTCTACTTTGGACCCAAGGCCCATGTACCCCTAGGGTTTCATGTCCACCTCCTTGGCCGCCACCCCTGTTACATATGGCTGTCACCCTTCCCGTTCTTGCTTAGTTTTTTTTTATATTAGTTTTCCCCATGTGTGAAACTTCATTCTTGTGTTCCTGTGTCGACTTGACCAACAACTACAAGTTACACAACCTCAAATTTATCATGTGATTCATCCATATTTGCAATTTTAGATTGATTTTATCTTGTTCTTGTTTGTTCTTTGGTTGCTTGCAGGAATTGATCCTCGTGATCAGGTCAGCCCCGTCTTGGCACGGTTGATAACGACTCGTGAGTGTGGTATAGCGATTGCCAGGGCGTCCAGTCTTGTTTGCTTGGTAGCCGGATCGCCAAGGTCACTCTCCATTAAATCGAAGTTATCCTTCTCACCAGAAGATCAGGCATACGTGTCTTCATCACTTGGTATCAGAGCTTCCGGTTGACTGGTGAGAATTTATCTATCTTAGTTTAGTAGATTGCTTTCATACCTAGAGTCCAGAAAATTGCCCTACAAAAAGATTTATTTTCCGTTGTCCAAACCATCGTCATTAGCCTTGCATCGTTCTTTTCAGTTTGCATCTTTGAATTTTCATCCATCATTATCGAGTCCTGGTTCTTAGTTTTAGTCTTGGTCTAATTTTAGTCTTGCATCTCGTCGCGAAGTCAATTCCACGTCGATCTCCTCGTGGTCGCGTCCAATTCTAATCTGACGCTGTCCAGTTTGTTATTTTCATCATATCTTCTTCATATGAACTCGGATTTTCAAATTCTTACACTTTCTAGAAACCTAAGATCGTGCTCTACAACTTTTCTGTTGAGGTTGAAGTCAGATTCGGCTTTCATCTTTGAGATATTGGGCCATTAATGTCGATGGTGTAGAGTTTGAATCTAATAGATCTGTTTTGGTATTTTCATTATAATTCTTTTATCGAAAGTTGGATTGGGATACATTTATACTTTCTGGAATCGTTACGAGAAATCCCACAAAAAGTTAGTTGGAGTAATATTCAAATTCGGCTATTTTCATCACGCTAAAATTTGGGCAAAGTTAGTTGGGATAATCTTCAAGCTCTAGTTCAATTCAGATTCGAATTGCTCAATCTAAGACAGTTTCGGTAAAATTTCCATATCTTTTGATTTCCAACACCGTTTTTTACGTTATTATACTTGTTGGAAAGATAAAACGATCCTCTACAACTTTGGTGTTGACCAGATCCTCTAATTCTGAGTTCTTTGGGCCCGAAATTGCTAAACAACGTTTCTATCCGAGTTGTGCAGCCGAAAAGAAAAAGGCAAAGTGCAACAAAAGCCGCACTGTTCATAAAAAAAAAAGACATAAGAAAAAGGCAAGTGCAAAAAAAAAAAGAGCCGCACAACAAAAAAAAAATCAGCGAAGAAAAATGTGTGTAGCAAAAGAGGAGACTTTCTGTGGTGCATCTTTTGGTTCCAGTCCTTTGTGTTGCTAGTTGTTTGCTTGAGCTAGATCTGAGTCTAGACTAGTTCCAGCATATTGACTATTACTTTGGAATAATTTTCAATCTTGCATTATTGATCTTGAATTATTGTTACACATATAATAGCCTTTCCAAGCTCCACCATCTACTAACCTTACAGGTACGGCACCTAGCAATCTCTTTGCTCACACTCGAGTTTAAGTTATCACGAACCAGCCATCGGTTGCACCACCTGTTCGCTTCGGTAAGAACTTGTAAGAGCTAGGTAAGAAGCTTGAGCAAGAGTGACTTTTGTTCCTTGTCCGCCACCTAGTAGTTGATAGGGAAATATACTCTTGTGTGTTTCTTGTTTTCTACTAATAATGGCAGGTTATGAATTTAAGAAGGAGATTGAAACACAAATTGATATGTTCCACCATAGGGAGAGATTGCAAGAGAGCCACACCACCATTGCTGCATCGTTCCCCACGAGTACGGGTAAAATCATTCCAACCCATCTTTCTTATAACGAATTTCGTTCTGATGCATATATTGATTGGGAAATAGTGGTAGACAAAATTTTTGCTCGTATAACATCTGTGATAAACAAAAGATTAGGAGTGCCGCTAGTGCTTTAACTATTTTTGCATCAATGTGGTGGAAGGATTTGTGTGCATGTAATAAGTTACCTCACACTTAGAAAGACATGCAAAGGCTTATGAGAGATAGATTTGTCAGTAAACCCTATGCTGAATTTTTTGTTTAAGAAAAAACATGTAAAACAGGGTAATAACACTGTAACAGGATACTACCAAGAATTAGAAACATGCTTGTTGCGTTGTGGTTTAGAGGAAGCTAAGGAGATTAGATTCATAGGTGGGCTTGATATGGAAATTCAGGACATTCTCGCTGCTAAGAAATATAATTCTTTGTCTCGATTGTTTAATCTTGCTTGTGAGGCTGAAAATCAAATTGAACATGAAAAACATATATCTGAAATTAATATCTATAATTGCAAGGGTGAAGAATTTTCTTTGGAAAAATGGCCTCTGTCGTGTCCCCACTAGTGACTAATCATTCACGTCAAGCTCCTCTAGTTTTCCTTTGAACCTGCAGGATAGTTTTCAAGAAGGGGAGTATATGCATGTTGATTTGCCTTGTGTTGGTACTAACCTTTTGCAGGAGATTATGCTTGAGTCAAGGACAACTCAAATTCAAGAAGGGGAGAACGATGAGGACATCACTAGCTCGGATATGAACAAGGCTCCATCCACTCCTTCCACTACTTCCACTAGTTCCTCGCCGCCACCAGAAGATTGAAGAGAACGGTGAGTCGGCATGAATCCATGTGCCGAGCCATTCACTATGCCCACACCGGAGGATCAACGAGCTACATCAAAGGTGGAGCAACCCATGACGCATCAAGTTCAGCCCAAGATCAAGCCCAACTCATCTGCTAGTCCAGCACGGCCATCCACCAGCAGTCCAACTCCAAATAGATGCCCAGGCCACGTACGGAGTCCGTTTTGGGTGAATGAGCACTTTATGGAGAAGCCCCACGACGCCACCTTTCTAACTGATCTGGCCCCACTTCCAAATTCCATCTGGATCACCCGCAATCGACGAAACAATTCACGGATAGATTCTACCAGGTGCTGTACCACCTCTACTTTGGCCCCAAGGCCCATGTACCCCTAGGGTTTCACGTCCACCTCCTTAGCCGCCACCCCTGTTACATATGGCTATCACCCTTCCCGTTCTTGCTCAGGTTTTGTTTAGATTAGTTTTCCCCATGTGTGAAACTTCATCCTTGTGTTCTTGTGTCAGCTAGACCAACAACTACAAGTTACACAACCTCAAAATTTATCGTGTGATTCATCCATATTTGCAATTTCAGATTGCTTTTATCTTGTTCTTGCTTGTTCTTCAGTTGCTTACAGGAATTGATCCTCGTGATCAGGTCGCCGCGTCTTGGTACAGTTGATAACGACTCATGAGTGTGGTTGAGCGATTGCCAGGGCATCCAGTCTTGTTTGCTTGGTAGTCGGATTGCCAAGGTCATTCTCCATCAAATTGAAGTTATCCTTCTCACCAAAAGATCGGTCATACGTGTCTTCATCACCTATGGTCAAACTTACCTTTCTCATGGTCGAAGAAAGCCAAGGAGAGAGATAAGGGTAGTCCAAGAAGTTCTGGACATGTTTTACCAGTAATAATTTCACCAGTAATAGTTCAAGAAGTTTCCTTTCATTGACAAAATTTTCCATTATTTACAAAAATATAACTTACAACCAAAAAAGAAACAAAAACATAAGGTCAAGACTTGGCCTTAGCCCTGGTTACATCTAGCAGTGAGTCAGTTTGACTCGCAACCAAAATGCAGGACTCCTCAAGAGACAAGTTGTCCTTCTTAGGATCAACTACGTATGCCTCGAGAGAGCCCACGACCTCCCTCAGCTTTTCGAGGTTCTCCTTCATGGTGAGACCACAACATGCGAGGATTATATCCTCGGCGTTCTTCTCCTCTCCAACAAGGTACTCCTTTTGTCGAGCCAGCCTTACAGTCTACCTAGCCCTATCGCCAATCGCCTTCAAGCTGTCGATGATCCTCTAGAGAGCTTCCAGGTCTAGCCCTTATCGGATATACTTCTCCTCGAGACGCTCGTTCTACTCTTGGAGGGAGCGACGCAAGGCCTTCACCATGCCCAGCTCTTCCCCGGCTCCACTTCCCTATATGACCATCAGATCACTCCAAGTCATGAACATAATAACAAGAAAAGAATTCGAAAAGTGAGAATCCATACTGGGGAGGACGACGCTGACAGGACCGCGGTAGGGTCCATTGCATCCATTTCCTCCATCGATGGAGGAGAATGAGAGGAAAACATCCTGAAGAAATCATTTGAAGACTATATTTGTACGTCCCTAACTAAATGACTCACTTCAGTTAGAGGGAAAAACAACCTTACCTCAAGCCATGAGGAGAAGTTTGTGTGGCCATGGGTGGGACCTGAGCCATAGTTGCAGCAGACAGCTGAGGGGTTGAAGCCTCGTTCCCACTGTCATACTGACACAGTGCAGTTCTTTGAGGAAAAGCCAAAAAATGATCTGGCATCATCACTTGATCGCTTGTTGGAAGCTACCGAGTGATCAAGTGGCTGTGAAAACCCAATTGCCTTAGAAAAACTACATTTAAAAGGAAACCTACACCAATCTACCAAGAGAGAATTACCTCATGAGACGAAGGTGCAGCGTTGGTCCCCTGGGGGCCCAAAGCCACAACAGTCTCTTCTCCAACTAGATTCTCTTCCTCATCGAATCTCTCTTGGTTTGGGGATGCCATTGGATTAGAAGGATAAGGAGACGAAAAGTCTGAGACTTAGAGAAATTTGTGAAAAAGATGGAAATCCACAATAAAGGAACGGCGTTAGCT
Organism: Pharus latifolius; assembly: GCA_019359835.1. Taxonomy (NCBI): domain Eukaryota; kingdom Viridiplantae; phylum Streptophyta; class Magnoliopsida; order Poales; family Poaceae; genus Pharus; species Pharus latifolius. The sequence goes on from CM033326.1 coordinate 49,597,356, forward strand.
ATCCTGGGGCCTCCATGATCGCACATAGCATTCCATGGTGGCACAAAGAGTCCCGTGGCCACAAGTACCTTCCTATGGTCGCCAAGGGCCAGGGGAAGGGATGACGGGTAATCCAAAGATGTCATGGATATAACCCAAGCACCATATTTATTTCGTGCAAATTATATTTGACGAGGATTATCACCCGAGCTAGTTTATTTAAATCATGTTCAAGTCAAATTCGGATATGATATATGCATGTGTCTTAAACGGTCATTATGGTCATAGACGGACAGCTTCCTATACGCCAGAAGGTCGCGGACACAAAGTTAGTCTATGATCGTAGTACTTGCGCGGTCATAAGGTCGCAGGCTTTGCGCGATCAGAAGGTCAATGACCATACGTGATCAAGATAACCCGGGAGTGTTCAAGTCTTTATCGGACATGTTCTCAGGGCCAATATAACTTCTCCCACATGTGAAGACAACCGTCAAGGAGTTAAGATGTGCGGTTATCTATAACTGCACATGTTAACTGGCGAAGAGGTTAGTGCGGTTATACAAACTACACTACGGCAACTGCCTCATACCGGCATCCTTTCATTTAGTATAAAAGGATGACTGATGTGTAGTATGGAGGGGGGATCAAGATCTAGAACAGAGATCGAAGACTTAGACATTAGACAAAATTACATAGAGACTCATTAATCTTTGTAATAATCTCTCCTCCTTGTAAACTCTTATTTACATAGTGAAATCGCAACAGGACGTAGGGCTATTACTCCATCCATCGAGGGCCTGAACCTATATAAAATTCTCTGGGTCTCTATTTCATACTTGTCTTAACTTACCTGAGGGCACCCTGAAAGGTCTCACATACAGCTCAAAAATATGCGTAAGATCGACAGAGGACCCTGATTCCAAATCGTCGACAACTGGCGCTCACCGTGGGTCATTTCTCAAGGTGTTTTCCTTTCATCAGGAGTTCTGGTAAGTCATGTATGGGGCATATGATTCTGAGAATGATTTCGATCTCGACGACTATGCCCATGTTCAGATACCCTCACCTAGCGATCTCATTCCAATGGAAGAGGTTGATCGTGAGGATGTTCCTGATGTTCCCTAGGAACATCCTGAGGATGCATCTTCTCCGACTCAGGTCATGTCTATCGACCAAGAGACAGAGAAGATAGACCAGACACCTCATGTGAGTTCTGCCACATTGGAGGCTGAATATGTACCACAACACATTGCTTCTGAGGACATGGATGATGGTAACATAGAGTTTAGTCCTGGGAGGTTTGACCTGATAACCTCCAGTCTCTCTTTGACTTCGAATCCGGTTCGGAACAAACAGAGATGTTTTCTCCTTCTACGACCTCAGTCCCCCAAGAATTCGCTGCTTTATCAGAGGAAACTCCTGAGCAGCGGATTGCTAGGGAGGAATAGGAACGTGGGCAAAGGGAGGAATAGGAACGAAAGCAAAAGGAGGATCAGGATCGCGAGCAACAAGAAAATGAGATTCGCAGTGCTGCCAAGGAACACTAGTACAGAAATGCAGTCTTCTATCGGTAAAAAACACCCTTCTACTATCGGTTTTTGTACCGATAGAGATAGACACGATAGAACAAGACTGGACATTTTCTATCGGTAAATAACCGACAGAAGAAGTTCACTATTCTATAGGCATATTATGAATCTACCGATAGAAAACCCGTCGTAGTCTTACGTCCAGCGGCAGGGAAAGTACCATTATTCTAACGGTTAATTACAAGATTACCGACAGAAAAAATCGTACTATTCTATCGGCATATTAGGAGTGTACCGATAGAAAACTCGTCGTCAGCGGTTGGAAAAGTACCACAATTCTAACGGCTAATTATAAGTTTACCGATAGGAAAAATCATAATATTCTATCGGCATCTTACAAGTTGACCGATAGAAAACTCGTCAATAGCGGATTGAAAAGTACCACTATTCTAACGGTTAACTACAAGATTACCGACAGAAAAAATCATACTATTCTATCGGCATATTAGGAGTGTACCGATAGAAAACTCGTCAATAGCGGATTGAAAAGTACCACTATTCTAACGGTTAATTACAATATTACCGACAGAAAAAAGCTTAGTACTCTATCGGATATGTATGAGTTCACCGGCAGGAAAGGTCACACTCTTCTAACGGTTAATTTTGATTGTACCGATAGAAAAAAGTACAGTAGTCTCTCGGTTGTTGATGAATTTACCGATAGAGCATTCACATATACAGTACTTTATTTGCATTCACAATACAGTACATTCACATATACAGTACAGATGCAATACAGTATAGATTGGATACACAATACAGTACAGATGCAAGGTAAATTCACAGAACAAATTGACACATTAGGCAGTTATTCACATTTATTCACATATGTATGGACAAATACAGATTGCAATCCAATGTGGACATTTATTCACATATATATATTTATTCACAAGTATATGAACAGTCTATGCAGAGTACACCAAAAGGAGAAAATTGTCATGCTGAATGGTTGGGCGCTACTTCCTCCATGACATATTGTGCCCAGATTTGTCGAAGATATATAATCTTTGCATTTTCATATTGGTCTTTCGACATGGCGATCTGCAAGCATGTGTGCATACTGATTAACTAACTTCGATCCTAATGTAGAACGTGACACCCATTTTTGAAATTTGAGTTAGCTATCGATGCTTACCTGGGGGAATCGGGAAAAGTTTGTCCGCACTAGGTCGTACATGTAGCGCAGCACATAAAACCCGCATTCCCACGATTGCGGCTGCTGATGGCACAGAGATAATTGCATATGCGAAGACATGTTAGCTATATATTGTTTCCATAAACTAATTAAGCATAAACAAAAAGTCTCGTGAGTACCTCATATTCTTTCCAAGCTAGTACGGAGCCCTGCGGTGCGGCATGCCTCCCTCCAGTGGACACATATTTATCAAAAGCCCTGCATTTCAGTTAGTATTGCCAGTTAATGTATTATCATTAGCTAGTGAGGTCAAAATATAAATCAAACATATAAGTTACTTACGCCTCCATATTCCCCTTGAGCACATATTCCATCGATAATCTGTCACGCATCGAATCGAGGTAGTACACCTCGTTCCTCGGTGGACAGATCACGATGAGGATCCAGTGGCCCCTGCATTGTACGTAAAAGAGGACCGCTAGCTCAAAGTACATCTCAGGTGTAACATACAAGATTGAGTTAAATTAGTACGAAATGCACTAACCTTTGGTGGTACGGCACCAGAATGAAGTCCCTGTCCTGCTGCGCCATCAGCGCGCTGGATATGTACTGCTCAGCATGCGCGGCGTCCTGCTCTAGCATCGTGAGGCTTATTTTCTCTGGGTCGAGGAAACCCACCTTGTCACACGCAGCCTCCGATGCTAGCCTGTACATGCACCTGCATGCGAAGGACGAGATTAATATTAATTTCACAGAAAGTTACTCAGTATTCAAATGAACTGCAACATTAATGCAGAGTTAGCAAACAGAGTTAGAAAACAGCAATACATAGCATCAGCAAACTCACAGGACTCCAGTCCGTATGATGGACATATCGAGCTCCCGCCAGTTGTAGAGGTCGAACAGATCCTCGTGTGCCACGGATATAGTCCCGGGCTCACGGTGGAACTGCCCAGGCCTGTAGGGAACTAAGAAGTTCAGGCTGCGCCGAGCTCGATGTAGGTACCAGTCGTCGAGGTCTCTGGTTGATCGATCCAATTTCCGCAAAGATGCCTCCGACAGGAGTGGGAGCGCGTTCGTGAACGTCCGCGGCAGTCCCTGTCGCCCTTTGCCCTTGCCTTTGCCGCCCTTGCCTTTTGCCGGGGACTGAGCGCGTACCTTCGAAGGCAAGGGCGAGGTGATGGCGGCTTTCTTCCGAGGTGGAGGCGTGGATGCGCTGGGTGGGGTCGAGGCCGTCTTTGATGTGTCCAGGTTCGCACGAGATCGGCCCTCATGCCCCGAGCTGGGGGCGCAGTCCCCTGGTAGCCCCGCGGCAGGCCACTTCAATTAATGAGCACGTATGTTAGATTATGCAAGTTGAGTGTACTGAGTAGGATGTAATCTAAAATGTGTAGGATTTACCGGTTGTATTACAAGACACTTCTTGGGCCACTGTACGTAGGAGCCCACTGCCTCAGCAAGTGTCAGCAGTTCCTCTATTGGGACTGGCAACGGAGAATCGTTGTAGCCCGGCATGGCCATGTCCACCTGTACCTTTGCGAAACCCAACCGCAGAGGTACACAGTGGACCCGGACATCCGGCCCAGACGGATATACGAAGCCGTGTCCAACCACTTCCTGCCCGGCGCCTACGTGATTCTGTAGGATGCAGCCCTCCGGCCCCTGCAAATTTGTAACAATTAAAATAGGTTAGCGAAACAACTCTAACAGAATGGGAGTGGCATCAACTTAAGTGCACAGATGAAGGCTTGCAGTACCTCAAGTAGATCCACTGGATCCGCGAGTACCTTCGAAGCGCAACTGCTTATCCGACCCCGCAGGGTACCGTCGTCCTGGGGATCCGCATCTGCACTCTTGGCCAGCAATGTTTCTCTCAACCGTGCAAACTCTTCCCTCATTTGTGCGACCTCGGTCTGCACCTCAGACTGTACCTCAGCCCGTATCTCAGCCCGCATCTCCGCCCGTATCTCCTCCCGTACCTCAGCCCGTATCTTATCGGAGAGGTCAGCTTCCTTTTCCTTCCAGGTGCGGGCCTTCTTCCTCGGTGGAGCCGGATCTACGAAACCGGCCTTCCACGACACAATGGCTCCGACGGCCCGTGTCCGCCCGGGATGCTCCTTATTTCCTAGAGCCCGGGTGAGGATGTCGTTCTCCCTCTGCGGGGTAAACAATCCCTCCGCTGCCTCCTTCTCAAAAGAGATCTGTTACATTTGAAGGTACCTTGTGAGACAAATTGCCTTATATACACTTGTGCGCACACAGTTTACGAGGTTAGCCAACTTACCATTCGCCTCACAACGTCGGCGTCCCCAGGGGTTGCGAACTGCACAGACCCCGTGGACGACACGGACCCCCTCCCCCTCCACCATCGCTTGCACCTCTCATCCCGGATCTCGGAGAGCGGCAACTCAGGGGTGTCGATCACAGGATTTTGTTCGTCTTCCTTCTTCCACTGTTCCTCCTTCCCCGCATAGCCCCGGGATCCGAGCCGATGCGGGTGGTCGTTCCTCTTCTGGATCGCCCTATTCTTCTCGCTAAGGGCCTTGAACTCCTCAGTCCCCTTCTGCTTGGTGAATTCCTCCCATACCTCCTCCGATATGAAGGGGTACTTCTCGCAAGGAGATTTCCCCGCAGCTAGGAAGTTACTGACGAGCCAGCTCTTAAAGGTTTTCCATGTTCCGTTCATGTCCTTCAAGCAGGCAGTCCTAGGTGTATCGTCGGGGATGTTCCACTTAGCCTGTTTCTGAAAAATGCATACAATTAATCACGAGTTAGTTAAACTTTAGTATAAGCCAAGAGAACGTGATTACGAAAGAGTTCAGCGATTTCAGTTCATTTAACCTTCACTTCCGCCCACAACCTATCCCTCTCATCCGCCGTCACGTCCTTCCAGCTCTGGACGGTGATCTTCACCCTTTCTTTCGCCAACAGCCCAACGTAGGCCGCGTACCTCCCAGCATTCTTTCCAATCGGCCTCCCAAATTGGTTGAACTCACAAGAAAGATCAGTGCGTTTGGCCAAACGCCCCAACGTCGTCGCGCCTCGCCCCACCCTCTTGCGCTGGGATGTAACAGCCCCATCTTCAGTAGTTACGATGGGGTTGGCCCTAGTCGAACCACTAGTACCATCCGATGAAGACGACGACATGTCTTCCCCTACAAAACCTTCAACAAACCATATATGGCAATTAATTCGCCTTGGAGTTCCATAACTCAGCCCAGGACTGGAGACTAACTAGGGCGGCAAAAGGGAAAATAATACAAAAAAAAAGACATGCATAAATTACTTACTGAACTATTCAGAAATATTTTCTATCGGTAAACACATGAGCTGCCGATAGACCATAACAATTACCTCCACACAAGACAATTTTTCTATCGGCAAACACGTGAGATACCGATAGAACATAACAATGTTCTCTACATATGGAATTTTGTTGACAAGCCACCATTCACTGTCATCACATAACATTCTCGATGATTTGCTACACTAATATTCATGGGCCAGCATTATTATTTCACACGTAAATATGCACACAAGCATCTAAGTGCCACTGTGCATAATCTTTAGCCTAGCCTGTATGTGAGTCATCAGGACTTCACAGCTATTAGGTTGGGAAAAGTCATGTATATAGGCATTTGAAACATATACATCGAAGACCCATCCACATTGCCATATATTCATACGAAGTGAGTACAAATTCCCAACCAAACTAGTACATTGCATGGCTCATGTCCTTCCAGATCCAAATTAAGTTTTACTACTTGTGCAGAAAAATTTTCTATCGGTAAACACATGAGCTGCCGATAGAATATGTGTAAGAACACCTCCAACATATAATCTGCATTACATGGCAGTTGGATACAATTGATCACACATACAGCAGTATAGAGAAGTTAAAATCTCAAAACAGGTTCATTACAGCACTGGAACATATTATGTAAACCCTAATTAAAATCAACATTGCCTGCGGAATGTACATAAGCCAACACAATAGGGAACCCTAGTGTAATTGCAAAACTCGAAGAATTAGTACGTGCAAAACACTAGGATCAAATAAAGAAGATGCTGGAAATAGAACGACGAATTAGGGTATTTACGGCGGCGATCAGTTCTGGTGATGGAGAGGCGGTGTAGAACGCAGCAGCGGCGGGCGAAGGACGAAAATAAGAACCGGTGGCAGTGACGAACCAGTGTCCAGCCGGCGATCGTCGTGTGGGAGAGAGGAAGTGAGTGCTCAGGGCGGAGGTTGGGGTTTTCTTCGCTCTCGAAGAGACGCAGTGCTCTAAGGTGGAACTGTTCGAGTGGAGGGAAACTAAAGGGCCGTGTACGAGTAATAAAGTAGCGGATGAACTTTTCTATCGGTATAACAAAATGATACCGATAGACTTATGTAATTTTCTATCGAACCAACAAAATAATACCGATAGAAAAAGTAAATTTCCCGGAAAAATATTCGAATTAGTGCATGCATTTTTCTATTGGTATAAACAATAAAATCCCGTGAGACCAATTTTCCACAGAAAATTTTTTAAAGTGCTTGAGATTGAGTGCCATTTTTCTATCGGTAAAAATAACAAAATACCGTGAGAGTAATGAAAAGGTGCCCTTTTCTATCGGTATAAACAAAAAAATCCCGTGAGCCCAATTTTCCCCAGAAAATTTTTTTGATTAAGTGCTTGAGATTTGTGTGCCCTTTTTCTATCGGTAAAAACAACAAAATACCGTCAGAGTAATGAAAAGGTACACAATTTAACATCAAACAGACCGTGGTTGAAAGCTGCAGAATGTTAAAGAAAGAGGGAAGATAGCCGGAAAATTGGAAAATTGACATAAAAAGAAATTGTTCATTCATTGTTGTTTTATCACTTACAAAAAAAAAATAAAACCCAAATTACTAGGTCAAGGGGTGGTCTTAGCCCTGGCTGCATGTAGAATAGAGTCAGTTAGACTTGCAGCCAGGACGCAGGACTCCTCTAGCGACAAGTTGTCCCTAGGATCAACTACTACCGCGTCAAGAAGGCCTGCGACCTCCCTCAGCTTCGCTATGGTATCCTTCATAGTCAAACCGCAGCCAGCGATGGTCATATCCGCGGCTTTCTTCTCCTCGCGAAGACGCCTCGTCCTCGCCCTAGCATTGTCACCATCCGTCTTCATGCGCTTAATGCGCTGGAAGAGATCGTCAAGGTCAAGCCGTAGCTGAGTGTGCTTGTCTGTAAGGAGCTTGTGCTCCTCCTGGAGGGCCCACAGGTCAGCCTTCACTTTGGCAGTGTCTTCGACGGCTACCATTCCCTGTGCAAATCAACAGGTCAAGAATGAACTGAACATGGATTAACAATACAGGGGTAAACCGAGGAGATTTAGAGTTCTTACCGGGGAGGCCGTGGATGACGATCCCATGGAGGTTGCCATTGTGAAAGAGAAGATGAGGAGTCGAACCGTTCGAGAATTAGAAAAACAACAAAATACCGCGACGCATGGCGAGGTACTTATAGAGTTTCCAAGGCGACGCATGGCGACACGTTCGAGAATTCAAAGCAGTAGAGTCTTATTCTATCGGTAAAAACAGGAAAAACCCGTCAGACAACAAATACCGTGAGACAAACGAATTTATTCTAACGGTAAAACAGAACAATACCGATAGAAAACGTTTTCAAGTGCCTGAGAGAAGATGTCCTTCTCTATCGGTATAAATAACAAAATACCGTCAGAAAAAAGTGATTTTTGCTGAACTTAATTTGAAGAGGCTGCGATGAGATTTTTGCAAGTGCTATTTGAAGGGAAGAATTAAATATTTACAGGATAAAGGTACTGTACGTGTTAGAACTCATGCTGTGGAGTAAAATTGAGATGTATTAATGCTGTGAACTAGCTTATCATTAAATTCTAAAGAAAAATGTACTACCTGATGTATTAATGATAAGTTCCTCACCTTGCTGCAGAACTTGTGGGCTGTTTGCTTGGCATTTATCCCTGAAATAGAAATTAATCATCAATGGTTCTCAACCCATAATCCTTCTTCGTGGTCATCTCGTAGATATGTTGTTTCGTCGATATCTTCAGTACGGATAGATTGAATGTCCTCTAAAAATGGAGGTATTTCATCGAATTGGTTATACTCCTCTTCGTCGACAACATCTTCGACCCCAACAATACGTCTCTTGCTGTGGAGGACAACATGCAAGTTTGGATTGGCCGGGTCAACGATGTAGAATACCTGTGTGGCTTGCTTTGCAAGTATGAATGGATCGTCTTGGTGTCCGGCTCTACCAAGATCGACGAGAGTAAACCCGTAACTGTCAACTTGAACACCTCGAGGGATTTCGACCCATTGGCATCGAAACAGGGGAATCTTAAGTAATCCGTAATCGAGCTCCCATATTTCGTCAATAACACCGTAATATGAGTTCAGCGCCCTTACTGACCTGGCATCCTCAGAAATAGCAAACAGTGTCACTCCGCTACATTGCGTGCTACTCTTGGCGTCTTGAGCTCTTGTGTAAAATGAATACCCATTGATGTCGTACCCCTGCCAAGTCCCTACAGTGAATCTTGGGCCTCTAGCCAACCATGTCACAATTTCACTTACGGAGCCCTCGGCAGCTCGCGTGACTCTTTCTTGGATCCACTCAGCAAATTTCCTGTTATGTTCTCTGCTTACCCAAACGTCTGACTTCGAAGGATTCTGTGACCGTAACATTACCTTGTGCTCGTGTATGTATGGATCGACCTCCGTCATGTGTTGTAAGACCCAAAAATGTGATTTTGCGTACACATCACGAGCGGGGACGATAGCTTTGAATCCAATCGTTCCAATTCCCTCAAGCCTACCCTCGTGTCGGGACCTAGGAACACCAATTGGGTCAACCCCGGCCATATAATCTGTGCAAAATTCAATCACCTCCTCGGCGGCATAACCTTCCATGATACTCCCCTCGGGTCGACGACGAGTCCTTACGTATCCCTTCAATACACCCATAAATCTCTCAAATGGATACATGTAGCGCAGGCACACAGGTCCACAAAACTTAATTTCTCTGATAAGGTGAACAATCAGATGGACCATAACATCAAAAAAGGATGGAGGGAAATACATCTCGAGCTGACAAAGAGTTGCAACCACGTCGCGTTGCAAAGCGTCCAGTCCATCGGGATCAATTACCTACGAGGACACAGTTGCGCCAAATATTCATATCAGAAAAATCTTCTAATTAAGCTCCACAAATGGAGGTAGTGAACTTATAGTACGAGTGCACGTACTTACCTTGGAAGATATTGCGTTGAAGAAATAACATAGGTTTGTGATTGTCTCTCTGACTTTAACTGGGAGAATGCCTCTGATAGCAATGGGAAGCATCTGTGACATCAAGACATGACAGTCGTGGGACTTCATGCCAACCAGTCTTAGGTCCTTCATAGACACAAGTTTTTTCAAGTTCGCGGAGTACCCACATGGAACTTTAACACCGTGCAGGCACCGACAGAGTTCTATTTTTTCGCTCTTCGACAACGTGTAGCAGGCCGGGGGGAGGTATGTACGCTTTCCATTCTCTAAAGGTGCAAGCTCAGTCCTTATCCCCATTTCCACCATGTCACGACGAGCTTTCACACCATCCTTTGTCTTTCCCGGAATGTTCAACAACAAACCAATCAAACTGTCACAGACATTTTTCTCTACATGCATGACGTCAATGCAATGTCGAACTTGTAAGTGCTCCCAGTACGGTAGATCCCAGAGAATCGATCTCTTCTTCCAAACATTTTTTTCTCAAGGTTTAGAATGCTTACCGAACTCAACTTTGATGTCGTTCACACGTGAGTAAATCTCCTTACCGGTCAGAAACACTGGAGCTGATCCCTTCTCAGGCTTCCCGTTAAATGATTTCCTCTTCTTACGGTACGTGTGATGCACCGGAAGAAACCTGCGGTGACCCATGTACACTATTTTCCGGTAGTTTCGCAGCCACATGCTCTCAGTTTCATCTAGGCAAATAGGGCAAGCCTTGGCTCCTTTCGTACTATACCCCGACAAATTGCCGTAGGCAGGAAAATCATTTATGGTGCAAAATATCAGGGCCCGCAAGATGAAATTCTCTTTCTTGTATGCATCCCACACCTGCACACCCTCGCTCCACAATTTCTGTAAGTCCTCGATTAAAGGCGCTAGAAACACGTCAATATCATTTCCGGGTTGTCTGGGTCCTGAGATTAGTAACGCCATCATGATGTACTTGCGCTTCATGCATAACCAAGGAGGAAGATTGTAGATGCATAAAAGAACCGGCCAAGTGCTGTGCCGGCTGCTCATATTACCATGTGGGTTCATACCATCTGTACTCAGCCCGAACCTTACATTCCTAAGTTCGCCGCCGAACTCAGCAAATGTTCTGTTGATGTTTCTCCATTGAATAGAATCAGCTGGGTGTCTCAGTTTTCCGTCTTGTTTCTGGGCTTCAGCATGCCAACGCAAGTGCTTCGGGACTTTCGGATTTGCAAACAGCCGCTTCAATCTAGGTATCACAGGCAAGTACCACACAGTTTTTGCCGGGGGCCCTTTCCTTACCTCGTGACGTTCACTGTCAATCCGGTCCCTACGCGTATACCTCGATGCGCCGCATCTTGGACAAACATGCAAACTGGAGTACTCGTTACGGTACAACACACAATCATTTGGGCATGCGTGTATTCTTTCGATTTCCATTCCCAACGGACACAACAGTTTTTTGGCTTGGTAAGTAGATCTTGGCAACTCATTTCCCTCTGGAAGCATGTCCGCTAGAAGATCTAATAGTGCCGTGAAACTCTTATCACTCCAACCGTTTCCTGCCTTCAAGTTATATAATCTCAGCACAGAAGACAGTTTTGTAAATGTTGCACATCCAGGGAACAGAGGCTTCTCAGAGTCAGCAATCAGTTTCTCAAATTCACAGAAGTCATTTTCGTTGTAATCTTCCTCTACATCACGTAACATCTCATCTAGATTGTCATCATCATCATCTACGTGCACATCGGAATGAACATTACCAAAATTGGGATGATCATCGATATTATTGCAATCCACATCCGAGTCGTGCTGATTGGTAGTAGTGGTGCTTGTTTCCTCAAGATCTTTGCCATGCCATATCCAACGGGTGTATCGCGCGTTAAAACCACGACGAATCAAATGACTCTTAATTTGATCAGAGTTGCTAAACCTCTTCAAGTTCATACAATCTGTACAAGGACAGAGCATATTTTTCTCTCCCTTCCTCTCCTTTTGTTGCTCAGCAAATTTAATAAACTCATTCACACCATCCAAATATTCAAGAGTAGTACGTTTTATTCCATACATCCAATATTTCCTGTCCATCTACAATTAACAAAATTTAACGAGTAAGCCATGCATGAAACCTGCCCGATTAAGTTATGTATATGTACATGTACAGCCTCTTACAACAGATACATGTGTTGAACCCTAGCCTGACGAAATTAACACTAATTAACCTAGCTAACTACACAATACAAGCTAGTTAGCTCCTAAAACATGACGCATTTCCAGCTACCAAGCTCCCAAGCTTAGAGCTACAAACTTGGAACTACACAATACAGCTAGCTTGCAAGTAGAGAGGAAGGGAGATCTAGAGGGAGAGAGAGATAAGTGCCGACGATTAAGCATACCTTAAAGAGAGGGGCGCAATCAACTTCCCTCCAGCCTGCGCTGATCACCCTAGCAGTGTAGCTGGAACTTTCGTCACAAACAGAGGGACACAGAGTGCAACAGAACAAATTAAAGAACAGCTCAGCAATGGTCGAGTGGGGTTTTCCTTATAATGGACATTTTTCTAACGGTAAATACATGAAATAACCGTCAGACTAACTTAGGTAATTTGCCGCTCACATATTCTATCGGTACAAACACACACATACCGTTAGAGAATATACATTACTGAGCAAATATATGTGTTTTTCTATCGGTATATATGTGTACTTACCGTTAGAATATGCATGACTGAACAAATATATGTATTTTTCTATCGGTAAATATGTGCATTTACTGTTAGATTATGCATGACTGAACAAATATATGTGCTTCCTATCAGTAAATATGTGTATTTACCGTTAGAATATGCCTGACTGAACAAATATATGTATTTTCCTATCGGTATATATGTGTACTTACCATTAGAGGAGGTACTGTTACCAAACTGGGACAAACATGCACATGCCATTTCTCACATTCAAGGAATCATATCAATGTAACATCAAACAGATCTTACATCAAACGGATCTTAACTAGAAGATAAAGCAATATATTTCAAGAAATGCTAATTTGTGGATTAACTAGGAGACACAAAAATACTTTTCGTAGGTAGTTGGGACTTCATCTTGCCAAAGAAATTACAGATGCCAGTTCACAAATTCAGGTACAAACATACACATGCCAGTTCACCAATACAAATTCAGGTACAAACATACACATGCCAGTTCACAAATTGAAGTGCATGTCTGAAATAGCAGTACAAATACACACCTACCTACCAATACAATTAAATACACAAATGCTCCCTGCACATTCAAGTTCATGTCCCAATTAGCAATACATGATACACAAATATACAACAATATACAAATACAACAATTCACACATTCGATGTATATTACAAAAGCCACGTCTGAAATTAACAACAGATCACGACGAGGACCCAGTGGCCCATACATGCATTTTACATAAAAGGGAACCTTTGCAGGTTGCCACAATGCAACTACCGACTACAAGTTAGACCTGATACATCACAAATCCATTCATCCAAAACAGCAAATGTCTGAACCACATTGGACTTAACCATAGGAGTTCAGTTCGAAGACGCCCGAGGAGCTGGAACTGCCGTCGACATACATTTGTACGTATTGGTGATTTCCTCGGACTCAAACTCGATCAACTCAACTCAACTCAACTCAACGATATTAACAAAAAGAACCTACCTTCCAAGATGTTGTTCTGTGTAGTGATGGTGTAGAATGGCTGTGCAAATAACAACAATTCTTCTTCTCCAAGCAGGTAAGCATCTGGCCACAAGCTGGTGCATGCAAAAACATGTAAGATGCTTTCTATAGGTCCTGATTTGAGAAACACGCCGGGCTTAAGCATCTTCTCGACTGAGCCAACCAAGATCTCGCCCTTCACGTCCTTCCAGCTCTCGACGGTGATCTTCACCATTTCTTTCGCCAACAAGCCAACGTAGGCAGCGTACTGCGATGAAGAACCGTGAAATACGTTGCCCCTCACGAGCATCATCCAAGGACCTGAACAGATCATAATCATATTGAAAAGAAGACACATCAAAATGAAGGATACAAAAAAAGCAGAATTATTGCCATAATCGGATTAGAATAATCTAACAATATTGCAGAAATTTTACGTACCTTCCTTGGGATGCCGACGTCTAGAGGGCGTCGATGGAGGTGCGGAGGTGCAGCGGTCCCCTGTAGAGGTGCGCCGGCCGTCCATGGAGCTTATGGGTTAGGACTACGAGCCCCAGATGAACTGTGAGAATGCAAGAGACATACCCGTGTATTTATACAATTATATATTTTCTATCGGTAAGAAAACAGAATACCGTTAGTAATAAAAACATCTGTAGAAGCCGAATGGTTCTATCGGCACAATAAATATTACCGATAGGAATTTTTGTACATACTCTATCGGTATGTACGTACATTACCGACAGAATATTACTAGTTGTAGAAGGCCAACAGTTCTAAGATATTTTGTGCAATATTCTACCGGTATAAACATTCATTACCGATAGAATAAAACTATTAGAAGACGAACAGTCCTAAGCAATTTTCTATATATTCTAACGGTAAAAGAATCCATTACCGATAGAATAAAAATATTTGTAGAAGGTCAACTATTCTATCGGCGATTCTATCGGCGAACTACATATTGCCGATAGGAATTTTTAATATACTCTGTCGGTATATTCATACAGTAGCGATAGAATAAGTCTAGTTGTTGAAGTCGACCAGTCCTATCGGCGCACAACATTCTTCCGTCAGTACTTATGCATCTCTTCTAACGGAAAATATGTTCATCACCGCTAGAGTAAATCATACTATTTATTCTATCGGTAAGTTTCTTAGAAACCGATAGGGAAAATACATCCATCGGGCTTTTATGTCCGCGAGGCACATTTTCTATCGGTTTTGTGCTGTTTCGCTAATAACCGATAGAAGATAGGGGTTAGTAGACTGCATTTCTGTACTAGTGGAAGCTTTGCAACTTGCACAATCTCATTATGATGCCACTCCTAGTTCCTCCCATCGTCTGCATGGTCGCAAGTGCGACCAGACGCCTTCTTTAGACCCGGGTTATCCACCGATGGTTGAAGAAACGGTGACACCTGGTGCACCTAGGAGGTGTACACAAGATCGACTTCATATCATCGCAGATGCCCTGCATAATCCTCTTCCTAATGTCGAAGACGCGGACAGGACGAATTTTACCAAGATCTTGGCGGATACGCTTGATTAAGTTGCATCCGATGCAACTCCAACGGCGTCATCCCGGTCTATGATTCGCTCCCATGAGAGAGATTATTCTCACTCTAGCCATGGCGCGCGTAATCAATTACAACCAGGATCAAATCGGCACGACAAGCCCAGATGAGTCGGAAGTTCACGTGATTGAGATCACGTGCCTGTCCACTATTGCCTTGGACCATGAGGTGTATCTCCTCTGGGTGAGGTCCCTCGCGACCTCAACGATAGTCACAGATTCCTCCATAGTTCCTATGTCGGTTGTAAAGCTTTCTTGCCAGGCCTCCGTGCGGTGGTCTAGCCGAACAGGTTTAAACCAGGAATGATCGAGAGATTTGATGGAACTCAGAACCCATCCGAGTTTCTTCAAATCTATATCACTGCCATTCAAGCGGTAGGCGGGGATGACCATGTCATGGCAAATTACTTGCCAACGGTTCTCGAGGGACTAGCGAGAACCTAGTTGTTCAATCTGCCAGAGAGATCGATTTTCAATTGGAAAATGTTGCGTGATGTAATACTCAACAATTTCCAGAATTGTTATCAGAAGCCTGGCAAGGAGAATGAACTTCATCGCCTACGCCAGACTTCTATGAAAACTCTTCGGCAATTCGTCAAGAGATTTGTTGGAGTGAGAAATACCATTCTGAACATATCTGATAACTCCGTTATTAGGGCATTTAAATATGTTGTGCGATATCAGAGGTTCACCAAAGATTTATTTATCCATCCACCCCGATTAGTGGCCGACCTCTTCGACATGGCTGACCGCTATTCTGATGCGGCCAAGGCCGTGGAATGGAACAGGATGGTGGATAAGGGAAATTTACCGCCTCAACCAGGTCTCAAGGATGACAAGAAGGATGATTCTAGCAAGAAACCTGAATCATCAGGTGGGAAATCCAAGAGTTCCAAGAAAAATCGGGCTGGATAGTACTGAGATATCGTCATCGCTTAAAAACCACCACCAGGGAAAGGTAACAAGTTTTCATTCTAAAATAAAACTTCTTCTGGTGGCCGTGATAGCGACCAGTTGGGAAAACAAACTAACCTGCAGGGAAACAAAAAATGGTGTCTGTTCCACAATTCTTCGGGACACGATCTCAAGAATTGTCGGAACTGGTTGAAGCAAATAGATGATTTCTATCAAGGAATCGGACCTATGCCAACCATACCAAAAAAGGACCAAGCCTGCGGGGTTAGAGACGCTGATGGATATGTAGAAGTGTCTTACCATGTGCCCCAAAACCATGTCAATATTATTTTTGGTGGTTCCTCTTCTTTTGCTTCGAAGAGACAATCCAAAACTTTTTACTGCGACGTAAATCAAGCTGAGGCTCCAATCGCATGGCTTATGGAATTTTTTTGGAGTTTTTCTAACCCAATCGGATGGCTTCTTGCCGATCAACAGCAAAGCGTCTGAGCTTTTGCTTTATTGGTCGCTGTCCAGGTCAAATTGCTAACCTGTGCTCAATTACCTCCCTTGGGACTCCAGGCATATCAGATGGTTTCCAGGCAAACACATATGCGTTAGCCCGGAGGAAAGTAATGAGCTCGAGTTCCTATTTGTCGTCCAGACCTGATCCAATCCGAATGTTCTAGATGGATCATCTGGGTACAATGGAACTAACTTTAACTTCTCATTTGGTCGCGGGGCAACTTTGATGGTATCAAAAGCCGTGGTCGCAATCTTAATGTCTCGGAGGGGAAGCTGGTCCACTAACTCTAGAGATAACCGATCACAAGTTAGCACCGTGTTCTGGCTGCCTCAGACCGAGATAACGCCTTTGGGGCCCGGCAACATGGCGCACTGATAAGTATAATGCGTCACCGCCATGAACTTAGCGAGAGTTGGCCTGCCAAAGATAGCGTTATATGTAACACCCTGTTTTCCTCAAATCTTGACCCAATCTAAGTCTGTTGTCTCAGAATTATAATCCAAGGTTTGCCAATACCCTAACCCCAGAAGTTGATAGCAAAACTCCATCGTTTAAACCTTTTTCACAAATCAGCCCAAAAAGTATCGCAGATTAGTCCTTTTCAGATTTTATGAGAGCCTGAAAAGGCTAAAAGCCACAGATTATCTCCAAATTTTGATCTAATTCGGAGAATATCTTCCATTCACTATTTTGAGTAAATTTCCCTTCTGTGAGATTTCCGAAACCTGATTAAAATCCCAGATTTTGTCATCTATCGTTGCTAAAATATCTGTTGAGTTTAGTGTGCCCATTTTGTGAAACCAATTTCTTTTGGATCTAAGTCTTTTTTCTAGATTTACAAATCGGTCCTTGGATCAAGTTTCAGAAATTGCAAATCAGTCCTAAGTCTCTTTTCCAGCCCCTTTTTGACCAGAACTCAGCTGCTGTTTTCGACCAGAGTTGATCAGTGCTTCGACCAGTCCTGCGCCGTGCTATTTGCCGCGTTTCTTCACTGTCAGCTAGTGTTCACTGTCACCCGTGCTCATGATCTTTTCGTTGTGCACAAGCGCACGTGTCTTCGCCTAGATCATCACCGTGGCAACATCGGCTACCAGCGCTGCACCCCCCGCGCGCGCTCCAACAACTCTGTCAGCTTCTTCAGGCCATGTAGCCCCACCGTGTCAACTCTGTCGCCTCCGCATCTGCACCGGCACTGGACCAAGTTCCAACAGCCCCGACCGTCGTTGGTAAAGCTGGATAGCTGCCTGCTCACTGTCGCATCGTCGTCGCCGCTGTTCCTCCTGCGCCCGGCCAGTCTCTTCCCCTGCACGAGTTTTGTTGCTATTTTCCCTCGCAACCTCCATTCCCTCACCTATTTAAACCCTCCAGTGATCTATTACTCTGCTATGCATTAGACTTAGCCTTTTTCCTCGCCTTCTTCTTCCCCGGTAAGCCGCCTTTGAGGCAATCATCGCCAGAGCTTTTCGCTTCACCAAACCTCAAAGTAATCACACCAGTGAGTCCCCTGTGCTTAACTCTCTGTGCCTGAGCATCCAATTTGTCTCCGATGATCCTCATCACCGGCGATCGCCGAAAAACCCAAATTGCCCTGTTCTTGCAATTAATTGCCCTCCAACCAGTTTAAGTACTCATTTTTGTAGAACAAATCAACCCTTAGCCGATTCTTAGCAAGCTTGTGAAGCCAATTTTCAAATTAAAGCTTGCATTGTGAGTTCCTCATTTCTTCGCGCGCTGCCGTGGATGGTTCATGTCACCGGCACGCCTCACCGTTCATCTAGCCAAATCAACCTCTTCTACACGTTCATTAGGTCTCACAGACCGTGTAGCCTGAGCCAATTAACCTACATTTTCGTGTATCATCGGTGCCCCTTTCACCATCGTACTCGAGCCCGACGTCAACGCCGGCGAGCCTCAGATCACCACCATAGTTCAATTCCTCGGTCCAGCTTGATCTGTGTTACCCCTGCAACGAAACCCCTCAATCAATTTCCAGAATCGTCAACCCCAGTTCTCTGTCACCGTAACCCATCTTCGTTTTGGCGGCTGACGTTTTGAACTTTGTCGTTCACTGTCGTCAAGCTACCTCTACCCAATTCACTGCACCAGTAGCTTCATCTTGATCCCGCCTTGCACATTTGACAAAATTAGCCAAGAAGCGCATGCGTGGATTGTCCAGACGCGAGTGCCCTAGCTCGCTGATCTACACTGGCATGCAATTTTCCTGTGCCAGGGACTTTGTTTCAATTTTCTTTAATTTCTAGACTTTTCTGTTGAAACCACTTTGTCGTTTGGATGCTTTACTGTGTTTAGCACCTAATGCTCCAATCTGCACTCTTTTAACCTTTCCAAAGCCCCGTATCGACTCTATGCCGTTTTCAGACATTGTCTGGCCGTGGACCGAATGTCAGCCAGTAGGCATTCGTCGCGTCCGAGCCAAATCCTGTGAGCCAAACCTAAGTATCTTCTCTCCCACCGTTCTACCTTCGTCTAGATCGTTTTGTTGCATGCATGTCTATGCTTTATGTATACTTTTCAATAGCAAATATTTTCTGTATGCTTATGTATTGCGATGTGTCGTGTTTGCGTGTGAGAGCAGAACCAGAGGCAGAAGGATCAGAAGGAATCTTTGAAGACCCAACAGAGCAGTTAGACCCCTCGTTGCAAGGCAAGTCTTTACCCCTTGATCATGTCTCTCCCAATAATTTGAAAATGAATTAGATTAATTGTTTTCCAAGTATATGCATGCTTTATGTTCAAATAAGAATTATATTGGAAGAATGTGGATATATATGACCTAAATCTTTGTGAAGGCCTTCATGTTTGTATTTGCATGCACCCTTGTCACCCTAGGAGAATATGCTTAGGTTATGCTTATATTTAAATACATGCGTTGAGTGTTAAATGGTCAATCATATGACAAACATGCTTGAAAACCCTTTTTGTGAAAGAAAATGTGAAATAGAATTGATAGTGAGGATGGTTTGATTCGTTGGCTGATGTACGCGCATCGGGTATGTGAATATCTCCTCACTATTGATTCATAAGGACAAAAACCTTGTGTTGTGCTTCTATGCGACAACCAACCACTTGCCTGGTATGGAAGGGGCACAACTTAGTAGCTTTCTTGGTATTAACCGTTCCCTGCATGGTATGTCGGTCCGGTTTCTCTTGTGGAAACTGGTGGGCCGCAGATGGCCGTGAGCGGTGTGAGATCAGAAAAATAATGTGAGGATAAGGAGTAAAGAAGGAAGTCGCCCTAAGTCTGGATTGAGTCGTGCGCGACTGCAACCATATGTCATATGTCTTGCGAGGACAGAGGCCAAGGCTAGGAAGAAAGGTAGTGGGGAGGACCCACAACGGTATTTTAGACTTAATTGTCTATTTATCGGGCAGGGATACTGTTAATACTAGACTGCAAAACCGTTGTGTGATCTCGGCCTTGTCACATGCGTAAAAGTCGCATGGAGCTGATCCGACTTGAAAACCGAGTGAAGAAGTGGATTTAAAAAAAGGTACACCTTTGCAAAGTGTAAAAAAGTATCGGATACTCTGTACTCCCAGGTTATAGAGTCTGTTCGTAGTGGATTTATCCATGTGGTTCAGCACAAGTAAATTTTGGAATATTTTCAGAAAATGGGTTAATAAAAGTGGTGACTCATGGAAGACCATCACACATAACGTTTTCTAAAGTATAATTTAAGATTTAAAGTATCGCTTTTAAAGCTAAAAGCCCCTTTTCTTACAACCCTAGAATGAAAATCTATTCTATTCTTATCTACAAAACAAAGACCTCATCTCTTGAGAACCCCTCATCTATATACTTGCATTCTCATAACAAGACTTGCCGAGAATCGTGTAAAAACATGCTCACCCCTTGCCTTTGCATACAAATTCAGAAGAGGGATTCGTTGATCCCGATTCCTTTGGTTTTGAGTACCAAAAAGAGGAAGGAACCTTTCCAGATGATTCGAGCTTCTAGGAGGGTCATGTGCCCAGTGGAGTCTGATGTGGTGAAAGCCCATGCTGAGCCACTACAGAAGGAAATGAAGATCTTTTTTGTTGCTTTCTGTGTTGTCCTGTGTATTCGGTACATTGATACAGACTCTTGTATTCAGAAAGTCACTATTTTTACATCAACTTTAATTAGCGTCATCCTTGACATTATGGTACTGTAATATTAGTCCTCGTGACCTTGTACTTGTTTTAACTATCTACTTTACTATTTAAAGTAAATCCTGTTGTTGTGACCTTGTGATGTACCTTTCTGAGTGCAACCCACCTGGGCGGTTGCCACCAGATTCCTCAAATGAGGGTCCCACATTATACGCCGAATCACAATCAATTACAGCAAAGGTAATCAATACTGTTCGGAAGTTATCTGGTTCTCCCAGTGTCACCAGTAGCAAAACCTATCTCATCGGCATCATTGGGGGACCAGGAATTATCCCATAAAATAGATGAATTATGGGCTTAATTTTTTTAATGAGGAATTTGCATCTCATCCCGTGCCTTGACCAGTAAAATGTCCAAGGAACTGCCCCCGTCGATTAGAACCCTTTCAACTCGAGCATTGCTAATTATTGGGGTGATGACCAAAGGTAGTCTCAATGGTCGTGTAAGCCCTATAGGACAATCAGCTCGATCAAAAGTCAAAGGAGTTTCTGACCAACGTGGATATTGAGGCTCATCGAGGGGAGCCTCTGCTTGATTTACCTCGAGGTAAAATGTTTTAAACTGACGCTTAGAAGTTAAAGAAGAGGAACCTCAAAAAATAACATTAACATGGTTTTGGGGTACCTAGTAGGACATCTCTTCGTCTCTGTCGGCGTCTCTAATCCCGCAAGCCTGATCTTTTTGCGGCAAGGTTGGCATTGGTCCAATCCCTTGGTAGAAGTCGTCCAATTATTTCAACCAATTCCGGCGGTTCTTGAGATCGTGTCCCCAAGAATTGTAGAATGGAAACCACTTCTTGTTTCCCTACGGGTTAGTTTGTTTTCCCGACTAGTCGCCATCACAGCCACCAGAAGAGGTTTTATTCTTAAATGGAAACTTGTTACCTTTTCCTGGTGGTGGTTTCTCTGCAACAGCGACCTCCCGGTATTGTCCAGTTCGGTTTTTCTTGGACTTCTTTGATTTTCTGCCTGATGACGATTCCGGTTTCTTGCTAGAATCCTCCTTCTTATCATCTTGAAGACCTGCCTGAGGCGGTAAATTCCCTTTATCCACGACCCTGTTCCATTCCACGGCTTTAGCCGCATCAGAATAGCGGTCAACCATGTCGAAGAGATCGGCCACTGACCGAGGGGGTGGAAAAGCAGATCTTTGGTAAACCTCTGATATCGCACGACATGTTTAAATGACCTAATAACGGAATTGTCAGATATGTTCAGAATGGTATTCCTTACTCCGACGAATCTCTCCACAAACTGCCGAAGAGTCTCAGTAGAGGTCTGGTGTAGACGATGAAGATCATCCCCCTTGCCAAGCTTCTAGTAATAGTTCTGGAAATTGTTGAGTATGGTGTCACACAACATTTCCCAATTGTAAATTGAACCCTCTGGCTGATTGAACAACCAGGTTCTTGTTGATCCCTTGAGGACCATTGGCAGGTAATTTGCCATGACACGATCATCTCCACTTGCCGCTTGAATAGCGGTAATGTAAATTTGAAGAAACTCAGACGAGTTCAGAGTTCCATCAAATATCTCAATCATTCCCGATTTAAACTTGTTCGGCCAGACGACCGCACGGAGGCCTGGCGAGAAAGCTTTACAACCAACATAGGAACTACAGAGGAATCTAGCTACGACTTTCGACTTGGTCGCAGGCGACCTCACCCTGAGGAGATACACCTCACCGTCCCAGGCGAGAATGAACGGGCATGCGATCTCGATCATGGGAACCTTCAACTCGCCTGGCCTTGTCATGCCGAACTGATCCTGGTGGTAATTGATTACGCCTACCATGACTGGAGAGAGAATAATCTCTTTCATGGGAGCGAATCGTACACCGGGATGACGTTGTTGGAAAATCATCAAATGCAACCTCATCGAGCGTATCCGCCAGGACTCTGGCAAGAGTCGACGCGTCTTCAACATTAGGAGGGGGATTACGCAGGGCATCAGCGATAACACGAAGCCGACCAGGTGTACTCCTAGGCGCTCCAGGTGTCATCGTTTGTTCAGCCGCCAATGGATAAACCGGGGCTAAAGAAGATGTCTGGTCGCGCCTGCGACCATGAGGACGATAGGAGGATCTTGGAGCGGCATGATAACAAGATTGCGCAAGTTGTAAAGCTTCCTTGGCAGCCCTGCGAGCCTTGTTCTCTCATTGCTTGCGATCCTGATCCTCCTTTTTCTTTCGTTCCTGTTCATCCTTTTGCCAGCGTTCCTGTTCCTCCCCAGCAATTCGCTGCTCAGGAGCTTCCTTCGATAAAGCATCAAATTCTCGGGGGAGCGAGGTCACAATGAAAGAGAGATTGGAGGTTATTAGGGTCAAACCTCCCAAGACTAAGCTCTTCATCCACATCCTCTGAAGCGATGTGTTGTGGCATATATTCAACCTCGGATGTGGCAATACTCACATGAGGCACCTGGTCTATCTTTTCTATCTCTTGGTCGATGGACATGACTTGAGTCAGAGAAGACGCAACCTCGGGGAACATCCTCGCGATCCACCTCTTCCATCGGAAAAGGATCGCTAAGTGAGGGCATCCGAATGTGGGCATAATCGTCGAGATCGAAATTATTCTCGGAATCATATGCCCCAAACATGACTTATCAGAACTCTCGATAAAAAATTCACACCTTGAGAAAGAGCCCCATGGTGGGCGCCAGCTGTCGACGATTTGGACTTGGGGTCCTCTGTCGATCTTATGCAGATTTGTGAATTGTATGTGAGACCTTTCAAAGTGCTATCAAGTAAATTAAGACAAGCAATGAAATGGAGACGCGAAGATTTATACAGGTTCGGGCCCTCGATGGTGGGAGTAATAACCCTACGTTCTATTATGATTTCACTATGTATGAAAGAAGGGGTTTACAAGAAAGAGAGATTATCACAGGCAATAATCTCCTTTTACACTTCTGTCTATTAACTATATCTAAGTCTTCAAATCTTGTCCTGCATCAACAATCCTTTTATACTAAATGAAAGGATGCCAATGCAAGGCAGTTCCAGATGGTTGCCATAGTGCAGTTCGTATAACCACACCAGTCTTCCTCGCCGGTTAAGCACATGTAATTATAGATAACCGCACATGTTAACCTCCTGGCAGTTGTCTTCCCATGTGGAAGAAGTTATCTTGACCCTGAGAATGTGTCCAGTAAAGGCTTGAACACCCCCAGGTTCTCTTGATCGCGCATAGCCATGGACCTTCTGACCGTGCATAGCTTGCGATCATAGATTGACTCTGTGTCCACAACCTTCTGGTGCACAGAAAGCTATCCGTTTGCGACCATAGTGGCTGCTAGGACATATAGACATATATCATATCCGAACTTCACTTGAACACGATATGTGTTAAATAAACTAGCTCAGGTGATAACCCTCGTCACTAAGGTGATCCTCAAGCTCCTTCTATATATATATATATATATATATATATATACTGCCGCATTATATGGCTGCAGAAGGTTATTTGTTATTTGTCTTTTTCTCAATCTCGGACAAGGACAAGACTGCATCACAAAAAGCAAGTTACTTGACATGTAATTCTTTGTCAATAAGGTCGCATATTTTGTGAATCAGAAAACATACCAGTATTATAGTCCAAACTATTGTCCGCCATGGATTCCATCTCCCAAGCAGGATGTTCCCTCTTCCGCAGGGGGCTCATCCTGTTCTTCACAAAGTCACGAATGATATCTCGTGCCGTTAACCCTTGGCGAACTAGGTGAACAATCTCTTTGGCCTGCTTTTTCAGTTCTTGGCTCAAAGTAGGGACGGTGTCCATCTCACTAGTCTTCTCTGGTTGATGACTTTCGAACCAGGGGCTACTCTCTACCGGAGGAGTGTAGTAGAACTACTTCTAGCTCCATCCGTGCACAGAGTCCCACAGAGGAAGAAAGGGATAATCTTTCTTCTCCCTTATGCAGAAGTAGATGCATCCTGTGGCAAGGAAACATCGTTTTTTCGATTTTTACTGAATTGGTCAAAGCATAGACGAGAGGTAACTTACAATCTTAGTCGGGGGGAGGTGAGTCAGACCTCCAGCAAAGGAAAAAGAGACAAGTACCATGCCGAGAAGTAGAACCGTCTGAAGAGATCTATGCT
The DNA here is from genome assembly GCA_019359835.1 of Pharus latifolius. Lineage (NCBI taxonomy): Eukaryota > Viridiplantae > Streptophyta > Magnoliopsida > Poales > Poaceae > Pharus > Pharus latifolius. Next base: position 49,622,294 of record CM033326.1, read on the forward strand.
TGGTAGTACTCCGACAAAGGCTTCACAAAGGTGCTAAAAAATCGCCAGGATGGCATTTGGATGAAGGTTTACCAGCTCCAGCTATAATGCGTCAGGATATCTTGAAGGAACTGGATTTCTGGGAGTTGAGACCCACATCGCAAGAACTCTTCAAAGACCACCAATTCATTCTCATGGACGACTAGAGTTTCCTCGTTCTTCTCCGCTGGCCGCCAGTTGATTAGCAGTCGTGGGGGAAGGATCTCCTCTTTCTCTAGCACCATCAAGCTCTCCTCATTGTGATGGACTGATTGGCTCCAGGACGCCATTGTTGTTACAATTAAAGAGAAGGCGATGGCTTTCGTGGTGATGGGAGCGAGGTGCACAAAGAGGGTTTTTTGCAACTGGATAGGTTGCAAGGGTGTAGTGAACTAGAGGATGCAAAGAAAGAGAGAGCAATGATGCATCCTGAACCTTTGTGATACCGGCCTAGACCGTCTCGCAATAGAACAAGGACGATGCAGTAAGGCGAGTATTCTGTCGTTTTTTCCACAGGGACTAGAGAAACAAAACGTGAAGTAAACTAAATCAAATGAATAAGAAACTAAAACAGATGAAAAAAAAGAGAGATGTCAGAAGAAAATAAGAGAGAAAGAGGTGGTAGACTTGCGACGTTCGGTCAGTGTTAAATCCGTACGCGAAATCGTGAGTACAAGTGATTAAGAAGTATCGTTCAGTGATCTCGCAATAAAGAAGCGAATACATTGGAACGCGTACACCTATCGACGGTATCAACGAATTTAACATGGAAGAGATTAACAAAGACCGTTCTCCAACAGCCTCTCGGCTACAGCCTACACTGCAAATCCGGAGAACAACCACACAAACTCAAGACGACAAGAGCCAGACAAAGCAATTCATGACAGAGTAAGAATTTAATGCACAGCTTCAATCTCCCCAGTCATGTCCATTCACACAGAAGCAACACAAAATGTAGAAATTGAAGCACAACATAAGGCTCAATCACTGAAATAACCAATCTACCATTGCAGTTAGTAGCCAAAACACTGATTTTTGACATCAAAGTCTACACATAGTTTTAGAATTGGAATCAGATAAACTGCTTTATATAAAATGCAATCCACTGGAACTTAACTTCTCCAGAATTTTAATTCTCAGACACCTCACAAAGCTGGAACAGAACATAATGCTATCAGAGAACATTCATAAGACTTGTCAATTTCAACACACAGGAAAGACCCACAATCAAAACATTATCCTAGTTCGTCTCTGCAACAGAACAGCAACTGAAATAGAAACTTCAGTTTCCCACCACATATTTATCACAATCAGCAAACAGGAAACAATGTTCACAGAAAGACAATTGCAAGTGTAGTCCATTCAGTGATAAAAACTCAGCTCAGTACATTATAACCTCATTGATTTCAAACAAAGATTGTTCATCATGTGTTCATATGGTGAAATTCGGAACAAGGTAGGGTAGAAAGAAATTGAACCGAAAATGTGGCTTGTGTTGGAGCTTGTTGAGGTTACCGGAGGTTGAGGAAGATGCACTGGCCGTTGTGATGGTTGAAGCCGTGGTGGAAATAGTCGAAGTCGTCATCGGGGAGTGTTGAGGATGATCGAGGTCGTCGTGGTCGAGGAGGTTGACACTGCAGCCGCTGTCGAAGTGGATGCCGGAGTACAAGCTTGTTACTCAGGCGGCGTGCTTTGTGGGAGGAGCGGCAAGCTCGGCGGCGGCGTGGAGCAATGGTGGCGGTACACGTAGGGACGGCGGTGCGGTGTATCTGTCAGTGGAGGCCACGAGGGGCGGCGCCGGCGATGTAGATCCAGGCGGCACGCAGATCCAGCGCAATCTCGTGGCGCCGCGGCGCGGGAGGCGCGGATGGTGGAGTGTTTGGGCAAGGAAGATGGCGGCGCGGGATCGGCCAGATCCGGCAAGATTGGAGGCAGATCCGGCGCACGTGGTACGGGATCGGCGACTGGGGCGGCGGATCGGCGACTGGGGCGGCAGATCGGCGGATCAGAGACGAGGGCGGCGTGTGGTGGAGGCGCGGGCTCACGCGGACGCTGTGGAGGCGGTGCGGTTCGAGCACGAAGGGAGCGTAAGTGAGGTGGCGCTGGCGTCGGGAGAGGCGGCGCTAGAGCAGATCGGCGACAGGGAAGGAGGCGTGGCGCAGCGCCGGAGTGGCTCGACGGCGTGGGATCGGGTTGGTGGAGGAGCAGCCTGGCGCTGGAGCACGAAAGGGGCGCAGCGGTGCGGGAGATCGGTGGCGTGGGGCGCACCGGAGGCCGGGAGCGGCTCGGCGGCGCTCCGGTGGCGGTGTGGCGCATGCGCGAGATGTCGGCGGGGTGGGAGATGCGGATCTAGAGTGGAGGTGAGCGGAGGAACAGGGTTGGTAGATCCCCACGCGAGGCGGAGGTGCAAGGCGACTAGAACGATGGGATCTGGTAGGCGCGTTGTGCGTGGAGAGGATGAGAGGAAGAAGAAAGGACGAAGGGGAAGGCTGCTTTGGGCTAAAGATAACGGAGGTGTGGGAAAACCGGTGCGAAGGCACAAAAGAAGTTCCGGCTGCGGCATACGGCCTGATCGTCGATGGCATGGTAGTAAGAGGTGTGGATCACAAGGAGGAAGGCAGAAGAAGAAGGTAACAAAGGAAAAATCAGGCTCAGCTTCCTCTGGTGGCCGGCGGCAGGAGATAAAAGCCCAAATTGGTATTTTTACACTTAGGTCCCTAGAATTTTTAGAAATTGCAGAATGGACCTGGTGGCTAGGGTTTTGGGATTCTGGGCCCCAGAGACTCCGATTTCAGCGCGGTTGGTTCCTACGCGACCGTGGGAACATGCACTTCCATCAGGAATCGATCGGGAGTCGGAATGAGTCGATGAAGCGCATCCGTTAGCCAAAAATCCATCCAATCGTCGCCGACCTGCAATAAAAATAGCAAAACGAGTAATCTGCTCGATTTGGCGACTGACGAGGATTAACACCCGAGTCAGTTCAAAATAAGTGCACGACTAGTTCAAGATAGATTCGAGCCAGATACATGCCTGGCGGTGCGAATTCAAGTTATTCTGAGAAGTACCAGCCCGAGGTCACAGGCTGTACGCGATCAGATCACAGTCCTTACGTGATCAGGCCACAGCTAGTGCGCGGTCAGGAGTCCGTATGTTGTGCGCAGACAGAAGGCTGAAGATGTTGTGCGGTCAGCCAACATCGCGCGGTCAGAACTCTTTTTGACCAGGGGACGTGGGAATGTTCTGTCCCTGTAACAGGAATATCCCAAGTATCCCGAAGAATCTTCCACGTAGAAGAACAACCGTCAGGAGGTTAGTACGTGCAGTTATCCACAAATAACACGTGTTAAACCTGCATGGGAGTTAAGAGCGGTTCTCTAAACCGTATCCAAACAACCGTTTGATGCCGTTACGACTTGGCGCCCTTTCGACCAATATAAAAGGGCGGCATGGTATATCAAACGGAGAGAGAACAAGATATATCACTTGAAGAATCAAATAGCTAAGGCTACGGCTTAGATTAGATAGCTTCCACAAGCCTTCCAGGCTTCGTCTTGTACATTCATACAGGGAAAACCTTCGCCTGTGAAGGTCTTTTCCCGTCACTTTGTAACTCTTTACTACACATAGTGCAATCCCAACAGGACGTAGGGCTATTACTCTCACCATCGAGAGCCCGAACCTGTATAGACTTCTCTGTGCTCCAGTTCTCCATAATTCTACATACCTTCCCGGAGGGTCACTCTGAAAGGTCTCACTATTTATAAATTCTGCATAAGTTCAGCTAAGGACCCGAGTCCGAATCATCGACCGCAACAAATCTGGAATAATCCAAGCATATGCCGAGGTAAATGACTGATATGTGCAAAAACATGGGGAAAATGTACAGAAAAATAAGGCGAATCAAGTAAATATCACTTTGCATCCTAAAGCATTTTTGATGCAGTTCTGCTGGAGGACCCTTCGTCATTTCTGGATCTCTTCTTTGGAGGGATCGTTTCCTCGAACAGCTGTAAGTTCCAAAATGCATTACTTTGCAAATGATTAAGCTGCGAAAGAAAAACTTACACAGATGATTCGGAAGAGAACTACCTTATGAAGATCATGTTCAATCTTAGTTCCTATCTCTATTTCTTCCTCATCGCTCTCAACAATCTGTTAGGAATCTCGGTTTGCCATTAAGATAAGAGTAGAGGAGGAAATGCGAGATAAGAGGATGATAGCAGTTTCTTAATGTTGGGGGAAATCTCCGCGCAATCAAATCCCAGTCAGGGACAAGGCGCCGGTGAACCCCGTCCCGGGTGCCGCCTTTGGGCTGGGGACAACGGCCCCCGGTGACCCCCGTCTCGGGCATCGCCATTTGCCCGGGGACAAGGGCCCCCGTGAGCCCCGTCCTGGGAGCTGCCATTTGCCCGGGGACAAGGGCCCCGTGAACCCCGTCCTGGGCGTCGCCATTTGCCTGTGGACATGGGCCCCGGTGACCCCTGTTCGGGGCGCCGTCATTGGCCCGGGGACAAGGGCCCCCGGTTACCCCCCGTCCCGGGCGCCGCCTTGGCCCATTTGCCCGGGGACAGGGGCCCCCGGTGACCCCGCCGCAGACGGGGTCACGTGAGGGTCACGCGAGGGGTGCCTCAGGAACCGGCGAGGACACTTGTCAAGCATCCAGCCCCCCAACCGGGAGAAGGATGCTAGTGCCCTCTGATCCAACGGTTGCGATTTGGGTAGTTTAGTCTTTTTGCATCTTTTGGGCCTGTATAAGCCCTTGTATCCCTCTCATGTAACTAAGGACAATTTATTTGCATCAATACACAAAAACGTCCTGGGACTAAAGAAATGGCTTGTCCTGGATATGGTTATGAAAGTTGCGTGCTTTGGAGAGCTCTCCTAGCGAGAGAACTCCCCTAGCCAACCTCTGTTGGGAGCACGTCGACAGGACTAGGGACTCCACTGAGACCCGAACATATATAAATCCTCGTGTCATTTGTTGTGCTTGCCCGATGGGAGAGGACCAATCACTTGATCAGCTCGCGTCGTCTTTACTTAGCTAGGAACCTCCACAAAATCTGCCGGGGTATTGGTAATACCACGACAACTGGCGCCGTCCGTGGGGACCTCGTGACGAATCGCCATAGCTCCCCCAAGAACGAGGGCTCGCGCCCTACCCGGTGACACCGGTCCCAGTGGCCCGACGCCGCCCCCTCGAGACATGGCCGCCCCGGCACTTCCGGCCGAACACGGCCAAGTCCAGGTACCACCTCTAAAATTTCCAGTTGTTTCCGATGAGCACGCCTATGGGTCTTGCCCGGTGACCGCGGGCGCCCCTGTGGGGACTAGCCTTCCCCTGGCGGCTCCCCCAACTTCCGTAACCATCTATCTGCCATAGTTCCCATTCATGGGGGCCATGCCCCCGTTCATGGGACACCCGGCGGCCCCTCCGATCCTCGGAGCCCCGGTCACTCCCGGGAACTACGATCCCACCGGGGGTTACGTCCCTCTGGCGGGCCCATCATCCGGAGTCTTCCCAGTGCCGGCAGCCTTCCCAATGCCGAGGGCTTACCTTATACCCGGAGCCTTCCCCATACCGGGGGCTCACCCCACACAGGGGATCTTCCCGAGGCCGGAAGCCGGTTGCATCTGCCGGGGGACCTCACCCGTGAGGGCCCCCCTCTCCGGTTTCAGACGTCGCTCTGAGGGCCTGCCCGGTGGCGGACTCCGCCTGCGTGCTGGTAGCGCCCTTGCAGCCGGCCACCGCGGCGCATGAGCTCCCTCCTCCCCCGAGGCCACCTTCGAAGCCTCCTCCGGCGGATCAGGTCCGCTTTACCCGAGAGGAGGTTGAGCAAATGCATACCACCAAGTCCAGAGAGGCTCCTTCACTATACCGGACGGAACTCCCTCCAGCTCGCGGACACGGTGAGCCACACTCTTGTCCCAGCTGGGGGAAGAGACCCACCGAGGAAGCAACAGCCACGCTAGTGGACCACTTGGACCCCTCCCTGACTCCGACAACGAGCGCGCGTCCCCCGTCAAAGGGGACAGCGACCGGGACTCTCCCATGGAGCTAGAGGGGGCCAACCAACTACTTTGCCGCCGACTCCGATCCATTCGATGGCCGTGACCTTACCACCCACCGCACATCGAATACTACAATGGTGAGGCTGATCCTTACGAGTTTGTGCTAGTGTACTCCACGGCCATCTCAGCGGCTGAGGGGGATGAGACAGTCCAGTGCAACGTCTTCTCCCTCTACCTTACCGGGATCGCCCGCTCATGGTTCTACAACCTGAAGGCCGGCTCCATCAAGTCCTTTGCGCAACTTATGCGCAAATTTTGTGCGAACTTCCAGAGCGTACTTTTCCAGCTCTACACCATCCGGGAGGGGACGTGGCCTCCGGTGCCTGCCCTGGGCGCCGCCTTTCGCCCGAGGACCTTGCCTCCGGGGCATCTCCCGGGCGCCGCCATTCGCCTGGGGACATTGCCTCTGGTGCATGTCTCGGGCGCCACCTTCCGCTCGGGGATGTGGCCTCCGGTGCCTGCCCCGGGCGCCGCCATTTGCCCGGGGACCTTGCCTCCGGGGCGTGTCCCGGGCGCCGCCATTCGCCCGGGGACGTGGCCTCCGGTGCCTGCCCCGGGCGCCGCCTTTCGCCCGGGGACGTGGTCTCCGGTGCCTGCCCCGGGCGCCGCCTTTCGCCCGGGGACGTGGCCTCCGGTGCCGGTCCCGGGTGCCGCCATTCGCCCGGGGACGTGGCCTCCGGTGCCTGCCACGGGCGCCGCCTTTCGCCCAGGGCCGTTGCCTCCGGGGCGTGTCCCGGGCGCGGCCATTCGCCCGGGGACGTGGCCTCCGGTGCCTGCCTCGGGCGCCGCCTTTTGCCCTGGGACCTTGCCTCCGGGGCATCTCCCGGGCGCCACCTTCCGCCCGGGGATGTGGCCTCCGGTGCCTGCCCCGGGCGCCGCCATTTGCTCTGGGACCTTGCCTCCGGGGCGTGTCCCGGGCGCCGCCATTTGCCCGGGGACGTGGCCTCCAGTGCCTGCCCCGGGCGCCGCCTTTCGCCCAGGGACGTGGCCACCGCTGCCTGCCCCGGCTACCGCCTTTCGCCTAGGGACATTGCCTCCGGGGCATATTGCTGGGGGAAATCTCCGCGAGACTAAGTCCAGGTAAGTTGCGTCACATTTGCCCGTGGATGTGGCCTCCGGCGCCTGCCCCGGGCGCTTCCTTTGGCTCCCGGGACTTGGCCTCCGGTGCCTGTCCCGGGCGCCGCCTTTCGGCTCTCGGGACCTGGCCTCCGGTGCCAGTCCCGGGTGCCGCCATTTGCCCGGGGACGTGGCCTCCAGTGCCTGCCCCGGGAGCCGCCTTTTGGCTCCCGGGACATGGTCTCCGCTGCCGGTCCTGGGCGCCGCCTTTTGGCTCCCGGGACCTGGCCTCTGCTGCCGGTCCCGGGCACCGCCTTTTGGCTCCCGAGACCTGGCCACCGCTGCCGGTCCCGGCCGCCGCCTTTGGCTCCCGGGGCCTGACCTCCGGCGCCGGTCCTGGGCGCCGCCGTTGGTCTGGGGATGTGGCCTCCGGTGCCGGTCCCGGGCGGCGCCTTTGGCTCCCGGGGCTTGACCTCCGGCGCCGGTCCTGGGCGCCGCCGTTGGTCCGGCGATGTGGCCTCCGGTGCCGGTCCCGGGAGTCACCTTCTGGCTCCCAGAGCCTGACCTCCAGCGCCGGTCCCGGGCGCCGTCGTTGGTCCGGGGATGTGGCCTCCGGTGCCGGTCCATGGCGCCACCTTTCGCCCGGGGACATTGCCTCCGGGGCACGTCCCGGGCGCCGCCTTCTGCCCGGGGACTGTGGCCTCCGGTGCCTGCCCCCGGCATCGTCGCCCTTCTAATGGTAAAGTCTCTGGTTCTTGATCACGTGCAGGTCACGCAAGGAGGGCCTCGGGAATCAGCGACCACCTGTCAAGCATCCAAGGACTTGATCGGGAGAAGGACGTCGCTACCCCTCGATCCGACGGTAGCGTTCGGGGTAGTTTAGTCTTTTTGCTTCTTTTTGGGGCTATAAATAGCCCTTGTACCCCCTATTGTAATAGCCAAAACTCACAGGTGTGCTCCGGAAGCCTCTCCCCCGAGAGAGCCTCCCCAGCCGACTCTGGTCGGGAGCACGCCAACAGGAGTAGGGCCCCCACCGGGACCCGAACCTATATAAATCCTCGTGTCTTTTCTTGTGTTCGTCCGGCGGGGGAGGACCGGTCACCCGGCAGCCCGCGTCGCGTTTTCTTCGCTAGGATCGTTTCTCAAAACCTGCCGGGGTATTCGCAATAACACAACAGTTGGCGCCGACCGTGGGGACTCGTGACAAGACGCCATGGCTCCCCCAAGAACAAGGCCTCACACCCTTCCCAGTGACGCTGGTCTCGGAGACCCGGCGCCGCCCGTCCGGCACACTGCTGTCCCGGCGCTTCCGCCCGGAGGCGGCCAGACCCAGGTACCGCCTCCCACCTTTCCTCTTAACATAGGTGCTTCCACCTCCGGGGCGCTCCCGGTGACTACGGGAACCTCGACCGGCACCAGTCTCCCCCCGACGGCTCCCCCGGCTCCCCGGGGCGCCCTGCTCGAGGCTTTAGTGGAGGACCAGCTCCGTGCCTAGAGCTCTATGGATGAGCTGCTCAGCGTGTTGGCGCGACCACTGGCCCCCACATATGCGCCGTACCAATATCCGGGGACCATGCCCCCGTTTATGGGTCACCCGGTGGTCCCTTCGGTTTTCGAGGGACTATCCGCCCCGTATAACCCCAGCGGGGGTTACCCTCCCCCTGCGGGTCATACGTCCGGACCCTTCTCGGCACCCGTGTCCTTCCCGGTGCCGGGAGGGTACTTCATGCCCGGGCCCTTCGTGGCACCGGGGGATACCCCATTCCAGGCCCATTCTCGGGGCCGGGGGCCCATTTCATGCGGGGGGTTTTCCCTAAGCCGGGAGCCAGTCCCGCCCCTCGCGTCGCGTTTACCGCACCGGGGGCGGTCGACAGAGTAGCTCCCGTGCCTGAGTGGACTTCCCCCCGCATCGGCTCCCCGGTTCCGGATGTCGCCGCGGGAGCTCCCCCTCGCCGGTTCCGGATATTACAGGGGCTTCCCCCTTTCTGGTTCCGGCCGTCGCCACGGGGGCTCCCTCCACTTCGGTTCGGAACGTCGCCGCGGGCGCCCCCTCCCCATTTCTGGATGATACAAGGGCTTCCCCCCTTTTCGGTTCCAGGGGCCTTCGCAGGGGGCTCCCCCCAGCCAGCCCCAATAGCCTCCAGGGCGGTAGCTATAGTGCATGAGCTCCCTCCCCCGGCGGAACAGGTCCGTTTCTCCCGGGGGGAGGCCGAGCAAATGCATTCACCCAAGCGCGGGGAAGAGCCTCCCCCAGGCCGTGGTCGCGGAGAGCCTCGCTCTCGCACCGGTCGGGGGAAGTGACCCGCCGAGGAGCCAACCTCTCCGGGAGAGAGTCCAGACGTCCGGGAACACAGCCCCGGCCCGGAAGAGAAGCGTCGCTACCGCCACTCCGGCGGACCACTTGGGCCGCTTCCTGACTTCGACAACGAGGGCATGTCCCCCGTCAAAGAAGATAGCGACCGGGACTCTCCCCGGGAAGTGCAGGGGCCTAATCAGCCCCTATGCCGCAGACTTCGCAGCATTCGGTGGCCGCGGCCCTACCGCCCGCCGCACATCGAGCACTACAACGGTGAAACCGACCCTTACGAATTTGTGCAGGTATACTCCACAGCCATCTCCGCGGCCGGGCGGGACGAGACGGTACAATGCAATGTCTTCCCTCTCTACCTCTCCGGTGCCCGCTCCTGGTTCTACAACCTGAAGGCCGGCTCCATCAAGTCTTTCACGCAGCTCAAACGTGAGTTCTGCGTGAACTTCCAAGGGAACTACGTGTGTCCCCTGGACTCCTCGCAGTTGTACACCGTCCGGCAGAGGACGGGGGAGACCATCCGAAGCTTCTTCAAGCGCTTCGCCCAAGTGAAGAGCAAGGTGGCTCACGTCCCCGACTCTACGGTCATCGAAGCGTGCAAAAGTGGGATCCTCCCGGGGGAGCTCCACCGGAGGCTCTCCCGGAGCTGCCCCTCCTCGGCCAACAAGCTCTTCAATGAACTGGAAAAGTACGCTCGGGGGGAGGAAGACGACCTCTGGAAGAAGACCCAAGGGGCTCCCGCCCCCGCCGATCGGGGGGCCAGGGACCCCCTCAAGCGCCCCAGGCAGGGGGGTGTAACGAGCCACGGCCTCGGGACACCTTTGTTCTCGAGGGTGGAGGCGGCTCGCGTGACCCCCCGAGGGGCAACCGCCCCTTTCCCAAGCCTAAAGGATATGGGGGAGGACAGTCTTCGCGCGGCCGGGAAGGCCCCGTAGGGAGAGGCAGGGAAGGACCGTGGTGCAGCTTCCACGGGTCCAGTACCCATGCTACCCAAGACTGCCACCAGCTACTACAACACTTCACGGCGTTCCTCGACCAGCATGGGCAGGGGGGACTCCGGCCTCCTTGCCCCCTCGACCGGCTGTTCCGACCCTTCCTGCTCCCGCGGGGGGCCATCAGAAGCTCTTCCCTTACAAATTTCTCAGCGCCGTATCAACGTCATAGTGGGAGGGTCCACCTCTGGGCGGGACTCTAAGCGCCAGCGTAAGGAGTACGTGCGCGAAGTCAAGGTTGTGGGGGTACTACACACGTCCCTGCCACCCAAGTGGTCGGACGTCCCCCTCACCTTCACGGCAGAAGACGCCCGCGGGGTTCGCTTCCCCCACGACGACGCGCTCATCGTCTGTGCCACCATCTACAACTGCCACCTGGCCCGCATCCTCGTGGATGGCGGGAGCTCTGCCGACGTCCTCTTCTGGAAGGCCTTCAAGGAAATGTAGGTGGATGAGAAGCTTATGTAGCCCGCAGCGGGCCCACTGCAAGGGTTCATCCCACGGAAGGCAATCCATCCTGTGGGGAAGGTGGATCTCCCCATGACCTTCGGCACCCCGGAGAACTACAGGACCGAGATGGTCCGATTCGATGTAGTGGACCTCCCCTCCTCCTACAACACGATCATGGGAAGGATCACGATCAACTGACTGGGGGCTGCCACCCATCAAAACTACCTTTGCATGAAGATCCCCGGGCCACACGGCATGATCAACGTCTGGGGAGACCAAGACATGGCATGCGCCCTGTACGAGCGCGCCAACGCCACAATCGGAAGCGTCAACATCATTAAGGCGCCCGGGGGGGAGGCCTCTTCCCCGAAGTCAGACGTCGCTGCGCCACCTCCTGGGAGGCCCCTCCTCAAGCCACGTCTTGAAGGGGGCCTCCGGAAGGTCCTCCTATCTCTGGGTGACGGGGACAAAACCGTCCGGATCGGGGCAGAGCTCCCCAAGGAACATGCAGCGCAACTTGCTGCTTTTCTGCGCAAAAACTCTGATGTTTTTGCGTGGAAGCCTTCGGACATGCGGGGCGTCGCCCGGGGGGTCATTGAGCACAAGCTCGCGGTGGCCCCCGGTCACCCCCCGATCAAACAGAAGCTGAGGAAGCTCTCCCTCGAGCGCCAAGAGGCAATCAAGGGGGAGATCGCTCGACTCCGAGAGGCAGGGTTCATTCGGAAGGTCCTGCACCCCGAGTGGCTCGCAAACCCCGTCTTCATCAAGAAATCGAATGGCAAGTTGCGGATGTGCGTGGACTTCACCGACCTTAACCGCGCCTGCCCCAAGGACAACTTCCCACTCCCGCGAATTGACCAACTGGTCGACTCCACCGCGGGGTGCGAGTTGATGAGCTTCCTAGACGCCTACTCGGGCTACCATCAAGTCCGGATGGTGGAAGGGGACGAGGAAAAAATGAGTTTCATAACTCCCCTCGGAACCTTCTGCTATGTCCACATGCCCTTCGGGCTCAAGAACGCGGGGGTGACCTTCCAGCGCCTCATGACGCTGGTCTTCAAAGATCAACTCGGCCGCAACGTCGAAGTCTACGTAGACGACGCGGTCGTCAAAAGTCCCCGCGCAGCCTCCCACATCGACGACCTGGTGGAAACCTTCCGCAACCTCCGCACGTACGGGCTGAAGCTCAACACGGAGAAGTGCGCCTTCGGCGTGCGCTGGGGGAAGCTCCTGGGTTTCCTCGTGTCCCAGCGGGGCATAGAGGCAAATCCCGAAAAGATCCGGGCGTTCCTGGACATGCCCCCGCCGCGCTCCGTCAAGGATGTCCAGCGGCTCTCCGGCCGCTTAGCCACGCTAAGCCGCTTTGTCTCGCGGTCGGGGGAATGAGGGCTCCAATTCTTCAAGATCCTTCGGGGGCTCGAGGGGTTCTGTTGGACCCCCGAGGCCCAGGATGCCTTCGATAACCTCAAGAAGTACCTCACGAGCCCTCCAATGCTCGTGAGTTCGTGTCCAGAAGAGCCCTTGCTCCTCTACCTTGCCGCGACCCCGGTCACTGTCAGCGCGGTCTTGGTGAAGGAGCAAGGGGGGCAGCAGCGTCCCGTGTACTACGTGAGTGAGGCCCTCCAGGGGGCCAAGACTCGGTACACGGAGATGGAGAAGATCTGCTACGCCCTCCTGATGGTGTCCCGAAAGCTTCACCACTACTTCCTGGGGCACCCCATCACCGTCCCGTTGTCCCTCCCCTTGGGGGAGGTGCTGCGGAACAAGGAAGCCACCGGCCGGATAGGGAAGTGGGGGGCCGAGCTCGCCCCCTTCTCCCTGTCCCTCACAGGCCACTCCGCCATCAAGTCACAGGTCCTAGCCGACTTCATCGCGGAATGGACTCCGGCCTCCGGGTCCGGGGACGAAGATCTCCCCGCGCCGCCCCGACGCAGTGACCATTGGACACTCATGTTCGACGGGTCGTTGTGTCTCACCGGGGCTGGTGCGGGAGTAGTCCTTCGGACCCCTGAGGGGAAGGAACTCGAGTACGCCGCACGGCTCGAGTTCCCCGCAACCAACAACGTCGCCGAGTACGAGACTTTGCTCCTTGGGATGCGCCTTGCGCTCTCCCTGGGGATCCGGCGCCTCCTAGTGAAGGGAGATTCTTAGCTCGTTGTTTCCCAAATGGACAAGTCTTACCTGTGCCATGACGCAAACTTGAGTCTTTATTTGTAGGAGGTGCGAAAGATGGAGAGGCACTTCGACGGCCTCGAGGCCCGGCATATCCCGCGAAGGGACAATGACTGGGCCGACACCTTGGCTCGGGCAGCCAGCGCCCGGGAATTGCCCCCCAAGGGGGCCTTCTTGGAAATCATCACGAAGCCCTCGGTGGCCTCCCCGAACACGGGCGACGAGCCTCAAGTCCCGGAGGTGACCGAGATCACTCAGACTTCGTCATGGATGGACCCCCTCATCTCCTTCATGAAGGGGGAGGGGGACCCTCCTAACGAGACCGAGGCTAAGCGCCTCCGGGCCAAAGCCCGGGCATATCTCCTGCTGGAGGGGAGGCTCTACAAGTAGGGGGCTTCCACCCTCCTGCACTGCCTCCCCCGGCCGGAGGGACTCCAACTTCTTGAAGACATTCATGCGGGGAGCTGTGGCTCTCACCTAGCCCCGTGTGCCATCGCGGCCAAGGCTCTCCGGCAGGGCTTCTTCTGGCCCACGGTCATGCGCGACACGCGAGACCTTGTCTCCGCGTGCGAGGCCTGCCAGAAGATGGCCAAGGGTTCGAACCTCCCCCCTATAGCACTGCAGACTATCCCCATCACTTGGCCCTTCGTGCGTTGGGGGATGGACCTCTTAGGGCCCTTCCCCCCAGCGCCTGGAGGATACAAGTATGCGGTGGTCGCGGTCGACTACTTTACAAAGTGGGTAGAGGCGGAACCCTTGGCCAGCATCACGTCCTGGGTCGTCCAGTGGTTTTTCTGGAAAAACGTCGTTTGTCGTTTTGGTGTCCCCCGGGAAATCACCGTGGATAACGGGACCCAATTCGACTCGGCTTATTTCCGGGAATTCTGCGAAGGCCTGGGACTCGTCATCCACTTCGCCTCAGTGGCCCATCCCCGGAGCAATGGGGTTGTCGAGAGGGTCAACGGTGTGATCGTACAGGGATTGCGCCGGAGACTCGAGCAAGCCGCTTCTAAGCGGGGTGCATGGGCAGAGGAGCTCCCTAGAATCCTCTGCTCCATGCGCACGACTCCGAGCCGGGCGACGGGACGTACTCCCTTCTACCTAGTCTACGGGGCGGAGGCAGTCCTCCCTCCGGAGTTTGGCTTCCGGTCGCTGCGAGTTGAGCTCCTAGACGGAGCTACGACCGCAGCGTACCAGGCCAATGAGGGCAACCAGCGACTAGAGATCGATCTCGTGGAGGAGGAACGCGACCGAGCGCTCCTCCGCCACGCCATCTACGAGCGTGAGATGGCACGCGCATACAACTAGCGCGTGCGCGAGAAGGCCTTCCGCCTTGGGGACCTTGTCCTCAAGCGCGTCACAGACCCCCCAAGCCCAGGGTAAGCTCTCTCCTCAATGGGAGGGCCCCTACAGGATCTCCGCGGTCCTGGGCTCGGGGGCTTACAAGCTCTCCAACCTCCAAGAGCAGGAGTTGAAGCACACGTGGAACTTTCGTTTACTTCGCAAGTTTTACGTCTAGCCTGCACAAGCCCGTCCCCTCCCCCGGAGCGATTACGCCGGAGGGGGAAGGGGGACCACGTACTTACTATCCTCTCCCCCGGAGCGATCACGCCGGAGGGGGAGGGGGACATTGTAATTACCTTTCCCTCCCCTCTAGCGACTTCACAGGGGGAGGCGTTGTATTTTGTCGCATTATCAATACAACTAGATTTTTTCTTCAACTGTCATTGCAGGTTCTTCACATTACCGCCCCTAACGGCCATGCCCTCCCCGCGAGGACGCCCTCCCTGTGAGGATGCCCTCCCCGTGAGAAAGTGGGCTCAGACCCAACAAGTCCCTCCTGCAGGGCGGCTTACGATCAGCCCTCGTGGACTGAGGGTGTAAGTGGCAACCCAGTCCTCCGGGACCGTGGTAACGAGTCACTTTGGGAGACTAGTCCCTTGCCCAAATACTCAGACCCGTCATCGAGCACATCCTCCTCCGACAGTCGATAGTCTCTCCAGTGGGACGGATTTCTTGGATATTTCTTCCCTAGAGACCCTATTCCCGGCTCCCCGTTCTCACGGCGATCAGACGATTGTCTCCCGGAAAGCTCACCTCCGGAAATTTCATCGGGTTTTCTCGGATGTTTCTTCCCCCAAGACCTTATTCCCGGCTCCCCGTTCTCACGGCGACCAGACGATTGTCTCCCGGAAGGTTTATCCCCGGAAACCTCGTTTTAGAATTTTCTAACTTGGAAAAACTCTTATGTCACAGGTCTTCATCTTCACCCCGGGGGCTTTGTCACCCCCACAGTGCGCGGAGCTACCCTCCGACCCGTTGTGGGCGGGGGGCATAAGGAACCCCCGGGTGTCGACCGCACCATCCACGAGCAAACTTAGCTCATTCTTATCAAGAGAAGTCGTCCAGAACATCCAAGAAAAATATTAAAAGAAGACTCTCAAAGCAACAAGAAGCAAACACAGCTTTATTAAACATTCAACCGGAGGACATCTTCCCCCTCCGGTGGGCATCGGAAACAGTACAACCCGGGTAATAACTAGGAAATTCTCTACATCCTAATGCTCCTACGCCTAATAATCCCGGAGGCCCTCCGCTAGCTCCCGGGCCAGGTCCCGGTACAATGCGCGTATGCGGCGCTGAGCTTCCCGGAGCACATCCTCGGGCCAATACTCGTAGCCCACCGGTGGAAGTATCCGAAGAGGGGGGATCATCCGGGACCCCGGACGCGGAGGGGAAAATTCGGCGCGATGATTGTCAAAATTATCCAAGTGCCACTCCGGATGCCATCTCAATCGGATCGGCTCTCGGACGGCGTCCCCGCTGCGCTCCCCGGAGACGAGACTCAGCAAGATCAAAGCGGCTTGGGCATCCCCCGGGGGGCATCATCCGGACCTTCGCCCGGGAGTAAACTCCCGGGAATTCTGGTAACAATGTATTCATTCAAGAATTAGAAAAATTTTCAATTTCTATTGCATTTTAAAATGTCTTTTTACAAGTGTCCGGGGCTTCTTCTAAGAAGATACCAGGAACAAAATCCTAAGAAAGCAAAAAGGGTCCTATCTAAGACCCGGGGGGAAGCTCATACTTTATCATTGGCATCCTCCCCCCGGGGGGCTTCCGCCGGGGCCGGGACCGAGGCGCCCACTGCCGGAGTCGCCGGTGCTGGGAACCTCACCCGGACGATCCGGTCGTAGAAGCCCCCGGCGAGTTGCTCCACCTCCCGGCGCGAGGGCTCGAATAACTCGGGGAAGCTCTGGGGGATGCGGCCCCCGATCGCCCGGGCGCCCACCCCCCGGTGCTCCACGAGCCCGGCCACGGCCGCAACAACGGGGATTGCTCGGCCTCGGGCCCGGGCATCCGCGGCCTCCAGGATCACGGAGACCTGTGCGTTAAGAAAACGCACAGCCTCCGCGAGGGTGGCCGGGGGCACCTCCGAGCTGCTCCCGGAGCCTAGGCTCACGCGAAGGCTCTCGAGGGCCGAGTGGACGGAGCGGCCCGCGTCCATCACCGCCCGGATGCTCGAACCCTCGAGCTCCCGGAAGGCCTCCTCCTTCGCCTTGGACTCCTGCCGGAGGCGGCCGTTGACGGCCTTGGAGATGTGGACTTGGGCCCGGACCCGGGCCAGCTCCTGGAGGGCTTCATCGTGCTGCCCCAGGTAGGTGGCGGCCCTCTCCTCTGCGTCCTTCAGTAGTCGGCCGATGCGCTGCTCAAGGCCCTAGGTAATGGTCACCCCCTACAAACTCTGAAGTTAGAAATAATTCAAGTGTAGGAGGCCGAAAGAAAGCGTCATCGACTCGGGTTACCTGAATCTGGAGAGACTGGAGCTCCCCAAAACGCTCTTGGACCGTCCCCTCCGCGACGTAGGCCTGGACCTTCTGGGTCTATAGGCCCTCCGCGTAGCGGGCGACCTCCCCCGCGGATAGCAGGGGGGTTTCCCGCCCGACGCTGGTCCCGTCGCGGCCGATGAGGGGTCCCCGGACCTGAGCGCCCGGCATAATCTCGGCCGGGGCGGCTGTGGTCGGCGTCTTCGTCGCCGAGCAGGTGGCCTCCGAGGAAGTGGCCGAGGAGCTCTCGGAAGGGCTCCCTCTCCGGGGAGGAACCATCAGGCCTTTTCCCTTCCCGGGCGGGAGGGCCCCCCGGGACCTCCACTTTCGGAGGGACCTCGTAGACTGAGGTGCTCCCCCCTCGTCTATTGGCCACTCCACCTGCGGAGGCGATGCCTCCACAAACCTCACCTCCGGCTTCTTCGGCTCCAAAGGTGCCGGGGGCTCCGGGAGGGCCGCCACCGAAGGCGGGGAGGGGGCGTAGTCCGCCGAATTGGACGCCGCCCCGCCCGCGGCCGGTCCCTTCCCCCGAGCCTCAACGGGGCTCTCCTGGGGAGGGGGTGCTGCTTCCTTCCGTCCCGGGGGTCTCGTCCCGGACCTTCGCCGGCGTCGAGGCCGACGTCGTCGATGGGCCGGGGGCTTTTTGAACTCTAGCCTTCTTAGGCTCAGAGCCCCCAGCAGCTTCCTTCCCCCGTTTGTGCGATCCGGGGGTGGGGAGGGGCTTCCTCTCCGGCAGCTTTAGCCCAAAGGCCTCGGCTACCAGGTTCTGGGGAGGGCCCTCCCCCACAACGCACACGATGCGCTCGTGCTCATCGGCGAAGTACCTCCCCAGGAGGTTCTCCGCCTTCTCCCGTGCCGCCGGGTACAGCTGGACTACGAAAGGTAAGAGTTAGAAAAATTTTGTAAAATTTGTAAATGCATTGAACCAGGTAACGAAGACTTACGTCAGGTCACCGGTTTCACCGGTGGTCATTGCTCCGGGCCCATCACGATCCCCCTTCTCCCACGAGAGAAGGGGGAGATCCTCAACAACATCATCTCCTCGGCAGCGTCCCGCATAGAGCGGGTGCGCTGGGAGACAATGACCTTCTCGAGGAGCTCCAGCTTCTCGTTCGTCCACACCGGGGGCTTCAGCGCGGACGACTGGCTGTAAGTCGGGGCCTCCGGGGAGTACACCACCCCGTCGTCCCGGACCCGGAGGTAGAACCACCTCCGGATCCAATCCCCCCAGTGGTCCTGGGAGGCCGCCACCAGGTAATCGGCTACCCGGGATGGTAGCATCTGCACCATCACTAAGCCAAAGGGGGACTTGGGTACCCCCTTCACCAGGTGGGAGCTCCTCACCGCCGGCTCGTAGAAGTACCGGAAGGCTCGTAGGGTGGGCTCCCGTCCGGTCGCCGTCTCGAAGAGCCATATTAATAGGCCCATCCGGACAATGGCGTTCGGCGTGAGGTGGTTCAAGGCCACCTCATACTCCTTCAGAAACTCCCGGAGCAATGGGTGCACCGAGAGCCGGAGCCCCGCCTCAAGAAAGGCCTCGAAGGCCACAATCTCTCCGGTCCTAGGGCGGGGGGCTCCATCCTTCTTCACGGGGACCCGGACGTCCCCATCCTCGACAACTCCTCGTTCGACCAGGGATTCTAAGTCCCCGGCCGTGAACTCAGACCCCCAGAGGAAGTCCAAAGCGACCTCCTCCGGGGGCACCTCCGTCGTCTTCACTCGACCCTTCTTCGGCGCCATTAGGTTTGGTTTTTTCCAGTGGCTAAAGCTTCTGGGAACTCCAGACACCTAACGGTTCCGGAGGCTAGGCTACCGGGAGCTCGCTACCAGGAGAGGGCTACCGGGAGAGCTAAGGGCGCTGAAGTTTGAAAGTTTGGAATGAGCTCCTCGGCCCCCCGAGGCCCTATTTATAGGCGCGAAGCGTGGCCCAGATGGGCGCCACGTGGCACTTTGCGGTACATCTGGGCCGTTGGAATTCAAGCCGCGCGTGGGAAATGAAAGGACGGGCATGCAAACCGAGGCGCCGGTTCGAACCGCGAGCGCATTTATGGCCAAACGGCGCGGTCATAAGCGCGCGGCACGAGAATCGAAACTTCACGACTCTGGTGGCTTGGCCCGGAGATTTTCCCGGTGACATGTACCATACCCTCCGGGGACTCGAGCATCGTCCCCGGGGGGCATGGGGGGCTGTTGTTGAGGGAAATCTCCGCGAGGCTAAGTCCCGGTAAGTTGCGTCACATTTGCCCCGAGGACCTGGCCTCCGGTGCCGGTCCCGGGCGCCGCCTTCCGCCCGGGACCTGGCCTCCGATGCCGGTCCTGGGCGCCGCCTTTGGCCCAGGGACCTGGCCTCTGGTGCCTGCCCCGGGCGCCACCTTTGGCCCGGGGACCAGGCCTCCGGTGCCGGTCCCGGGCGCCGCCTTTGGCCCAGGGACCTGGCCTCTGGTGCCGGTCCCGGGCGCCGCCTTTGGCCCGGGGACATGGCCTCTGGTGCTGGTCCCGGGCGCCGCCTTTGGCCTGGGGACATTGCCTCTGGGGCATGTCCCGGGCACCGTCTTTCGCCTGGGGACATTGCCTCTGGGGCATGTCCCGGGCGCCGCCTTTTGCCCGGGGACCTGGCGTCCGGTGCCTGCCTCGGGCGCCGCCTTTCGCCCGGGCACCTGGCCTCCGGTGCCGGTCCCGGACGCCGCCTTTTACCCGTGCACCTGGCCTCCGGTGCCGGTCCCCGGTGCCGCCTTTGTCCCAGGGACCTGGCCTCCGATGCCTGCCCCGGGCGCCGCCTTTCTCTCGGGGACCTGGCCTCCGGTGCCAGTCTCGGGCGCCGCCTTTTGCCCGGGGACCTGGCCTCCAGTGCCTGCCCCGGGCGCCGCCTTTTGCCAGGGGACCTGGCCTCCAGTGCCGGTCCCGGGCGCCGCCTTTAGCACGGGGATATTGCCTCTGGTGCATGTCCGGGGCGCCGCATTTCGCCCGGGGACATTGCCTCCGGGGCATGTCCCGGACGCCGCCATCCGCCCAGGGACGTGGCCTCCGGTGCCTGCCCCGGGCGCCTCCATTTGCACTGGGACATTGCCTCCGGGGCATGTCCCGCACGCCGCCATCCGCCCGGGGACATGGCGTCCGTTGCCTGCCCCGGGCGCTACCATTTGCCCGCCTTGGGCGCCACCATTTGCCCGGGGATGTTGCCTCCGGGGCATGTCCCGGACGCCACCATTCGCTCGGGGACGTTGCCTCCGGGGCATGTCCCGGATGCCACCATTCGCCCGGGGACGTGGCCTCTGGTGCCTGCCCCGGGCGCCGCCTTTCGCTCGGGGACATTGCCTCCGGGGCATGTCCCGGACGCCGCCATCCGCCCGGGGACGTGGCCTCCGGTGCCTGCCCCGGGCGCTGCCTTTCGCCCGGGGACGTTGCCTCCGGGGCATATCCTGGGCGCCGCCATTCTTCCGGGGAAATTGCCTCCGATGCATGTCCCGGGCCCCACCTTCCGCTCGGGGATGTGGCCTCCGGTGCTGCCCCGGGCGCCGCCATTTGCCCGGTGACCTTGCCTCCAGGGCGTGTCCCGGGCGCCGCCATTCAGCCGGGGACGTGGCCTCCAGTGCCTGCCCCGGGCGCCGCCTTTCGCCCGGGGACGTGGCCTCCGGTGCCTACCCTGGGCGCCGCCTTTCGCCCGGGGACATTGCCTCCGAGGCATATTCCGGGCGCCGCCATTCGCCCGGGGACATTGCCTCCGGTGCATGTCCCGGGTGCTGCCTTTCGCCCAGGGACATTGCCTCTAGGGCCTGTCCCGGGCATTGTCACCCTTCTAAAGGTAAAGTCTCTGGTTGTTGATCACGTGCAGGTCACGCGAGGAGCGTGTCGGGATTCAGCGGCCACCTGTCAAGCATCCAAGGCGCCTGACCGGGAGAAGGACATTGCTACCCCTCAATCCGACGGTAGCGTCCGGGGTAGTTTAGACTTTTTGCTTCTTTTTGGGGCTATAAATAGCCCTTGTAGCCCCTGTTGTAAGGAGAAGTCATTCATTATTACTAGAATAGCCAAACTCACAGGTGTGCTCCGGAAGCCTCTCCCGGAGAGAGCCTCCCCAACCGACTCCGGTCGGGAGCACGCCGACAGGACTAGGGCCCCCACCGGGATCCGAACCTGTATAAATCCTCGTGTCACTTGCTATGTTTGTCCGAAGGGGGAGGACCGGTCACTCGGTCAACCCGCGCCGCGTTTTCTTCACTAGGATCGTCCACGAAACCTGCCGGGGTATTCACAATACCACGACACTCACTGGTCGGCTGGCCGGGCTGAGCCCCTTCGTCTCGCGGTTAGGAGAACATGCCCTTCAATTTTTGAAACTCCTCCGGGGCCTCGAGGGGTTTCGATGGACTCCCGAGGTCCAGGAGGACTACGACGACTTGAAGAGGTACCTCACGAGCCCCCCAATGCTCGTGAGCCCGTCTCCGGGAGAACCCCTGCTCCTTTACCTCACCGCGACCCCAATCGCTGTGAACGCGGTATTGGTAAAGGAGCAAGACAGGCAGCAATGCCCCATGTACTACGTGAGTAAAGCCTTTCAAGGGGCTAAGACTCGGTACACGGAGATGGAGAAGATCTACTACGCCCTCCTAATGGCATCTCCGAAGCTCCGCCACTACTTCTTGGGACACCCGATCACGGTCCTGTCGTCTCTCCCCTTGGCGGAGGTGCTGTGGAACAAGGAGGCAACCGGCCGGATCGGAAAGTGGGGAGCCGAGCTCACTCCCTTCTCCCTCTCCCTCACAGGGCGTTCCGCCATCAAATCATAAGTCCTCGCTGACTTCATGGCAGAATGGACCCCCGCTCCTGAGAAGGAGGGGGAACTCTCCGTGAGCCGCCCCAGCGCAATGACCATTGGACGCTCATGTTCGATGGCTCCTTGCCCCTTGGGGCTGGCGCGGGAGTCGTCCTTTAGAGCCCTGAAGGTAGGGCGCTGGAGTACGCAGCGAGGCTCGACTTCCCCGCTACGAATAACATCACCAAGTATGAGCCCTTCTCCTGGGACTGTGCCTCGCGCACTCCCTGGGGATCCGTCGCCTCCTCGTCAAAGGAGATTCCCAGCTCATGGTCTGCCAAATGAACAAGTCCTACTTTTGCCATGACGCGAACCTGAGCCTGTACTTGGGGGAGGTGCACAAGATGGAAAAATACTTCGAGGGCTTGGAGGCCCGACACATACCCCGAGGGGAAACGACCGGGCCGATGCCCTAGCTCAGGCAGCCAGTGCTCAGGAACCTCTTCCCGGAGGTTCCTTCCCGGAGATTATCGCGAGGCCCTCGGTGACTCCCCCGGACACAGACCCTGAGTTTTGTGTCCCAGAGGTCTATGAGATCGCCAGGGTGGCATCCTAGATGGATCCCCTTATCTCCTTCATAAGGGGGGAAGGGGACCCTCCCAGTGAGACCAAGGCAAAGCAGCTCCACGCCAAAGCACGGGCGTACCTTCTGGTAGAAGGGAAGCTCTACAAGCGGTTATGTGGAGAATTCTAAGGATGTCTGCATGCAAGTGTTGTGTTGTGGGTTGCACCATCATTTCTTCTTTGTTTTTATGTGGAAGAAATAGATTCATGTACGTATGGCCCCTTGATTGGACTCGTATAATAGACTTGCAGATATCTGGTCTGCATGCTCTTAATTTAATTGATGTTTGCTTGAGTAATTCAAGAGCTGATCTCATTTTGAGGCAACGCAATTGATTTGACTTATATACTCCCAAATGCCTATGTACTGTTCCCTCTCTATATACCACTCTATTTGGTAGTGTGCTCCTATATGTACTGTATGTGCGCATTTAGTACACATACTCTCCCTCCCAACTATTGTTGTCAGGTCGGTGGCAGCAGCAGCAGCGTACAAACACGTAGAGCTAGCTGTCCGTCTGACCTCAAGAAATGCGCGTCTTCTGCCCGCTTTGGATACTCGGATCGAGTCACATTAGCTTAGCTTTGGATATGCATCAGCATCTCCCACATGTTGCCAAACGACTCCTGACGAACTTATTTCTTACAACTTCCACACCAACCTAAATTTTTTATCCTGGCTCTACTTTATTACAAATACCATCTCCAACATTCACTCCTTACAACACACAAACTTCTCCTTTACTCACTTAATGGGGTACCCGGAATCCAAATTTTTAATTCTTCATCCACTTTGACTTAATACAATGAATTTATTAGTTTGAACGAATAAAATAAATTTTTAATTAGTAAATCATATTAATTAATGTAAAAGTAATATTAGTCGAATTAAGTAATATAAAAATATTATTAATTTGACTATTAATGGTTGTAACAATATCGGTCGAATTAATTAATATGATCATTCGTAAATTTTTCTGAATTTTAGGAAATATTTTCTTAATTTTCAATTTTATTCTTATTTTTAAAATAATTTTAGTGAAATTTTCCTTAATTGCCTATAATATTTTTAAAAATTTTAATTAAAATAGGCCTTTTACACAATATTTAACCAAATTAATTAACTGGACCACCGGATGGCCCAGATTCGGCCACATCACCCATTAGACGGTTAGCACAAGTAATGACAGAGAATTGATCACGGGACAGAGTCAAAAACCAGAACAATTAAAAAAGTGGTGTAATTAACGGGTGCACCCCAGCATCACACGGTGCCATTTATCTCTCTCCGAGTTAGGTCCATCCAAAGGTTGTGGTGGCTCTGCGTGGAGCCATCGGACGGAGTACAATGGAGCCAACCTGTTGGACTGAAGCGTTGGATGCCAAGCATAGTATGTCGTGCACTCGTGCTGGCCATTAGTGTGTGGAGAAAACACGGCACGGCTCACCAGCTCACCAGTTGGCCAATGGGCTCACTAGATTTGGCCATTTGGGCATGGCACGAAAAAATAAAAATATATATTTAGAAAAAAAGTAAATTTATGAAAATGAATAGGAAGAATTTAAAAAGTATGAAAACTAATAGTGATGGAAAAAATATGTATAATTTGAAAACATTATATAAAAATTTTTTAAAAATGTTGTCGGGCTGTGTTGTGTCGTCGGCCCTTGGGCCGTTACCGTGTTGGGCGAGGCCGGACACAAGCCAGTAGTTGGCCAGGTGGAAGTAGTGGAGAATTATACACCGAAGGCTCGAGCAAGCCGCCTCCAGGCGGGGCGCATGGGTAGAGGAGATTCCAAGCATCCTCTGTTCCATGCGCACGACATCGAGCCGAGAGACGGGGCGCACGCCTTTCTCACTCGTGTATGGGGCTGAAGCTGTTCTCCCCTTGGAGATTGGCTTCCGGTCGCTGCGGGTCGAGCTCCTAGATGGAGCTACGACCACAGTGTACCAAGCCAATGAAGCCAATTAGCAGCTGGAAGTCAACCTCGTTGAAGAAGAACGTGACCGAGCGCTCCTCCGCCATGCCATCTATGAGCGCGAAATGGCGCCCGCATACAACCGCCTCGTTCGTGCGAGAGCTTTTCGCCTTGGGGACCTTGTCCTCATGCGCGTGACCGACCTCCAAGCCAGGGCAAGCTCTCCCCCAAGTGAGAAGGCCCCCTATAGGTCCTCTGCAGTCCTGGGCTCGGGGGCTTACAAGCTCTCCAACCTCCAAGATCAAAAGCTGAAGCATACATGGAACATAGGCTTGCTTCGCAAGTTCTATGTCTAGCCTTCGGGCCTACTCCCTCCCCCATCGCAACTTCACAGGGGGAGGCACTACATCCCCCGCTGTGGTGACGCGAGGGACGTTGTATTCACTTTCCCTCCCCAGCCGCAGCTTCGCGGGGGGAGGCGTTGTATTTCAAAGTTCTATCAATACAAGTGATTTTTTCTCCAATTCAAGTTCATTGCAGGTTCTTGCCTTGCCGTCTCTTAAGACGATGCCTCCTATTGAGGATGCCCTCTCCGTGAGGACATCGGCTATCGCAGCCTAAAAGTCCTTACGGCAGGAGCCCCGCTCCCATAGGGTGGCTTACAGTCACCCCTCATGGACTGAGGGGGTAAGAGGCAACCCAGTCCTCAAGGACTGTGGTAACGAGTTAATTTGAGAGACTAGTCCCCCCTCAAACACTCAGACCCATCATCGGGCTCACCCTCCTCCGGGAGAAAATTGTCTCCCTAGAGATGAGATTTTCGGAAAATCTTCCCAGAAATTTTTTGACCGACTCCCCGTTCTCAAGGTGACCGGAGGATTTCCCACTGGGATTTTTGAAAAATTTTCTTCCCGGAAATTTTTTACCACCGGAAGGTCTCAAAAATGGGCAAGACCTCGGTAATCATTAACGTCCGCACCCTTCGCTCCTTCCTCAAAGCGCGCGGAGTCAAGCTACAACCTGCTGTGGGGGGGGGATAACCCATGCCCGGACTATCGAACTATCCTCCGGACGGAAAATTTCAAAAACAAGTTTAAGGAACAAGCAAACTTAGCTTTATTGATACATTTAACTGGAGGATATTCCCCCCCGGTGGATATCGGTACATCTAACCGGGAGACAACCCACCCGGTCGGCCAAGACGTCCCGGGGATCAAAGCCTCGGGTAAATGCAAGATACAACCCGGGGAGTTAAACCCCCCTGGGAAAACATAATGGGGGACAGCACCCCCCAGGGGGCTTCTGCACCTAATAATCCCGGAGGCCCTCTGATAGCTCCCGGGCGAGGTCTCAGTACAAGCTTCTTATGAGCCACTGGGACTCTCGAAGCAAGTCCTCGGGCCAGTACTCGTAGCCTACCAATGGGAGTATCCGAAGCTGCGGAACCCTCCAGGACCCCGGTCGTGGAGGAGACAACTCAGCACGGTGGTTATCAAAGTTGTTAAGGTGCCACTCCGGGAGCCACCATAACCAGATCGGCTCCCGGGAAGCACCCCTGCCGGGCCCACTGGAGATGAGGCTTAGCAAAACTAAGGCCACTTGGACGTCCCCCGGGTGATACCCTCCCGAGCCCGGGGGCCCTATCTCCAGAGCCGCCCCTTGCACCATCGGGGCACCTCTCAAGTTGAAGCGCTCAACTCTGGGGATGTGAGACCCCCATTTGAGGATCACCTTGGTAACCGCCCAGGTAGGTTACACACAGCAGGATGTCACATGAGCTCCAAACCACACAAGCATAGTAATATCATTAAACAAGTATCAGGCCAACATGGCCAATATTACATAGCCAAAGCACCGAAAATGGCGCTAAGTAGAGTTGCTAAGAAAATAACTAGTTTATCAGAACCAGAATCGGTATCCAAGTACCGAACACACAACATAAAGCACAAAGCAACGACAAATAGCTTGATTTCCATCCGCAGCGGGGTTGGAGGGGCTTCTCCCACATCTGACTTGACTTGGTGCGCAATCCTTCTAGAACGTGGGCTCGCCCGGGGTGCTTCCATCTTCGGGTGAGTACTCATAACTGAAAGAATCGGGATCCTCGAATCCCTCTTCCACAGTGGGATAAAAATGCAAGGGTGAGCACTTGGTGCTCAGCAACACTCATTCCAGGGATTAATGCAATTGTACTTACATGAGGGTGAAACATATGATTCCGGGGTTTCAGTTTCATATGGATAGAGATATGTAGATTTCCAAATCAATTATTCAGTAAAACAATACTTTTGTCATGAAAATGATACTTTAAACATTAAACAGGTTTTCAATAAAACATTAGATGTAGTAGTCTCCCATGAGTTACTACTTTGTTAACCGCATTATGAAAACATTCCAAAACATTACTTGTGCTATAACCCATGGATAACATCCACTACGAAAAGACTCCTGAACCTGGGAGTACAGAGTATCTGATACTTCTTTTACACTTTGCAAAGGTGTACCTCTTTTTAAATCCACTGGTTCACTCGGCTTTCAAGTCGGATCAGCTCCATGTGACTTATACACATGTGACAAGGCCGAGATCACACAACGCTTTTACAGTTCAGTATTAACAGTATCCCCGCCCGGTAAATAGACAGTTAAGTCTCAAGTACCGTTGTGGGTCTTCCCCACTGCCTTACTTCCTAGCCTCTCTGGTCTATGTTCCCTCAGGACACATAGCCTTGGTCTATGTCCACGCGAAACATACGACCATTTAAGATTACAACCGCTCACGGCTTAATCAGGTCTAGGGCGCCTTCCTTCTTTTACGCCTTTTCCTCTCATCATTTTTCTGACTCACATCACTCATGGCCGAACCTTGGCCTTCCAGTTTCCACGCGAGAAACCAGATCGTCAAACCATGCAGGGAACTGCTAATACCAAAAAGCTACTGAGTTGTGCCTGTCCCATACCAGGCAAGTGGTTGGTACGTTTACAATTCGTATAGAGACACAGCACAAGGTTCTTATCCTTATGAACCAATAGTGAGGAGCATTCACATTCCCTGGTGCGCACTGCACCCTCTCCATACAAACCAATCCTCACTACTGATCCCTTTTATCAGTTTTCTTGACAAAACGGTTTTCATTATAACTTCTCATGTATTTGATCATTTCAAGTTTAATGTGGGTATTCAGTATATGAGTCCTAGGGTGACAAAAGCATATATATGATGGTTCAATAACAAAAGGGGTTTCATGGTTCTCTAGGTAATATCTACTCATGTCATTCAAACATAACTTGTATCTCAAATAAGCGTGCATAGTAAGAAACAGTGAATATACTTCATATGAAAATATTGGGCGAGACATGATGAAAGGAATGAGGCTTGCCTTGCGATGTTGGATCTAAATACTCAGACGGATCTTCAAAGACTTCTTCCGCTCCTTCCGCTTCTGACTCTGCGGCAATCAACCAACACACAAACACATACCATAAGCATACAGAAAATAGTTTCTATAGAAATTGTTAAGTAAATAAGTCATGCATGCAGGGGAAAAGGTTAGGGCAAGGTCACAAGGGTTCTGGTCGAAGAAACGGCTAAAAAGGATTGAACGTCGAAGGGTCGACATTCAGTTCATGACTTTGGCATGGCTTCAAACTAGTCTTAGGATGGTTTTCTGGAGAAGTGATAGAAGGGAAAGATGTAGAACACAACTCCAGGAATCTAGGGGACAAGGTGGCATTTCAGTTGCTCAACCAGAAGGGGTCAAACCAGGCTAATGCCAGTGGCTGACATGCACTGACATAGTGCTGGACATGGCCAGAAACTAGGGCATGGCTTAACTTTTGATCCAGGGCTCCAATTGATGCAACACTTTGTCTGGGAGGTAGGCATTACTAACAGGAATAAAATACTCAACAGGCACAAGAGCTGAAAGTGGCCGGAGGGTGGCCAAATCCGGCGATGAACTGCGGTGGTGACATGGCACAGGCACAGCTTTGGACAAACATTTGGCAAAGGCATAACTCATAATCTAGGCAGATCCAGGTGTCGAGCTAGTGGAAGAAATTACTCAGGGAGGTGAGGTGAAGCTAAGGGACAAGGTTTCAGGGGCTAGATCGGTCGGGAAATAATTCCGGCGACCGGCGCTGGAGAAGACGACACTGGAGCTCGGGGATTTTTGATACAGGGCGAATGAGCTCAATTCCAAGCTTGAGGGCGATCTGAGGGGTATGAGGAGGCTACTGGAGGGGTTAATTTCATTGGAGATCGGCCAGAGGGGCTCGGCGACGAGGTCCGGCGAACTGGCTGAGGTTCCAGTTTGGGATTTCTTCGATTTGAGCGCAATTGGGGATCCTGATTCAACAAGCTTGCTAAGAAATGGCTAAGGATCAATTTCTACTACTGGGACGAGAGCTAATTCGGGATGAAATGGTTAGCATTGGGGAAACAGGGCAATTGGGCCTTTCCGGCGATCACCGGCGATGGGGATCGATCTGGTGCAATTGGTTGCTACTAAACAGAGAGGGGAACGAGGGGAACTCACTGGTGAACTTGGATTGGAGAAAGGGGCTGTGGGATGGGCTAGCACCGTGAGCTCACTCTCTAGCTCGCCGGAGAAGAAAGCGAAAACGGTGAAGTTTGGGACTTAGCCGATTTTCTGGAGGCTTGAGGCTCTCAAAGTACAGGGAGGGTTTAAATAGGCACGGGGACGGAGCTTGCGAGGGAAAACACAACAGTGGTTGCTTGCGCCGGGGAGAAATTTGTCGGGCACAGGCGCAACGACGGCGACGGCGATGTGATACGCTTCAGGCGGTGCTGCAGCTTTGCCAGCGACGCCAGGGTGCCTTGGAACTTCGTCCGGGACGGCGCAGATGCGGAGGCGACAACGTAGCTCCGGCAACGACACGTACACGCATGCAATTGCCACGGCAACGGGAGCGCGCGCGCGAAACGCTACTGGAGCGCAGTCGTTTAACCGCTGGGCAAGGCGACGCAACTGTGCTGGCACGTGCGCGCGGGGTGGCTCGGTTGTTCACAACACAGGCGACAAGAAGCGGTGGCCGGCGGCGAGCAAACGCGGTGAAAACACGGCGCGGCAACGGCGAAGACGCGCTGGTCGTAGCCAACGACCAGGCGCTGGTCGAATGGACCTGAAAAGAAGTTTGGGCCGTTCTGCAATTTTTGAAACTTGCTCCAGGGACTGATTTGTGAGGAAAATTTGAATAGAACTTGGGCCTGATTGCAAATCTGGAGATCTGAGGGTCCGATCTGAAATCTGATTTCGTAGATAAGTTGCATAAAATTATTAGAACTTATCTGGCCAAAGTTTGGTAAGATCAGGCAAGATCTGAAGGGTTTCGACAAAATTAGGGAAAACAGTTTAGGGTAAAATAGGGTAATTAGGGTTTTAAAATGGCAAAGGTTGAAACTCAGCTTTAGGATGAGATTTTGGGGATGATCCCGAAGGGAAAAATGTTCTGAACAACATTTAGAAGGGAATGGCTGAAGCAGATTAGGGTTTGGGGTCAAGATGTGGATTTTGGCTATTTTAGGGTTTGGCAAAAACAGGGGTGTTACAGGGGAGCCCTCCCCAGGAGCCACCTCCCGGGGCGCCTGATATATTCAATCCAATACTCAGCAAGAAATTCATTTCTTTTCATTAAAGCAAAAGTTTTTACATGTCTCCGGAGCTTCCTCTAAGAAGCTACTGGGAGAAAAAAATTCTAAAACAAAAAAGGACCTATCTAAAGGCCCGGGGGGAGGCTCATACTATGTCATTGTTCTCCTTCCCCTCGGGGATTCCAGACCCAGGAACCGCACCTGCACGATCTGGTCATAGAAGCCTTCGGCGAGCTGCTCCACTTCCTGCCGCATCGGCTCAAAGAACTCGGGGAAGCCTCGGGGGATCCGGCCTCCGATCGCCTAGGCGTCGGTCCCTCCGGAGTTCCACGAGTCCCGCGGCAACGGCCAGCACCGGGATCGCCCGACCCCGGGCCCAAGCGTCGGCGGCCTCCGAGATCATGGAGACTTATGCGTTGAGAAAACGCACGACCTCTACGAATGTCGCCGGCATACTCTTGGAAAAAAGACTGATCTGCGGTACTCTTGGACTGATTTGCGAAAAAGGTTTAGATGATAAAATCTGACTGCCAACTTTTTGGATTAAGGTATTAGCATACCCTTGATCATAATCCAAGAATAATCTGGTCTAAACTTGGTCAAGATTTTGATTAAATATGAATTTCTGAAACTTAAGGTATTTAGGTAATATAAGATATTCTGTTTTCGAAAACAGAAAGGAGTTGATAAATCTGGAAGTTAGAGATAGAATTGAATCTGGGTTCTGAAAGCTTTTAGGTTTAGGATAACTGATAGCTCACATCTGAACAATCTGATCTTGATTTAGGGTCACAAGATAGATTTTGGAGATTTTAGGGCTAGAACAGAATAAAGCTGGGGCTGATTTGGCTGATCTAGAAGAGACATATGCATGCATGACTTTTTAAGAAAGAAACTTTTCACCCCAAAACTCAGGATGTTACAGATCTACCCTCCTTAAAGAAATCTCGCCCCGAGATTTACCTAAGAAAAGAAAAGATAAGAATAGGGATAGGTTTGCTGAAAATTCTCTTTCTTCTTCCAAGTAGCTTCTTGCTCTGAATAATTTTTCCCACTGAACTTTATATAATCTGACATGGAATATTCTAAAGATACTTGCTCCATATGTATTTCAATTTCAGATAAACTTGCAGTACCAAGATCAAATAATATTAAGGTAGATGCAAACTGAGTCAAAATCTACCTCGAAGGATGTTGGTGGTGTTTCCTGCTTGTTGGATGGAAGTGTAGTTTAACTTTCCTCCTGGAATTGCTGTTGGTGCTCCTTCTCTTCCTCTTCCTCGATTGGCCATGCTTCCTTCTCTTCCTGGTGAAGTTCTTCTAAAATTCTGTGGTTGTGACACTGGTATTTTGGGTGCTTCCTGTTGTGTTCTTGCCTGTAACCTGGCAATGGATGGTGGAAGTTGAGTCCAAGGGCAAAATTTTCTATGATGTCCACGCTGCCAACAGTGATAGCATTGAATGTTCATGTAAGGGTTTCCTTTGCTTCTGGTAGCCATGGCTCCTTTTCTTTGTATGCTTCCTTTGGGGTTCTGCAATGTTGATGTTCTAGGTGCTACTGACTGCATTTCTGCCTGAGATCTGGCTATGGAACTAGGGAATTGAATCCAAGGACAGAATTCTTTGCGATGCCCACGCTGTCAGCAATGAAAACATTGGACACTCGCGTGAGGACAGCTCTTCTGAAGGTGGTTTCCTTTGCAATTGGGGCACATCATTCTTATTGGTCTGGGAGTCTGGTATGATGGTTGAAAACTAGAGGTGGTAGGGATTCTCCTTCTAGTTGAGTTTAGTTGTGGTTGCACTTGTTGAGGCATTCTTCTCTTCTGACCTTCTCCCTCTATATTTTCCTTCTGTGGAGGATTGGAACTCTGAGATTCTTGCTGAAACAAAGGGTTTCTTGTCATAATATCTTCTTCCTGCGGAGTCTGTTCTATATCTTCTCCACTGCTTTGAGATCTTCTTCTTGCATCAACCATGGTGGCTCTGAAAAAGGTTTAGATTGGTCTAACTAGCTAGGGCCAACTAAGACAGCAGTGTAGAAATTAATGCAAACTACTTTAATGCATAAAATACTTAGGCTACTAGCCATAATACACAAGCTAACCATTGCAAAAGCAACAGTGAATCACAAAGCTATCAAGAGCATCCACCTGCTCTATCTATACCAACCCCTAAGACACTTTGAAACAACAGAACGCACTCTCGCAATCTTACCAAATTTTAGAAAATCCAAATAAGATTTTGAAATAAAAGTTTTTAGGAGCTACAAAACTCATTATTTTTATCAAAATATAATTTTCAACAAATAGTTTCTAAATAAATTACGTCTTCCTGGCACGGCCAATCCCTAAAGGTGTCGTCCTACAGTCAAGTTCTCATGTTGCTCTGATACCATAATTTTGTCGCGCCCCAAAACTGGGACTACGACTACTCCTGTAGAGAGCTAGCTCGCTGCAGCTAGTCCCATATATGCATAGCATACACATACCCTTGACATCCCAGGATAAGTCAAGCACAGGAGTATATTACATTGCAACAGAGTAACTTACAAAATATTTAAGCAGTGTGGCCTGCTGGCCTTGATATTACATAAGAAGATTACAATGCCTTCGCGGCATACATGGTTTAGCAAAATAACATCTACACAGTAGAAGATAGGTGGCCCACCCACAAAGAGAAGTGGATGGCAGAACAACACACATCAGGGCTCTAGCGGAACTGACACTCCTCCTTCTGGATCCACAAGGTTCTTCATGCCTTCATCTTGATTATTGAACGCTCCATCTACTGATTTGTAGGTTGCAAGGGTGAGCACTTACGTACTTAGCAAGTCATAGGTAAGAGTAGATACGTATAGTAGTGATGATATGAACCTAGACTAGTCAAGAATTATGGATGTTTGTAAAATAATCTTTTTCTTTCATATCTCATCTCATGGCAGCACCTTTCATAATATAGCATCATCATTCATGTTCACTAGATTATAGCACTACCGCGACACGTCGACACACGACAGCCCACGGCAGCACTCCTTATCATGACAACACATGTCATTTGGGTAATCTTGATTTAACACATTTTATTTAGAAAATAGTACTTGTGTCACACCCCGTGGATTTAATCCACCGCAGCAGACTCCTATAAACCTAGGAGCTCAGAGTATTCGAATACGTTTTTAACTCTGCAGAGAGGTACCAATTTACCCGCAAGATATTCCACTTTCAAGCCCATCCTATCAAAATGATTAGACCCCTCCTCACAACCATGTGTGAGTGGCAAGGTGGAGATAACAAGAACTTTTGTTATGTCTCACTCACAATTCACCCCCGACCCTGTGGCTCTCCGCGAACCACAGTTGTGGTAGGTTGTATCCTAACATCCACCCCTACGCATATTTTCATTACTAGATCAGCGTGCGAGATCACCTTCAGTGATATGTGTGGGAGCCATTCTCCGTGTTTTCCGTGCTTCACTACACAATTCCAGCAGGGGTGTCATGTGCGATCCACATAAGTACTTGTTCAGGCCTGTCCCATACCAGGCTTGCGGTTAGCACGTTGTTCATGCCACTAGACGCACAACACAAGGTTCTAGTCCTTATATGCCAGTGACCAGACCATCCACAACCCTGCACCTTCAGTGCCTGCTATCATTCGCAGTTTAGCACCTCCAGTGCTACCGCCTTCCATACCATTTTTCTAGTCACGGCTAGGGGTTTTATTTCATGAATATAAGTATATACATATATAATAGTTCATGGCTCAAAACTTGTTTATTTCACATTTCACAGATAACCAGTCTAGCACTGCCAATTCATAAATCAACCACTTTCAATCTTTCTCATGAAATATTATCTATATTCAAAGTTATGTTATAGCAACATTTAAAATATAGGTTCAAGATGACCAAGGATATGACTTGCCTTCCGCGTCGTAAGATACAGCAGTTGATGACGGGTCAACAGCGAAGTCCTCGAACTTAGTTTCTGGTTCTGCTCGGTGACAAACAAACACACAAATATTACTTAATATATTAAAATATTTTATGATCTATATGCATATATGCTCTACAAGAATGATTGAACGATACTGGAGATAATTGAGATTGCAAGCTGAACTGAGTTGAGAGTCTAGGGTTTCAAGGAATTGGCTAAGGATGGGTGTTAGATGCTCTTAGGATCTCAAGGTTGCAATAAGTACATCAGTTTTGTGGTTGGTTTGATCAAAAATAGCGAATGTCAGCAGATTGACATTCGGGTCAAGGCTCTAACATAGCTTCAAGGAAAGCTAGAGAGCTTATCTCAAATTGTGACAGAAGAAGAAAGTGTAGATCATAACTCTACAAATTCAGTGGACAAAGTGGCTTTCAAAATGCACAACTAGAAGTGGGTAAACAAGGCCAATGCCATTGGCTAGCATGCACTGGGACAGTGTCAAAAACTAGGGTTTAGCATAAAATGCATTTCAAGGGCTCAAATCAAGTTGTGATAGAAGGAGAAATTGTATATCACAACCTCAGGAGTCTAAGGGAAAAGGTTATGCTTAAAATGCACATCTAGAAGGAAGTGAAAAGAGCTAATGCCACTGACTGACATAGTCTGGCATTGAATTAACATGGCCAGAAACTAGGGCTTGGCATAACTTTTGATCTAGGGCTCAAAATGATGCACCACTTTGTCTGAGAGGTAGGCATTGATAACAGGAACAAATCACTCAACAGGATCTAGGGCAGAAGATGGCTGGAAGGTGATGAAAATCAGTGAAGAAGTGTGGTGGCAACACGGCACAGTGAAGCCACTGGACAAAATCTTGGCATGGCTATAACTTGAAATCTGGGCAGTTTCAGGGATCGGGCTAGAAGACAAATATGCTCAGGAGGTTGAAGCACACCTGAAGGACAAAGTGGATGAAGCTGAAACGGCCGGGAATGGATTTCCGGTGAACGGTGATGGAGAAGAAGACACGGGATTTGGGGCTTTTCGATACAGGCTAAATGAACTCAATTCCAAGCTCAGGGAGTGATAGAAGGGTAAGAGGAAGCTACCTGCACAATCAATTTGGCCGGAGGATGGCCGGTGTGGCCTGGCGACGATCGCCGGCGACTGGAGAAACTCAAATCTGGGGAAAGCTTCGATTGAGGTTCAATTCTAGAATCTGGATGTGCATGCTTGCTTCAAAAGGTTCACTGATCACTTTCTTCCACAGAATCGAGAGCCAATTCGAGGTAAATCGGCCTGCATTGCCGGAACAGGGCAAATCGGGAATTCCGGCGATAAGATGCAAGAAAATCCAATTAAGTGATACAGCACGATGAGGGATATGAGAGGAACTCACTGGTGCTGTTAATTTGGCAGGAGGTGCTGTGGGTGAAGCTGGCACTGTGAAGCCTCAATCTGGACTTGCCGGAGAAGAAGACTACAGCGGAGTAGATTTGGAATTTGGCTTGATCCTCGTGATGAGAAGATTGCTCAAGGTAATGGTTGCTTAAATAGACCAGAGGGCGAAGCTTGCAAGGATTAAACAGCAATGAATTGGCGTCAGTGACTTGATTTGCCGGGCGCAGATGCAACAACGGCGAGCGGTGACGCGATAGCCCTTAGGCGAGGTGACTACTGATCAACTTGTCGGCTCATTGGAACTCAACATTGTCGGGCGTTGCAAGCAGTGGCAACAGGAGCTGGCACGGCGAAGCAACGTGGCAAGAAGATGCTGACAATGGCTGCTGCTGATCGCGCACGGGAGCAAGTGCTGTACAATGGCGTTGCCACGACGATGGCTAGGACACAGACGCGTGCGCAACAGCAAGAGCAAGCATGCACGAGCACAAATGCAAGCGGGGCTTGGCCGGCGGCGAGCGTGTACGGCGCAAAGATCACGGCGAGCTCTGGTCGTGCGCACAGTAGCTGCTGCTCTGGTCGAAATAGGGGCTGATTTGCAATTTCAAATTCTTGATTTTGGGCTGAATTGTAAATCTGAAGATTTGGAAGGTTTGATCTGACTTTAATTGCATTAATCTGGTAGGCTTGATTCAACAGATGACTTGGCACAAATAGAAGATAAAATTTGAGACATTTGGATGATTTTTGATATTAACTGAAAACAGAGTATTTT
Organism: Pharus latifolius; assembly: GCA_019359835.1. Taxonomy (NCBI): domain Eukaryota; kingdom Viridiplantae; phylum Streptophyta; class Magnoliopsida; order Poales; family Poaceae; genus Pharus; species Pharus latifolius. The sequence goes on from CM033326.1 coordinate 49,658,210, forward strand.
AGGGTAAAATAAATCTGAATTTTGTTGATCTCGAATTCTGGGATTTAGGGTTTGATTTTGAGATACTCATAAAAGAAAAATTTGTGTTGAAAAGCATTTGGGAGGTGTTCCCTGAATCAGATTTCAATTTGGAGATGATTTGCAACATTTTGCCTTTTCAGGCTTCTGGAAAAAAGACTGATCTGCGGTACTCTTGGACTGATTTGCGATAAAGGTTTAGATGATAAAATCTAACTGCCAACTTTTTGGATTAAGGTATTGGCATACCCTTGATCATAATCCAAGAATGATCTGGTCTAAACTTGGTCAAGATTTTGATTAAATCTGAATTTCTGAAACTTAAGGTATTTAGGTAATATAAGATATTCTGTTTTCGAAAATAGAAAGGAGTTGATAAATCTGGAAGTTAGAGATAGAATTGAATCTGGGTTCTGAAAGCTTTTAGGTTTAGGATAACTGATAGCTCACATCTTAACAATCTGATCTTGATTTAGGGTCACAGGATAGATTTTGGAGATTTTAGGGCTAGAACAGAATAAAGCTGGGGCTGATTTGGCTGATCTAGAAGAGACATATGCATGCATGACTTTTTAAGAAAGAAACTTTTCACCCCAAAACTCAGGATGTTACAGAGGTTCTCCGCCTTCTCCCGGGCGGCTGGGTATGGCTGGACTACAAAAATACAGGGAGTTAGCAAAATTGACAAGAATCGAAGTGAGTCACCGGGTACTTACGTCAGGTCACCGGCTTTTGCGGGGGCCGCTGCGCCGGGCACATCCCGATCCCCCTACTCCCGTGTGAGAAGGGGGAGAGCTTGAGTAGCGTCAGCTCCTCCATGGCATCCCTCATAGACCGGATGCCCCAGGCGCCCACCATCTTGATAAGGAGCTTCAGTTCCTCAACGGTCCATACAAGGGGCTTGGGGGCCGACGATCGGCAGTAGGAGGAGGGCTCCGGGGAATAGGTCACTTCAAGGTCCCGGACCCTGAGGTAAAACCACCTCCGGACCCAATCCCCCCAATGGTCCCTGGAGGCCGCCACCGGATACTCCTACACCCACAACGGTAGGAGTTGTATCATGATGGAGCCAAACGGAGACTTCGGCCCTCCCCTCACCAAATGCGAGCTCCTCGCCGCGGGCTCGTAGAAGTACTGAAACAGTCGAAGCGTTGGCTCCCATCCGGTGGCTGTCTCGAATAGCCAAATGAAGAGCCCCATTCGGACGAAGGCGTTCGGCGTCAAGTGGTTGAGCGCCACCCCGTACTCCCGAAGGAACTCTCGGAGCAAGGGGTGCACTGGGAGCCAGAGGCCAGCCTCGAGGAAAGCCTCAAAGACGACAACCTCTCCGGGCCGTGGGCGGGGCGCGCTATCCTTTTTTGAGGGGTTCCGGACATCCCCATCCGCGACGACCCCCCAGTCCACGAGGGACTCCAAGTCCCCCGAGGTTAACTCAGAGGCCCAAAGGAAGTCCACGGTGACTTCCTCAGGAGGCACATCGGCGGCCTTAGCACGACCCTTTGGACCCATTTGGGTTCCCGGTGGGTTAAACTATCGAGGAACTTTTGGGGAGCTTAGGTTTCTGGAGACTAGGCTTCCGGGAGACAGCTACTGGGAGAGCTTAGGACGCCAGTGGTGTTTGAGGCTCGAGCGTTCGTGTCCTCTCCGGATCCCCCGAAGCCCTATTTATAGAGCTCGAACGCGGTCCCACTGGGTGCCATGTGGACCCTCGTGATAAATCCGCACCGTCCAATTGAAACAACGTGCGCGAATCGAAGGGACACACGCGGGAAATGACGCATCGGCGGTTCGAACCGCGTGAGGCCATTATGGCCAACGACGCACGACGATCGAGATTAGTGGCTACATGATGATCAGTGGCGCCACCATAAGTGCCTAACGCAAGAATCGAGGCGTCGGCGGAGATGTTCCCGGTAATGTGAACCATCCCCTCCGGGGACTTAAGCAACGTCCCCGGAGTACATGGGGGGCTGCTATTGGGGGAAATCTCCGTGCAATCAAATCCAAGTAAGGGACAAGGCCCCGGTGACCCCCCGTCCCAGGCTCCGCCATTTGCCCGGGCGGCGCCCGTTTTGGCCTGGAGACAATGGCCCTCGGTGACCCCCGTCCAGGGCGCCGCCATTTGCCCCCCGGTGACCCCCATCCCAGGCGCCGCCTTTAGCCCGGGGACAAGGGCCCCGGTGACCCCCGTCCTGGGCGCCACCTTTGGCCCGGGGACAAGGGCCCCCGGTGACCCCCGTCCCGGGCGCTGCTATTTGCCCGGGACAAGGGCCCCCAGTGACCCCCGCCCCGGATGGGGTCACGTGAGGGTCACGCGAGGGTCACGCGAGGGGCGCCTCGGGAACCGGCGAGGACACTTGTCAAGCATGCAACCCCCCCGGCCGGGAGAAGGACACTAGTGCCCTCTGATCCATTGGTTGCGACTAGGGTAGTTTAGTCTTTTTGCATCTTTTGGGCCTATATAAGCACTTGTATCCCTCTCATGTAACTAAGGACAATTTATTTGCATCAATACACAAAAACTAATAGGCGTGCTTTGGAGCGCTCTCCCCGCGAGAGAACTCCCCTAGCCAACCTCTGTTGGGTGCACGTCGACAGGACTTGGGTCTCCACTGAGACCCGAACCTGTATAAATCATCATGTCATTTGTTGTGCTTGCCTAATGGGAGAGGACCAGTCACTTGGTCAGCTCGCGTCGTCTTTGCTTAGTTAGGAACCTCCACAAAACCTGTCGGGGTATTTGCAATACTACGACACTTAAAGACTTAGCCAAGAAAAACTTGTGAGCCTTAGACCTGAAGGGCTTCACTATTTATAGAGCCTACATGCAACAGCTCGCATTCGCGGATGCCTTGAGTTCTTAAAATGCACTTACGACTTTTGCCTTGGTTAAATAGTCATAAAACTCATAATTTCCTATCAAGATAAACTCAGAGATTTTTTGGGAAACCAACCGCCACACCGCGTGCAGTGCAAACTGAAGAAGTTGAAGCCACTAGTACAGAAATGCAGTCTACTAACCCCTATCTTCTATCGGTTATTAGCGATATAGCAGAAAACCGATAGAAAATGTGCCTCGCGGTCATAAAAGCCCGACGGATGTATTTTCCCTATCGGTTTATAAGAAACTTACCGATAGAATAAATAGTATGATTTACTCTAGCGGTGATGAACATATTTACCGTTAGAAGAGATGCACAAGTACTGACGGAAGAATGTTGTGCGCCGATAGGACTGGTCGACTTCAACAACTAGACTTATTCTATCGGTACTGTATGAATATACCGACAGAGTATATTAAAAATTCCTATCGGCAATATGTAGTGTGCCGATAGAACCGTTCGCCTTCTACAAATATTTTTATTCTATCGGTAATGGATTCTTTTACCATTAGAATATATAGAAAATTGCTTAGAACTGTTCGTCTTCAAATAGTTTTATTCTATCGGTAATGAATGTTTATACCGGTAGAATATTGCAAAAAATATCTTAGAACTGTTGGCCTTCTACAACTAGTAATATTCTATCGGCAATGTACGTACACACCGATAGAGTATGTACAAAAATTTCTATCGGTAATATTTATTATGCCGATAGAACCATTCGCCTTCTACAGATGTTTTTATTACTAACGGTATTCTGTTTTCGTACCGATAGAAAATATATATTTGTATAAATACACAGGTATGTCTCTTTTATTCTCACAGTTCATCTGGGGCTCGTAGTCCTAACCCGTAAGCTCCATGGACGGCCGGCGCACCTCTACAGGGGACCGCTGCACCTCCGCACCTCCATCGACGCCCTCTAGACGTCAGCATCCCAAGGAAGGTACGTACAATTTTTGCAATATTGTTAGATTATTCTAATCCGATTATGGCAATAATTCTGCTTTTTTTGTATCCTTCATTTTGATGTGTCTTCTTTTCAATATGATTATGATCTGTTCAGGTCCTTGGATGATGCTCGTGAGGGGCAACGTATTTCACGGTTCTTCATCGCAGTACGCTGCCTACGTTGGCTTGTTGGCGAAAGAAATGGTGAAGATCACCGCCGAGAGCTGGAAGGACGTGAAGGGCGAGATCTTGGTTGGCTCGGTCGAGAAGATGCTTAAGCCCGGCGTGTTTCTCAAATCAGGACCTATAGACAGCATCTTACATTTTTTTGCATGCACCAGCTTGTGGCTAGATGCTTACCTGCTTGGAGAAGAAGAATTGTTGTTATTTGCACAGCCATTCTACACCATCACTACACAGAACAACATCTTGGAAGGTAGGTTCTTTTTGTTAATGGAGTTGAGTTGAGTTGATCGAGTTTGAGTCCGAGGAAATCACCAATACGTACAAATGTATGTCGACGGCAGTTCTAGCTCCTCGGGCGTCTTCGAACTGATCTCCTATGGTTAAGTCCAATGTGGTTCAGACATTTGCTGTTTTGGATGAATGGATTTGTGATGTATCAGGTCTAACTTGTAGTCGGTAGTTGCATTGTGGCAACCTGCAAAGGTTCCCTTTTATGTAAAATGCATGTATGGGCCACTGGGTCCTCGTCGTGATCTGTTGTTAATTTCAGACATGGCTTTTCTAATATACATCGAATGTGTGAATTGTTGTATTTGTATATTGTTGTATATTTGTGTATCATGTATTGCTAATTGGGACATGAACTTGAATGTGCAGGGAGTATTTGTGTATTTAATTGTATTGGTAGGTAGGTGTGTATTTGTACTGCTGTTTCAGACATGCACTTGAATTTGTGAACTGGCATGTGTATGTTTGTACCTGAATTTGTATTGGTGAACTGGCATGTGTATGTTTGTACCTGAATTTGTGAACTGGCATGTGTAATTTCTTTGGCAAGATGAAGTCCCAAGTACCTAAGAAAAGTATTTTTGTGTCTCCTAGTTAATCAAAAAATTAGCATTTCTTGAAATATATTGCTTTATCTTCTAGTTAAGATCCGTTTGATGTAAGATCTGTTTGATGTTACATTGATATGATTCCTTGAATGTGAGAAATGGCATGTGCATGTTTGTCCCAGTTTGGTACCAGTACCTCCTCTAACGGTAAGTACACATATTTACCGATAGGAAAACACATATATTTGCTTAGTCATGCATATTCTAACGGTAAATACACATATTTACCGATAGAAATACTCTTGCTCGTGTGTCATGCATCATCTAACGGTTCGTACACATATCTACCGATAGAAAAACTCATGTGCGTGCTGTGTCATGCATGATCTAACGGTCAATACACATATTTACCGAAAGAAGAAGTCCTGTACTTGCTCGGTAATGCACATTCTCTAACGGTATGTGTGTGTTTTTACCGATAGAATATGTGAGCGGCAAATTACCTAAGTTAGTCTGACGGTTATTTCATGTATTTACCGTTAGAAAAATGTCCATTATAAGGAAAACCCCACTCGACCATTGCTGAGCTGCTCTTTAATTTGTTCTGTTGCACTCTGTGTCCCTTTGTTTGTGATGAAAGTTCCAGCTACACTGCTAGGGTGATCAGCGCAGGCTGGAGGGAAGTTGATTGCGCCCCTCTCTTTAAGGTACGCTTAATCGTCGACACTTATCTCTCTCTCCCTCTAGATCTCCCTTCCTCTCTACTTGCAAGCTAGCTGTATTGTGTAGTTCCAAGTTTGAAGCTCTAAGCTTGGGAGCTTGGTAGCTGGAAATGTGTCATGTTTTAGGAGCTAACTAGCTTGTATTGTGTAGTTAGCTAGGTTAATTAGTGTTAATTTCGTCAGGCTAGGGTTCAACACATGTATCTGTTGTAAGAGGCTGTACATGTACATATACATAACTTAATCGGGCAGGTTTCATGCATGGCTTACTCGTTAAATTTTGTTAATTGTAGATGGACAGGAAATATTGGATGTATGGAATAAAACGTACTACTCTTGAATATTTGGATGGTGTGAATGAGTTTATTAAATTTGCTGAGCAACAAAAGGAGAGGAAGGGAGAGAAAAATATGCTCTGTCCTTGTACAGATTGTATGAACTTGAAGAGGTTTAGCAACTCTGATCAAATTAAGAGTCATTTGATTCGTCGTGGTTTTAACGCGCGATACACCCGTTGGATATGGCATGGCGAAGATCTTGAGGAAACAAGCACCACTACTACCAATCAGCACGACTCGGATGTGGATTGCAATAATATCGATGATCATCCCAATTTTGGTAATGTTCATTCCGATGTGCACGTAGATGATGATGATGACAATCTAGATGAGATGTTACGTGATGTAGAGGAAGATTACAACGAAAATGACTTCTGTGAATTTGAGAAACTGATTGCTGACTCTGAGAAGCCTCTGTTCCCTGGATGTGCAACATTTACAAAACTGTCTTCTGTGCTGAGATTATATAACTTGAAGGCAGGAAACGGTTGGAGTGATAAGAGTTTCATGGCACTATTAGATCTTCTAGCGGACATGCTTCCAGTGGGAAATGAGTTGCCAAGATCTACTTACCAAGCCAAAAAAACTGTTGTGTCCGTTGGGAATGGAAATCGAAAGAATACACGCATGCCCAAATGATTGTGTGTTGTACCATAACGAGTACTCCAGTTTGCATGTTTGTCCAAGATGCGGCGCATCGAGGTATACGCGTAGGGACTGGATTGACAGTGAATGTCACGAGGTAAGGAAAGGGCCCCTGGCAAAAACTGTGTGGTACTTGCCTGTGATACCTAGATTGAAGCTGCTGTTTGCAAATCCGAAAGTCGCGAAGCACTTGCGTTGGCATGCTGAAGCCCGGAAACAAGACGGAAAACTGAGACACCCAGCTGATTCTATTCAATGGAGAAACATCAACAGAACATTTGCTGAGTTCGGCGGCGAACTTAGGAATGTAAGGTTCGGGCTGAGTACAGATGGTATGAACCCACATGGTAATATGAGCAGCCGGCACAGCACTTGGCCGATTCTTTTATGCATCTACAATCTTCCTCCTTGGTTATGCATGAAGCGCAAGTACATCATGATGGCATTACTAATCTCAGGACCCAGACAACCCGGAAATGATATTGACGTGTTTCTAGCGCCTTTAATCGAGGACTTACAGAAATTGTGGAGCGAGGGTGTGCAGGTGTGGGATGCATACAAGAAAAAGAATTTCATCTTGCGGGCCCTAATATTTTGCACCATAAATGATTTTCCAGCCTACGGCAATTTGTCGGGGTATAGTACGAAAGGAGCCAAGGCTTGCCCTATTTGCCTAGATGAAACTGAGAGCATGTGGCTGCGAAACTGCCGGAAAACAGTGTACATGGGTCACCGCAGGTTTCTTCCGGTGCATCACACGTACCGTAAGAAGAGGAAATCATTTAACGGGAAGCCAGAGAAGGGATCAGCTCCAGTGTTTCTGACCGGTAAGGAGATTTACTCACGCGTGAACGACATCAAAGTTGAGTTCGGTAAGCATTCTAAACCTCGAGAAAAAAATGTTTGGAAGAAGAGATCGATTCTCTGGGATCTACCGTACTGGGAGCACTTACAAGTTCGACATTGCATTGACGTCATGCATGTAGAGAAAAATGTCTGTGACAGTTTGATTGGTTTGTTGTTGAACATTCAGGGAAAGACAAAGGATGGTGTGAAAGCTCGTCGTGACATGGTGGAAATGGGGATAAGGACTGAGCTTGCACCTTTAGAGAATGGAAAGCGTACATACCTCCCCCCGGCCTGCTATACGTTGTCCAAGAGCGAAAAAACAGAACTCTGTCGGTGCCTGCACGGTGTTAAAGTTCCATGTGGGTACTCCGCGAACTTGAAAAAACTTCTGTCTATGAAGGACCTAAGACTGGTTGGCATGAAGTCCCACGACTGTCATGTCTTGATGTCACAGATGCTTCCCATTGCTATCAGAGGCATTCTCCCAGTTAAAGTCAGAGAGACAATCACAAACCTATGTTATTTCTTCAACGCAATATCTTGCAAGGTAAGTACGTGCACTCGTACTACAAGTTCATTACCTCCATTTGTGGAGCTTAATTAGAAGATTTTTCTGATATGAATATTTGGTGCAACTGTGTCCTCGTAGGTAATTGATCCCGATGGACTGGACGCTTTGCAACGCGACGTGGTTACAACTCTTTGTCAGCTCGAGATGTATTTCCCTCCATCCTTTTTTGATGTTATGGTCCATCTGATTGTTCACCTTATCAGAGAAATTAAGTTTTGTGGACCCGTGTGCCTGCGCTACATGTATCCATTTGAGAGATTTATGGGTGTATCGAAGGGATACGTAAGGACTCGTCGTCGACCCGAGGGGAGTATCATGGAAGGTTATGCCGCCGAGGAGGTGATTGAATTTTGCACAGATTATATGGCCGGGGTTGACCCAATTGGCGTTCCTAGGTCCCGACACGAGGGTAGGCTTCAGGGAATCGGAACGATTGGATTCAAAGCTATCGTCCCCACTCGTGATGTGTACGCAAAATCACATTTTTGGGTCTTACAACACATGACGGAGGTCGAGCCATACATACACGAGCACAAGGTAATGTTACAGTCACAGAATCCTTCGAAGTCAGACGTTTGGGTCAGCAGAGAACATAACAGGAAATTTGCTGAGTGGATCCAAGAAAGAGTCACGCGAGCTGCCGAGGGCTCCGTAAGTGAAACTGTGACATGGTTGGCTAGAGGCCCAAGATTCACTGTAGGGACTTGGCAGGGGTACGACATCAATGGGTATTCATTTTACACAAGAGCTCAAGACGCCAAGAGTAGCACGCAATGTAGCGGAGTGACACTGTTTGCTATTTCCGAGGATGCCAGGTCAATAAGGGCGCTGAACTCATATTACGGTGTTATTGACAAAATATGGGAGCTCGATTACGGATTACTTAAGATTCCCCTGTTTTGATGCCAATGGGTCGAAATCCCTCGAGGTGTTCAAGTTGACAGTTACGGGTTTACTCTCGTCGATTTTGGTAGAGTCGGACACCAAGACGATCCATTCATACTTGCAAAGCAAGCCATACAGGTATTCTACATCGTTGACCCGGCCAATCCAAACTTGCATGTTGTCCTCCACAGCAAGAGACGTATTGTTGGGGTCGAAGATGTTGTCGACGAAGAGGAGTATAACCAATTTGATGAAATACCTCCATTTTTAGAGGACATTCAATCTATCCGTACTGAAGATATCGACAAAACAACGTATCTGCGAGATGACCACGAAGAAGGATTATGGGTTGAGAACCATTGATGATTAATTTCTATTTCAGGGATAAATACCAAGCAAACAGCCCACAAGTTCTGCAGCAAGGTGAGGAACTTATCATTAATACATCAGGCAGTACATTTTTCTTTAGAACTTAATGATAAGCTAGTTCACAGCATTAATACATCTCAATTTTACTCCACAGCATGAGTTCTAACATGTACAGTACCTTTATCCTGTAAATACTTAATTCTTCCCTTCAAATAGCACTTGCAAAAATCTCATCGCAGCCTCTTGCTTCTTCAAATTAAGTTCTGCAAAAATCCCTTTTTTCTATCGGTATTGTTCTATTTTACCGTTAGAACAAATTCGTTAGTCTCACGGTATTTGTTGTCTGACGATTTTTTCCTGTTTTTACCGATAGAAGAATACTCTGCCGCTTTGAATTCTCAACCGTGTCGCCATGCGTCGCCTTGGAAACTCTATAAGTACCTTGCCATGCGTCTCGGTATTTGTTGTTTTTCTAATTCTCGAACGGTTCGACTCCTCATCTTCTCTTTCACAATGGCAACCTCCATGGGATCGTCAGCCACGCCCTCCTAGGTAAGAACTCTAAATCTCCTCGGTTTCCCCCTGTATTGTTAATCCATGTTCAGTTCATTCTTGACCTGTTGATTTGCACAGGGAATGGTAGCCGTGGAAGACACTGCCAAAGTGAAGGCCGACCTGAGGGCCCTCCAGGAGGAGCACAAGCTCCTTACAGACAAGCACACTAAGCTACGGCTTGACCTTGACGATCTCTTCCAGCGCATTAAGCGCATGAAGATGGATGGTGACAATGCTAGGGCGAGGACGAGGCGTCTTCGCGAGGAGAAGAAAGCCGCGGATATGACCATCATTGGCTGCGGTTTGACAATGAAGGATACCATAGCGAAGCTGAGGGAGGTCGCAGGCCTTCTCGACGCGGTAGTAGTTGATCCTAGGGACAACTTGTCGCTAGAGGAGTCCTGCGTCCTGGCTGCAAGTCTAACTGACTCTATTCTACATGCAGCCAGGACTAAGACCACCCCTTGACCTAGTATTTTGGGTTTTATTTTTTTTTGTAAGTGATAAAACAACAATGAATGAACAATTTCTTTTTATGTCAATTTTTCAATTTTCCGGCTATCTTCCCTCTTTCTTTATCATCCTGCAGCTTTCAACCACGGTCTGTTTGATGTTAAATTGTGTGTACCATTTCATTACTCTGACGGTATTTTGTTATTTTTACCGATAGAAAAAGGGCACACATACTATAATCTCAAGCACTTAATCAAAAAAATTTTCTGGGGAAAATTGGTCTCACGGGATTTTATTGTTTATACCGATAGAAAAAGGCAGTTTTTCATTACTCTGACGGTATTTTGTTGTTTTTACCGATAGAAAAAGGGCACCCAATACTATAATCTCAAGCACTTTAAAAAAATTTTCTGGGGAAAATTGGTCTCACGGGATTTTATTGTTTATACCGATAGAAAAAGGCATCCACTACTTCAAATATTTTTCCGGGAAATTTACTTTTTCTATTGGTACTATTTTGTTGTACCGATAGAAACTGACATAATTCTTTCGGTATCATTTTGTTGTACCGATACAAAAGTTCCTCCACTACTTTATTACTTGTACACAGCCCTTTAGTTGCCCTCCACTCGAACAGTTCTACCTTAGAGCACTACGTCTCTTCGAGAGCGAAGAAAACCACAACCTCCGCCGTGACCACTCACTTCCTCTCTCCCACACGACGATCGCCGGCTGGACACTGGTTCGCCACTGCCACCGGTTCTTATTTTCGTCCTTCGCCGGCCGCCGCTGTGTTCTACACCGCCTCTCCATCACCAGAACTGATCGCCGCCGTAAATACCCTAATTCGTCGTTCTATTTCCAGCATCTTCTTTATTTGATCCTAGTGTTTTGCACGTACTAATTCTTTGAGTTTTGCAATTACACTAGGGTTCCCTATTGTGTTGGCTTATGTACATTCCGTAGGCAATGTTGATTTAAATTAGGGTTTACATAATATGTTCCAGTGCTGTAATAAACCTATTTTGAGATTTTAACTTATCTATACTGCTGTATGTGTGATCAATTGTATCCAACTGCCATGTAATGCAGATTATATGTTGGAGGTGTTCTTACACATATTCTATCGGCAGCTCATGTGTTTACCGATAGAAAATATTTCTGCACAAGTAGTAAAACTTAATTTGGATCTGGAAGGACATGAGCCATGCAATGTACTAGTTTGGTTGGGAATTTTTACTCACTTCGTATGAATATATGGCAATGTGGATGGGTCTTCAATGTATATGTTTCAAATGCCTATACATGACTTTTCCCAACCTAATAGATGTGAAGTCCTGATGACTCACATACAGGCTAGGCTAAAGATTATGCACAGTGGCACTTAGATGCTTGTGTGCATATTTACGTGTGAAATAATAATGCTGGCCCATGAATATTAGTATAGCAAATCATCGAGAATGTTATGTGATGACAGTGAATGGTGGCTTGTCAACAAAATTCCATATGTAGAGAACATTGTTATGTTCTATCGGTATCTCACGGGTTTGCCGATAGAAAAATTGTCTTCTGTGGAGGTTATGGTCTATCGGCAGCTCATGTGTTTACCAATAGAAAATATTTCTGAAGAGTTCAGGAAGTAATTTATGCATGTCTTACTTTTTGTATTATTTTCCCTTTTGCCGCTCTAGTTAGTCTCCAGTCCTGGGCTGAGTTATGGAACTCCAAGGCGAATTAATTGCCATATATATGGTTTGTTGAAGGTTTTGTAGGGGAAGACATGTCGTCGTCTTCATCGGATGGTACTAGTGGTTCGACTAGGGCCAACCCCATCGTAACTACTGAAGATGCAGCTGTTACATCCCAGCGCAAGAGGGTGGGGCGAGGCGCGACGACGTTGGGGCGTTTGGCTAAACGCACGGATCTTTCTTGTGAGTTCAACCAATTTGGGAGGCCGATTGGAAAGAATGCTGGGAGGTACGCGGCCTACGTTGGGCTGTTGGCGAAAGAAAGGGTGAAGATCACCGTCCAGAACTGGAAGGACGTGACAGCGGACGAGAGGGATAGGTTGTGGGCGGAAGTGAAGGTTAAATGAACTGAAATCGCTGAACTCTTTCGTAATCACGTTCTCTTGGCTTATAATAAAGTTTAACTAACTCGTGATTAATTGTATGCATTTTTCGGAAACAGGCTAAGTGGAACATCCCCGACGATACACCTAGGACTGCCTGCTTGAAGGACATGAACGGAACATGGAAAACCTTTAAGAGCTGGCTCGTCAGTAACTTCCTCGCTGCGGGGAAATCTCCTTGCGAGAAGTACCCCTTCATATCGGAGGAGGTATGGGAGGAATTCACCAAGCAGAAGGGACTGAGGAGTTCAAGGCTCTTAGCGAGAAGAATAGGGCGATCCAGAAGAGGAACGACCACCCGCATCGGCTCAGATCCCGGGGCTATGCGGGGAAGGAGGAGCAGTGGAAGAAGGAAGACGAGCAAAATCCTGTCATCGACACCCCTGAGTTGCCCCTCTCCGAGATCCGGGATGAGAGGTGCAAGCGATGGTGGAGGGGGAGGGGGTCCGTGTCGTCCACGGGGTCTGTGCAGTTCGTAACCCCTGGGGACGCCGACGTTGTGAGGCGAATGGTAAGTTGGCTAACCTTGTAAACTGTGTGCGCACAAGTGTATATAAGGCAATTTGTCTCACAAGGTACCTTTAAATGTAACAGATCTCTTTTGAGAAGGAGGCAGCGGAGGGATTGTTTACCCCGCAGAGGGAGAACGACATCCTCACCTGGGCTCTAGGAAATAAGGAGCATCCCGGGCGGACACGGGCCGTGGGAGCCATTGTGTCGTGGAAGGCCGGTTTCGTAATCACTAGTACCTACTCAGTACACTCAACTTGCATAATCTAACATACGTGCTCATTAATTGAAGTGGCCTGCCGCTGGGCTACCAGGGGACTGCGCCCCCAGCTCAGGGCATGAGGCCCGATCTCGTGCGACCCTGGACACATCAAAGACGGCCTCCACCCCACCCAGCGCATCCACGCCGTCACCTCGGAAGAAAGCTGCCATCACCTCGCCCTTGCCTTCGAAGGTACGCGCTCAGTCCCCGGCAAAAGGCAAGGGCAAAGGCAAGGGAAAAGGGCGACAGGGACAGCCGGAGAGGTTCACGAACGGGTTCCTACTCATGTCGGAGGCAGCTTTGCGCAAATTGGATCGATCAACCAGAGACCTCCACGCGTGGTACCTACACCGAGCTCGGGGCAATCTGAACTTCTTAGTTCCCTACAGGCCTGGGCAGTTCCACCGTGAGCCCGGGAGTATATCCGTGGCACACGAGGATCTGTTCGACCTCTACAACTGGCGGGAGCTCGATATGTCCATCATACGGACTGGAGTCCTGTGAGTTTACTGATGCTATGTATTGCTGTTTTCTAACTCTGTTTGCTAACTCTGCATTGTTGTAGTTCATTTGAAATGTAGTAACTTTCTGTGCAATACTAATGTCGTCCTTTGCATGCAGGTGCATGTACAGGCTAGCATCGGAGGCTGCGTGTGACAAGGTGGGTTTCCTCGAACCAGAGAAAATAAGCCTCACGATGCTAGAGCACGACGCCGCGCACGCTGAGCAGTACATATCCAAGGTGCTGATGGCGCAGCAGGACAGGGAGTTCATTCTGGTGCCGTACCACCAAAGGTTAGTGCATTTCGTACTAATTTAACTCGATCTTGTATGTTACACCTGAGATATACTTTGAGCACGCGGTCCTCTTTTACGTACAATGCAGGGGCCACTGGATCCTCATCGTGATCTGTCCGCCGAGGAACGAGGTGTACTACCTCGATTCGATGCGTGACAAATTATCGATGGAATATGTGGTCAAGGGGAATATGGAGGCGTAAGTAACTTATATGTTTGATTTAAATTTTCACCTCACTAGCTAATGATAATACATTAACGGGCAATACTAACTAAAATGCAGGGCTTTTGATAAATATGCGTCCGCTGGAGGGAGGCATGCCGCACCGCAGGGCTCCCTACTAGCTTGGAAAGAATATGAGGTACTCACGAGACTTTTTGTTTATGCTTAATTAGTTTATGGAAATAATAGCTAACATGTCTTCGCATATGCAATTATCTCAGTGCCATCAGCAGCCGCAATCGTGGGAATGCGGGTTTTATGTGTTGCGCTACATGTACGACCTAGTGCAGACAAACTTTGCCCAATTCCCCCAGGTAAGCATCGATAGCTAACTCAAATTTGAAAATTGGGTGCCACGTTCTAAATTAGGAAGTTAGTTACTAAGTATTCACACATGCTTGTAGATCGCCATGTCGAAAGACTCATACGAAAATGCAAAGATTAGAGATCTTCGACAAATCTGGGCTCAATATGTCATGGAGGAAGTTGCGCCCAACCATCCGCCATGATAATTTTCTCTTTTTCGTGTACTCTGTGCATAGACTGTTTATATACATGTGAATAAATATATATGTCAATAAATGTTCACATTCGATTGCAATTTGTATTTGTCCATATATATGTGAATAAATGTGAATAACTGTCTAATGTGTCAATCTGTTCTGTGAATTTACCCTTCTTTGCATCTGTACTGTATTGTGTATCCAATCTATAATGTATTGCATCTGTACTGTATATGTGAATGTACTGTATTGTGAATGCAAATAATGTACTGTATATGTGAATGTTCTATCGGCAAATTCATTCACAGCCGACAGACCACTACAAATTTTCTATCGGTAAACTCATCCACAACCGAGAGACTACTGTAGTTTTTTCTATCGGTAAACTTGAAATTAACCGTCAGAATAGTGTGACTTTTCTTGCCGGTGAACTCATCCACAACCGAGAGACTACTGTGGTTTTTTCTATCGGTAAACTCATCCACAACCGAGAGACTACTACCCATTTTTCTATCGGTAAACTTGAAATTAACCGTCAGAATAGAGTGACTTTTCCTGCCGGTGAACTCATCCACAACCGAGAGACTACTGTGGTTTTTTCTATCGGTAAACGTATAATTAACCGTTAGAAGAGTGTGATTTTTCCTGCCGGTGAACTCATACACAACTGAGAGAGTACTAAGATTTTTTCTATCGATAATGTCATTTCCAACTGAGAGAGTGCTACACTTTTTTCTGTCGGTAAACTTATAATTAACCGTTAGAATATGGGTATTTTTCCCAACGCTAAACGTCAGACGACGACGGGTTTTCCATCGGTACAATCATAAGGTGCTGATAGAATAGTAATATTTTCCTGTCGGTAATCATGTAATTAACCGTTAGAATAGTGGTACTTTTCCCACCGTTAATCGTCAGACTACGACGGGTTTGCTATCGGTACACTCCTAAGATGCCGATAGAATTGTTAATTTCTTCTGTTGGTTATTTACCGATAGAAAATGTTCTATCTTGTTCTATCGTGTCTATCTCTATCGGTATGAAAACTGATAGTAGAAGGGTTTTTTTTACCGATAGAAGAAAGCTTTTCTGTACTAGTGAGCATCAGGTTACATATTCGATGCAGATTAAATTTGAAGTTATAATGTTTTTATCTCTTCAAATTTGGGGGCTAGTTGACAAGGATTATCACCCGAGCTAGTTTATTTAAATCAAGTTTAAGTCAAATTCGGATATGATATATGCCTTTGTGTCTTAAACGGCCATTATGGTCGTAAACGGACAGCTTCCTGTATGCCAAAAGGTCGCGGACACAAAGTTAGTGTATGGTCATAAGGTTGCACGCCATGCGCGATCAATAGGCCATTGACCATATGCGATCAAGATAACCCAGGAGTGTTCAAGTCTTTATCAGACACGTTCTCAGGGCCAAGATAACTTCTCCCACGTGTGAAGACAACCGTCAAGGAGTTAAGATGTGCGGTTATCTATAACTGCACATGTTAACCGGCGAAGAGGTTAGTGCGGTTATACAAACTACACTATGGTCACCGCCTCATACCAGCATCCTTTCATTAGTATAAAAGGATGACTGATGTATGGTATGGAGGGGGGATCAAGATCTAGAACAGAGATCGAAGACTTAGACATTAGACAGAAATACATAGAGAGATTGATTAATCTTTGTAACAATCTCTCCTCCTTGTAAACTCTTATTTACATAGTGAAATCGCAACAAGACGTAGGGCTATTATTCCATCCATCGAGGGCCCGAACCTGTATAAAACTCTCCGCGTCTCTATTTCATACTTGTCTTAGCTTACCTGAGGGCACCTTGAAAGGTCTCACATACAACTCATAAATTTGCGTAAGATCGACAGAGGACCCTAAGTCCAAATCGTTGACAATAATAAACAATCATCATCATAATATATCATTGCTATATCCGCGGACACTATGGTCGCAGAGATATCTTCCTACGACCAAACTCTATTGTAGATACAAAGACCAGTCTCATTACCGTGGTCGCAGAAGTACGCGATCACCCTTTATCATGACCTTACCTTAATCCTTGTGGTTATTCCCTAGATAATCATAAATACCTAGCAAGGTAACCATCGAAGGAGGTTAGGATGGTAAAGCAGCTCCACAACACTAGGTCAAAGCTTCTTTACTGCCACATAACCATGATCTGCGGCAACCACCACGTACCCGCGACCCATGGCTAACACAAGCAGTTAGGAGCGATCGTGGGATGCGCCTTCAAGAGGATAACTGACAATCTCTTCGGCAAGTATAAGAAGGCCTTCAAGGGAAGGATCAAGGGAGGACGATTGACTACAGAGAAGACTAGGCTTAGCTAGATAGGATTAGCTAGCTCACATACATTGTAACCATCTCTCTATAACTCTTTTTCCCACATACGAAAATACACAGGAAGTAGGGTCCTTATTCAGCTACGAGGGCCCGAACCTGGATAAATCTCTATGTCCCTGGTTCATAGATATTTTGAATACCTTGGTGTTTGTCCGATTGGCTCCCTTCTGAACCCATCTCATTCTTGCATAAGTTCGATAGAAGGACCCCCGGTTTCGAATCGTCGACACTAGGTGCTCGTCCCACGAACGACAATAGACCATTATGTCGTCGAGGTAAGTGGTCACAAAGTCATTAATGAACTATCACAATATGCCATTCATAAGATGCATGAAAGTAGTTGGGGTATTGTAGAGGCCAAATGACATGACCAGCCATTTGAATAGACCTTGTCATGTTTTCAACACGGTTTTCCATGTTCCTCCTCTCGGATGCTGACTTGATGATAGCCTGATTTTAGATTCAATTTCGAGAAGACAAAACCATACTTCAATTGGTCTAATAGATTGTCAATACGAGGAAGGAGATACCAGTTCTTGATGGTGATCTTGTACAATGCTCGGTAGTCGATGCACATATGCCAAGTCCCATCTTTCTTTGGTATTAACACCACAGGAGATCCATAAGGTGAACTACTTGGTCGAGTGACACCATCATTCAACAATTATCCAAGTTGCCTTTTGATCTCTTCATTCTTTAATAATGAGTTGCGATATATACTCAGATTGGGAAGTGTTGCATTCGACACGAGCTGAATTTCGTGCTCGACACAACGTTTAGGCGGATGACCCTGGGTACTTTCGAACAGATCACTGTATTTCTCCAGCAGTCCCGAGAAACAACCAGAATCTTCTCGGCATGCCAATGACAACGCTGCTTGAATACTATCACTTTGACCAACTGGTCGAATCATAACAAGCACGTATTTGTGACATGTATTGACGATTCTTTTGGCCTGATTTGCAGTAATCAAGTTCGGATTGTTGACGTCGACATCTCTACCAATCATGAACTTAACTACATCTTTAGTGAGCTCGTACTCTTACGCTCGTCGATGGAAGTGAGCATCTCGATCATACAAGAACGGACTCCCAAGGATCACCTAACAAAAATCGATAGGAACAATATCACATTACCCCTAGTCGACACATCGAGCAGAGATCACAAATTTCAACACACATTGACTTGTGATCTGCTGGTTCACGTCGGATGTAAACCAACCCAGAGTATGCGGTCGCGGGTGTGTGGTCGTCTTCAAACCAAGTCATCAAACCAGTCCAGCAGAAACCAAATTTTTTCTAACTTTTGGGATCGAATATTGCTACGAACACTACGTGCTTCACCTGGATGTTGATAGTGAACAAGTCCTCCATTGAGTGATGGTCGTTAGGTGAATCCGAACCTTTTTCCTTTGGCATTGCCATCAGAGACAAGGTCGTATCCGCCTCATCAACTGAATTCACTTGGACAACTCCTTCTTCAGGTGGAGCCGTAGTAGTAGCTGTTCTCTTCCCTGGTCCGTTTCTCTTTCATCGAAGCTCAGAATGGAGCTTATAGCACTTATCCTTTGTATGCCCAGTAATATGACAATGATCACAAGAGATGCTCATACTAGGCTTTGGAGTATTCTTCTTCGGACTCAACTTTCCTTTTGATGAGGACGAATTCTCTTTCTTGTCCTTGTCGTTGTAGGATTTGTTTTTCTTCTTGATCGCTATAGCAGTCGTGCTCGCGGTTGTGATGTCTTGGACGCCGAATAGGCTTAGCTCAGCACTAATCGATTTCTGAAGTCCGGACGTATATTTTCAGAACACTTGAGGATCAGAGAGTGAGATGCCAATGATTATTGCTTATCTCCAAAACTTCGTCGTATAATCCTGGATGGATTGATCGCGTCGTTGACACAATCTGTGCCAACGATCCCATCTCTTCTCGAGATAACCCATCAGATAGAATTTTTGTTTTAGGAGTCGTTTGAATTGACCCCACGCAAGGTCGTCAACTTCACCACTGGCTACAAGGGCCTTCCACTATGTCTTGGCATGGTCCTTCATCTTCAAAGGTGTGAACTTCACCTTTTGAGCGCTACTAAACTCTCTTAGGTCAAAGTAGGTCTCAAACTGGTTAATCCAAAAATCCAGCTTCTTGGCATCGATCATCCCATCGTATATGGTTATGTCAACCTTAGCTTCGACCTTGAAAGGTCTGACAACTAAGGAGGTGTTGACGAGGTCGTCGGCCTTATGGTCTTCTTCGCCTTCATCTTCGTCTGGCCTACGCAAGTCTTCACCAATCTTCACACCCTTAACCATGCCTTTTGAAGCGTCAACTTCAGAAGGTACAGCCATGGCCTGCTGCTTAATCCAAGTAAGCACGGTATCCATGTTGGTGGAGAGTTTAGCAACTTGTTTGACTAGGTTAGGTTGAATGGAGGTATCGTCAGACATCTTCGGAGACGCGACTGTAGGAACCGTCGAATGATGGCCTTCAGCCTCAAGAGTTTCTTGCTGAGTTTTGCCGAAAGTTTTGTAACCCTGGGGAGTCTTCACCATCCACAAGACAGGATAGTTGCTCAGATACCAACTTGGTCAGATTAAGACCTAGACTAAGTTTTGGACTAGACTTATCTCATACTATCTTGCTCTAATTGAGATATAGATGGGCTTCGTCTATATTCGACTAGATGCTAATATGTGGAATAACGGGTCTTACTCGGAATTACTGATACCCAAGTGATCGAAAACACAGTTCAAAGATAGCACAACTCTTTATTGAAAAGAAAGATCTTGTACATGTCAAACGTTAGGATGCACTCACCTACGTCGATCAATGAACTATAAGGTCTATGCCTATGTGTTAGATAACTCGATCATATTCGATGATCTAAACTAGAACTATTACAAAGTATTTTTAGTCCAATCGTATGAATACATATCAGACTCAACAACTAACCAGACCTAATCATACAGGACTCAGTTCTATACTTTATATCAGACTGTTAACCGAATCGGATGACCAGACAAAGTTCGAATCGCATTTGACCTGCTGAAGCATTCGACCTAGAGATCCACCCAGATCAGGAACTCCTTTGTCTCGGTCGGAAACCATAGGCGCACTGCTGGTCCTTACATCACAAGCCATGCCATAGAGCGGGCAACAACGCAACACTGCCGCAACAACTCATTTAGGACCAGCAGGGCTACCCCATGTGTTTCGACGCCTAAATAGAGCTGAGATGGCAGAGAGTCATGCCAAAGACATCTGTTTCAACTGCGATGAGAAATTTTTCAAGGGTCACAACTGCAAAGAGTTATTCTCTATCATAGTAGTGTTAGATGAGGAGGATTGCAAAACCGAGGAGCCTTGGGAAGATCAGGACGAGCCCATCCTTCAAGCTTGAGGACAAGCTTGGTGTCGAGGGAGAGAGTAATGATATAGCCAATGCCTTTATTGGAAAGACTTTTGTCCGTAAAAGACTCTCTAGGGCTGTCAGTGAAATAGTTAATAGTCTATTAAGATTCTTATTAATTCTTCTATTAGGATTCTTATTAATTCTTTGTTAGGATTATAAAAGAGGAACAAGTATATCCAGGCAATAATAATAATCGCTTTCTCTTTTCTCCTCTCTCTCTCCTAACCCTAATTCCCATACGTGTGAGTAGCACACGGCTTACCACACCGGCTCAGAAGGGCCGGTCTATAACACTTTATTTGCATATGTTCGCTTTGCTTCTTTTGCGTATCATTAGCCTAGGCCAGACAGATTTTTATTAGTTAATTAGTTTTGGAATTTTGAGGTTTTGTGTATATTTTCCTGAAATGTGTTGGTACATTTTTTTTGCAGTGATTAAGTTCTGTCAGGTCGTGGTTTTTAGTAACTACTAATTAGCATATAATGGCGTTTTATTTCCTTTTAATGTACACTATATTTAGCACAATTTACAGTTTACACTTTCTGTAGGGCATTTTATAGTTGCAGAAAACCGCAAAAGCATTGATTGAGATTTTCCTTCAGTAACTGCATGGCTCCATCTGCATAAATGGTTGCTTTCCTGGTGCAATGCTGGGTCTCATTTCATTCCCTTCCTGTTTGAATTAGTCCTTGTTGTTAAGGAGCAGTGCTCCATGCCTTCATTTTAATCCGATGTCCTAAACATTTTGTAGCGTAGAGTTGGTAGCTAGAATGTCATCACAAGCAACGGTACCAGCGGAGAACGCTGCTTCCAACACTGCCTTCCAACGGGGGGGCAGCAGCAGCAGCAATGTAGGATGTGCCCATCCTGATATTGTTTTCTCTCGACAGTCCTCGCTCCGCCCACTACGAACGCATACAACTGTGTCTACTTCCAACAAGGAGACACCTCCAGCGTTGGAGGCGTCCAAGGGAATTGGAAGGGGCACACCCGCCATGATGCAGATGGTGAGGATGGGCAGTGGCCCATCTTTGGGAAGGCCAGCGGGGAACACTCTAGTGCCCACTAGAGCACGAAACCTGCCGGCTATGTGGATGCTGAACCTTCTGGTTTGCTCAGGCTGGAAGGTGTATTACGACCAAAGGCTCCAGGACTACGTCTACACAACTCCCCAGGGCCAGCTGCTACACCCTTTCGAAAGGGTTGTGGAATACTTGGCGCCTTCTTACAACTCCAGGCACAATGGTAGGCAGCTTTTTGCTGCAGGGACTCCGGGAGCTGGTACTAGTGGGACTGGCGGTGATCGAAGCATTGCCATCCACAATACTGTTGCGGCTAGTGGAACTGACGCCGTGAGAGCGACCAATTGTCCTAGAGCTAGCACGAGTACTGGTCGTGGCAATCGGAAGAATATGAGTGCACATAGCGTTGCTAATGGCTCTGGAGCTGGACCTAATAACCGTCCATTGTCTGGTGTCAACACAGATGTTGTAGTGCGCCATTTGAACAGTGTTCTCGCAATGCCATGCCGTACTGGTACCAATGCTTCTGCAAATGGTTGTAGCCGGAAGCGCACGCCTAGGGGGAATTGGTCGGCTGGATCTAGGACACCGACGCAGAGGGTTTCCAACAAGAAGTCTACTGAGTTTGATGCTATTAAACCTATTATTGTCGTCAACTACTCGGGTCCGACAAAATCTGGTCCAAATCTGGAAGTGCACAGAAGCAATGTTAAGATAGTTAGTGTAGAAAATAATAGTAGAAAGAAGAAAGATGGCTCTGGAAGTGCAGCTCAGGGAAATGCAAGAAGGCAGAGCCACAGATGTTTCTTGATTGCCAGGAGTAATAGCACGAAAGTGAGTAGTGTGAGCACAACATCGCCGCCAAAGACAAACTACACCATACTATCCTGGTTAATTAGTGTTGGTGTCTTGACGGAGAATGAGACAGTTATGTATGTACCAAGAGATGACATAGGACACGTCAACTATGGCCAGGTCACCAGGAGGGGAGTTCACTGCAAATGTTGTAGGGTTGTTGTGCCATTGTCTGTGTTCGAAGATCACGCTGGTTGTGAGCCTGGGCAGACATGGGAAAGGATTCTGAGGATGTCTGGGAGGTCTTTGTTGGAATGCTTACAGGAAGCTTGGGACCAAGAGAATGTGAGACTTTTCCTTGAACTACAGGAGACGCATGTTGATGAAATGGATCCCAGTGATGACGCTTGTGGTATCTGCGCAGATGGCGGGCATTTGATATGCTGTGATAGTTGTCCCTCAACTTTCCATCAGGAGTGCCTGAATCTGGAGGTAGCAATTTTTGTGCTTTCTACAGCTGCATCTAAACCTTTTCATCGTAGCAATATATTTATGAGCTTACATTGTGCCACCTAAACAAATATATGTTTAAAGTGCCTAACCTTTGGAAAGGAGTTCTCTTAACTAGTTTGTACCTCGTATCAGGCTCTTCCAGAGGGCTCGTGGAATTGCCCTTATTGCCAATGCATGTTCTGCATGGCAGCGGATGATGGTTTGCACAGAGGCACTATGATCTTGGATATGTCCACATGTCAACAATGTAAACACAAATGTAAGCATATGTTTCTCTCAGTTTTTTGCTCTTCTGTTTCTGAAGAGTGAAATACACTGACAACACATCTGCAGATCATAAGAGCTGCAGCCATCCTTCGGAAAATAGAGGATTTGAAATTAGTTCATATTGCAGCGGCAACTGCGAAAAGGTGCATACTTGTTCCCACTGTATCAACTGGCCTCATCATTGGTTTACTTTAAGACAATTCTGGTTTCTACTGAGAATAATGTGTTGAGACATGACATGAACTAATCGAAACTTTGTTTCCATGACTCAATCATGATCCTATCTTCATGATTGGTAGTCAAACATTCTTTTGTTTTAACCAGGCCCCATCACATGGTTATTCTAGTTAAATCTCATCTCAAGTCTGCTTATGATATTTCAGATGGCTGCTCAGCTGTTGGATATTGTAGGAGCCAGGAATTGCATTGAAGATGGTTTCTCATGGGTTCTCTTAAAAATTCAAAAAGAGAAGGCGGTCAATTCCAAAGAGAACCAGTCTGTTGTTCTCGAGTGCAATTTGAAACTTGCAATAGCACTTTCTGTGCTAAATAATTGTTTTCTTCCTTTAAGAGATCGAAGAACTGGCATTGACATGCTCCAGCAAGCCATTTATAGCCAAGGGTGAGTTATGTTAGTCGTATTAATTAGAATTGAGAAGTATGGACTACTATCTTAGGATTTCTTGTCTAGTGGGATCTAATTAAAAAAATTTAAAAAGTAGAATCCAATTTTCAAATTAAAATAAATGGGGCTCAAATGAGAAATTTGAAAAAGAAGTAAGAGCATCATGAAAATTTCTCCAAGGACATATTATTGTTTAATTAGTACATTTTTTTCAAGTAGTTGATATACTGGATCTAGCTTTTGGTTTGCTATAGCATTAAACATGCTTATGATTGAACAGATCAAACTTTAAACGACTAAATTATGAAGGGTTCTACACCATGGTGGTACAGAAGGATGAAGAAATCATTTCAGCAGCCATGCTGAGGTTTGGATTTACAATACTTCTTCATATTTATTACATTAGGTGATACGAAGAAACAAGGTGGAAGGAGTTCTATGCTTACAAACAATTCCTTTTATGAACTCTTCACGAATACCAATTGACATGTGGTCTCACCGATATGTGATTCATAAACTCTGCATGTCATTGAGTGTTTGTAAAAAGTTTATAAAAAACTGTCCATATGCAGAGTTGGTGTGATGTGGATGGATCTTACCTTTTTGTTCCTCTCTTAAGAATCTTGCGATGTAGCATATTGTATTTAAGCTCATGCCCTTATTTGAGAAAGAGAATGAGCTTGGACTAACTTAAGAACTAAGATCGAATGTAATGGCCTGGGTGTTCAGGCCTTTCTTTGCTTGACCACATAACTGAGTCGCTATATACAATTAGGAGAATGAAAATGATAGACATCAGAAAAGTAATTTGTACAAAACTTTTAATAATCACATTTTGGCAGAGAAGGTCATTCAGAGACCAAAGGTCTCAGTTCTTACCAGTATAAGATCTGTATAACCTCTCAAACATATCAATAACTACCACGTCAAATCTTTGTAAAAACCAGCTACATTGAACTGATGCTTTACATAGTTGCAGTAGATGAATTTGTGAAGAAAAAGTTAGTTCTATGTCATTGAATTTTGGTGTCTAATATGATGTGTCATTAAAATTTTGTTTCTTGACTATATGTCACTATTTTTTGTAAGTCCGATATTATATGCCATTTTGAACTGTCAACTAAAAAATGACCGACATACCTTCTATCAATTGAGATCTAATCATGATTTTAAATAAAAGGAAAATCTAGAAATTTTTTAAATTTTGCGTTAGAGTTTAATTTCAAAAATTGAAAATTTTACATTCCAGTTTTTCTATTTATTTAAAATAATGATTAGGTCTTAGTTGATAGGAGTATTTTAGTTATTTTTCTAATTGATCGGTCAAAAATGACACCTAACATCAATCTTACAAAAATATTGACATGTAGTCAAGAGGCAGAATTTTAATGATATATTATATTAAACACCAAAATTCAATGACATAGAATCAATTTTCTCATTTGTTAAGAATATACAGTATCAATGCATCAATCAAGATCTCAGCAAGAATATATTGTAGGGCTTACCTTATTCCTTACCCTTTCCAGTTGAACACTGTCGCCTGGTCTAGACATGCCGTGCTTGTTAGTGTTACAAACTCTTATGGTTGTTATACGAGAAAGACACAAAAGTTATGCAAAGTACATGCATTTTTTATCTCTTTAGAAAAACACTAGGGAATTAAGGGATAGCAATTTAAATGCTAGACACTGAAAGGATAAAAGATCTGTATTGTCTAATCTTTCCTAGAGAGCATCCCCTAAAAGGGCAACAACATATGTCATGAAGTCTGCAAGTTTACAAAGAAATGGTTCAAAAGCACAACTCTGACCTGAAAGAATGGACTGAAATATTTCTTCAAATCATTTTTTAATGCATTTTTCCTGAAGATCATATCAAGCAATAATAGTGAAATACTTATACGACCTAAAAATCTTGGTTGATGCTTACTTGGCGATGACTTGCTGCTGCACCTTATCATCATACAACTAGCTGCCCAACTCCTGGTGCTAACTAGGTTAGTGTCTTTTGCGCGTATCGGAATGAACATTTTTTGTTCTTTACAGGTTCCATGGCAAAAAACTAGCAGAAATGCCTTTTGTGGGCACACTACCAGCTTACCAAAGACAGGGAATGTGTCGTCGTCTTCTTAAGGCAGTCGATCAGGTGCAAACCATATTCCTTTTTCTTTTGTAAGCTTTACCCACTTGCATTGAATAGGTCAGGACGATTCTGTGGCATAGAATTTGCATGAGGTCATTAAACAAACTCAATACCATTAAGTGTCGGTTCTTTTGTCATCTTGGCTCTTGCTCAAACTTTATGACTAAATACCCCAAAAAAAAAAAGGAAAAGAAAGTAAAACAAACACATTAGAAATCACTTAAACTCTTGCTATGTTACCTCTCATTAGGTGTTAGCATCACTGCAAGTGGAAAAGCTAGTGATACCTGCCATACCTTATCTAGTGGAGACTTGGAAAAGATCCTTCTCCTTCAGGCCTCTTGAGCCACAGCACAAAGAGGAAATTAAGAACTTGTGCCTGGTGGTCTTTGCTGAGACAACCCTACTTCAGAAGCCCATATCCTCTCCACAATCAGAAGCCCAACAAGGTACCAGCTGAAAAATGTGCCTTTCTCATTTCTCAATAAGTTACAAATCTCCTAATTACTGTAGTGTGAGCTCAAACTTGTCATCGTTGTTGTCGATTTTATGACAGGATTCTTGCCAGCCAGTGAGCCTAAGTATACATCTGCTCCAATTTGCAATGATCTTGTGACACAGTTGGCCAAGGAGGAGGTGGCAGTTTTAGAAATGGAGCCGTTTTGCAGCTTCATGGCTCTGCTAGATGAAGATGTGACCCCACTCCACAGATGACGACCCATCAGTATCTTCCTGCACTTAAATTTGCTTGGGACAACTCAATGATGGCTTCAGGCAGCAGTTCTACCTCTCACAATGAGCTTAATGCAACAAACTGCAGTACTCTTCACTCTGGTTTTCAATTTGGCAATCTTCAAGGCATGAAGTGAATGGGCTCATCTCTGACAAGTTTGTTCTATGTGAAAGGATGACTGTAGAATTCAGATTGATAAACTTACAACCAGCTGTTCTTACTCTATTGTGTTTCAGTAGCTCCTGTCAAACCCTCTTTTTTTTTGTTGTTGTCTGTGAATTATGCGATCTGTTTCATGGTGTTGTTAGGCGGTAAACTAGGTACTTCTTTTTCTTGATTAAGATTTTCTACAGTGTTATCACCATCTAGGTGTTTAGAATCTCTAAGTCTGTTCCGCATCATCAAGATCTCTTGTGGCGTCTCCTCCTTGCAATCTAAACACCAACCACCACTTCTTAATTGGACACCATTTTACTACAAACACCATCTCAAACACCTATCTCTTACAATATGCAAGCACCAATCACAACTTCTTAGATGAGGCTCAGGGAATCCAAAATTTTAATTCTTCATCTATTTTGAATTAACACATAATTTATTAATTCAAATGAGTAACATTCATTTGTTAAATAGTATTTAATGATTATTTCATTGGATTAATTAATGTAAAATTATTATTAGTTGGATTAAGTAATATAATAATATTTTTAATCCAAGTAAGTGGTATTAATAAAATTGAGGGAATTAATTAATACAGTCATTAATAAATATATGACCTAATTAATCAAAATAAACGTAGAAGTGAATTAATCAAAATAACTATACAACTTAGTTAATTGAACATAGTATATGAATAGGTGGAAAATACAAATAATTCTATTACAACAATTTTATTATGACATAATTGCTCTTTTTGACATTTTATTATTACAACAATTTACAAGATGGTTTGTCTCATGCATTTTCTCCACGTGGTGGGGCCCACCACGACCCCGCAAGACAATGTTGCCAGCACAACGGCGATGCCAATCTCTCTCCTCGCTTAACTCTCCTACATGTTATCCAAACAATGTGTGGCACCACGTTGCAGATGATCTAATGCTGTGTAGAACAATTTTTTCCGATTGGAAGTTGATGAGAATATTATTTTGTAGTTTTGTTTCCTTTTTTTCTTGATGATTGCATGCGGAGAGATGTGTGCGATGTGAGTAATAATCGCAAGCGAGCGGTTGAATATTGAGCACTTGAGTGTCGAATTCTACGAGGAACAAGTCTATTCGTCTTTTAGGCAAAACAAATTACTGATTAAGTCTAAACGATTTGGGGGTTTTATATTTCTACCACTAAATCTACTACTAAGGCTATTAACCTAGGGTTTAAAGCAGTAAGAGCAAGTATGAAAACTAGGATTTAAGAAACATAAAGGAAATCCTAGAGTTTCAGTAATTATATCTAAGGTCTGAGAATTGCAAGATAGTATCAATTGATTTCACAGACAGATTAAATTACCAATACGGTCGTTGGTATAATGGTCAGAGAATCGCTTCCACGATTAAGTTTGGCGAGAGCCTATCTCCTAGTCAGGATCCCGCATCAAAGTGCTAAAGACTCGAGAACTCCCCTAAATTCTTGCTAAGGCTCAACTGTTACGTCTGTTGTCGAAACGAAAATTTAGGGTGTAGAGGAATAAAACATAAGAAGCTGACTACAAAACTTAAGATCAAGACCGAAGAGGAATTACACCTTCCAGATTAGGTCATCCATAACCCTAGAAGTGAATTACTCGCAAAAAACCATGAAAATACAGAAATAATAAGACATAAATGAAAACTTACTTGATTGCTTCAAAATTAAGTCTGCCGTCCTTACCGGTTTACAAAGGTAGGAGAAATAGAGAAGGAGGCTCTACTAAACTAAAACTAAGGAAGTCTAAGAAAAACCTCCAACAAAAACCATATCTAATTGAGCCAAAAGTTTCTCTACTTATGATACAATAGGTTAACGTGCCCAAATACAACTCTTCAACAGCGACGGAACCCAGCTTCAAACGGAGTGATAAACAAACAAATCCGTGTTAAATCAACCAAAATAACTCTGGAAACTGAGCCGAGCATGACCTGTGGCATGGGTCGTGCTCCAGGCTAAGCACGGGTCGTGCCCGCGATCGTGCTAGGCTTGATCAAGTAACGACCAGGAGACCAAGCATGTTCGATTGGGACTTTATTCGACCAGGCATTTTCGATCGGGACTTGTTCAACCAAAAATCTTTGTGTTCGATCATGGCTCTTTCTCGTCCAAGTGTGTTTGATCATGGCTCTTTCTCGTCCAAATGTGTTCGACCAAGTGATTTTGACCATGGCGTGTTCGATCAGGGTTCCCTTTCATCTAGTTTTGGTTTCTTTTGTCAAAACTAATCCAAACGAACTTGAAACATCCTCAAATTTTGTAGGTTGATCCCTAGAATATGGAAAACACAACCGTGAAAACGGATTGTAAAAATGATATAAACATATACATAAAATGTCATGTCAAAAGAGTTTTCAATATATTTTTAACATATTTTCATTAGCAAATTTAAGGTAAAAGTACTATCAATTTAGCATTTATCAAATTCCCCCAAGCTAGAATTTTGCTTGTCCTCAAGCAAAGGATGTGATTGAATTTTTCAAAAAAAATTGGTTAATCAGATTTTCAATAAACAACTTCCGACAATTCACATCATATCGATGCATATGAAACAATTGATCTAAGAAATTTAAAATTTCTAAATACAAATATTCGGCTTATCAAATCTCAATCTTAGAAAAGAGAGAAGTTAATCGACTAAATCATCTTCGCAACTTCTTTCATATAGGGTTTAGAACAAACAATAGCCAAAAAAACCATGCATTAAAAGTGACATAAGAGAGTTAATTTTAGATAATAGTTTATTAGAAACCTTAAATTTGGAAGAAGTCAATAATGATCTAAAAGATAAGCACAATCTTTAATGGTAAGTTCAGACAAAAACTAAACATAGGCATTTGAAATTTTTAAGGAGAGCTAAGTTCAATGGATCATATGCAAAGATGTGATGGAATGGTCATATAATTGATTAAAGATCATCTTAAAAACCAGACGTTCCATGTTGATATTTTTTTTATTTTTCAGTTTATGATGGTAAGAGGGTGGAATGATGATTCGCTAAAGGCTAAGAAAACGATAAAGTGACTACTCCCCAAGCTAAATTAGACATTGTTCTCAATGTTTGGAGAGAGATATAGATTACCGTTTGTGGTAGTGGAAACGATGATGTGGTGAAATCGGGTGTTGTGGTCCACGTAGCTCCAGTGGTTTTGTCCAAGGTGTCGAAAGTTAAAATCTGAAAAGAAAAACAAAAAGAAAAAAATAAAAAGAAAAACTTGCGTACCTTGGAGATCACTCGTTGGAGGGTGGTGGAGGTGGTTGGTGGAAACATGGCGGAGGGTAGTACAGGTAGGTAGTTGGTGGATAGGGTTCTAGAGAAGGCCGGGGGTGTGAAGATGTGCCCTTTGGCGGGTAGATGTGCCTGAATATGTGTCATTTGGGAGTATGTGGCCTCCGTGTAAATGATGGTCGTAGAGGTGGTCCACGCGGCTGGTGAGGTGGTCCATCCTGAAATCCATCATAGCTCTGTAATCTGAAAATTCTGACCTAAAGTGATGGGTAAGTGGATCACTGCTGCGCCAACGCATATTAATTCTCCACGAAGGGTGTCCCCATCTTCACGACGTAGAATAGTATATGGGAAGAGATAAGTTGATAAAGAAAACAGTCGGGATAGATAGCTTTAACCTGCCAAGGTTGGATGCGACCCGTGCGTTGGGGAAAGACGATCCGAAGCTTCAGGAACTTCGACCCGCTGTCCGAACAATCGCAGAACAACAAACCGGAACTAATCCACATAGGATGGCCGAAACTGTAGAGCACAAACTAGGGGGAACCCAAGGGGATCCTTCTCGCAAATCCAAGAGAACTCACAAGAGCAAAGGTTGAAGGAACACTAGCAGTCTTGCTGCAATATCATATTTCTGAATGAAATCATCCAAGAGTTGCCTCCAATAGTTTGGAGTATATGGGTATTTATACTAGCAACAACCCTCCTAGTTTGGGTGTGAAAGGTGTGAAAGCTAAAACTAGCTGAGGGGTTTTCTTGGGTAGCCAAATGGTTGTCATGGTGTGGTATTTGAGGAGTCTCAACAATTCTCGTGTAGGACTTGACTAGCTGTACAGTTTTCACTAAAATGATCATAACTTTTGTTACAGAAGTCCAAATGATGCACAGTTTGAAGCACTGGAAACTAGACTTCAAGAGCTTTCCATTAGTTTGGCCCATGCCCACTTAAGTAGTTGAGACTCATACTAAAGTTACCAAACAATCAGACAGACAGAACCATCCTCACGCATGTAACCCTTCTCCATCATCCTTTCCATTACACTTAAGTTCAATCAAAGAAGTGGAAATTGGAAGCACTACTAAGTTATTAAAATCTTGAATGAGACTTAATATAGCGTTCACCTGGTCACGTATTTGTTTAGCTTGGTTTCTAGTGATAGGTCCATGGTATACATTGCCCAATTCAAGCGGTGGTGGTATAGCTAATGAAATACGTGAAATCATGCTTTAGGGTTAGGGATGTCCTCATCATCCTCCCCCTCTTGAAAAGGAGTCATCCTCGACTCTGATGGTCCAACGTATGGAGACAAATTGGAAACATTGAATGTTGGGCTAATGCCATATTCCATCGGGAGATCAATTTTGTATGCATTATCATTAATCTTCTCAAGTACTTCGAATGGACCATCTGCTCTTGGCTGCAGTTTGCTTTTGTGTTGCTCTGGAAAGCACTCTTTTCGAAGATGTACCCATGCTAAGTCGCCTGGGTTGAACAACATCTTCTTTCTTCCCTTGTTTGCTTGTTTCTCATACTACTTTGTCATATTCTCAATGTTTTCCTTGGTCTTCTCATGGAGTTTCTTAACAAATTCAACTCGCTCACTTTTGTCAAAATTGGTTCGGTCCTGCAAAGGCAAAGGCACAAGATCTATGGGAGTATTAGGTTTGAAACCGTATACAATTTCAAATGGAAAAAATTTAGTGGTCGAGTGTACTGCCCTATTATAAGAAAATTCTACATGAGGTAGACATTCCTCCCACATCTTCAAATTCTTCTTTAAAATTGCTCGTAGCATCATGGATAGCATGCGATTCACAACTTTAGTTTGACCGTCCGTTTGGGGGTGACATGTTGTAGAAAATAATAACTTTGTTCCATGCTTTCCCCACAATGTCTTCCAAAAATAGATCGAGAACTTGGTGTCTCGATCTGAAACAATGGTTCATGGTAAACCATGCAGCTGCACAACATCCCTGAAAAGTAAGTCAGCCATATGTGAAGCATCATCGCTCTTATGACATGGAATAAAATGTGCCATCTTACTAAATCTATCAAGTACCACAAAAATTGAATCACTCCCCCTCTTAGTTCATGGTAACCCGAGAACAAAATCCATAGAAATATCTTCCCATGGTACTTTAAGAATGTGTAAAGGGGTATATAATCCATGAGGATTTAAACGTGACTTAGCTTTGTGGCATATCTCACATCGCAGCACATAACGTTCAACATTACACCTTATCTTTTGCCAAAAGAAATGATCAGCCAGCACACTTTTAGTTTTCTTGGCACCAAAATGGCCCATGAGTCCACCTGCATAAGCTTCTTGCAAAAGTAGGATTCGAACAGCGCAATCGGGAATGCATAAATTGTTAGCTCTGAATAAGAACCCATCATGCAAATGAAACCTTTCCCATCCTTTTCCTTCACTACACTTTGAATTTGCTTAAGCAAAATATGAGTCTGTAGCATACAATTCTTTGATACTCTCTAAGCCAAGAATCTTAACATCTAGTTGGGAAAGTAAAGCATGGCGTCGAGACAAAGCATTAGCAACAACATTATGCTTCCCTTTTTTGTACTTGACAACATAAGGAAAAGACTATAAATTCACTCCATTTTGCATGTCTACGATTTAGTTTTAGTTGGCTTTTGAGATGTTTCAAAGATTCATGGTCTGAATGGATCACAAATTCTTTATGCCAAAAATAATGCTGCCATGTTTCTAGGGCTCTCACAAGGGCATACAACTTCTTGTCATAAACAGAATAATTAAGAGTTGGTCCACTTAATTTCTCACTAAAATATGCAATAGGTCTACCTTCCTGCATGAGCACTCCTCCAATTCCAATACCACTCGCATCACATTCAATTTCAAAAGTCTTATCGAAATCTAGAAGTGCTAGCAATGGGGCAGATGTCAGCTTAGTTTTCAGCATTTGGAATGCCCTTTCTTGTACTTCCCCCCAATTGAAAGGCACATCCTTCTTTGTCAATTCATTCATCGGGGCAACAATGGTACTTAAATCTTTTACAAACCAACGATAGAAACCAGTAAGCCCAAGAAAGCTCCTTACGTGGCTTACATTTTGTGGAGGTAACCATTCACGAACATCTTTGACTTTCTGCTCATCCACCTCCACACCTTGACTTGAAACAACAAAGCCAAGAAAGACAACCTTATTGGTGCAAAAAGTGCACTTGGCAAGGTTAGCGTATAACTTTTCCTCCCTTAAGACAACAAGCACACAATTTATATGTTCAATGTGTTCATCAAGGGACTTGCTATAAATCAAAATATCATCGAAGTAAACCACAACAAATTTGCCAATGAAAGCCTAAGCACATGATTCATCAATCTCATCAAAGTGATAGGTGCATTTGTTAATCCAAAAGGCATGACTAGCCACTCATACAATCCAAATTTTGTTTTGAATGTTGTTTTCCATTCATCGCCCTCTCTCATTCTTATTTGGTGATAGCCACTTCGCAAATCATTTTTTGAGAAGATGATAGAGCCACTAAGCTTATCAAGCATGTCATCGAGTCGAGGTATGGGATGCCTATACCTCATAGTTATGTTATTAATAGCTCTACAATATACACACATTCTCCAAGATCCATCTTTCTTTGGAACTAATAGAACTGGTACAGCACAAGGAGAAAGACTTTTCTTTACATAACCTTTGTCGAGGAGGTCCTGAACTTGGCTTTGCATTTCCTTGGTTTCCTCCGGATTGGTACGATATGGTGGTCGGTTGGGCAGTGGCGCACCCGTTACCAAGCCAATTTGATGTTCAATGCCTCGCGTGGGTGGCAATCCGGGTGGTACTTCATCAGGAAACACATCCTCAAAGCTCTGCAAAAGATCAAAAATAGAACTTGGCAAAGTAGAAGGTAAGTCATTAGTAGATAAAATTTTTTCCTTGTACAGGAGTACAAAGAATGTAGAATTGGATTCTCTCAATTCCCTCATGTCCCTTCTTCGAGCCATCATGACTAAACCCTCCTGTTTTTGTGGTTTGGTTAATTTTGGTTGTGGGTTTTGTTTGGCTTTAGATTCACTCGCTCACTATGTTGGTGGTTCTCACTTAAGTGTTTCTCGCTCTCCTTCTCCTTTCTTTTCAGATCATCCATCAAGATTTCATCCGGTGTTAAAGGAAGCAAAGAGATACGTTCCCCTTTGTACATGAAAGAAAGTCGGTTAGCTCGGCTACTAATCTGAACATCATGATCAAACAACCAAGGACGTCCCAGCAGCAATTGACATGCTTGCATTGGAACTACGTCACACTCCACCTGATCTTGGAACTTCCCAACAGAAAAATTAATTGTCACAATGTTGCTAACTCGCAGCGATCCACAATCATTGAGCCATTGCATCTTGTATGGCCTGGGATGACGCCGTTGTTTCAAGCTCAATTTTTCCACCAATCTTAGCTAGCAATATTATTGCAACTCCCATTGTCAACAATAATCTGACATATCTTCCCTTTGATAGTGCCGCGAGTGTGGAAGATGTTATGCCGCTGTCCCTTCTCCTCTTTCACCACATTAACGCTGAGCACGCGACAAGAAATAAAACAATTATGGTCGCCCTCATCAGCTTGAATATCACATTCAACCTTGTCACCCATGTCAGCCTTTTCAACTTGTAATTCATCTTCCTCGACGTCACTCTCAGATTCCCAATCTCCATGAGCATTCACAATTAAGACCCTCCTGCTAGGACACTCAGAAGAAATGTGCCCCCGTCCCTTGCACTTGAAACACTCAATGTTTCGGTTGCGTTTGGGAGCCGAAGTGGCGGATGATGCTCCTGTGGATGCAGTTGGACATCTATCACCATTGCGATCTGCAAGTGAAGATGCCGAAGAAGCCGATGGTCTGCCACTAGTAGCAGGAATTGCCGGACCATGCGGTGTGCTCTGAGATCGAGAACCGGCTTGGGGTTGACTCTGCTGTGAACGACGGCAAGGTGTTGTAGATGGACAGCTTGTAGATGGACGAGCGTGTCCATGGTGCTGACTTTCCTCGGTAAAGCCTCTTTTGAGAAACTTATCTCTGAACTTCTATTGATGTGTTGAGCATCGAAGAATGATCTGTCAAATCACACAGCTGCTTGAGGGGCAAACCATCAGGACAAAGAGTCCTGCTAATGATGTGGGACCCTCCATGAGGGCACCATCAAAGACAGTTAAAGTCCTCTCCTCCAAGGCCAAGAAGATGAAGGAGCCAACTGTCGACGGTTTGGACTCGGGGTCTTTAGTCGATCTTATGCAAATTTGTGAGTTGCAGGACTTTTCAGGGCGCTCCTCCAGAAAGGTAAGGTGAATCAAGTCTGTAG
This sequence comes from Pharus latifolius, assembly GCA_019359835.1. Classification (NCBI taxonomy): domain Eukaryota; kingdom Viridiplantae; phylum Streptophyta; class Magnoliopsida; order Poales; family Poaceae; genus Pharus; species Pharus latifolius. Next base: position 49,693,549 of record CM033326.1, read on the forward strand.
AGGCACAAGAGATTTTATACAGGTTCGGGCCCTCGATGGTGGGAGTAATAGCCCTACGTTCTGTTGTGATTTCACTATATGTAATAAAATGTTTGTACAAAATGGGTAGAAGAGAATATCACTACCTAACTATATCTAAGCCTTCAGGTTTGGTGAATGCCTGGTAGTGCTTGTATGCTTATCACTTGCTCTCTTTGGAACGTGCATTGACTACTTTTTCATACTGGACAAAAGGGCGCCAATAAGAAACGGCATCGGACAGTTGTTAAGACGCAATTTTGTTAACTACACCTAACTTCCACGCAGGCTTAACACGTGCAATCAAGGGATAACTGCACATGTTAACCTCCTGGCAGTTGTCTTCATACTTGGAAATATCTTCGTGATTCTCAGGATATGCCCATTCAAAGTGCTAGGCCTTCCCTGATTACCCTGGTCGTGGACAATCAACGACCTTCTGACTGCGCACTGTCTGGAGTTTCCTTACTGCGCATTGTCTGCGACCTCATGATCGCGTAGGGGCTACGACCATAAACTATCACTGTATCCGCGCCCTTTAGATCGTCTGAGACCATAGCGACGGACTTGTTGACATACGTCTATTCTGATTCTGTCCTAAACCAGATGTGCAATACTTTGAACTAGCTCGGGTGATAATCCTCGTCAGCTAGTCCCCAAATTTGAAGAAAATGAAAGAACATATTTACTTCAAATTTATCTTGCATCGAATTATGAACCCGACGTTTTAACTTCAGCTGATACTATTCCGCCATGTGACGGTTCATATCCCGAGAAAACCCTGAGTTTTTCTTGGTTGGTAATGATGATTTTGGTGACTCATCGTAATGGCAACCGTAAGTGCGGTTTAAGAACCCGAGACGTGTGTGGAAACGTACCGACACCTTTAGGCCTATAAATTGAAGAGCCTTTCGGTTCTTTGTATTTCATGAGTTTCGTTGCCACGACTAAGTCTTTTCCAGAACAACTTCTCCTCCCCAGTTACTCCCTCTAAGCCTTAGTTCTTGTTCCAATGGCAGATCAAGACCCCAAGAACATCATTGAGATTAAGAGTGATGAAGAGGAAGTGATACCCGAACTTGACCAGGATTTCCAGAAGGTAAGTCTTTTCTGGAATTTTTGGTTCAAGTCATCATTTTATATTCTGATCATTTCTAAAATACTTTTGGGAATTCACAGGTGACTGAAGAGCTGGTTCCCTCAGGGAAGAAACCCAAGGTTGACAAGGGATCCTCCAGCGGAGCTTCATTCACGGGTACAAAGGTTGGGGATGTATCATTGCACTCTCTTTCCTTGTCCCATGTAGTTCTTCCTGTTCATGCAACTCAGCAGGTCGAACCCTCATCTCCACCTTTGGAGATTCATAACACTGCTTCAAGTCTTTCTTCTTCTTCTCAGCTTTCTTCATTGCGATAAAGCGATCCCCATCTTTTGATGGGTTATCAATTTTCTAGTGGGAAGGTTGCACTCCCATGATCTGATGGTCCTCGACTTTTGTCGGGTGATCTACTTTCTGGGGGAACACTTCATCCTCCCATCCAATCTTACCGCGAGGATTGGTAATTATTTTCATTTCCTCTGCTGGTCGTTTTATCTTGTAAAACTAACACATACATGTGCAGGAGATGAAAATTTCTGGAGCCCTCAGCCACCAGCCTACTGAGATCCAACCTCTTTCTCTCAAACAAACTCTCCAAAAGGAAAAAGAGGCTCTGGAGAAGAAGACCGAAGAAATGTCTTCGGCCATTCTGCACTTGGCAGAATGTTATGACAACTCCCGTGAAGAGGCGTGCCAATTCTGCTTGGAGAGAGACTATGCTCGGCAGCAGCGAGAACTCTCCGATACAATAAGGAATAATAGCGCCTCTTTGATTCAGGATGATGTAGATAGAATTAGAGCCATAGCCAGTTCTCTAGGGGCAGCCAGTGTTGATCCCACTGATGCTAATATGTCCCTGGGAGAACTTTGTAAAATGCTATCAGACTAGGTTGACGCTTTGGTCGCCTGTGTCCCTTTCGTATGTAAAGACTGTCAGAAATAAATAATTTCTTGTCCTCACATACTTGATCTTTTTAAAAGGATTATGTAGAACTTATAATCCGATTTATGGTTCGTTACATTCTGTGGACAATAGTTACACGAGAACGCTTTGCAACCAAAAACTGGTTCAGTTCTTTGGTCTCAGAATAGCATTAAGACCATAAACTGTGATCAGAACTAGAGTAACGATCAGAAAACAATTCTCCGGTTCCAGAATAGCATTGAGACCGTAGACTGCAGTCAGAACGATCACAAAATAGCCCTTTGACCATACAGCGACCATAGCTGTCGTGATAACACATATCATAGGAATATGTTGCGATCAGTGTAAAGACTATAAACTTATTCCACAGTCAAAAAAAATTATTCCCATAATAAAGATTTAGGAAATCTCCAATATTTTTTATCCATACCATAGCCCCCCGAATGCAAAATAAAATGATAAGAACACATTTCATTTCGGATTCATTACTGGGTAGGGATAACGAGTTTCAAGAGGAAAGAGACCCATTATGGAAAATTAATAAAATATTCCGCAAAAGGTTGTCTCGGACATATAAAAGGAAGAGGTAGCTTACTGGAGAAGCCAAAAACCCTTCATTGTCTTTAGACCTTCCTGCCGCCTCTTTTGTATTCCTCGTCTTCGTCGTCTCCAAAGTCACCACTTTTTTCCTCAATCCTTCATAGTAATGGCGTCCTAGAGCCGATCCGTCCACCATACAGAAGAGAGTCTGGTGGCTCTAGAAAAAGAAGAGATTCTCCCCCCACGGCTGTTGATCAACTGGCGGCCAGCAGAGAAAAATCAAGAAACCCCAATCATCCAAGAGGGAGAATTGGTGATCTTCGAGGAATACCTGCGCTGCGGGTTTCGATTCCAAAAAAGCGAGTTTCTGGGGGGAATCTTGGACCACTATGGGCTGGAGTTAGTGATTCTCCACCCAAATGCAGTCCTTGTTTTGGTGATTTTCCAACACCTCTGTGAAGCCTTTGTCGGAGTGCTTCCAAGCATGGAGCTTTTCCGACGCTTCTACTTTTCGGCATGGTCGAAAAGTGCCAATGCCGCTGGGTGCATCTACTTTCGTATATGGGAGAAGAAAGAGTACCCATTCCCGCCCCTACGGGACTCTGTTCATGGGTGGTACCATAAATGGTTCTACTGCACCTCTCCGTCGGAGAGTGGACTATGGTTCGCGAACACCCGACCGGAAAAAGCCAGTGAGTTAGACTCCCTTCCTATTCTGAGCGCAGAACAGAAGAAACAATCTCAAGCTATTCTTCACCTAGTCCAGCAAGGCTTGACCGCACGTGATATCATACGCGACTTCGTGAAGAATCAGATAAGCCCCCTGCGTGAAAAGGCACATCCAGCGTGGGAAGTTAAGTCCATGGCGGACAGCACCCTGGACTATAATAATGGTATGTCCTTTAATCAACAAAACATACATTTTTACTGACTAGAAAATGTTATATTTGTTAACATGCTTGTTTTTGACACAGCTCTATCTTTGTCCGAGATCGAGAAATGGACAAACTACCTCCTTCGGGCATATAACGCCACTGTGGAGGGAGATAAAGGATCGCCTTGCCCCCATAGCTTAATTAACGCCGGCGACAATTTTAAACAAGAGCGCCGAAAGGTATGACTTTCTTCAAACAAGCTATGTTGTAAATCATCCATTTGTCATGTATTACCAAAAGCATGTTGAATAATACAGCTTCTGGAAAAATTTGCTGAGGCAATGCTTCCAAATGAGGACGTTGGTCCTTCGGGAAGACCGACTGCGAAGAGGGTGAGGAGGACCCCTTCGAAGCACATGGCGAAGGAGTCCGCTCCCAAAAAACCTAAGAAGATTCTGGGAGAGGCTTCTTCACAGAAGAAAACCATTACCGCGAAAAAGATTGCGGTAAGATTCTCGGTTCCTCCTGTACCCCCAAGTACGAGCGGAAATTACTTCTTCGTCGTATAGGGCGAAGGGAGCGAGGATGAGGAAGACGACATTCCTCTAGTTCGTCGCAAGAGGAAAACAACTGGCCTTCTGGGAACAAGCGTCCAATAGAGGTCGACTTCCCTTGTGGTCGACGAAGTCTTGTCCCTGGCCGCAGGGACAGAAATGGCTATAGTGGGCCCCACGTCCACTGATAATCCAGTGGTTTTGGGTGGAACCCTGGTGCTTGAAGCTCATGAAGCCTCAGAACTTGCAACACCTCCCCTTCCGATAGAAGGAGCGACTGTGGTAAAATTTCTCACAATCCTGCATGTTTTCATTCCTCTGTGCACATCTATTGAGTTGTGTTCACACAGGGAGAGGAGGATACCGTCCTCTTTAAGAGAAGGAAAACGAGGATGGATGAAGATTCTTCCCTAGAGCAGCCATCAAGCTCTTCTCCCTTGGGAGCACTTCATCGAAACCCAAACCGTGGGTGGGGTTTCGGATAAAGTGAGACCTTTTCCAATCGTCATCTAAATATGACCGACTAGAGGTTTCTTCACCTTTCAATGTGTCTGTTTGTTGGCGCAGGGATGCTGCACCCAGTACCCCGGCGACCTCGACAAGCCATGGTACACCCACTATGGAGGTCGCGGGAGAGCCAAGCCCGATTCCCGTGGCCGAAGAGGTTCTTCTGGCCATCGTGGATGGAATGGCAAAGGAAATCCGTTCCCAAGGGACAAAAACCGAGGTCCAGGTCATAGAGGGGGAACAACAAGAAAAGTCATCTGCTGCCCCTACCGCGGACACAACAGGTCCTGAGGTTAGACCTCATGCTGATGTTGAGAACGACTCAATCAGCGATTACATAGAGGTATGAACAGTTTTTATTTTGCAAACTGCAAAGAATTCCAGAACATTCAAGTCTCAAGAGCAATTTCTTATTGTGTTCCAGGACTTGACCCGAGTGGCGACCAAGTCAACAGCTATGGCAAAGCATATTGAGGTCCCACAACGGAAGATCAGCCGGCTAGAACAGTGAGTATAGTGCTCTTTATTCATGTCAACTTGAATCCGTATTTAAGCGTAACTGGTTGTCCTTCTTGATACAGAGAAAATGCCTTTCTACACAAGTGCATGGCTGATCGAGAGAATCAAGAAGAAGCTGCAGCTGCGAGATATTCTTCTTTGGAGAAGGAACTTCGCGGCGCGCAGTCAAAGCTTGCTTGTAAGTACACTCCTGACCAGAAGAAAACTTCACATCATATGAGCTTTACTTATAGTAAATGTTTAATGTGTTTGTGCAGCACAAGAGGATCAAATAAGCCATCTTTCAGAAGAGAACAGAAACCTTCAAATGACCATCGAGTTGCAAAGATCGAGAATTGATACTGCCAGCATGGAGAATAAGGGACTGAATGAAACAATTTCCTCCTGTAGCGGTACTCAATCAGACATATTCGAAAAGCTGAAGATGGTGGCCACTCTGCTAAAAACAGATGTGATCGAGTCGCAAAAGGACAATCCAAGCCTTAGCGAGCTAGCCACACTGGTCGCGGCCCAAGCCAAATCACTCCTCGAGTATCTTCCTGAAGATACCAAACAGCAGAAAGAGGTGCTAAGGCCAAATGTCAGATCCGTAGCTTCTGCCATTCTCTGCAGATTACGATTCCACCACGGCCCAAATTTGAATTTGAAGCCGGTGGTAGGAGATGCAGAGATCGAGAGTGATCGATTTAAAGCCATCTCTGAAAAGTCAAGCCTCTAGTCGAAGATCTACTGAAAGAGCTAGGCCTCATTTGATTTTTTTGTAATGATCTCTCTCAGTAACTATACGTGTAAAATTACATTTATAACATACGAATGCATGCCTTAAATTTTTGGAAAAGAGTGATACTTTCTTCATTTCATAGCATGATCATATCCTCTTAGCCCCCTTTTAAGAAATCACCAATACTCTAGATTTAGTATTATAATTTCTGGAAAAATATGGGCATGATGAATACTTAGGAAAATGCTTTAACCTAGATATAATCATCCGATCGAACCGATACTGATCTCAATACAACATCCAACCTTCTTACGAACTGGCATCCACTCGAATGATCAGGAACATGCCAGTAAGTCCCGTGTGCATTGAGGAATGGCTTATTGAGGAATGTCTTAGTTGGATGCGACCACGAGATCGGCAAATGAATCCGGCTAAGATATTTGTAACAAGATGATCATCGGCGATCAGCCCTCGAGCCAGGCCCGATATAGGTATGGCAAATAAAGGAAACGAACATAACATGAACCGAAGAAAAGTATTCACGAAGTTTTTGTTAAACTATGCTAATTGAACAGGAAAAAAGATTGGGAAACTTACACGTAAAACTTGCACAGTTGATCAATGTTCCATGTATTGGATAAGATTCTACCATCCTCCATTGCTAACCGGGCCGATCCTGGTCGCGGTACTGAAATGACAATGTAAGGGCCTTCCCACTCAGGAGAGAACTTACTGCGGTTAGACTGGTTTTGTATTTTTCGTAAAACCAGATCACCCACGTGAAGACTACGCGGCCACACCCTTCTGCTGTGATATTTTTGCAAAGCTTGCAAATATACCACTGACCGTACCAATGCTCGATCACGCTTTTCTTCAAGAATGGTTAAATCCTATGTACGTTGTTCGATTTGATCAATCTGGTCGAATTGATCTGTTTGGACAGAACCAATACGGATTTCCATAGGTAACACTGCCTCAGCACCGTATACCAACTGGAAAGGTGTCTCACCAGTGGCCCCACTACAGGTAGTGTGTAGTGCCTATAGAACGGAGTAGAATTTATGCACCCAAGCCCCCGAGCGCATCTTAAGGCGATCGAAAACACGTTTCTTGATGCCTTGTAATATTTGCCCATTGGCGTGTTCGACAGCACCATTGCTCTGTGGATGAGCTACAGAAGTAAAGCACACCTTGGTTACAATATTATTGCAATAGTCCAAAAAGAGGCCACTGACGAATTGGGAACGGTTGTCAGTAATGAGACGACTTGGAACACCAAATCGAATAACGATGTTCTTTTGAAAGAACCTCTGTGCCACAGCAGCGGTGAGATTGTGGACTGGCTCAGCCTCAATCCATTTTGTGAACGTGTCAATGGCTACGAACAGAAATTTGTAACCATTAGCTGCCTGTGGCATAGGTCCTACAATATCCATCCCCCCGACCGCGAAGGGCCACGCTAATGGGATAGTTTGCAAGGCATATGCGGGCTGATGAACCTGTTTGGCATGAAATTGACACTGGGGGCATGTCTTGACCAAATTCTTGGCATCATCGAGTGCCGAAGGCCAGAAAAAACCCTGTCGGAAAGCTTTTCTGACCAGTGTACGAAATGACGCGTGCGCACCACACACACCGTCATGGATTTCTTTCAAGAGGGACTTACCTTCTTCTTGAGTAATACAATGCATGAATACTCCTTGAGTACCCTTCCTATACAGAACTCCTTCTATAAGTTGTATAGGCGCACTTTTCGAATTAACCGATCGCTTTCAGTTTTGTCCTTGGGCAAGGTCCCATGTTCGAGATGGATCCTCAATGGATGAGTCCAATCCCCTTCTTGTCCGAGGTTGGTAACGAAGACTGTTACCTGGTCATCTTTGACTGTAGTCATGATCGAAGGATGCTCTAAGTGTTCAACAAACACCCCTGTCGGAGTAGATGTACGTGAGGACCCAATTTTGGATAATTGGTCTGCGAGAATATTGTCCTTTCGCAGGATGTGTTGGACTTCAAAATGACTGAAGTGTTTTTCCAATCTCCTCACTTCCCTCAGGTAATGAGCCATTGTCTCATCAGAGGTGTTGTACTCCTTGTTTACCTGGTTTACGACTAGCTGTGAGTCTCCCCTCACCACTAATCGATAGACTCCGAGGAATTTTGTTTCCCGGAGCCCTGCAATAAGATCTTCATACTCTGCTGCGTTGTTTGTAGCAACAAAATGTAATTGAATGACATACTTGAGTTGGTCGCCTTGAGGCGTGACTAAAACAACTCCAGCTCCCGAGTGTTGGAAACTTTGAGAACCGTCAAAATACATCATCCAATGATGGGTGTACAACAAATCTTCGGATTCTTGCATTGGAGGGTTAGGGTTAGTCCACTCGACCACAAAATCTGCAAGGATCTGAGACTTGATCGCAGTGCGAGGGGTGAAATGGATGTCAAATGCTCCAAGTTCCACAGTCCACTTCGCAATTCGACCAGATTTCTCCGGGTTTCGGATTATATCTCCCAAGGGGAAGGACAAGGGCACTGTAATTTTATGTGCCTGAAAGTAATGTCGTAATTTGCAGGAAGCCATCAGTAGCGCATAAAGTATGTTCTGGACCTCAGGGTAACGCTCCTTAGGACCATGAAGTACCTCGCTTACGTAATAGACAAGTCGTTGCACACCTTCTCTTACTGCAATCAGGACGGCACTGACCGCATGAGGTGTGGCCACTAAATAAAGAGTAGCTGTTCCCTCGTGACCGGGGAATCAACACCGGCGGACTAGATAAGTATGCTTTAACCTCTTGGAATGCTTTCTTGGCTTCATTCGACTAGGCAAAACCATGGTGCTTGCGGAGAGCTTTGAAGAAAGGTAATCCCCTTTCACCTAGTTGCGATATAAATCGACTTAAAGCCGCCATGCGACCTGCTAGGCACTAGACTTCCTTCATGGTCGAAGGAGACCTCATTTGCTCGATGGCCCTGATTTTCTCAGGATTAACCTCTATCCCTCTAGAGCAAATGAGAAAACCTAACAGTTTACCAGATGAAACCCCGAAAGAACACTTTTCAGGGTTTAATTTTATTCCGAATCAATTTATATTACAAAAGGTCTCAGCAAAATCATCTAAATGAGTTAAGATTCTCAAGCTTTTTACAACCAAGTCATCTACATAAGCTTCAATATTACGCCCCATCTGGGAAGAAAAGGTCTTTTGCACCAAGCGCTGGTACGTGGAACCAGCGTTCTTGAGACCAAATGGCATTTTGACGTAGCAGTAGGTGCCAAATGGTGTGATGAAGGCAGTCTTCTCTTCATCTTCTTCCGCCATGCTAATTTGATGATATCCTGAGTAAGCAACCAGAAAACTCATCAGTTCGCAACCTGCAGTAGAATCGACCAACTGATCGATGCGGGGAAGGGGAAAGTCATTCTTCAGACAGGCACTGTTTAGGCTGGTGTAATCGACGCACATGCGCCACTTACCATTTGACTTACGGACCATGACCGGATTTGCAAGCCATTCTGGATGTTCAACTTCTCGAATAAACCTGGTTGCTTGGAGCTTATCTAACTCCGCACGGATAGCTTCTTGCCGATCAACAGCAAAGCGCCTAAGCTTCTGCTTTATTGGTTGCTGTCCAGGTTGAATTGCTAACCTGTGCTCAATTATCTTCCTTGGGACATCGGGCATGTCGGATGGTTTCCACGCAAACACATCTGCATTAGCACAGAGAAAGGTAACAAGCTCGAGTTCCTATTTGTCGTCCAGGCCTGACCCAATCTGAATTGTCCTAGATGGATCATCTGGGCATAATGGAACCAGTTTTAGCTTTTCCTCTGGTCGAGGGGCGACCTTGATCGTATCAGCACCCGTGGTGGTAATTTTGACATCCCGAAGGGGAAGTTGATCCTTGAGTTCCAGTGATAACCGATCGCAAGTCAATGCCATGTTACGGCTACCAGAGGCAGTTTTATTCTTAAATGAAAACTTATTACCTTTCACCGGCGGTGGCTTTTCTGTGGCTGCGACCTCCTGGTACTATTCGGTTCGATTCTTTTTGGTTTTCTTTGACTTTCCGCCCGATGAAGACTCCAGCTTCTTGCCCGCATCCTCTTTTTTCACATCCTTGAGACCTGGTTGGGGCGGTAGGTTTCCTTTATCAACCATCCTATTCCATTCAACGGCCTCAGCCGCGTCTGAATAGTGATCAGCCATATCAAAGAGATCGGCGACTGATCGAGGGGGTTGATAAGAAAATCTTTCGTAAATCTCCGATATCGAACAGCGTGCTTAAATGCCCTGATAACAGAGATATCGGATATGTTTGGGATGGTATTTCTCACCCCGACAAACCTTTTGAGAAACTGTCGGAGAGTCTCCGTGGAAGTTTGTCGCAGACGATGAAGATTGTCTTCTTTCCCAGTTTTTGGTAACAATTTTGGAAATTGTTGAGGATGGTATCGCACAAGATTTCCCAGTTATATATTGAACCCTCGGGCTGATTGAAAAGCCAGGTCCTTGCCGGTCCCTCGAGAATCGTCGGCAAATAGTTGGCCATGACGCGATCATCCCCACCTGCCGCTTGGATAGCGGTAATGTAAATTTGAAGGAACTCTGACAGATTCTGGGTCCCATCAAACCTCTCAATAGCCCCTGGCTTGAACTTATCCGGCCAGACAACCGCACGGAGGCCTAGCGAAAAAGCCTTGCAGCCTACATATGGACTGTGGAGAGTTCTGCGATTTCCAGCATACCCGCGAGCAGTTTCGCACGACGGGGATTCGCCGCGTGGTCCCAGACGAGAATGCACAGGAAATCAATCTCGATCATGAGAGATTCCTATGCACTTGGATTTGTAATGCTGAAGTGATCCGGATGGTAATCAATTATGCCTACAATGACTAGGGTAAGAATACTCCTTTTCATGGGGATGTATCGTAGACCGGGAGGAAGCTGTAGGGGTTGCATCAGATGCCACCTCATCCAGTTTCTCCGCCAGGATCCTAGTAAAAGCCGGTTTGTCCGCGTCAGTGAGGGTAGGAGGAAAGTTACGCAATAACTCTGCGATAGATCGAAGTTGGCCATGCGTACTCCTCTTTGGTGTGCTGGGTGTAATCGTCTCTTCATCCACCGGTAAATGCTCCAGCAGTGAAGAAGGCGTCTGGTCATGCCTACGACCATGTGGGCGATGGGAGGAACTAGGGGCGGCGTGATAACGAGCCTGCGCATTTTGGAGAGCTTCTAGGGCTGTCCTGCGGAGTTCGTTATCTCGTCGCTCGCGGTCTTGATCCTCCTTCTGCTTGCGCTCTTGTTCCTCCTTTTGTCTGCGCTCCTGTTCTTCCCTAGCGATCCGCTGATCGGGATTTTCTTCCGACAAGGTGGCGAACTCTCTGGGGAGCGAAGCTATAGAAGGAGTGAACATCTCTGTTTGCTCCGAGTCGGATTCGAAGTCAAAGAGAGAGTGGAGGTTGTCGGGATCAAACCTCCGTGGACTGAGTTCTTGGTCGCTGCCATCCTGGTTCCTGACGAGAACACATGGCGACCGAAACTCGATTTTGCAAATAGTGGAACTGACATCATGTTCTGGACCTGTCTCTCCCATTCCCTGGTCGATGGACATGACCCGGGTAGGGGAAAACGTGTCCTCTTGATGTTCCTTCGGAATGTCTTCACAACTGACCTCTTCCATGGGAACGGGGTCACTGGGTGAAGGCATTTGTATATGGGCATAATCATCGAGATCGAAGTCATTCTTGGAATCATATGCCCCAGACATTGTTCGCCGAAACTCCGGATGAAGGGAAAGCACCTTGAGAAAGGCTCCACGGTGGGTGCCAGCTGTCGACGGTTTGGACTTGGGGTCCTTAGTCGATCTTATGCAAATTTGTGAGTTGCAGGACCTTTCAGGGCGCTCCTTTAGAAAGGTAAGGTGAATCAAGTCTGTAGAGGCACAAGAGATTTTATACAGGTTCAGGCCCTCGATGGTCGGAGTAATAGCCCTACGTCCTATTGTGATTTCACTATATATAATAAAATGTTTGTACAAAAGGGGTAGAAGAGAAGATCACAGGAGATGATCTCTTCTATGTTAGTGTCTACCTAACTATATCTAAGCCTTCAGGTTTGGTGAATGCCTGGTAGTGCTTGTATGCTTATCACTTGCTCTCTTTGGAACGTGCATTGACTACCTTTTTATACTGGACAAAAGGGCGCCAATACGAAACGGCATCAGACAGTTGTTAAGATGCAGTTTTGTTAACCGCACCTAACTCCCACGCAGGCTTAACATGTGCAATCAAGGGATAACCGTACATGTTAACCTCCTGGCAGTTGTCTTCATACGTGGAAATATCTTCGTGATTCTCGGGATATGCCCATTCAAAGTGCTAGGCCTTCCCTGATTACCCTGGTCATAGACAATCAACGACCTTCTGACCGCGCACTATCTGGAGTTTCCTGACCACGCATTGTCTGCGACCTCATGATCGCACAGGGGCTACAACCATAAAGTATCACTGTATCCACGCCCTTTAGATTGTCTCAGACCATAGCGACGGACTTATTGACATGCGTCTAGTCTAATTTTGTCCTAAACCAGACGTGCAATACTTTGAACTAGCTCGGGTGATAATCCTCTTCACCAACCCCTGCAGTGTCCAAAGTAAAGACCATAGGAGGGGCTTCATCGAAGGCAAAGAAAACTGCCGCGAAAACTGCTGCGATAAGGTTTTCTCTTCTCCCTGTTATACCATGTACGGATAGGAGTCACTTCTTAATTGTACTAGGTGAGGGAAGTGAGGATGAGGAAGATGACGTTAGTATCATCCGTCGAAAGATAAGAGTGGTGAACCCTTTGGAGATTGACATTCCAGAGAGGCCATACTCCCCCACCATTGCCAACATATTGTCCTCAATGGTAGAGGCGGCTATTGAGGTAGGGGATCTCATGGCCGTGGGAGAACTCGCAGTCACGAAAGAAGTTACCAGCCCTGAGGCCAGAATTTGCACAACCATGGTCGCAGAAGACTCTGCAGCCATAGTTTTAGTGGCCTCAGATCCGGTGACACCTCCTCCAAACATTGAAGGAGTTGTTGTGGTAAAAACATCACACTCCATGACTTTTGCTCCACTGTATATATTAATCATCTTTTGAGCATGAAGGAGGAGTCTACCGTCCTGTTCAAAAAGAGAAGAACAAGGACAGGCCCTGATGACTCTGTAACAGGGGTGCTTAGCGTGCTCCTTTCTCCAAGGAGTGCATCACCGAAACCCAAAAGTCGAATGGGGTTTCGAATCAGGTAAGGATATCACGTCTTACCAGATCCTATTTTTGAAAGCAGAAATGTTGCAAATTTTAATTTTTCCAGGAACCCTGTGCCAAGAACCCTGCTGACCTCACCAAAAACCAGTGAAACACCTACTGTGGAGCTCGCGACGAATGCAGGCACAAGCACAATGGCTGAGATGGCTCCTCAGGCCATTGTGGAGGAAATAATTGCATATTTCCAATCCAATCGGATGGAAACCATACCATCAGTCTCGACGGTGAGAGCAAATTAGCAAGAAATAACATTTGTTGCTCGTGTTGTCAAGGAAATGACTGGTCTCGAGGTTCAACCTTTGAATGAACCCAAGAGCATGCTGAAGACCACTATTAGCAATTTCTTAGAGGTAAGCAAAAAACTTTTTACCTTCTTTGAAATTGAAGATATTAGGAATGTTCAGGTTTAAGCAACAGGTTTTACTTTGTTTTAGGATCTGACCCAAATGTCGACCAAATCAAGGGCTCTAGTAGAACAAATTGAGGTCACACAAAAGGAGATCAGCCGTCTACAATAGTTTATATCCATACATTGTTTATACTAACTTGAACTCAATCTAAGTATAAAGATTGCCTCTTTGGTCACTGGGAAAACTCTTCCTTGACGAAAAGCATGGCTGATCGACGAGGTCAGGAAGAAACATCGGCCATGATATTTTATTCTGTGAAGAAAGAACTCAACGAGGCGCAGTTAAAGCTTTCCTATAAGCTTATTTTCAACCAAAGAATGTTATTTCCTTACATGAACTGTTGTAATTTTTGTTACTTTGTTCATGTAGTACAAGTGGAGTGAATAAGCGTTCTTTCTATGGAAAAGGATGACTTCCAATAGAAGTATGCCCAGGCTGAGATTCAAAACGGGCAACTTCGTGCAACAATTGAGCACCAAAGTGCAACCATAGAGTCATTCAAAAAGACAATCGACACTATCTGCGAGGAGAGGAAAACCTTGAAGGTGACAATTCAACCTGCATCAGCATTCAGTTAGAAGTCTTCAAAAAACTGAAGATGGTTGCAGGGTTACTGAAGGCAGATATCATTGATCCACAAAAGGAACACTTAAGCCTCAGTGAATCGTGTAAACTGGTTGCAGCTCAAGCTGAATCACTTGTCAAGTATCTTCCTAAAGATACAAAGCGGTAAGAAGAGGCATTGAAGACTAATGTAAGATCTGCGGCCTCTGCTATTTTGTGCAAATTAAGGCATCACCACGGCACAAATTTAGATTTGAATCCACTGGTGGGAGATGCAGAATTCAAGAGTGAAAATCAGCTTGAAGCCATACTGGAAGATGTCAAGCCCTTAGTTGAAAATCTCATGAAAGAACTCGGCTTATCGTGATCTCATTGTAATGAACAATGATCCTCTTTTTGAATTGTACCTGCACATATAGAATTATAGTAGAAAATATGCAAATGCATGCCTTTCAAGTTGGAAAAATTTACTTAATCTCGTCTTATATTATGGTCGTATTCCCCTAGCCCCCCTGAGATCATACATACTGAAGCCATTGTATTATAATCTCAGGAAAAATACGGGTTAATGATGATCAAGGAATATCAAGTGAGTCTCTTATATGCTAAGAAACGGTTTAGAAAGAAATGTCTCAACTAGATATGATCATTTGGTCAGACCAATATTGACCTTAATATAATACCAAAGTTTTATTACAAACTGGCAGCCCCTCGGATGATCAGAGACATACTAGTAACTCCCGTATGCGTTGAGAAATGGCTTATTTAGGGATGTCTTATCTAGATGCGACCATGAGATCAGCCAGCGAATCCAACTTGGTTACTATAATAAGATGATCATTGGCAACCAGCCCCTGAGCATATCTCGACAAAGATATGACAAAGGAATAAAACCACAACGTAATGCGAAAAAAAGGCACATGTTGTTTTTTACAAAATCGTGCTAATTGAAAAGGAAAAAAGGAAATGGAAGTACTTACACGTAAAACTTGTGTAGCTGATCTATGTTCCAAGTATTGGACAAGATCCTTCCATCTTCCATCGCCAATCGAGCTGATCCTGGTTGCAGTACTGAGACCACAATATAAATACCTTCCCACGGAGGGGAGAATTTATTGTGATTAGACTGGTTTTGGATTTTTCATAAAACCAGGTTGCCCACGTGAAGACTACGAGGTCACACCCGTTTACTGTGGTATTTACACAAAGCTTGTAAATATGCTGCAGACTTACGCCTGATCGCGTTTTTCTTCAAGAAGGGTAATATCTTGGACACGTTGTTCATGTTGATCAGAATGATCAAATTGATGTACACGAACAGAGCCAATACGAATTTTTGTAGGTAAGACAGCATCGGCACCATATACCAGTTGAAAAGGTGTCTCACCCGTAGCTCGACTACATGTAGTGCGTAGTGCCCATAGAACGGAGTAGAGTTCATCTACCCAAACCCCCAAGCGCATTTTAAGGCAATCGAAAACCTGTTTCTTAATGCCTTGTAATACCTGCCTGTTGGCATGTTCAACGGCGCCATTGCTCTGTGGATGAGCCACACATGCAAAACACACTTTGGTTCCAATATCGTCGCAATAGTCTAGAAAAAGACCACTAATGAATTGGGAACCGTTGTCAGTAATAAGGCGATTTGGAATACCAAATTGTGTTACCACATTCTTATGAAAGAAACTTTTCACCGTAGCGGCGGTAATATTGTGGACCAGTTCAGCTTCAATCCACTTAATAAACGTATCAATGGCTACGAATAGGAACTTGTATCCATTAACCGCTTGTGGCATAGGACCCACTATATCTATTCCCCAGACCGCAAAGGGCCATGTTAAAGGAATAGTTTGTAAAGAATATCCAGACTAATGAACTTGCCGTGCATGAAATTGACACTGTGGACATGTTTTGACCAAATACATGGCATCATTAAGTGCCCCATGCCAATAAAAACCCTGTCGAAAAGCCTTCCCAACCAGCGTCCGGTAAGATGCATGTGCGCCACATACACCGTCATGAATTTTCTTCAAGAGGGATTTACCTTCCTCTTGAGATATACAGCACATAAATACTCCTTGAGTACCCTTCCTATACAAAACTCCATTAATTATTTTATATAGGCGCGCTTTTCGTACTAACCGATCACTTTTGGTTTCATCTTTGGGCAAGGTCCCATGTTCAAGATAGATCCGCAATGGACGGGTCCAATCTTCTTCATTTCCAAGGTCGGTGATGTGAATTGTCACCAGATCATCCTCGACCAAAACCATGATCGAAGGGTATTGTAAGTGTTCAATGAACACTCATGCCGGAGTAGATGTGCGTGAGTACCCAATTTTTGATAATTGGTCAGCGAGTATATTATCCTTTCGCGGAACAAATTGGACTTCTAAATGACTAAAGTGTTTTTTCCAATTTCCTCACTTCCTCCAGGTAATGAGCCATTGTCTCATCGGAGGTGCTGTACTCCTTGTTTACCTGATTTACGATTAGCTGTGAGTCTTCCCTCGCCATTAATCAACGGACTCCAAGGAATTTTGCTGCTCGAAGCCCTGCAAGAAGACCTTCATACTCTACTGCATTGTTTGTCACAAGAAAGTGTAATTGAATGACATATTTGAGTTGGTCACCCTTAGGCGTAATTAAGACCACTCTAGCCCCCGAGTGTGGAAAACTGTGAGAGCTGTCAAAATACATCGTTCAATGGTTGGTGCATTGTAAATCTTTAGATTCTTGCGTAGGAGGGTCAGGATTAGTCCATTCAACCACAAAATCTGCAAGAATTTGAGATTTAACTGCGACACGACTGGTGAAATGGATATCAAATGCTCCAAGTTCCACTGCCCATTTCGCAATGCGACCAGATTTCTCCAGATTTCGGAGAATGTCTCCCAATGGAAAGGATGAAGGCACAGTAATTTTATGTGCTTGAAAGTAATGTCATAGTTTATGGGAAGCCATCGGAAGAGCATATAGTAACTTATGGACCTTAGGGTAACGCTCTTTTGGTCTATGAAATACTTCACTTACATAATAGATTGGTTGTTGTACACCATCTCTCTCCGCGACCAGGATTGCGTTGATCGCGTGAGGGGTGGTTGCCAAGTATAGGAGTAATGGTTCCCGCAAATTTGGAGAGACCAGTACTGGCAGACTAGATAAATATGCTTTGACCTCTTGAAAGGCTTTTTCGGCTTCATCCGACCAGGTAAAACCATTGTGTTTGCGAAGAACCTTAAAGAAAGGGAAACCACATTTGCCTAGTCGCGATATGAAACAGTTTAAAGCCGCCATGCAACCTGTTAGACTCTGGATATCCTTCATAGTCGAAGAAGATCTCATTTACTCAATGGCCTTGATTTTTTCTGGATTAACCTCAATTCCTCTCGAACAAACAAGGAAACCCAAAAGTTTACCAGAAGAAACTCCGAAGGAGCATTTTTCAGGGTTCAACTTTATTCCATGCTTATTCAAATTACAAAAAGTTTTAGCAAGATCATCTATGTGACTAGAGCTTTTGAAACTATTTTCAACCAAATCATTGACGGAAGCTTCCAAGTTACACCCTAAATGGTGGAGAACAGTCTTTTGCATCAAGCGCTGGTAGTGGAACCAGCGTTCTTGAGACCAAATGGCATTCTGACGTAGCAGTAAGTGCCAAAAGGTGTGATGAAGGTACTTTTCTCTTCATCTTCTTCTGCCATGCTAATTTGATGGTAGCCTGAATAAGCATCCAGGAAGCTCATCAGTTCACAACCCACAGTAGAATCAACCAGCTGATCAATGCGGGGAAGGGGAAAATCATCCTTCGGACGGGCACTATTTAGACTGGTGTAATCGACGCACATACGCCACTTACCATTTGACTTTAGGACCATGGCCGGGTTCACAAGCCATTCAGGATGATCAACTTCACGAATAAACCCTACATTCTGGAGTTTATCTAGCTCCGATCGGATGGCTTCTTGTCGGTCAATAGCAAAGCGTCTCAGCTTTTTCTTTATTGGACGCTGTCCAGCCCGAATTGCTAGCTTGTGCTCATTCACTTCCCTTGGGACTCCAGGCATGTCAGATGTTTTCCACACAAACACATCTGCATTAGCCCGGAGGAAAGTAATGAGCTCGAGTTCCTATTTGTCATCCAAATCCGATCCAATCCGAATGGTTCTGGACGGATCATCTGGGCACAATGGAAACATTTTCAATTTCTTATCTGGTCGCAGGGCAACTTTGATCGTTTATGAGGCCGTGGTCGCAATTTAAACATCCCGAAGGGGAAGCTGATCCTGCAACTCTAGAGATAGCCGATCACAAGTAAGAGCCGTGTTCCAACTGTCTCGAACCAAAATAACGCCTTTTGGGCCTGGTAGCTTGATGCATTGATAAGAGTAGTGCACCGCCGCCATGAACTTAGCAAGTGTCGGCCTGCCAAATATAGTGTTATATGCTGAATCACAATCAATTACATCAACCGTAATTAATTCTGTTCGAAAGTTGTCTGGTTCTCCCATAGTTACTGGTAACACAATTTGTCCAATCGGCATCATGGAAGGACAAGGATTTATACCATAAAATGGATGGATTATGGTTTTGATCTTCGATCGAGGAATTTGCATCTCGTCAAGAGTTTTGACCAATAACAGGTCCAAAGAAGTGCCCCCGTCGATCAGAACCCTTTCAACACTAGCATTGCTAATGATTGGGGTAATGACCAAAGGAAGTAGCAATGGTCGTGTGAGCCCCTTGGGACAATCGTCCTGATCAAAGGTTAGGGTAGTTTCTGACCAACGGGGATATTGAGGCTCTCCAAGGGGAGCTTCAACTTTATTTACCTTCACGGTAAAAAGTTTTGAACTGACACTGTAACACCCTGAGTTTAGGGGTAAAAACTTTCTTTTTTATGAACATCATGCATCCATATATCTGTAGTAGTAGCCAGATCATTGTCTATATCAAGCCCTAAAATTTCCAAATTTATTCCATAGACCCAAATCAAGATCAGATTCCTCAGATGTTATCTATTAGTTACTCTGAACCTATAAGTCTTCAGAAGCCAGATTCAATTCCATCTCTAAATCCCAGATGTGTCAAAACTTCTGTTTTCGAAAACAGAATTAAGTTAATTACCCTAAATACTCTGAACTCAGATTTAGCCAAATCTTGACCTAATTCAGAGCAGATTATTCTTAGATTATGATCATGGGTATGCCAATACCTTAAACCAGAAAGTTGGCAGCCAGATTTCATCATCTAGACTGTTTTCACAAATCAATCAAAGAGTATCGCAGATCAGTCCTTTTCCAGATTTTCCATAAGCCTAAAAAGGCTAAATGTTGCAAATCAACACCAAATTTAGAATTTTTGCAGCAAACCTCTTCCAAATGCTATTTGAAACAATTTCCCCTTCTGGCTAGATTCCAAAATCTCATCTTAAATGCCAGAATTCAAAATCGACCAAAACTCAGATTTCAATTACCTTAAAATACCCTATTTTCAGTTTATATCAAAAACTATTCAAATGTGCCAGATTTTATCAAATATCTTTGCCAGATACTTTGAATAAAGTCTGCCAGATTAGTGCAATCAAATTCAGTTTTAATCTTCTAAATCTCCAGATTAGCAAATCAATCCAAAACTCAAATCTGGAATTGCAAATTACTCCAGATCCGACCAGAGCTCCCAGATGTGTTTTCGACCACTGTCTCGCCGCGGTCTTTGCGCCGTGTTCGCTCGGCGCTGGCCAAGCTTCGCCTGCTCTTGTGCCCGTGCATGCTTATGCGCCGTGTCCGCGCTTCAGCCATCTCCGTGGCAGCGCCAACGACCAGCAGTAGCAACAGCAGCCTTTTGTCATCAACTCCACGCCACGTTGGCTTGTTGTGCCAGTTTTTTCGCCATCGATTGCAACAGCCTGCGTCGTCGAGTCCCAATGAATCGACAATTTGATCAGTGCAGAGCCGCCTATTCACCGTCCCGTCTTTGCCGCTGTTTCTTCACCATTGTCGCGCCTGCGCCCGGCCAGTCAAGTCCCCGACACCAATTCCTTTGCTGTTCCCTCTTCGCAAGCTCCGCCTGGCCTATTTAAGCACTCCAGTAACTTGTATCGTCTCTACTTCACCAGAAATCATCTAAGTCTCATATTTCTCTGTTTTCATTTTCTTCTCCGGCGAGCCGTCGAGGAGGCTCGCGGTGCCAGCTCCAATCTCTGCATCAACCTTCAGATTGAAACCACCAGTGAGTTTCCCTTATCCTTCTCTCTGTGTGATAGCATCCAATTGCTCACCGGTGACCTTTAACACCGGCGATCACCGGAATTCTCAATTGCCCTATTCCGGCAATGCAGCTTGATTTATCGCAAATTAGCCTTCGAATCTGTAGAGTAAATTAATCAGTGAACTATTCTTAGCAAGCTTGTGCATCAAGATTTTAAAATTTAACTCGAATCGAAGCTGTTCCCAAATTGGAATTTCACCAGAAACTGGCTCACGTCGCCAGGCTTCTCCAGTAATCCTCCAGTCAAATTGACTTCACCAACAGCTTCCTTATACCTCTTAGATACTCCTCGAGCAAGGAATTAAGTTCAATCGACCTGTATCAAAAATTCCCAATTCTCGTGTCATCTTCTTCGGCGCCGTTCACCGAAAAAATGATTATGGCCGATCCAGCTTCAACCACTTTGTCCTCTAGATGTGCCTCAATCTCTTCAGTACTTTTGTCTTCTAGCTCGACACCTAGATCGATCCAGATTGAAAGTTGTAGCCTTGCCAAGATCTGTGTCCAGAACTATTTCAGTGCAGTGAGATCACCGCAGTTCATCACCAGATTTCTTGCCGTCCAGCCATCTTCAGCCATGGATCCTGTTATGTATTTTGTTCCTGTTACTTAAGCCTACCTCCTAGACAAAGTTAGCACACCAGTTGAGCCCTTGAACAGCATTTTATGCTTAGCCCTAGATTTTGACATTGTCAGCCCTATGCCAGAGCTTGTTAGCCAGTGGCATTGGCCTTGTTCACTTTCTTCTGGCTGTTCATTCTAAAAATATCTTTGTCCACTGAAATTGTAGAGCTATAATCTACATTTTCTTCTACTACCACAACTTGAGATAAGCACTCTAGCTTTTCTTAAAGCTATGTCAAAGCCTTGAACCGAATGTCGATCTGTTGACATTCTTTAATTTTGATCAAACCAGCCACAAAATTGATGTCCTTATTACAGCCTTGAAGCCCTAAGAATTTCTAACACCATTCTTAGCTCAGATTCTATAAATTCCAAGGTTTTGACCCAGATCAGCTTGCAATCTCAGTCCGTTTCATCAACATCAAGATCTTTTCTCCTAAATGCATGTTGCATATAGATTTTAAAGTATTTAAAATAGTTTGTAATCTTTGTGTGCTTGTTTGATTGGAGAGTAGATCAAGAGCCCGAGTTTGAAGACTTCGTCGCAGACTCAACATCGACTGCTGTTTCTTACGACGCGGAAGGCAAGTCATATTCTTAGACATCTTCAACCTATATTTTAAGAGTTGCTATAATATAACCTTGAATATAGATAATATTGCATGTGAAAGATTGAGAATGGTTGAATTATAAATTGACAGTACTAGACTGGTTATCTGTGAAATGTTAAATGAACAAGTTTTGAGCCATTAACTAATATATATTTATGTATATACTTATATTCATAAAATAAAACCCTTAGTCGTGACCAGAATTTTGGTAAGGAATG
Source organism: Pharus latifolius (assembly GCA_019359835.1). Taxonomy (NCBI): domain Eukaryota; kingdom Viridiplantae; phylum Streptophyta; class Magnoliopsida; order Poales; family Poaceae; genus Pharus; species Pharus latifolius. The sequence goes on from CM033326.1 coordinate 49,715,327, forward strand.
GCGGTAGCACTGGAGGTGCTTAACTGCAAAGGATGTGCAGGCATTGAAGGTGCATGGTTTGTGGTATGATCTGGTCAAGGGCATATAAGGACTAGAGCCTTGTGTTGTGCGTCTAGTGGCATGAAACACGTGCTAACCGCAAGCCTGGTATGGGACAGGCCTGAACAAGTACTTATGAGGATCGCACATGAAACCCCTGCATGAGATGCGCTGTGATGCACGATTTACACAGAGTACAGCTCCCACACATATCACTGAAGGTGATCTTGCACGCTGACCCAGTAATGGGAATATGCATTGTCGACGATTCGGACTCGGGGTCCTCAACCGAACTTATGCAGAATTTGTAAATAATGAGACCTTTCAGGGTGACCCTCTTGGAAGGTATGTAGAATTATGGAGAACTGGAGCACAGAGAAATTTATATAGGTTCGGGCCCTTGATGGTGGGAGTAAAAGCCCTACGTCCTGTTGGGATTGCACTATGTGTAGCAAAGAGTTACAAAGTGGCAGGAAAAGACCTTCACAGGCAAAGGTTTTCCCTGTACAAAATGAAGTCTAGAAGGCTTATGGAAACTATCTAGTCTAAGCCATAGCCTTGGCTGTTTGAGTTGTGTCTTGATCTCTTGATCGATCTCCCTCTTTGTTTGATACATCATGCCGCCCTTTTATACTGGTCGAAAGGGCACCAAGTCGTAACTGCACCAAACATTTGCTTGGATGCGGTTTGGAGAACCGCTCTTAACTCCCACACAGGTTTAACACGTGTTATTTGTGGATAACTGCATGTATTAACCTCCTGACGGTTGATGCCCACGTGGAAGAATCTTCGGGATACTTGGGATATTCCTGTTATAAGAAAAGAATACTCCCACGTTCCCTGATCGAAGGTGCTCTGACCGCGCGATGCTGGCTGACCGCACAACATCTTCCACCTTCTGTCCACGCACAGCACACGAACTTCTGACCGCGCACTAGCTGTGATCTAATCGCGCAAAGCCTGCGACCTCGGGCTGATGCTTCCCAGAAATGACTTGAGTTCGCACCGCCGGGCACATGTCTGGCTCGAATCTGTCTTGAACGAACAGTGCATTTATTTGAACTGACTCGGGTGTCAATCCTCGTCAGCTAGCCCCCAAATTCGAAGAAAACGAAGAGACGTGTTTATTTTGAATTTTTAAAGACATGCATCGGATTTTTAACCCGACTCTTCAAATTCCCCACTCAGTGGCGCACTAAGTGGGACGGTTCGTTCCCCGAGACGGGCTCTGGGCATTACGTGACAGGTAATGATGGCGCCATTGAAATGTCTTTTAACCCGAGGTGAAATTGTAAATGCTTTAAAAACCCAAGGCGTTCGGAAAGTGAACTGTCACCTTGGCGGCTATAAATACCGAAACCTTCAAATTGCAAAGCTCCACAATTTCTTCTCACGGTTAAGTCTTTTCCAAAGTTACCTTCATTCTTCTCTTCATACACTCCCTGGTGGCAGATCACAACATCATCGATATTGAAAGTGATGAAGAGGAAGTTTTCAAGCAGGAGCCTCAGATGCCTGAAGATCCATCTGACGAGGATTGACACCCGGGTCATTTCTAATAAACTTTTGGTTCAAGACAAGTTCGAACCAGACATGTATCTGGTGATGCGAACTCAAGCTATTCTGAGGGGCATCACCATGAGGTCGCAAGCTTTACGCGATCAGGTCGCAGCTTTACGCGGTCAGACCGTAAACCTTGCGCGGTCAGAAGTTCGTAAGCTATACGCGAACTACACATTCGGGATATTGCGCGGTCAGCCAATATCCCGCGGTCAGAACATCTGCCGATCAGGATACTTGGGATCTATCTATTTCGGTTGCCCGTACAACAGGATATTCTAAGTATCCCAAAGATTCCTACACGTAGAGAATCAACCGTCAGAAGGTTAACACATACAGTTATCCGTGAATAACACGTGTTTAACCTGCGTGGAGGTTAAGAGCAGTTCCAAAAAACCGCATCCAACCGTCCGTGCAACCGTTTGATGCAGTTTCCTCTACATGGCACCCTTTCAAACAGTACAAAAGGATGGCATGGAGCATCAATGAGGGGGGGGGATGATCCGAAACATCAACCGAGAGATCGGAAGATCAAGAAACCCAAAATCATCCAAGTTAGCCAAGTCTACGGCACACCTCATATAGCATTTTAGTAAGCCTTCTTTGGCTTATCCTTGTACACTCTTACAGGGAAAATCTTCGCCTCTGAGGACTTTTCCCTCCATTTGTAAACCTTTTACCACACTTAGTGAAATCTCAACAGGACGTAGGGCTTTTACTCCCACCATCGAGGGCCCGAACCTGTCTAAACTCTCTGTGCTCCTGTTCACTATTGTTCAGCATACCTTCCCGAAGGGTCATCTTGAAAGGTCTCACAATTACAAATTCTGCATAAGTTCGGCTGAGGACTCCGAGTCCGAATCGTCGACACCATCTCCTTCAAGGAAGAAACCCAAGATTGACGAAGGATCCTCCAGCAGAGCAAAGGTAGAAGACATATCATCATTCTTTCTCTCTTCTGTTCTTCACTTCAACACTCCCTGCTTTTGTTTGGGTGATCGATTTTCTGGTCGGCATGCGGTGACTACCCGACCAGAAGATACTCAACTTGTGTTGGAGAAGCAATCACTTGGTGGGAAGGTTGCACTTCTATCATCTGGTGATCATCCGCTTTTATCGGATGATCTACTTTCCAGGATGCCCATATCAATTTGTCACGAGCAGGGACAGGTAATAATCCTCATCTCCTTTTGCTGATAGTTATAGTTAGTGCAACTAACTTTTGCAAATGTAGGAGATCGGAGGCCTTGGTGATCAACCTGCTACGATTCTGCCTCTTCCCCTCGGACAGATTCTTTAAGAAGAGAAGAAGGCCCTGGAGAAAAAGACCGAAGAGATGTCTTCGGCGATTCTACATCTGGCAGAATGTTTTGAACAATCCCGTGAAGAGGCGCACCAGTTTTGTCGAGAGAGGGACCATGCTCAGCAACAGCGGGAACTCTCTGATTTGATTAGGAATAGTAGTGCGTCTCTTGTTAGGGACGATGTAGATAGGCTTAGATTAGTTGCTAGTTCTCTGGGGGTTGTCAGTGTAGATCCTACTGACAACAACATGGCCCTAGGAGAACTCTGCAAACTTCTTTCGGATCAAGTCGACGCTCTGGTCGCCGGTATCCCTTTTGTATGTAAAGAATGTAGGAAATAAAATATTTTTCTTTATATAAATATTCTTTACATCTTCTATGCGAATACATGGCCATAAGTAATGTCTTTGCGACCACTCATACACAGGGAAACTTCAGTTCTGTGACCAGAATCGTGCTTTCATAAAAGTACCGCGACCAATACTGATACCGCGATCAGACTTGAAGCCGCGGTTAGAACCGAAGCTCACGGCGATCAGAACCAAGACTCGGTCAGACCGTCACTTCGATTAGAATCGGAGCTTAGTCGAAAACATGGTCCCGATCATACCATAACCCGATCAAAATATATCCGTACGTCCAAAAATTGGGCCATAGTATTTTTTCATGAAAATTTACAAGGCACATGAAGGAAAACGTTCTCCGAAAACCAATAAAAAACTTTTCAGGCTTTTGTACCTTCAAATTCTGAAACAAAAAAGTCCTTTTGATTCAGATCCGATGCCAGGAACACTTTAACGGGTCCGCCAGAGATAGTATCCATTATGGGAAATGAATAAAATATTCAGTGGAACGTTTGAGTGGAACGTTACTCACAGAGGTGCTCCTCCTTGGGTCTATAAAAGGAGCAGGTAGCTTCTTGAGGAAGCCACACAACCAAAACCCTTTCGATTTCCGCCGCACAAAACCCTCGTTCTTCTCAGCCTCCATCTTCCCAAAGTTGCCAACTTTTTCCCCCAATTCCTCACAAAGAATGGCATCTTGGAGCCGATCGATCCACCACTCTGAGGAGAGCTTGTTGGCACTGGAGAAGGAGGAGATCCTTCCTCCGCGGCTGCTACTCAACTGGCGGCCCGCGGAGAAGGACCAAGAAACCCCAATCGTCGGAGAGGGCGGGTTGGTGGTTTTTGAGGAATATCTGCACTGCGGGTTCCGATTCCCTGAAAGTCGGTTCCTGAAGGACGTCCTCGAGCATTATGGGTTGGAGCTGATCAATCTCCACCCAAATGCAATGCTGATCCTGGTGGTGTTCCAGCATCTGTGCGAGGCGTTCGTCGGAGTGTATCCCAGTGTGGATCTCTTCCGGCGTTTTATTACTCGGCGTGGTTGAAGAGCGCCAACGCCGCCGGATGCATCTACTTCCGGCTAAGGGAGAAGAAGGAGTATCCCTTCCCGCCCCTGCGAGACTCGGTGCTTGGGTGGCACCAGAAGTGGTTCTACTACACCCCGCCAACCGAAAGCGGGTTGTGGTTTGAGAACTCGCGGCCGGAGAAGCCGAGCGAGTTGGACTCTCTGCCGGCGATGAACTCGGAGTTCATGAAGCATGCCGAGGTTATTCTTCACCTAGTCCAAGAGGGACTAACAGGTCGCGATGTCATCCGAGACTTTGTGAAGAACCGAGTGAGCCCCCTGCGTGAAAGGGCTCATCCGGCTTGGGAGATCAAGTCCATGGCAGACAACACCTTGGACTACAATGAAGGTATATGTCTCTGGTACTAAAATTTGTTATTTTTGAAATGCATTGGTTAACTTGCATTCTGAAACAGTCCTGCCCTCATCCGAGATCGAGAGGCGGACTAACTACCTCCTCAGGGCTTATAATGCCGACGTAGAGGGCCCCAAGGTATCGCCTCGCCCGCAGAGCTTGGTTCACGCTGGCGACGGCCATAAACAGGAGCGCCAAAAGGTATGTCATCTTTCTCTTAGCTTCTGTTTGCAGGTCTTATGTATGTCCAGCACTAACGATTCCATTGGGACGAAAATAGCTCTTAGGGAGGTTTCCCGAGGCAACGTTCCTGAGCGAGAATGTCGGTTCCCGGGGAAAACCGACGACGAAGCACGTGAAGAAGATTTCCTTGAAGCTCAGGACGAGGAATCTCGCCCCTAAGAAAGCCAGGCAAAATCTTGGAGAGGGGTCTTCACGGAGCGTCCCTCCTATCGCAAGGAAGACTGCGGTAAGATATCATGTTCCTCCTGTCTTTCCAGATGCAGACTGGAATCACTTCTTCGTCGTACAGGGGGAGAGGAGCGAGGAGGAGGAAGATGATGTCCCCCTAATCCGCCGGAGGAGGAAGATAGCGGGCTCTCCATCTGGCGACGCTCCAGCTTGTCCCGCAGAAATAAATGCTCTCGCAGAAGCGACTGCAGCGGACTCCGTGGCCACCGAAAGTCCCGTGGTCGTGGGCGACATCCCTGCTCCCGAAGCCCCCCAAGCTTCAGGGTCAGTTGCCTCTGCCTCCCCGATCGAAGGGGTGACCATGGTAAGATTCTTTCATGGTCTTGTTTTCTTCAATTCCCTCTGTATACTCGTTCATCGAGCTAACGCTTTTTCAGGGAGAAGAGCTCCCCCCTGCGACTCCTGTGAGTCCCAGGGAGGAAAATCCTCCACTTCGGCGGGCAGGAGAGGAGGTGACCGAACAAGGCCCTGTGGGAGTTGCAGACGCGGTGCCGGCTCCAGAAGTTCAGGAGCCGTCCAGACCTTCGGACGCAATCCCGTCAACCAGACAGGTTGCTCAAGTATGAGCTCTTACTATTTGTCTTTACCTTCCCTTAAATATGTGCTTACAGGAGAACATACATAGGGGAAAAAGGCCTTGTTCACCAAGAGGAAGACCAGGACAGACAACGACTGTCCCCTTTCTCAGGGAGAGCCTTCCCTGAAATCCCAAAAGCTGATGGGATTTCAGATAAGGTAAGAACCCTATCTTGGTTGTACTAAAATGAGTTGTGATGATTACCAATCATGATTGTTGGTTCATTCTTTCTTGGCAGGCGAAAAGAAGCAGCACCAAGCCCTTCAACCACTCCGGGGAGGGTTGAAGTGGCTGCTAGTGCTGGAGCCTCCAGTGAGGAGCGCTCCGCCCCCTTGGTCCAGGAAGTAGTTCGGACCGCGAGGGGAGAAACAGGCGCGAAGACCCAGTCGCAGGCAACAACGACTGGGGATAATGCCCAACAGGCACATCCACCTGCTGCCTCCGTCGAGGTCGCAACGGGTCCTTCGACGAGACCTCTTGCCATCCCGGAGGACATTTCATTCCGGGAGTATACAAAGGTATGGTGAACTTCTCTTTTGGTACCTGAATTGTGCGTAGGATACCCTTAATTTCTCTTTGTATCGCAGGAACTATCCCGGATGACGGCCAAGTCGATCGCTATGGTAGCGAGCGTTGAGGCCATACAAAAAGAACAAGACAGCTTGTGCAGGTAAGGATCATTACTCTTCAACTTGTATAGATACAAATTTGTTATGAACACTTCTTTTGTTCTGTCATAGAGAGGTGGCATTTCTGAAGAAGGAAGTGGCCACGGTCAAGCTCCATTCGATTTCCGTGCTTTCAAATCAAGAGATCGAGCTTAACCGACTGCGGACAGAACTTTCTGGTAAGTCAATTCCCGACTAGGAAGACTTAAGCTCTTAATATGCAGCGCAAGCAGGTCAAATAAAGCAACTCAGTCAGGACAAGATGATCCTCCAGCGCTCCATGGACTCCTCCCAAAAGGCGAACAGAGACCTGAGTCGGTCCATCTTCGAAAAACTAAAGATGGTGGCTGGTCTCCTGAGGGCTGATGTGGTAGAATCCACAAAGGACAACCTCAGTCCAGATGACTGGTCTACACTAGTCATAGCCCAGGCGGAGTCACTTCTCGAGTATCTTCCTGAAGATACACGGCGACGTGAAGAGGCGATCAGAACAAGGGTTCGATCAGCAGCTTCCGCCATTCTCAGCCGGTTTCATCTCCATCATGGCCCAGATGTGGATCTGAATCCACTGGTGGGACCGGTTGAGATCGAGAGTGAGGAACAATTAGACGCGATTATGGAGGAGGTCACCCCCCTTGTAAATAAGCTCCTGACTAAGCTCGGGATTGAGTAATCCCTATATCTGTATAGAAATTACATATAGAATGCAAATGCATGTACAAATTGTTTTTGACAAAAAACAGTAAATATATTCATATTTTTTGTTGTTTCATATTATAAACATATCCTCCTAGCCCCCGCCTGTGATTATAGATACTGAAGGCTTAGTATTATCAACACAGGTGAAATATGAACATAGCGACCAGGGATGTGTGATCGGACCAACAATTATGATCAATGTAACGTCTAACCTTGTTGCAAACCGGCAGCCACTCAAGTGACCAAGGACTTACCAGAAAGCCCCGTATGCGTTGAGGAATGGCTTATTTAGGAGTGACTTATTTGGAAGTGGTCATGAGATCGGTCAGCGAATCCGACTAGAATGTTGTAAAGATCAAACCGCGGGCGACTAGCCCCCGAGTCAAATTCGTAACACTCGAGTGGGGATGAAGGGAAATGTTCATCGTATGAAACCAAAACACTTTTTTGTTTTATGAAAATATGCTAATTGAATAGGAAAAAGGATTGAGTACTTACACGTAGAACTTGCGTAGTTGATCGATGTTCCATGTATTGGACAGAATTCGGCCATCCTCCATGGCTAACCGCGCGGATCCTGGTCGCGGCACTGAGACAATAGTGTAAGGGCCTTCCCACTTTGGGGAGAATTTGTTGCGATTAGACTGGTCTTGAATTTTTCGTAAAACCAGGTCACCCACGTGAAGACTACGTGGTCGCACCCTTTTGTTATGGTACTTGCGCAAAGCTTGCAAGTATGCCGCGGACTTGATCAACGCGCGATCATGCCTTTCTTCTAAGAGGATGAGATCCTGTGATCGCTGTTCGGACTGATCAACTCGTTCGAAATGTTCTGTCCGAACAGACCCAATACTAACTTCCATAGGCAACACAGCCTCGGCCCCATAGACCAGATGGAAGGGCGTCTCACCGGTAGCTCGACTAAAGGTAGTTCGTAGTGCCCATAGAACGGTATAGAGCTCGTCTGCCCAAGCCCCCGAGCGAGTCTTAAGGTGATCAAAAACACGTTTTTTGATGCCTTGCAGTATCTGCCCATTGGCCCATTCCACAGCACCATTTCTTTGTGGATGCGCCACAGAAGCAAAGCACACCTTGGTCCCAATCTGATAGCAGTAATCCAGGAAAAGGCCACTGGTGAACTGAGAACCATTGTCAGTGATGAGACGGTTTGGAACACCAAATTGAGTAACAATGTTCTTATGGAAGAACTTTTGTGCTGCTGACGCGGTAATATTTCGTACCGGTTCGGCCTCGATCCACTTTGTAAATATGTCAATGGCTACGAACAGAAACTTGTACCCGTTGACCGCTTGTGGCATAGGACCAACAATATCCATCCCCCAGACCGCAAAAGGCCATGCAAGGGGAATAGTTTGTAACGCATAGGCAGGTTGATGAACCTGTCTCGCATGAAATTGACTATGAGGACACATCTTGACCATATGCTAGGCATCATCAAGTGCCGAAGGCCAGTAGAATCCTTGTCGAAAAGCTTTTCCGACCAGTGTTTGATATGACGCGTGCGCACCGCATACACCGTCATGTATTTCTTTCAAGAGGGATTTACCTTCCTCCTGAGATATGCAGCGCATGAATACTCCTTGAGTACCCTTTCTATACAAAACCCCATCTATGAGCTTGTACAGACGAGCTTTTCGAATTAACCGATCGCTTTCGGTTT